>OX459189.1:15715068-16347889 GCA_949775195.1 Diarsia dahlii
TTGGTATGGTAAGTAGGCAGCATTATTTCATACAAAGAAGAAGGGGCGAAATGTCCCTTGTAACACTTTCTCCTATATATCAAATGAAAGAGCGTAAAAAATAGATCATTTTATTCCATAACAGCAAATGTGTGAATACTGGGGGAAATAAGTTATTCACCGATAAAGAGAGAAAATATTTTTTTTATTTTTTTTTTCATCGGACATACTTGGGTGAGGTGTCTATTGATAGGTCTTTTAAAATGACCGTGATGTTTCTAAGATCATTTTTTCTCAAAGTCAATCGTTTGAAAGATAGACAGTTTCAAAGTGCTAAAATGTGTCCCCACCCCCTCTAACTTTTAAACTAAGAGAGTGAAAACTCTAAAAAAATATATGCTGTAGATCGCAATGAAAAATTACAACCAAGATTAGTTTGAACGAGATGAAGTTAGCCGTTTTTGAGATATAGCACATTTAAAAAACCGCAAATATAACTTTGTCATTCATACAGTTACTAGGAAAAACAAACTTATCACAAAATGTGTATTTCTGTTGCCGCTTCAACAAAAAATAATACAAATTAAAGGTGGCTCCTACGATGGTACGGAACCCTTCATGTGCGAGTCCGACTCATACTTGGCCAGTTTTTTTTTTATCCAATTTATTTTTTTCCAATTATTCACACCGTCCATCACACGTTTACTGTGTGAGTGAATAATTGATTTATTTTTTCCAATTTTTCACACGTTTACTGTGTGAATAATTGGAGAGAAAAGTTATTCACCTTTAAAGAAATGATTTTTTTAATTTTTTAGACTCAAATAGTATTCGCACTTTTTATGATGACATCGTCCGAATTTCTCATCATCATTATTTCAGCCGAAAGACGACGACCCGCCCCGCCCTTTGCACGGGTGAAATTGCTGAATATAAACCTTCATCTTGAATTACTCTGTCTATTTCTAAAAACTGCATTAAAATCCACTGCGTAGTTTACAAGATCTAAACGTAGAAACGCGTTTCCATATGGTGTCGGGCGTAAAGAATAGCACCATCCCATATGATATCTACCCGTGAGTGTCGCAAGAGGCGACTAAGGGGCGTACCAGAGAATGGGCAGCAGCATTCTACTGTGCTTTGTTATGACCTTACTGCGCTTGCCAACCCGTCCGCCAAGCGTGGCGATTATGGCAAACCTTCCCAAATGGAAATGAGCGCACAAAAATGGCCCCTAGTACCCCTCGACTACGGTAGCGGTCGAGGCAGCGGCGTGGCAAGGGAAAAGGTCCGGCTACCTAAAAGTAACGGAACTCGAAGAGGAATTGAGCAGGTTGCGATGGAGTATTGTGGAATTATTTGAGGTCCGAAGAGAGGGGGAGGACAAGATAATCCTGAAATCCGACTCTACTTCCGAGAGGGTTACCGGCAGTCCCAGGGTGGTGTTGGGATTATCGTCCACAAGTCCCTCATGAATAACGTGGTGAAGATCGAGAGTGTGTCGACCAGGGTGGTGTACCTTATACTCAGAATATCCTCAAGATGTGTGCTGAAGGTCATACAGGTCTACGCGCCGACCTCGGGACACCACGCCGACGATGAAGGGGAGACCATGCATGAGGATATTTATAAAACCACACACTGCTCGCAGAACGAATGACGGATGGGGCCGAGAGTTCTGGAGTGGCGACCGCGAACTGGAAGACGTTGCGTTGGAAGGCCTCCCACTAGGTGGACCGATGACCTGGTGAAGGTTGCGGGGATCCGTTGGATGCGAGATGCACGGGACCGGTCAATGTGGCGACACTTGGGGGAGACCTATGTCCAGCAGTGGACGTCTTTCGGCTAAAATAATCATCATCCTCAGCCTATTATGTTCCCACTGCAGGGACTCAGGCCTCCTCTCTGGGAGAGGGATGGGCTATAATCCACCACGCGTGCCCAGTGCGGGATGGTAGATGTAACAGATCTTAGAATTTTTTGGTTCTAAGACATGCCGGTTTCCTCGCGATATTTTCCTTCACCGTTTTGAGAGCAGTGGTGTTGAAATAAATTACACAAAGTAATGTGCCTGCCTGGGTTCGAGCCCCACGACTTACTGTTCGTAAGTCGGGGCAGCCACTGGGCCACCACAGCTCTGATGAAATAATGATGATTAGAAATCACACAGAAACACATCGCCGCCATTTTCAAAACTTCGTTGGCCCTGCTCGTGCTTGGGACGATGTCATCGTAGAAAGTACGAATACTTTTTGAGTGTATTGCTCATAAACACACAAACATCGTAACGGATTTGGGTCTACCTTTTTTAGCAGAATTTTTTATACCCGAATTTTGTTTTGCATAACAGTGGATGGCAGAAACTTCATTTCACAGAAAATCATTTGGCATACACTCATTTACCATAAATTCAAAACGCATAATTTTGTAAGTCAGAATCATCTTTGAGCATAAACTTCATTTCCAGAACCATCATTTCGCCGAAAATTCATAATCAGAATCGTCTTTTGGCACGCATTTCATTTCATACATACATACGTGTAACATGCAATAATAATAATAACTTTTATTATTATTTATTATCATCTGTCCCGTGTGGTGCCGGGCTTAAAGAATGCCACCACCCCGTCTCATCCAGCGGGTGTCGTAAGAGGCGACAAATGGAATACTTAGCATACTTACATTTAAAAGATATGCACAATAGCATTCCCAAGGAGGGTTGACGTCAGGCAGGCGGCCGGTCATAAAAAGAACTGCCAAAACCCAAAGCAACATGAGTCATATAAATGAAAGTAATGTTAGAGCTAGGGCGTACCCCTCAGGCGACGCGCAGGGGCAGCACCCGGTCACTGCGGGAAATGGACAAGGGTTGTCGCACCAGAACGGGCGGGTGCGACGTAAGACGCAAGCTCAGAGAGTAAGAGAAGTAAGAATGAGGTGTGCGAGCTGGAATGTAGGTACGATGACTGGAAGAGGAAGAGAGTTAGCAGATGTTTTAAAAAAGCGACGAATAAAAATAGCGTGTCTGCAAGAGACTAAGTGGAAGGGTGAGAAGGCAAGAGAGATAGGAGAAGGATACAAGTTTTATTATTGTGGCAGCGATGGCAAGCGAAATGGTGTGGGAATAGTTCTGGATAGTGAGTTGAAAGAATGTGTTGTGGATGTTAAAAGAGTGAGCGATAGAGTGATAGCTGTAAAAGTGATTGTTGATAGTTTGGTGATGAATATAGTTAGTGTGTATGCACCCCAGTCAGGAAGTGAGGAGAGCGTGAAAGAAAAGTTCTGGGAAGACTTTGATCGAGTGATGTTGGATGTGCAGGATAGTGAAGAAGTGTATGTGGGGGGTGATTTCAACGGGCATGTAGGAAGAATGACGGATGGGTATGAGAGAGTGCATGGCGGTTGGGGGTACGGAGATCGTAACACTGACGGCGAGACACTGCTGCAAGCTGCTTCTGCCTTCGACCTGGCAATAACCAATACGTGGTATAAAAAAAGAGATGAACATCTCATTACTTATAAAAGTGGCCACCACGCGACGCAAATAGACTTTTTCCTGGTCAAACGAAATAGCCTTAGGTTCGTCAAAAACTGTAAAGTCTTGCCAGGTGAAGACCTAGTCTCCCAACACAGACTGGTCGTAATGGATTTAAAGTCTGTGTCTCGTCCAGTAGAAACAAAGAACGGCCTCCACCCAGAACCAGATGGCGTATGATAGAAAATGAAGAATGTTTAAGTATGTTTAGGAGTCAAGTGATCGATAAGATGATTGAAATGAAGGATATGGAAGGAAAATCTGTAAATGAATCATGGGAAGAGATGGCGAATTGTATACGGAAAGTAGCAAAAGATGTGTTTGGAGAATCGAAAGGAAAAGGTGTGATAGAAGAAGTACATGGTGGTGGAATGAAGATGTGCAAAAAAGTTTAAAAGAAAAGAAGGTTGCGTTTAAAGAATGGCAGGGTGTAGCAGACGGGAATGACAGTTTGAAAGATGAGAAGAAAGAGAATTATAACGAATGGAAGAGAAAGGCAAAAAAGGCGGTAGCAGTTTCCAGGGCTAAGGCGCAGGATAAGTTGTATGACTCACTGGACAGTCCTAAAGGCCAGAAGGAGCTCTACCGGATTACAAAAGCGAGAGAAAGGAGAACGAGAGATATAATTCATATTAAATGTATAAAAGACGGCGCTAGTAAGGTTCTAACAAAAGAAAATGAAATAAAAGACAGATGGAAGTTTTATTTTAAAAAGTTAATGAATGAAGAGAATGAATGGAATGGTGTGCTTAAAGAGGTACAAGTAAATATGGGATTAGTGAGGAAAATCAGTATAGATGAAGTAAGGAAGGCAGTTCAAAGTATGAAAAGAGGAAAGGCCATGGGCCCCGACGAAATACCAGTAGAAGTATGGAAGTGTTTAAAAGAAGATGGATGTATGTGGCTGACTTTATTCTTCAATAAGTTGTTGCATGAAGGAGCGATCCCAGAAGAATGGTGCAATAGTTCGCTAGTGCCTATTTTCAAGAATAAAGGTGATGTGCAAGACTGCAACAACTATCGGGGAATAAAGCTCATGTCACATAGTATGAAAGTATGGGAGAAAGTGATAGAAAAAAGAATAAGAGAGGAGAGTGAGATTACTCAAAACCAGTTTGGGTTTATGCCAGGTCGAGGAACAATGGACGCCACTTTTGCACTTCGCCAATTATGCGAGAAGTACAGACGTGCACACAAGAACTTGCACATGGTGTTCATTGATCTGGAGAAAGCGTATGACAGGGTACCTCGGAATGTGTTGTGGTGGGCCTTAAAAGAGAAAGGTATACCAGGGAAGTATGTAGACTTAATTCGTGCTATGTACAGTCAATCTTGTACCTACGTCCGGTCAGCTGCTGGAAACACCGACAAGTTCAGTGTGGCTGTAGGCTTGCACCAAGGGTCGGCTTTAAGCCCTTACCTCTTCTTGTTGATTATGGATGCTCTTACGTCGGACATACAAGAAGAGGCACCCTGGTGCATGCTGTTTGCCGACGACATTGTTCTTGTCGGTGAAGATGGACCTGAGATCCAGAGCAGATTGGAGAAATGGCAACAGAAGCTGGAGAATGTTGGCTTGAAAATCAGCAGAAGTAAAACTGAATACATGTTTTGCGATTTCGGCGGTCTCTCCAGTTCTGGAGCCATAGCGCTAGATGGCGTGCTTCTTCCAATTTGCCCCGACTTTCGGTATCTCGGTTCACTCGTGCAAAGCGATGGCGAAATAGATCGTAGTGTGAAGCACAGAATTAGCACTGGATGGATGAAATGGCGGCAGGTCACGGGAACAATATGCGACGTCCGCATTCCCCTTAAACTCAAGGGGAAGATTTATAAGACCATGGTTAGACCTGCTGTCGTGTATGGATCAGAATGTTGGGCCACAAAAGGGATAAATGAAAGGCAATTGCATGTGGCTGAGATGAGAATGCTAAGAGGGATGTGTGGTGTGACGCGAAAGGATAAAATAAGGAATGAGTACATAAGAGGAAGTCTGAAAGTGGCGCCAGTGAATGAAAAGTTGATGGGTAATCGATTGTCGTGGTATGGACATGTGATGCGAAGGAATGAAGGAAATGTTGTGAGGAAAATGTTGAGTATGAATGTAGATGGCTATAAAAGGAGAGGAAGGCCAAAGAAACGATGGATGGACTGTGTGAAGGATGATATGGCTAGAAAGGAGGTGACTGCTGAGATGACGAGAAATAGGGAAGTATGGAAGAAGAAGACATGTTGCGCCGACCCCAAATGAATTGGGATAAGGGCAGGAGAATGATGAATATCTGCTCACCCCGGCTATAATTTCTATCTGAGAACATTAAATGTATGTCAAAAATAATAATAATAATTATTATTAATAATAATAATAATTATTAATAATAATAATAATGACGTCACTCATACATGCAACGCATGTACTCCATGACGCGCGCTCGCTTCGCTCGCATATTAAATAACACTAATATCTTCTGTCCCCGAAGTGCCGGGCCTCCGCCGGCCTTCTTCGTCGGCCTAAGGCCCGGTGCCCATGCCGCCCATAAAGGATACTTTCGCGAGACGGTCGTTATACCGTATAAAAATCTACCAAATAAAATTCTGCCATCTTAAAAGTATGCCTTTGAAAATTCGGCTATTTAAACATTCTGCGAAATGAGTATTCTACTAAATAATTGATCTGCCATAAACACATTCGTTCAAAGAAGAATATGCCAAGTGTGGTATGCCAAATAAATTTCGGAGCATCAAGTTTCTGCCAGATAGATGGTACCCAACGGATTTTAATGCAGTTTTCAGCAATAGACAAAAGTGATTCAAGGGGAAGTTTTATATTCCGCACATTGCACCCTTGCAAAGCCGGGGCGGGTCACTAGCACTACTAAAAAATAAAATAAAAAAATAATTTCTTTTTATGTGAATAATTTTTATCTCCAATTATTCACACAGTAAACGAAATAAATAATAACGAATAATTGGAGATAAAAACAAATTGGATTTAAAAAAAAACTGGCCAAGTGTGAGTCGGACTCGCACATGAAGGGTTCCGTACCATCGTAGGAGCCACCTTTAATTTGTATTATTTTTTGTTAAAGCGGCAACAAAAATACACATTTTGTGATAAGTTTGTTTTTCATAGTAACTGTATGAATGACAAAGTTATATTTGCGGTTTTTTAAATGTGCTATATCTCAAAAACGGCTAACTTCATCTCGTTCAAACTAATCTTGGTTGTAATTTTTCATTGCGATCTACAGCATATATTTTTTTAGAGTTTTCACTCTCTTAGTTTAAAAGTTAGAGGGGGTGGGGACACATTTTAGCACTTTGAAACTGTCTATCTTTCAAACGATTGACATTGAGAAAAAATGATCTTAGAAACATCACGGTCATATTAAAAGACCTATCAATAGACACCTCACCCAAGTATGTCCGATGAAAAAAAACAAAAAAAATATTTTCTCTCTTTATCGGTGAATAACTTTTTTCCCCCAGTATTCACACATTTACTGTTTTTGAATAAAATGATCTATTTTTTACGCTCTTTCATTTGATATATAGGAGAAAGTGTTACAAGGGACATTTCGCCCCTTCTTCTTTGTATGAAATAATGCTGCCTACTTACCATACCAACTTGAAATGCTTTGAACACTAAGTTCCGGCAAGATTAGACCTGGCAGACCTTTTGATCCTCTATCGAGGGCATCTTGGCTAATATTTGGCGTAGGTTCCATCAGGGTACTCGATGAGGTAGGTTCATGGTGCTGGAGGGGCCATATTTTAGAGGTCTGCCAAGTACTTCCGGCAGAGTGCGCAATGGCAGACCTACTTTTTTTTAGGTAATTAATCAATGGTTAACTGTTGCCAGCACTTTGATTCGGGTACCTTGTGACGTAATTTTCACCAAAAAAATACGACAAAAAATATGAATTTTTTCCATGACCCGGCAGGATCGGCACTGGCAGACCTGATTTTTTTTACGTGTTTAAGTGTCGGTTAACGATCTAAAGATAGCCTATTGGGGTACCTGATGAGGTAGGTATTTTTGCAGCCGGCTCTCCCTCTATATGTTCTTAATGTTCGGTAAAAAAAGACAAATTCCGTATTTTTTAAGTCTCATGATACTCGTTGGTTTTGAGGGTAAATAAAAAATGTTGGCAACCCTAAAGGCACCCATTAATTGTATTCAAGCATAGTTTGAATTAACATAACATCCTCGTAAGGTTAAAAATAAGTGCACTAATTGGGACACCTCGTCCCAATTAGTGCACTCATTTTTCACCAGTTATTTAATTCCCATGTAAAAGGGGGCGAGCCTAATGCCAGCAACCGTACACCAATCCAGACTACGTGCCACTAAAAAAATCCTGGTCGAACACCCAATAACACTTAGCCCAACCTGGGAATCGAACCCAGACCTCATGCTCAGAAGTCGCGCTTGCGACCACTAGACCAACGAGGCAGTCTTACTTGAATTACCAAATTAATTGTATGAAACCACATCAAACTCTAGTCTATGGTTTCCACCGAAAATCACAATTGTAATGTTACTTTTTAACCGACTTCAAAAAAAAGGAGGAGGTTATCAATTCGACTGTATTTTTTTTTTTTTTTTTTTTTTTTTTTTTTATGTTTGTTCGCTCATAACTTGCGACTGGGTGAACTGATTTTCATGATTCTTTTTTCATTTGAAAGCTGGTGCTTCCCGTGTGGTCCCATTGTCACCATTTCAATATCTGATGATGGGATCTTGTAGAAATCGGGGGAACTCTTCAATAAATAACAGCAGATTAACCGCGATTGTTGCTATAGCATATCTAAGCATTGTTTACGCCATCACACAACATAATATCAAGCCTGTACTCACTACAAAGGTTATAAAAACTATTTTGTGAAGATCTGATGAAGAACTTCGGAGATAGGCAACGGAACTCCTCAATAAATGATAGCAAATGGACTGGGATTGCTGAAATCTCATATTGTCTGTCTATTGTTTACACCAGTTCATAACATAACATCACGCCGGTACGTTGTGAAGGGGTAAGCACATGTGAACCACTAAAAAGTGAAAAATAAAAACGTTTTTACAAAAAATAAAACCGACTTCAAAAAAAAAACACTCAAAAGTGAAAAATAAACTTGAGAAGAAAAATCAGTTTCTGAAGTCGGTGACAAAAAAATGAAATCAAAGAAACAAAGTCACCGACTTCAGAAACTGATTTTTCTTCTCAAGTTTATTTTTCACTTTTGAGTGTTTTTTTTTTGAAGTCGGTTTTATTTTTTGTAAAAACGTTTTTAATGAACTAGTGACCCGCCTTGGCTGCGAATTTACAAAACCTATACTATTTGAGTCACGAGCCAGACTCTAATAGATGAGCTTTTGTTTATGCATATTACTCAACAAAACCTAATCTAACTCAGTAAAATAAGTGACTCAAATGGATTAGCTTTTTGCCTTGATATTTTCAAAGAAAATGCACGGACAAAACCTAGTACTGTATGATACATATTTACTGAAATAGATGAGCTTTTGTTGAGATATTTTCAAACATTACGTACGAACAAAACCTAGTCGATTATAGTCTCACCGACATATTTGTTTATCGCGAACGCGATTGGTCAGCGGCGGCGTCGACTTGTTCATGCATTCACTTCTGTTATGATTATCATATTATTTAGTTGCCGCTGTTGCATTGTTTTGAGGTTAAGCAGTGCAATTATAGTATGAAAACCATGATAAAAGCCGTTTTAAGTGATATCTTGGGCGATAATATCTGCTATTTAAAGTTGGAGGAGAAGAGTCACGATAATGTTCAGGCACAAGTTCAGTGTAAACTTACAAATGGTGACACTTGCACCGAAAAAAGTGACAACTTTATCACAGCTTTTTCTCGTAGTACAAATACTAATTGGATTGTTAACAAAACTTTTTCAAACTGTTATGTTGAAAAAGTGCTGTGCTGTTGTGTTATGTTACATAGTCGAGAATATTATGTCAACTATCGAAGAAAAATAAAAAGGATGATAAAAAAAATGGATGCAATAGAAACTTTAATTGTTCGGCGAGTATAAATATAAAGTTTCTTAAAGTTACGCCAGTAACTCAAAAAAGATCGACTTTATTAAGAGAAGGAAAGAGCGTGGTGATCACCATAAACTATGATCATTCTCATCGAATAAAAGTTGCTCAAGCGTTTAATCTATTTATTAAGGTGTAGTGTGGAAGCAAAAGAGTCAGTCATTCTATAGATATTTTGACTCTGTATGTGCCATACTTAAAAGTTTCAATTGTAAAAATGCTAAGAAAATCATGTTTATAAAAATAATTAACTGCGTTTTGTATTTTATTTACTTACATATAAAAAACTTTATTATTTGTACTCGCAATGTCACACAAAAGCTAAGCCAGTTCAATTTCCACTTTCACTCTAATGGTATAGCATTTGTTGCTGCAATGTTAGAACGAATTAATCTATCAAAGTCTAGTCGATTTCGGTCAATTTCTGTACTAGAATAGATTAGGGTTTGTTCAAGTTTTTGTCACACAAAAGCTAAGCCAGTTCAGTTCGCACTTTGACTCTAATGGTATAGGTTTTGTAAATTCGCGCCCCGGCTTCGCACGGTGCAAAAAAGTAATACTAATTAAAAAAAAAATATAAAAAAAAACTAAAAAAAAAAGTTCTATAAAACCTTCCTCTTGAATCAATCTATTTATTAAAATAAAAAAAAAACCCGCATCAAAATCCGTTGCGTAGTTTTAAAGATCTAAGCATACATATAAGGGACAGACAGCGGGAAGCGACTTTGTTTTATACTATGTAGTGATAGTGAAGTGATGATGATATACTTTACTTTTTTTATGGAAATATAATTATAAAATAGCCAACGTAGTTGGCACAGCTTCGCAGTGTTTTTGTACGTATAAAGTCTTAGTGAGCGTGTCAGACAACCTTAAAGCTCTACTTCCATTATCGACGATAGATAGTGTGTACTCAGTAGGTGCTGAAGCTTGTGCGAAAATGCTCTTATTGCTTTTCTCGAAGACGAAGATAATCGCATGTCTCATGTTACTCTGTTATTTAATACTAACTCAATGTTCACGTGTCGACCTAATTAAAGCAAGTAATGAAATATTGTTTGCAATAGGTGTTTTTAAATGCTTCCGTAATTAGCAATACATGCCTACATGAACAGGAAACTAGCTAACTAACTTATGGAATTAGAGGTTTTTAAACTCTTTATAGAAAAAGATGAGTTTGAGTTAGTAATTAAGTATGTAATTGTTCAATAAATAAACTAAAACTATTCTTTCAGTAAAGTAAATAAACCATTTGGGCTAGCCACCTCATTCCATACACTTTTATGCCAGTAAGTTTTTAGTAGGGTAGGACTGATTTATTTATGCATCATTTATCATTCCCAAAGTTCGGATTGAAGATTTGACATTCTTGACAGGCCTCATTTAATCTTCTTAAGTGTCTAATACACGCTCTACTGAACTCAGAGTCAATTCAGCACTGAACTGAACTGATCAAAAAACTGTAATGTATTAAGTAAATCGTTAGTATAAAAGTATCAAGGAAGTAAGAACGAATGTCAAGGAAAATAATATACGATCTAATTAAAACAATTGCGGTGTTTACAATCTGAGTCACTTTGTTTCTCTTTGGATTCTTATGAATTCTCTCAAGTGGAAATTAATATTACCATAATAACATGACGCCAAGCCACGTGCTTCTCGTTTCAATAAGTTTTTAGTAAAATGCGGCGGAAATTAGTTGCGAAGTATTTAAGGTACCTATAAGTTCTGTGCTTCCTTCCTGCATGTGTATGTGACTGCGTTCATATATATATTAAAAGCAAGTTGAGGGCAAGTAGGTTTGTATCAGCGCCTTGGTGCAATGCAGTGTCTCGCACGTGTTTATGTTTACTCGCATATGTTTGTATGATAATACGTAAATAATGCCGCATTTACGGTGAGAATTTTAATGGATTTTCGTGGCAATTTGAATATATTTTAATGAGCGCGCGTGAGCCGGTGCGGCTTCCGGTCCTCTATAATTATATCAGCAGTTAAGTGAAACCGGAAGATTCACCTTCCGCCTTGAGGGGCTTTTCTTTTTGGCTTTTAACTTTCGATCCGAATTTATTGTGCTTAGTTTTTTTTCGTTCTATGGTCTCTTACATAATTAATGACGTCTTGAAAAAAATTGCATATTATATTTTTTTTTCAAGTAGCCTTTTGAAGTATAAGTGGACACTGGACATCCCTGGTCAGCGTTCTAGCGGATGTTACAGTGCTACATATATGCGCTGGAACGTCCTATAAATTAATCGCGTTATGGCTATGTCTGAGTGGATCCCGGTCAATGCACCCAGTATTAGGAGCTTCCGTGCCTACGCTTAGTAGTATACCTGTAGGTACAGCTCTAGCATCCGGATTGTGAAGCGCTCATTGTTTCGAACTTAAACCAAGCGGCCGCCGCCGCTTCCAAGATGATAGCGGGTTTACTAAGTAAGTGATTAAAGGCTGAGCAAATAAGATAGGTAAAGTAAGACTTAGTTCATTTTAAGTCCTTTTTATTATACTTAATTTAATATATTGTTGTAAGGAACTCTGCTTCGTTGATCTAGTCCTAGCTTCGATTGACAGGTCGGGCCACGTTTTTTCGTGATTACGATGTAGGTAAATGTCCAGAAGAAAGTGGTTCTGGTAAACTCATAATTCTCGTGAAATAACGATTGCAACTTTGAGATATAAAGTAAGCTTATTGATAGTATGGGTTATAAAATATTAGATTCGTTACGTAACATGAAAATGAATTCAATACTGTAGGGGTAGGGGCCAATGATTGTAGACACCGTACCCTAATATCACTTTAGTGATGTTAGTTTAGTTGTGGAGTACACAGAAAGAACAAGTAAAGTTTTGAAGTTATATTAAAAGTTGAAGTTAACAAGTGGTAGCGAATCTTCCTCTTGACAAGTGGTTAGTTCCACAGTTGTTATCTGACTCGTTCTGCCTAGCGTGAAAAGTTATAATTATAGCGTATTTGTGATGCACGACATCCAAGTAGGTTGCTGCGTTAGCAAAGTAAATGTACTATTGATGAGACCATACAAATACGGTAGGTGAAAATTGCTTCTAAATGTTGCTAATTTTATACATATTGGTGCTGCTAGCTGTACCTATATGCTGTAGAAATAAGGACGACCGGTAACTAACTGACATCCGAACGAGGCATGGCAACTCGAGCCTGTGCTACCGACTCAACTTCTAATTATAAAACCACTCAATCCAATTACACTCATATAAATCCTTTTAATGAAACTAATTGAGTTCTAAAGCACTTCACAAGTACACGTAGTTGGTAGTTAACTAATACCGCTAGCACTAAGTTGCTTCACTCATAGCTAATGTAATTTGTTGGAGAGTCATCACTGTGGATTCCTGCCACACACTCAATGCATTTAGGTAGTTGCTTTTTACTTAAGTATACTCCAAGCATCGAGATATATTTATTGTTCATAGTTCATAACATAACATCACGCCGGTACGCTGTGAAGGGGTAAATACATGAGTGAACCACTAAATAGTGAAAAGTAAAAAATTTTACAAAAAATAAAACCGACTTAAAAAAAAGCGTGTGGCAAAAAAATTAAATCAAACAAACAAAAGTCACCGACTTCAGAAACTGATTTTTTTTCTAAAGTTAATTTTTAATTTTTTTTGTGTTTTTTTTTTAAGTCAGTTTTATTTTTTGTTAAAATGTTTTTGTTTTACTTATAGTTCTGTGTTTTACTCTTTCACAATATACTTTTACTCATATAGACTCATTGAAATAGCCCAAATATCCAAACCCTGAGATAATGGCGCCCAACGTGGGACGACTTTACACAAATTATTTAATTAAAAATACTTGCCGCCAAATTTCGATAGGCACCCCAGTAGATGTATATTCTCCTAATCATAAATATGCGTAAAAAAATGATTTCATTCATCTACTCGATGAACGTAGTAATTCTGCAGTGGGATCTCGTACTATTACTTGCATTTTACTCTAATCAATGCTAAAGATGTCTTAGGTCACTGTAATCAATGTTAAACATGTCAATATACATTGAGGGTGTCTTTAACAAATTATAAACAAACTGTAGCTGTCAATATGTGTAATAGGGCGGAATATAGGTGTGTCAAGTCCGACCTCCGAGTCAAGTTCAGTCCACGACTAACGATACCAGTGTTAGTGCTCACATGCAAACCGACAAGCAATATCTACTGTCAACAGAATTGCTTGATGCTTGTCCACATCCATTATCTCCGCATTGCATTTCAGGGCCTGTGCCCTGAAATACAAATACAAATATGAGAGATACGCTGAGAATATACCTGTGTATATTCTCAGCGTATCTCTCATATTTGTATATCTCGATTGTTCTAGGATTTTGAAAGATCTCGGTTTAAGCTTGCCAGACCTTTAGACTTGCTACCTAAATTATAACAATACATGTCTAGTGCAAATATTTTGTTCAAATAAACGGAAAACGGTATTACACTCTTAAATCCTTAAAGGGTTGGCCAGTAACCTTTTCCTAGTATCTTTTTTTCATTCTTCTGAATACAAGACGTAGGTGTTACCGTATTTGTGCGTAAATTGAATAGACGACTTTACACGAACTGAAGTTTCATTGTTAGTTTTATACATTTCTTAGTAAACCAAAATTGCTGCTAAATGGAATCCCGTTGTTGCTAATTGGACATGAGGTCCTGGTTTCGATTACCGAGTTAAACAAAGTGTTATTGGGTTTTTCCGGCTAAAATTTCTCAGTAGCAGCCACAGAGCCTGGATTTGTGCTCAGTTGATGGTAATAGGACATGGGACTTAAACATAGCTGGCGAAATGAGGGTTTACTATTAGGTAGTCATACCTTTGCCTAACCCTGTGCGATAACCGTTGTGATGTTATGTTAAATGTGGAATTGCAAGCACAATTTTAGCAGATAAGTAAGTTAGCATTTTTTCGTAGGTGATGAAAGCAATGTCAACTCAGAAATATCACGAATTGATTCAGCTTCATAGGTACAGGTTTAGCGGGAAGTGAATTTTTATGATCAATTTTGCCCAATTCGCATAATCTGATTGAGTTCGCACACGATGTATACCTAGCCATCGCATCAAGCGAAAAAGCGAACACAATAAGATTGGGAAAGGAAATATTGATTTGAAAGACGTATTCTATTTCAGCTTCCACCTATTTTTAATTATTTATTCATGTTTCCAAAGAAACAAAACTAACAACGCGTTCGAGGAGTAATATCGAGAATCACGAGTTCACGACTCGAATTTGGAAAAGAAGCGCAGGCAATGCTTTCCTGGAAAAGTTCATTAAGTAAATCTGCTACTAGTTTTTATCATATTAGTAAGTTAATCTGTAAGGTATATTATACTCGTATCTATTGAGCAGCGGTGGCCCAGTGGTGACGGCCACGACTTACGAACAGTAACGTAACGTGGGTTCGAACCCAGGCAGGCACATTACTTTGTGTAATTTATTTCATCACCGCTGGTCTCAAAACGGTGAAGGAAAACATGTCTTAGAACCAAAAAATTCGAAAACATGTGTCATCTACCAACCCGCACTGGGCCTGCGTGGTGGATTATAGCCCATCCATCTCCTAGAGAGGAGGCCTGAGTCCCTGCAGTGGACACATGATAGGCTCTAAGTATATGCAGATGATCTATAGATGCAAGTGCCTTGAAAATAAATGAATATAATTCATGTTGTTTTTATGATCAATTGTTGTTTCACAACATTCTCTTAGGACAATATTGCTGGAATTCCGATAAATTAATTATTCTTTAATGTATTTTATTTTCTACAATCACGTCGTGTTGTTACGAGTATGAGAACGGATACTACATAATTAATTATAAGTACTGAAATAAGACTTATCTCAAAGTTGAAATCGATATTTAGAAACTAGAATATCGTTTTGCCTTTTACGACATAACGCTTTTTCGTGACTTTACACACACGGATGGTATGTATAACAGCCAAATGTCACAAATAACTCTCGGCCTGACTACCTGTAGTAATAATTTTGTACTGTAAGTAACAACCCTAAAATCACACCACAGGAATGCTGCGGCTTCACTGACTATTCCTGTAGATTCCTGAACATAATACCTCGGTCACATTTTATTTAACCAGAGTGAGCGGACTGGAATGCCCTGACTTGGACGGTAGGTGTAAATAAGGTATATAGGTAGTCTTTATTATTTTGTAGGTTTCACTATTTATAGTCTAAGAGCCCACTGCAGAATTACTACGTTCATCGAGTAGATGAATGAAACCAATTTTTTACGCATATTTATGATTAGGAGAATATACATCTACTAGGGTGCCTATCGAAATTTGGCGGCAAGTATTTTTAATGAAATAATTTGTGTAAAGTGGTCCCACGTTGGGCGCCATTATCTCAGGGTTTGGTTATTTGGGCTATTTCAATGAGTCTATATTAGTAAAAGTATATTGTTAACTAGCTGACCCGTGCCCACTTCGTTGGGCATAATTAGTCGAAAGTGTGCTAATTACGTTTCGAAAAATTCAATTTCGGGGACGTCCGCTGCGTAAGGAGCCGACCACGCGACTGAGCCGCGCGGGTACCTACCTCAGACTACCTCTCAGATCAGATGTAAAAGGCCACGCCCCTTTCTCCCGAAGCAAGCACGAACGCGAACCGAATTAAACCCGAAACCATCCCGCGCCCTCCGCTGCTTTGGCTTTTTCTCCTATTCACTTTGCAAAACGGACTTCCACATAAAGCCTTTTTATTTTTCGGTTTTTTATATAACCTATGACACTCAGCAATAATGTGGCTTTCTATTGGTGAAAGAATTTTTAAAATCGGTTCAGTAGATCCCGAGATTACCCCTTACAATTTAACAAATATACAAACACACAAACTTTACCTCTTTATAATATTAGTATAGAAGAGTAAAACACAGAACAATAGGTAAAACAAAAAACTTTTTAACAAAAATAAAACCGTGGTTTTTAGTCAGTAAAAGTACACTCCCTGTACTTTTACTGACTAAAAACCACCCATGTTCCTTCTTAGCCCTTTATGTCGAGGTATTTTAACATTAAAAACAAAAAATAAGGAATTTTAGTTCTATAACAAAACGCTTTTTATTCAGTGCTTTACTTATTTTAAAACTACAGGCAATACTTTTTTGCGTTTTGTTGGTAGGTACAGCAACAGTAGTATTTTATTTACCTTTTCTTCATGCTACGTAAAATATGCTATCTACCTGTATTTCCGTGCGATGGCTTCAAAGCTTCAAAGATAGAGGAAACAGCAAACTAGCCACGGAACTCGCAATCAAGCATCAAAAGGGAAATCAGACTGCCTTCCCATAAGTTTGAATGGCGCGTCTGAAGGCTTATAAAATAATGCGACCTAAGAGACGAGAGGCGAGAATGCGAGATACAAGTCATATTATATTATTTTCACAACTTCTATTCAATTTGTAAACATCAGTTGAATGCAGTACAATCTGAACTGAATTCTGGATCGGAATGATTTTATTCGAGGTTAACAAATTAAGTTTAATGAGATTGACAAGATTATTAGATCACACACATTATATTCGCATATAGGAAATAGGATAACCGATAGGAAAAGCAATCTCGATACGGCTCTTATCAACATGAGATGTCAAGCATAAGTGGACTGGTATATAGCACTCGGCGACGCATTCCATATTTAAAATATGGCTTCGTCGAAGTTACGCATAAGTATATTTATATACTAGCAGTTGCCCGCGACTTCGTTCGCGTAGAAATTTTGACTCTCTTGTCTGGACTGCCTGTGGATGGTACCTACTATGTCAAATCGAATGCCAAATGCCAATCGAAGCGATTATATTCCCTTAAACCAGCCCTGTCGTAAAATCTATTCCTACCTGAAATGTCTTAACCTGAAAATTGGCAGAGAGATAGAATTATCTCTCTGCCAATTTTCAGGTACAAAAAGCCAAGGATTTCATATGGACTTTGAGAAATTTGTAAGGAAGACCTGGACTAAGGGCTCCCGGCCCTTAGTCCAGGTCTTCCTTACAAATTTCTTAGCTTAGATCTCCTACTCCTAAACTCTAGACTTGTTAAATTTCAGGTTGTTAGTACAAAAAAAACAGTACATTTTTACAAACATGTGAAAGCCCTCAGACCTCCTTATTCTGGCCATGTTGCTAAACTCGCTAAATCTGTTCTTAGTCAACGTCTACTAACTATAAAGTAACTTCCTGCCAAAATTGTAGCACAAAAAAAGGAAGGACTGTCATACAAACTCGCGTGAGCCCTTAGACCTCCCTAGTCCAGCCCTGTCGCAAAATCGGTTCTTAGCAAACTTCTACTCACCTACTACGTCCCTGCCAAAATTCAAGTTAGTAGCACACAAAATGATGGACTTTTAAACAAACTTGCGAGCGCCCTTAAACCTCTCTAATCCGGCCCTGCCACAAAACCTGTACTTAGCAGAGTTCCACTAACTATAAACTACGTGCCTGCCAAAAATCAAGTTTGTAGCACAAAAAATTAAGGATTTTCTTACGAACTTGCAAGAACCCTTAGACCTTCCTAATCCGGCCCTGTCACAAAATCTGTTCTTACCAGACGTCTACTAATTATAAAGTACGTCCGTCTCAAAAATCAAGTTTGTAGCTAAAAAAATGAAGGACTTTCATACAAACTGGCGAGAGCCCTTACACTTCCCTAATTCGGCCCTGTCTCAAAATCGGTTCTAAGCAGACGTCTACTAACTTTAAACTACGTCCCTGCCAAAAATGAAGATTGTAGCACAAAAAATGAAAGACTTTCATACAAACTTGCGAGGGCCCTTATACCCTAATCCGGCCCTGTCGCAAAATCCGTTCTTAGCAGACGTCTACTAACTATAAACTACCTCTCTGCCAAAAATCAAGATTGTAGCACGAAAAATTAAGGACTTTCATACAAACTTGTGACGGCCCTTAGACCACCCTAATCCGGCCCTGTCGCAAAATTAATTCATAGCAGACGCCCACTGACTATAAACTACGTCTCTGCCAAAAATCAAGATTGTAGCACGAAAAATTAAGGACTTTCATACAAACTTGTGAGGGCCCTTAGACCACCCTAATCCGGCCCTGTCGCAAAATTAATTAATAGCAGACGCCCACTGACTATAAACTACGTCTCTGCCAAAAATCAAGATTGTAGCACGAAAAATTAAGGACTTTCATACAAACTTGTGAGGGCCCTTAGACCACCCTAATCCGGCCCTGTCGCAAAATTAATTCATAGTAGACGCCCACTGACTATAAACTACGTCTCTGCCGAAAATCTAGATTGTAGCACAAAAAATGAAGGAGTTTCATACAAACTTGCAAGGGCCCTTAGACCACCCTAATCCGGCCCTTTCGCAAAACCCGTTCTTAGCGGACGTCTACTAACCATAAACTACCTCCCTGCCAAAAATCATCTTTGTACGTCCAGCGGTTTTCGAGATTTCGTGATGAATCAGTGAGTGACCTTTCGCTTTTATAGATATAGATTGTGTCAATACGACGATGTTGCGTCGAGAGAACGATTTCGTTCCAATATAGAAGATACACCCGGAAACACAATATTATGCTTTATTTCCCTCTAGAAATAAGAAATAGTTCTCTTGTAATGCAGTAATAAATATTGAAAACATAAATCAGACGACGCGGATAACTTTATTATCTTAGATTTTATATTCTCAGCTTTCAGTATTACCACAGAATACGTAATAGTATCTAGTAGTAATTACTGAGACATTTGCATCGTTCGTTTTGTTTTCCGAGGTAGGATCAATTTAAAACTTCAATCTATTGCTTACGATTATTAGAGATACTAATTATTTCGATACTTATTTATTTACATTTACGAGTAGTAGATAGCTACAGTAAACTGTTTAAAAGTTCTTTTTCTTCTAAAACTTTCATAAACTCACCAAAATGTGAAATAAATTCCAGTTGGTAAATGGCTATCAAATTGGGAACATAATCCGGTATGCGATACATCCTTCACCTGGATTTGGTTCCCAATTTAGGCTCATACCCTGTTGTATGTTGACGAAATTAACCTAACAGTCTTAGAGTTAAATAAAAACGTAACCCTCTTAAAAAACATTAGGGTTCGTAGTGATTATACTTCCTTAATAAATATGACTGCCTCATTAGTATAGTATTAGATGCTTCTTTGATATATCAAAAGCTTTTGATTTGGTGTCTTACGAACATCATTTTCAGTAGAGATCACAATTTTTTTTTGAATACTGGAATAGCAATCAAGTCTTGTTATAAGGTGGGTTAACGTTCTGTCAGATGAGAACAGGTCCGAGTGTGATGTGAGAGAGGGTGGTTTAACATCACCTCGGCTCTTCAACTTGTTCAAGTGTACATTATAATTATATAGTCGTCCTTACTGATTTCGGTAACGGCAACCCTTACAAGGTATTTCCTAGCGTGTGCCCTTATATGGCTGGCCAGACCGAATTTACTATTAAATACCCGGTCAAAGTTAGCAGTAGAGTTGACCGGCAGAGTTCTAGGTGTAGGAGGGCTTAGGGGCAGGGCAGACCTCCATGGTGTGCTCCACCGTGTCCTCCGGCCGATCTTCGCAATGGTAGCATCCGGACGTTTTCTCCCGCATGATTCGGTGCAGGTACCTCCCGAAAGTACCGTTTCCGGTGAGGACCTGCGTCAGACGGAAGGTGAGGGCGCTGTGGTGCCTCTCCAGTCACTCTTCAAAGAGGGGACTTACCGCCACTATCGTGGCGTGTCCTATATCAGAGGCTCTTGAGGCGGTATAGAAACTCTGACACTAGGGTGTGTGGGGTCGTTAGACCTTACTGCCCACACGATAAGAGAACATGCCTATGTAGGTACACACCTACAAGGTACAATGGCACATTCGGACTAATCAGATCATCAGATAACTGAACATCTATCTCTACGTGATTACTCGGTTCAATGAGCCCTTTGTATAGTAATATAGCAGTGCTAGCTAGTATTCCTTGTGTTTGTATTTTGCCCGCAATAGTACCTATCATTTTCCATCGAACTGCTAAGCGTGACTATGCTTCATAAACCATCATTTGCACGAAACTAACAACAGTAACAACTCGAAAAAATCGTAAAGGCTTTTATTTTAAAATCATGCAAACTTGTCTGCTGTGTTCGAATTTCAAGACAACAATTTATTTTAGACCTTAAGTCCTGATTTATAAATGCTAGTTATAGATAGCTTCGACCACTATTTGGAGGCCATGAATAACTACATATTAATGTATAAAGTTACTCAGAAAATAAAGTTTTAACTAAAACAATAAAATAATCTAAGTAAGCTAACAAACTGAAATATAGCATTTAAAATCTCCACCTCAAAGCTGTGGTATATAACTTGTTATAAAACACAAGCTACACAACATGTTTCATAATCGGTATGCTTCTTAAAAATTCATGTGAGAAATAAATACCATTCGTTCTATTATATAATTTCTCTAAATAAATATCGAAATTTAACGTGCAGATTTTTTATTTTCACAAGAATAATTTATATAATAGTACACACCACACAATATGTTGGGAGTTTCTGCAGCTGTTTTTATTCCAACAGAAATACTAGAAAATAGTGAATATTAAAATGATAACTTTGTGGATTTCAACCAGAGATGGTTATAGAGATACCCATATATTATATACAAGGAGCAACAATGGTTCGTTCCAAATCAATGAATTTTCAATAAGTAAAGGTAGGTTTTGAAGACATCGCTGTGTTGGATGGTGAATGAAGTCATATAAATGCCAGACACAATAGGCACGTAATGAATGTCTTCCCCAAAGGTGTGGGCACCTCGCTAGTTTAATTCAAAACCTGTGATTCCATTCCTTAATTGTCCTGCGACCAATGACTGTAGTATGTGTGCCTCGTCACCTGTCTCCCGGGCTGTCCTCACTAATTAATTTAAAGTAGGTAGGTACCTAACTTACAGTACGTTCAATCTGCGCAGGTATTTAGGTTCATCTGAATCCTTTGATGCTAAACAATTTATACCTATCGTTAATATTACTTCTTTTGATTCAATAATTTGTTAAGTTTATTTACGACATACTAAAATGATTAAGAACAATAGTAGGTCTTTTATAAATAAAACACACACCTACTCGGTTTTTTGATGTTATTTAAAAATAAACTACTGCTGTGAGATTTTATCTTTTAATGTGATTCCGCATGAATGGAACCCTATTTGCTATGTTAACACGGTCGATAGGCAGGCTCCATACGGTACTTGATTCATATTTCCCCGTGAGTATATACAGAGATAGATTTTCCGAGTTTTGCTTGGTATATTTTTCCCAATATTGTTTGTGCCGTTCAATAGACTGCTCGAAAACAAAGAGTAGGTTGCTATCTTGGAATCCAATCACAGCTTCTTTTATGGCGGCTTTCCAGGTTTCGTCGGTTATGAACCCTTTCGAAATTAAGAGGAAAAGCCATATTTTTAACTTTACCTACATTTAATGTGTAACACATTAAATGTAGGTAAAGTAATCTGCATATTACACTAAATAATGCTGGTCTTATGGTAACCTTAACTGCGTGATTATATTTTTGTTAATTGCGACAATTTTAAGTAATTTTGCCTAAATACACTTCTCTAAAAATAACCAGAACACAAGGAAAGTAGCAAATAACATTTTGGCTGCGTCCAATGGTATTGGATTCAGATAGTGCTTTAAGTGGGCTTTTTGCATTCATTAATTGTCTTCAGTCCTTTCCAGAAAGGTGGCGAACCCAGTTAAATTAGTCAACCGTGTCTTCCTGGCACAAGGTAGGTACCTACTCCATAATTACAACTTCGACTATAAATTCTAACTTATAGTCTCTTGTTGTCCTGAAAACGAAAAGCTTAATTATCAATTATAATGATAGTCATTAAAATATTGTCGTCATTATTTAAATTTCGTTTAAACGCAATTATTGTACATACATTAATAACTTTGACAAAATTAAATTACGTGCTGCTTCATTTATGCATGGTTGCAATCTAATTGGCTATGTAATGACACGTATAATTGATGCCATTCAACATATTGCAGTTGAAATAAATACAACATATTAATTGGGATTTAAATAATTTTAATTTATTGGGTGAATCTGGGTCTCGACGACCATTAACACAACAAATCAAAGAGACTTTTGACAAGTGTGCTGATTTGTTGCGTGATATATGTATTATGTCTTACATTGGTGCATAGAATCAGGCACATTTCTTCAAAAGATATGGCAGTTCCAATTTTCCACTTAAGTTTCGTGGTTTTTGTCGCCAATAGACAGAAGTTTGTGGGCTGAGCAGGTCTTTATCTAAATTATCTACTCAATTTTGGCGCCTCTCTATTTTCTCAATCAAGTACTCACGATCTTCAATTCAATTTCTTCGGCGATCTTATCCGTAGATTCAATCTTGTGCTATTCAAACTCATAGTTTAGTTTAACTAGATTACATGAGATCAGAAGTTCAGCCGTTGTTGACGTGCTAAAGGTACCTAGTCCAAAAGGTATCAAGATTCAAATTTTTCACCAATTCACTAAAAATACGTTTTTACAGTCGATAGTTAAGGGTTTGTAAAAACACAACATCGCACGAGAGAACAACACCACACTGTCCGTGGAGAAATTCAATAACTGCTTGAGACTGGTTCTCTGTTGGACTGTTTGGTAGGGGCTGCAGGTTGGTCACAAAGATACCGCGGCCTCGACATAAAGGGTTAAGAAGGAACATGGCTGGTTTTAGTCAGTAGAAGTCTGGCACTCCCTTTCGCTCTGCCCAAGGGCGGGACGGGTTATTTGATGATTTTCCACACACCCCATAAAAAATAAAAATATATTTTAGTGTGTACTCTCTCGTTTCAGTGATCAGAATTGCCCCCTTAAACCATGTCATTTAACACCACTAGCTTTATTTTTTATAGGAATATTTGAGAAAAGTCCACATCCACCCGTTAATTGGATTGGAGGAGAATTTTCAACTCTGCACTAACGGAGTTAAGCCATATTAATTATGTTATATATTGAAGGCCATTTGCCCGATGTGCTGCATATATTTAACTGAAACCTCAAATTCAAAGCCTTAATTTCAATCAGACCATAGCAGGCACTTTTAATAGTCAGATAAACGAAAAACGTCATCGTCATCTTAGCCTATCCTTTTCCCAACTACAGGAATATAATGGGGTCGGCATCCAGTCCAACCGTATGCAGTGACCAGTATTTTACATGATGGAGCGACTGCTTCGCTTCCGCAACCCAGTTACTGTTGGGTATTACGATACCTTTGCTGCACTGGTTGTCAGATTTATGAGCCACCTGTAACGACTGTCAAAGATCTACAAATGACGGTTGTGTACCTACATTCTGGGATATCTGTATTATTAGGTATCCGGCTATTGTGGCGACTAGCGACATCTATCGCAACACCTGCGTACTAACAACGATCGACAGAAATTCCTACATCGCGCTATCAACATTATCCGCGACATAAGCCTCTAAAGGAGTTCCCGACTTACATATGTCGGGCAGTTAGCCCACCGGACACAACACCCGTCTGGTCGGAGGATCCTCCCTTTTCTATAATTTTACACTCTGTTCCTCATCCACCCCTCAAATTCCGAGCATGAACGTCAGCGCGGCCTTCGTGCACCTACCTACTTCATACGTCGTCACCACTTCCCCTTCGCCTTCGAGCAGCGAGTCATACCGTCAGCCAGCAGTCACAGCTTCATGGGGTATCCTGACCACCAGCATGCAGCGGAAGCGCATTCCTGGTCATCACCCCCAGCAGCCTCATCAGCGACCTTGGCACAGCACACTGCACTTCGGCCGGTCAGCAAGCAGAGACGCCCTTCTCTCTTCGACGCAGCAGCCAGCCACTACGCAGCACTGCACACTCCGACCCACTGGAGCATACGCAGCATCACCTCGACTCACTGGGGCATCACGGCAAGCACTGCATCACTCCGACTCACTGGAGCTAATATGTAGCATCATCCCGACTCACTGGGGCATCACCACAGACAGTTCCGACTCACCGTGAACTATGCGGCATCCGGTTCCGACTCACTGGAACCTTTCACTGGCTGACAAGCGCCAAGACTCAACCTGTCTCAGAGGGGAGTGATGTGGCAACTAGCAACATCTATCGCAACACTTGCATACTAAGAACGATCGACAGAAATTCCTACATCGCGCTATCAACATTATCCGCGACATAAGCCTATATAGGAGTTCCCGACTTACATATGTCGGGCAGTTAGCCCACCGGACACAACACCCGTCTGGTCGGAGGATCCTCCCTTTTCAACGGGGGATGAGGAACTTTACACCCTGTTCGGCTGTTCCCCATACCCCCCAAACTATTATTATTTAAAACTAATTCAAGTATCTACTATAATGGTCAGGGTAATTTTCACGTATGAAACTGCACACTATCAGCCCATCTAAACCGCGCTTAAGAGCTTTTATTATCAGTGTCAACATTTCAAAGTAGTGACATTGACAACTGTTGGACGCGACTTAAATGTGTTAATCATGTTCAGTTCCATTACGTATTTATTTAGTGAATTTTATGGAAGTCCTATAAAGGACTGGAAGAGACATTAATATTATCAAAATTTCCATTAGCCAGAGAAAGGCGTAGTATAATAATTTGAAGTACGCAGTACTACTTCATTTTGCAAAGATTTTTGTACACCCGTAATCTGTGAATAACTAACCGTCAGACAAATAAAGCATAATATTTTTTTGAAGTAGCCATGGCATCAAATTAAATTAAAGGTACAAGTTGGTAGCCGACTGCACGCAGCAGTGACGACATGTCGTCGCGTCATGTCGCTGCAGTCATGATTTCGAACACGACTGCAAATAACTATTAGTCAATAACTCTAAACACGCTCGACGTGTCGTTGCTCCGGCGTCAGAGGCACTACAGATCTGCGGTCGGACGACACGTGCGTCTGCCGCTCGACGACGCGTCGCTAGCTTCATGTCGCTAACTACGTAGGGAATTTCATAGAAATACGTAGAAACCAGTCGTGTCGCCACGACACGTCGTCTGCTGCTGCTGCGAGCAGTCGGCTACCAACTTGTACCTTTAACCTAGACGACCGCCAAGAAGCATGAAATATTAAATTATTTACTATTAACATTTTCCCTTTGCAGCTTTAAGGACGTAAACATTATTTGATGTTTTAGGACGAGCTCCATTAAAATCGGCGCCCCGAAGTGTCGAGAAGACTTAGGCCTTTATATGCAAATGTATGTATATTGGTGTTTAAGTGTTTATGTTACTTTGCTAAGGGCAAGAGCTACCGATCACCGTTCTTTTTCATGACCTCGTTATAAGACACTCAAGTATTATATCTTTGCCGTCTACTTAAGGTTATCATCAAAAGCGATGAGGCGAATTTTATTTTACAACGTTAGTGTTATCTTTATAAGTGGAACTCCCGTTTTGATACGAAAAAAATATAAGATAACATCATGCTTGTAATTCCCAAAGGGTTAAGCGGAGGTGCATCCATTAGTATACTCACGTATTGCCAGTACTGTTTAAGTCCCATGTAGGTAATAGAGAGGCGAGCCTACTGATACGAAATAATTACTTTATAATATGTCTGGAGTATGAACATTAATCAATTGATTACAATTAGACAGCGCAACACGTTACAATGTCTACGAGATGCGATTAGCTGTCACTGAGGCGTTTACTTAATGAAGGTCGTGTAAGTAAACATTGAAATTATTCATAGGAGCGTTTCCGTAACAATGTAAACGCGGTGATATTGGCGGCAGCCCGCGCGGCCCACGCGGACCACATAACCGCTTGCCACGCGTTCTGCCTGAATACGCACACCATTTGTACACTTAATCACACGCAATTAATGTAGATATTAATAACCGTATATTGATTGAAACACGTAGTATCTTGGTTAGCATGTTTAGGTTTCGCTGAATTTTTGGGTCTCAATGGAGATGGTGGGGTGTGAGGCGGCTGTTTAGTGGGTTCGGGGGTGTCGGATATTACAGGGGAAGTCCCGAAGCCATCGATCATCGTTACTGTCAGATGAGCGAAGCGCTTGTTAACGAGCTAGGTGGCCACGACTTGTTGGCCAGCCCGCGAGCCAGCGCCACGCACCGGCTTATCTATCTCGCACCTACAGCTACGCACTCACATAATATAACACTGATTGCCTATAAATGACCATTGACCGGTGTCCATCAGCGTAATTGAATAGATAAAGTCGAGATCAGAGTCGTTCAGCCTTATTCATTAGCGTGCCGTTTACAAGTTCCCTTCGTTAGCTCTGATTGGTGAATTTGTTTTAATACCCTTGCCAGAATATTCAGAAAACTATGTTGAAAACGCTTTCAGTAGCATGAAACCTGGGATTATTAATGTGTGCGTCAGTTCAAAAGTATAATAGTTTGTAGAATAATGGACTTACATGACCTTATTTTCAGTTTTATTATCCCGTAGATAAAACTGGAATTGGACATTGTTTTCAAGTGAAATATTTGAGTTGCTGAGTCAATATTGAAATTAGTATTAAGTATAAGACGTGATTGGCGGAAAGTTCAATTGTTGAAGGGTCTTTAGCTAGGAACACAATCGGAGAACTTGACTGCATTGGGATACTGCTATGACCAGATATATTAACTGTTGAAATAAGTTTTAATTTGCTTTCGAATAACTTTTCCTTCCTCTATGAAGTTATTGTGAATATCACAGGATTACAGTATTTATACATTTTCAGGAACTCAAGAAAACCAACTAAATGTAGTGGTTTTTATTTAGCATTACTATAAAAAACATAAAAGAAGACTGTGGCAAACCTGACACAAGTTTCAAGTACCTAGCTCAGGATTCAGGGTGGTTCGGTCCCGTAAATTTCCATACGTCAATAAAAATGTTTTATGATCGTAAGTCTTATATAAAAATAGGTTGTTACAGCAATTCAGAAGGTTTTCTTCAGATCAAAGTATTTTTCGTCAATCAATGAACGCGGAAATCATTTATATTGGTCTCAATCTTCACATCAAGTAGATTCTCAAGGTTTACCATGACAAGAGACTCTCGTATTATTGTATTGTCGTCATTACTCCACTGACTTGAACAACATAGAAAAGTAAAGGATACAAAAATGCGACAATAAAATATTTAAAAAAGATAAATAATGTAAATGTACCTATTTACTTTATACACTTACAAAAAATCAAGTTTGATGTTTGCTCAGCCCTATGTTTGTATTAGTTACCACGATTAATTCAATTAAATGGTATTTTATGTTTTAAGTTTGTTAATTGCCATGAATGGAACACAGGTTTACTGTTTTTTTTATATTTTGTCTGCACGCAAACCGTGGGCGATAAAATACTGCTCGTTAACGTACGAGCCTTTTTATACCCAAAAAACTTTTTAACAAAAAATAAAACCGACTTCAAAAAAAAAAACAAAAAAGTGCAAATTAAACTTTTGAAGAAAAATCAGTTTCTGAAGTCATAAACTGATTTTAGTTTATTTTGCACTTTTTTGTGTTTTTTTTTGAAGTCGGTTTTATTATTTGTTAAAAAGTTTTTATTTTTCACTTTTTAGTGGTTCACATGTTCATGGGTCAATGTGGACAATGTAGTTTTTTTTTTAGTTTTGTTGATTTTTCAAAAACCGCTTGTCCGATTTCGATAAAAAAAATGGGACCATTTCGGAAGTATACCCTTTCCAACAAAAAAGAATTTTTCAAATCGGTTAGCAAGTGACGGAGTTATGCCCGAACAAACATAAAAAAAAAACACAAACAACCGAATTGAGAACCTCCTTCTTTTTTTAGAAGTCGGTTAAAAATTGTGGGGAATTTAATCCTCTACAATATTGATCATAAATACAAATAGCGGGAAACCCATAGGAAATGAAATATTTGCAAAAAAACCATTTTTGTGACCTTAGATTTTTAATAGCATACCTTAAGTAAGTTTTGAGACAACTTTTAGGATGTCAAAATACATGTTTATACGGTGAAACCTCGTGAAACTACTAATTTGACTGGGCTATTTGAGCACTGTTCCTGTTGACAGTGACGCAGATGATTTCTTTATTATGCACAATGACAGCACACACCTTTTTTATTTTCGTAATATTTGTACTTTTATTATTTATTTACGACTTTACAGACAAAAATATATTCAGTGTGGCAATCAGATTTTAAATAAGTTGATTTGAATAGAAACGATAAATTCTAGTAGGTACTCCCTTCGGAACCGACCGACGGAATACCTAACAAGGAAACAGTCTTCTTCCATACCTACTTCTCTTATATTCCTCCTCTCATAAAACCCCTCCTTTGTTGCTAGATCACTTAACAACAACATTTTGTGCTTATACGAGCTTTTAGCACTTCTTAAAATGAGCGTATACACACCGAAAATACGCTAATCCAAAACCACCTTAACGTTCCCACGGTCAAAACTACTCTATATTATCTAAATGCCAATAAAATGGTAGGTCGTGACACCCGCTAACGACTAAGTTATCGGATTGCGGACCCCGTAAGTTATACTTTGAATAATTGGAGAGCTCGAGTTAACTCAATCACAGCGTTAACTTTATTACAATTGGACTATTCGTCGTGGTGTTGTATGTAATTAAATCCTCGAAGCCCCTTCTGAATCTATTATTGAGAAAGTTTCAACTGTCAATAATTCATTTAGAACTTTGTTCTAACTTATACCTTCTTTAGGATCAAAGCGTGGCCGTATTCTTGATACGATTTAACTTAGTAACTTCAATGAATCTCCGCATATTTATTATTATAGATAAAGTTTGTGGGAGCTGTAGATACTAGGAGTCTATCTATTTACTTAGTTTAGTTCAACAGTTTCGTTACGCGAAATGCCAAAGGCACATCGCCTACAGGTCACAGGCTACGCGGGTTATCTTTCAGCACGTCCCGTTGAAGTGCACGCGCACTGAGGTGCACTGAAGATAATGCAGCCACCCAATAATTCAGCTTGCTAATTGGGCTGGGTCAGCAGTTTATCCGCTGACGACGGAGAACACTGAACGTTACCAGATAATCAAGCGTTGCAGTGCTTCAATTATTAGCTAGCCATTTGCTTGTTAATATTACGCTGGAATTTCTAGCCCCTTCCATTCCTAGATACTCGAGTAGTAAGTGGGCGCAATAACGCCGTCGACTGTGCCGGCGGACGGTACAGTTGTATTGTTATAGGCACAAGAGCTTCCTCCACTCATAAATAGCAGCGCGGAAATCAATGTCGACGTTGTGCTCGTGCCTTTGTTTTTCTTAACGCAGGGATATTTGGAGCCGTGTTAGTAGGCGAAAAAATACATGTTTTAATTCTATTTATTTTGCCAACATTTTCCTAGAGTTCCATTCAGTCTGACGTTGATATTGTGGCATTATTTCTATGCTTAACTTTTAACATAAAATTATACAGCACGTTAACGGCTCGTTGAATATCATTAACATTTACACACCTCTCATATTACGACCGCGATGGAACACGTGACCTTATTAATATTTATAAAACGCAGAAAATTTTACAAATTAATTTCATACACATATTATTATCTACATGTCAAGCGACTCAAACGCTACCATTGAGTCCACTTATCATTGCTTTTTCATCGCGTCATTAATGCTTTCGACCTCTCAAAAACTACTAAATAAGTTTTTGCCTCATCTACTTAAACTTTTCTAGTTCACAGTTATCTTAGAAATAAAACCAAAGGAAACTGAATAAAAAAGTTTTGGGCGTTACACGGATTGAGATCATATAGAAAAGAAAAGGAAAACATTTACTGTGTACTTATTGTGCGAACCACAGTTTCGTATCCAGCTTTCTGAGAGGCTCATTAATATTTCATTGAGAACAGCGAAGATGCAAATTTTTTGCGTTTATTGTATAACATAACGAGATAAATAGGTCTTTTTAATTGTTCTCAAGCATGTCTCAACGCTTTTTGTAATTATATGAATTTAATTTTATTATAATTTTATACGTTAGGTAAGGTGGGGCTAAGGGTTCGCCTATTAAAACGGCTACTTTGCTTAATTTGTGGAATTGTCTGTTGATATTCCCTTCATAAGCAAGGCTGGAGTGCTGAAGGGCCGGAGGGCTAGAAGGCCGCGCGGGGTTCACAACGAATGCGATTACTGGGAAGTAGCTTAATAATTTAAATATTGTTCTTAGCATGTTCAAAATATATTTATGAAAACAGTACAGTGAATAAGCGTAAATTAGCAAGTTTATTTCTCGTCTTACATACAAGGTGTAAATGGACTTCATGAAAAAGTCAAGCAATCATTCTGTACATCAAACTCTTCGAGAAATTTTTGCTAGTAAACAAAATTTTTTTCACGTTTTATTGTAATGTAACGCACTCAAAACATTTACATTGTGCATTGAATAGTAAAAAGATTATGGAGGTATTTAGTGTAAATTCTATACCTTATAATTTTTAACCGTCGTGGGCCGTCGTTTAAACTTTTTACTTTTATTTTTTTTATCTAAGAACATGCACCAATCAAACGCGAACCTATAACTGAAAACTGCATCAAAATCGGACTTGTAGTTTAGGAAAAAAATGGCAACTTTGATTTGCACAAAAAATGTTTGCTGCAGCGCCCCCTGGTGAGTTGTCACCGTAACACCTTTCTAAGAACATGCACCAATCAAACGCGAACCCATAACTGAAAACTGCATCAAAACTGGACTAGTAGTTTTGGAGAAAAATGGCAACATGTATTTGCACAAACACACAAACAAACAAACAAACAACCTCTCACCCCAAACGCATATACCGTCTCCGTTCCGTCGTGGGTAATAAAACGACATAGTTCAATTAAACTTGTGTAGGTAAGAAATGGAACTTTGACTGTCAATATCTTCATAACTAAAATGTTCCCATATATGGTACAGAACAAACAAATGATCACAATGACAGGGAGAACAAGTCCCTTTCGCGTATTGTTTTTACTAATACTTACCCAAAACAAACAATTCATCAATAGTACTACTATCTTACATCGTGTAACATGCCTTTATAAGTATGAAAACAATAAAACCAGTGTAAGTTGGTCTCGTATTATGTTGACACTTCGTGTTCGCTCGGCCAACTAAAACTTTCCACCGGCGTGGGGTATTCTAAATGTACCGATCCTCATCGTCCAGTCGCAAGGCGTACTAATAGCAGTTTTTGTTGCATCCGCAAAGAAACTTCGTGCGATCTTTTATATTTTTTAACCGACTACGGCGAAGCCAAAAGGAAGGGTAATGATTTTTTGTTCGACAAGTTTACTCACCATCACGCTCAAACTGACGCAGGGCTTACATTATAATAATAACTGCTGATACGTTTTACTGAATGAGGAAATTACTTCCAGATAATATATCGATATTTTTATCATTTCATTACTTAACAACCCTAATTTAAAGTTAAACCATTTAAATAAATATGTTTCAAATAAGTTTATTTTTATTTTAACCTCTTCAATTTCAACAATTATTAGGATTATCGATTAATTATGAACTGTCATAAATAAAATTGAAATTTTACTGAAAACCTGACATTCATAATCTTTAATAATAATATGATTATAATATAATGTAATAATAGATAATATCTACAACTAAACATTTTGCAATCTGTCTCCATGTCAGTGTGCAATGTGTATGTTAACATCCATACTGACATGGAGAGCCTCGAGCAACAAATTCGATATTGAACTGGTTATTGTTGATATAACAAAATCTAATAATTAAATCTATTTTATGGGATGCTAGCTTTTGCAGATAATCTAAACACATTCAGATGCAAAAAGGCCCTGGGTGTCAGTTCGTTCTTAAGCTGGACAATTGTTGACTATGTTGGTGTATCTTCTAATATACACAATAATTATTTTCTCAAAAGGTTAGGAATGATTTCTAATATGTGTTTATTTATTTTTATTTATTTATTTATGCACACACAAAATACAAAAAAAAAGGATAAAAACATAACAAATAGAAGAGCACAAAGGTACTGCTTATTTCAAAAGAAATTTCTTCCAGCAGACCTGCGAGAGGAAAGTTTGATTAGAAATGTAGACACAGTGTTATTTTTTTTCATTGTTTTGTTTAGCCAGAATTCATCGCGTAACTGAAGATTTACGGAAGCGTGGTGTGAGACAGAGGCCCGCTTACTGTACCACAGTTGGGCCATGGTAGTGCTTCTCTATGGCAGCAATACTTTTTTCAATCTTATAATTTAGTCAACAATTATTTTTATTTAAACATAAGCTGCTAAAAGTTTATAATTAAAAGTTTTTTAAATCACATTTTTTACACCAATCTTAAAATAAAAAAAAATGAAAAAAATGTACCCATGTTCTACGCTTAAAAGAAAAGAACCGCAAGTGTTATTGCCTACGCCGTAGCAAGGGCGTAGCTCTGTGCTACGACTGCTACATAATCTCTACGCTAGAGCTACAAAACCGCTACGCCTTGAGACAAACGTCTTGAACTTTGTTTTTGTCTGCAACAAAGCCCCAATTCTGTTGAATTGTTGCGTAACAACGCACCGACTAACCTAAAACATTGCTTTATTATACAAAAAGGCAAAACAAGAGAGGCCAAAGGCATGAAGACTTTCTAAATTAGTTTTCATGTTAAAATTTGTAAGAGTCTTTAGAAGGCAAATCACTTTTATTATTTAATTATTCTTTAGCTTTATATCTCTGTCGCGTACACGAACATTTTCGCACATTATATTCTTTTTTTATTTCACCATACCGGAGCACGCCTTACTAAGGATTTACGAAACATTTACATCAAAGGTTTAGTTTAGTATTACATAATTATATTGGCTGTTGCTTTTGCTACAGTGGCCACAGTCGTGCTCTTAAAGAGACATTAAATTATTCTGTAACATGCGGGCAAAATTATCTTTGCTAGTTACGAAATAAATTAACTATAAATATGTTTTGACTTATAATTAAGTTGGTGTGATGTGTAACAAGATAAAATAAACTTTGAAGTCAAAATCGCTAGTCAATTGTTTCTTAATAATTGAGATTGCAGACTTTTTAATAAATTCAAATAGCATTTTAACTTGATAATCACCGCATTAAATCGAAAAGATAAACAGTGTTTTACATGCATAATCTTATTTTTTTTTCAAACTGAGCCTGGTAGCTTGGCCTTATAGAACTGTGGATATAATGTATAGAGAACTAGAATACTTATTCCGAAAAAAATCGCGATCTATACGACAATAAATCAATCTGCGTATATACCTTATGAAGTTCCCAGCTTGCAGTTAAAAAGCATTTGAATCCAGTTGCTTAGCCACAGGACTTTATTTTGAATTTTCAGCCTTTTCTACATGACGTAGATTAATAAGCTTGTAGCAAAAGGTTAATGAACCCCGCAATGGTATAAACACTAAACACATTTTGCTAACTGACTACTTCCAAAACCTTTGCCAAATTCATTCGTTCAATTTTATTTTGGTTAGGTTTAGGTTAGTAAACCAATATTTATAAAAGTTTGGTATTTAGTTAGCAGTTTTATGCTATTTTTGTTTGTGTTGCAAAAATATTTGTTTAATTGATAGTTTCAAAAAATATTTCTATGAACTAGTATTACCAGGGTCGATGGGCAGGAAATACACTATGTCGACGAATATATATACCTGGGCCAGTTAGTTTCCTTCAGCAACAGACAAGACAAAGAGATCGACCGTCGCGTTGAAAATGCTTGGAGGAGCTACTGGTCCATGAAGTCGTTTATGAAGGGTGACCTTCCTATCTCACTGAAACGCAAGCTCGTCGACATGTGTATCCTGCCTATCCTAACCTATGGCGCACAGACTTGGTCTTTGACGGAAGCTCAGAAGTCCAAACTCAAGGTTTGCCAAAGAGCGATGGAACGTAGCATTCTAAACATCAAAATCACCGATCGAATTCGTAACACCATAATACGCTCCAAGACAGGCATCGCCGATGTTGGCGATAAGTCTGCGAGGTTAAAGTGGGACTGGGCGGGTCACATTACCAGGAGAGATCAGGACAGATGGACCAGAATCGTCACACACTGGGTGCCTGAAGACGGTCGTCGTCACCGAGGCAGACCCAAGAAACGTTGGCGTGACGATCTGGACTCGTTCGTGACTGATTGGCCAGAGAAGGCACAACACCGGGAGAGCTGGAAAGAAATGGGGCCTTTGCCCAGCAGTGGGACAGAATAGGCTAATTTAAAAAAAAAAAGTATTACCAGTGTTTTATGTATATAGTGTATATACCCATAAATATCAGTTAAAACTATCTCTAAAAAGCTTTGAAATGCGAATTGCTAGCCTTTTAAGTGACCGAATTTTGCTGTGTTAATAGCTTACGGTAAGTGCACTTCGTTATCGTCTTTATGGTAAATAAAAATATTTAATAATAAAATGAATGTGATGTGAATGAGTGATGAAACTATTGGAAAAGTGCGGCCGCACAGGAAAATATCATTTTTTATACGTAAATGATTGAACTTCTCTGTATTCATTACTTATCGAGCTTGTGTATTTTTGTGGGCGAACCACCTACATATAATATTGTGTTTATTCTTTGGTGAACTCTCAGTTGTAAGCTTCGTGTGTTCATATTTTAATTAAATACTATGTACTTTTATTTAATAATAAAGTAATCCTAACCTAAATTTTTACATTAAAATAATTGTTGTGACCTTAAAGGGTCTATGTTAAATACCCTTAACCTACCTTTTCTAACAAAAATTAAAACCACATTAATGCATTAAATATTTGAGTGTGAGTTAATTAAGTACCCAGTTGCTAGCTTTTGTTCTAAGCTAAGCTTAGTGAGGAGCTCTTGTTAGTGAGGGTTATTATCTATTCACTAGGTCTAGTGTCATATCAGTCCGAACATACGCTGCAACTGTGTTTTTCCCCATTCTGTCGACAGATTAATGAAAGCACCCGTGCGCATCATCAGTAGTGATTTTAATGATCTGTAAAAATTGTGTACTGGGGCTGTTTCATTCACATGTGTTAATTATTTACCTTTGAGACAAATAAACATTTTTTTTTTTGTATAGTGTTTTTCGGGTTGCATATGTTAGGCAATGCAACGCTGTAAATTGTGGTTTGAATCAAAACATGAATGGCGGCTTAATGGATTTTAGTTCTAAGAACTGTGTGTTATTAATGTATTGGGGTTGCACAATTAAGGTTTCGAACAAAATTACTGAGTATCTACGCCAGCAGCATCTACTCAACTAAAATCTCAATGACAACAGTCGCAACATACCTAGTGCAAGAAGGTCAAACTTGGGGCATTTGAGATAGGGTAAGCCTTATGCATCGTCATGGCGTGCGTTTAGCCGAGAATATGGCTGCTGTTGATGATAAACGTTGCTGGAGGACCGGAATTATAGTTTCCTCATCGAACACCACCCAAACGAATCAACTACTGTTAAATATTCAGCGTAATTGTTAAAAGGCTTTAGCACCGTAGACCACATACATACGCTGCGGCAGGTTATATTATACAGAAGACCGAAGAGTATAATCGCCTCTCTGTTTAGCGTTTGTGGACTACGAGAAAGCCTTCGATTCGATCAAAACTTGGGCTGTACTGCAGTCTCTCCAAAGGTGCCAAATTGACTACCGGTACATCGAGGTTTTGAAGTGTTTATACAAAAACGCCACCATGTCAGTCCGGCTTCAGGACCAGACCACGAAACCTATCCTTCTGCAGGGAGGTGTGAGACAGGGAGACGTCATATCTCCGAAGCTGTTCACCGCTGTACTGGAGGATGTTTTCAAGGTTCTGTACTGGAGAGGACTAAGCATCAACATCAATGGCGAGTACATAACTCACCTTCGATTTGCCGACGATATAGTGGTCATGGCTGAGACCATGGAGGACCTCAGTACAATGCTCGATGACCTCAGTAGAGCTTCCGAAAGAGTGGGTCTTAAAATGAACATGGACAAAACCAAGGTCATGTTGAATGCCCATGTTACACCCACTCCTCTAAAGATCGGAGACTCTACACTCGAAGTTGTAGACGAGTATGTCTACCTGGGACAAACAGTCCAGTTAGGTAGGTCCAACTTTAAAAAAGTGGTCAATCGTCGAATCCGACTCGGCTGGGCAGCGTTTGGGAAGCTGAGAAGTATCTTCTCGTCAAACTTACCGCAGTGTCTCAAGACGAAAGTCTATGATCAGTGTGTGTTGCCAGTGATTACATACGGGACCGAAACGTGGTCGCTCACAATGGGCCTCATCAGAAGGCTTAAGGTCACCCATAGAGCAATGAAGAGGGCTATGCTCGGAGTTTCCTTGCGTGATCGAATCAGAAATGAGGACATCCGCATGAGAACCAAGGTTGCCGACATAGCCCGAAGAATTGCCAAGCTTAAGTAGCAGTGGGCAGGGCACATTGCTCGCAGGACGGATGGCCGATGGGGCCAGAAGGTTCTGGAGTGGCGACCGCGAACCGGAAGACGTTGCGTTGGAAGGCCTCCCACTAGGTGGACCGATGACCTGGTGAAGGTTGCGGGGATCCGCTGGATGCGAGATGCACGGGACCGATCAATGTAACGACACTTAGGGGAGGCCTACGTCCAGCAGTGGACGTCTTTTGGCTGAAATGATGATGATGATGATGAAATATTCAGCAACAGGGTTTTTTGATTGTTTCAAGAATAATATAATACTAAAATATATTTTATCTTACTAGTATTATAAACTTTTAATGGATGTTTGGTTTGTCAGTCTTTCAGGAAAAAGCCATGTCATAGTAGACTTTATCTCCAATGAAGTGGAACTTAAAATATCTAAGGTCGCGGTTCCACTGAGGCGACGCGAAGCAGAGCGGAGACGAGCTGTGCCGCGATTCACCAATCGCATGGCTCGAAATCCACATCTCTTAGCAGCTCCATAGCTCAGTCCCGCTCCGCACCGCCCCACTCCGCCTCAGTGGAACCGCAGCCTAACTGTCGTAATATTATGGGTGCACACTCACATCTGTGGGGTACACAGAGCATTCAGGTGTTCTGTACCTAATTTCATGAATTATGATATTGTGTAAACAATAAACATCCAACCTATTTCTGCATTCCCGACAGATTTGTTCTGAGTATTTATTGAAGAGTTCCTTAATTTAATTATATCTCCGAAGACCCGAAGCAAATTTTTACGAGACTACCACTTGTATTTCACATCCTAAAAGTGGTCTCAAAACCTACTAGGTGCTAATCTACACTGTGTAGGGTGCCCGCGGCTTATAAAATTTAAGGTCTAAGATCACCGAAAATCTTCGAATAAGATACAGCCCAGATTAAATCGAAACCGTTGTAGTACAATCACGTTATTTTTTTGCAAATATCTCGTTTCCTAAGGGTTTTTCGCTATTTGTATTTATGATCAATATTGTACACGATTAAATTCCCTATACAACTTTTGTTTTTCACAATTTGCAAATATATCGCTTAGCATATAAGGTCCCATTAAAAAAGGTGGACAAAATTTTAGAAATCATTCAGACCACCAAAATAAGGACGATGGTAAAAAGAATAATAAGAAAAACGCATTTAGTACGTACTCTTTTAGGATGAGTTTGTTCTAGAGTGCCGTCAATTTATTGTGATAAGTAAAAAAAAAACACTTAAACTAAAACGCGTTAAACTTTGACCACCTATTTTAATGGGACCTTATTACAGAGAAAAACATATGAAATGATGGTCGTAAGGTAATGGACTCCTGCATACTAAACTACTAATTTTATTATACATGTTTAACATTTATAGGTAAGCCCACAAGCTTATAAAAATCTATTAAATATTCATGTTTGACATTTATATAGGTAAACTTATCTTACCTATATAAATGTCAAACATGGATATTTAATAAAACATCTGGAAAAAGGTAGTACTACAATTCGAAAGAGGACAAGACTATTAGATGCATTAAGCATGCAAAGGACGAAAAATGGGCTTACAGAACAACCATGTAATCTGGACCAAAAAGGAAAAGGACACATGGTCGGCCTCAAGAGAGATGGACCGATGAAATTAATAAAACGCGCCGGGATAAAACTGGCTCTCTAATTCTCTATAGCAAAAGACAGAAAGAACTGGCAACAAGTGGAGGAGGATTTTACCCAAAGAGAGCTCCTTAATTAATCTTAGATATTTTTATAAAGCTGAAGTATTGTGACATTGACGGTCGTGTGTGCAGGGAGGGAGGAAAAATAAAGGTTTTTCTATTATTTATAAATTTTTATCAAATGTCTGATTTTGTTAATATGACAAAAAATAGTCTTAAAATCAATTCGGTAGCTGCAACAATAAAAAAAAAACAAAGTCATATAATGTAGATACCATCGTTTAGTGTGTTAATATTATAATAATATATTTTTTAAAGAAAAAGCTGGTATCTACTGCTCGTATGTAGGTACTAACGAATGACGTCGCACTTCATGAAGGTCGCAGTAACTTTACACAACTGACCGTTCACGCGATAACGACTCAAGGCTCCATAAGAAACTCGGTAGGCAGAATACTTTATAGATTTTTATTGAAAATAAAAGAAACTTAATTATGGACAAATTTTACTTCATTTACATAGGTATTACCTACTGCCAAATTGTGATTGCGCTGAAAATATGCTTGACATAAATACAATTTGTAGCCTATAGCGGTATGTCATGAAAGATTTTTATACGATTGGATAATTAGTTCCGGATTGCCCGCTACATAGAAACTACCGTAACAAACAAACATATTTTACCTCTTAACCTTTTGAGCGCCATAGTCGTATAGACGATAAGCCGTCTGTGGCGGTCAAAAGGTTAATAACATTAGTACAGGTATAGATTATGTAGCGATTCAAATAATTCAAAGGTTCATCGTAACCTGAAATTGAGCAAGCCGAAGGATGAAATAGAGCCTATGCAAGCAAACAAAAAGCGACTCCTATGCCATACACATCCACTAGCAGTGCAGTTTACTATTCCCAGCTACCTAAATACCCTTAAGAGACGCAAAATCCTGAATCAGGATAGCCTACAAAGAGCTACCGATTACAAAGAGTCAATCCCAGTGGGGAAGTGACTTTGTACACTGAATTTGACAACACGTCATTTGCTCATAGTCACTAGGCTGGATGCAGGAGCAACATTGTGATCCAACCCGTTTCGCACGTTTTTTTTTATCGATTTATTAGTAATTATGTAAAATTAATAAGGAAAAGATATTAATACATATAAATCCTCGGTTTTATTACAAGCCTATTTTGTTTCCCACCACGAAGCAAAGCCCTTTTCCTTCCAAACCTTTATTTCTTGAGCAATCTCTGGACACAATGAAAAATATTACTTCATAATATGAACAGATTTGAAGGTTACATAACAAAACAGAACGCAGCGCTCTACCGCGTGTATTCCCTGAAGTGTTGAACATAGTAATTTAGCCAACTATCAACTATGATTAATTAAGGCACCTTACCTACTTTAATCAACCGTAACAAGACCCTCCAGTCTGTCGGTACTCAGAACATTCAATGGTTGTCTAATAGCAACCAGCTAGCATTGAATGGTTGCAACTTTATAGCGTAGGATGTAGATCATGATACACAGCTTATCAGACAGCACACGACGACCAGCGGCTTCATGAGTTTTATCAGATATTATGCAAACGTCCAAACCTCTGAGAATATCTATTCGATAATCTCGGTAGGGACGGCTGTTGGCACTTTCTCATAATGAGTATTTCTCAAAAAAAGTGTACGTAACGAAAAAGTTGTTACGAAATATTGTTATGAAATAGTTCTACATGTTACTAAATAGTAAACATAAGGCTATAAACCAACCTATTAAATAAAGCATATGAGACTTTAAAATTCGTAAAGAACTATTTGCCAGTGAATGTTCACTAAGGTTTTAATATTGGCAAAGTTTTAAGAACTGTATACACTCAGATTAACACTATACTTTTTCATAACGTAACGAAATTCATAAAAAACGTTACGAAAAAGCAACGAAAATTTTACAAATTAAGATCATTATTAAGTCGATGGTTTGATAAAACCTGAAACTGCAAATAATATAATACGCTTAAATGTTCGTACGACACGTATTACAATAACATATATAAATCAAGACTTATCTTAATGTGAAAAAGTGAAAAAGTATTTCTTATTACGAAAAAGTAATCTCCCTTGGACAACACGTTCAAAACTGATTTTCACATTAAAAGTTATGGCGGAGACGTCAGACCTACAGCCAATCAGAATGATGCTAGTGTTGTCCGTGTTAAAAGGTAACGGATGCGTTAAGAAATTACGTGGAAGTAGAAATAAAACGTAACTAAAGAGTAAGTTACTAAAAAGTAAATGGGCACGACTCATTTTGTTTTTCGCATTTTTTTTTATATTTTACTATGAAACCCCATAGAAAATCACTTTAATTAAGAAACTACATTTAATCAAGGTCTGTAATACAAAAAATGCACAATATTAACGCGACATATCGAATTTTATGAAGTGTTACATGTATGAAGTCGTAGGGTGGCAATTTGATTTTTGTATGAAACGCAAAAAACACCTTTTTAAAAAAGCTTTCTAAAATTGATTGAATACTATGGTTTTACCATTTATTCTTCACAACTTTAAAGTTTAATAGTTTTTCTTCACAAATATGTTATTTTTTGTATGTATGGTTAAATAAAAACATTGAAACTTTGTTACTATTTCGAGGCACACTTTTTTTTCAACAGATGTACACTTATTTTGAGAAATACTCTAATAATAAAACATGAAAAAATAAAGAGTTTAAGAATTTCCAGTTTCAAGACTGTTTCTTCCTCCATCAAAAGGATGATTTGTGACATTACAATGGCACTAACGAATCGTTCTGTTGCTTTTGTTTTTGCCGTCTTTGTCTAATCAGAAAACATGGCTACCATTTATCTTTTCCTTCTTTCAATAAACAAAACGAGCAATCCATATTTGGCATCTAGTTAGAGAACGTTGTTTTGGGTGAGCCAGAAACGGACTGGCGATGTTTGCTCCCTAAACAGTTCGTGCTCGTGTTTCATAGACAAACAAATCGGCGTGTCGGCTAACTTGTGACTGGGGGCTGGGGGGTATCGCTCATTGGTGCAATAACGTATTGGATGGAAGATTGCAGTAATGTGTATGTAGTGACATATTGCTCGCCCACCAGTCATGCTGACCCACTTTCACGGTCTGATGCTTTCTACTGATTCGGTGTATATTTGTCCACACGCAATTCGTTAATCTGTTTCGTGTTTTGTTGTAAATATAAATACGCAGGTTGATAATTGTTCGTATATCATCGTATTGACAATATAATTTTGAGTTTAGATTAAAATAGATTTTTATAACAGGATCATGACCTTTTTCGGATGTTTTTTGTTAAGACCAATGGCATTTTGCCCCAATGTTACTATTTTAAGTATTGAGAAAGTCAATCGAAGTATCCAATAACTAGGTATGCAATGACAAGGTAGCAAATCTGAAGTAGAGATATTGTTGCCAAAAGTCTAGAAGAACCGTATAATATTATTTCGACAAACTTTATCGCTATTTGCCAGGTACGAGGAAGCAACATAAAAAGCTAATAACGCCTTGCTTGACCTCATGACCTCAGCAACGGAAAAACTAAACTCGTTGTTAGTAAAACAATAGGTAAGATCTCAGATACATGACATGTCGCTAATTAATCCATCACCAGTGGCGATATAATAATGATAATGACACGTGTATGGTTATGTAAACAATAGGTAATCTTATTGTCACCTAATTACATCGATCATAATTAGATGAATGTCTTTACGCTGGCAGTCGTTAACGACATCAGTCATTGATGTTCGAAGGCGAGAATAATCATGCTCGCTAATTGGCACTATGATACGCATATGTATGTATACCGTGAGTAACAGTAGCTATACTAGATATTGTTATGTTGGAATCATTTTAGTTAGGTAATCGTCATCTGCCCTTCCTGTCCCTACATATTATAAGGGAGATTTGTTTATGCACTGAGTGTAAGTTCTTATAGTAGCTAGTAGGTAAGCAAGTTGTGCCAGTGGCTTTGAACAGCATTGAGTATTAGATAATAAGAATGTGAAGTCATAGTCTATTCGTTAATTCGTGACATCTTTGTTTAAGTATACAAATCAAACGATTTTCTATATCTGCGTGGTTAAAGTAGGTATTTGAACGAAAGAAATTCGTTTCAATTCATTTCCATAATCCTAGGATACCTAGTTGAAAGAATTCAATTTAAAGAAAAGTTTAATTAAAATTTCTTTCACTTGAAGGCATCGTTCACACCAAACGTATTGTCCGCCGCCGACTGTGAGTATGCTCACTGTCTCTATGGATCTACGTAATAGCGTATAGTCGATTCGGTGTGAACAAGAAGTTAAATATATATTGAAAAGCGATAAACTGCGTAAGTGTGCTCACAGTCAGCGGCGGACAATACATTTGGTGTGAACGATGCCTAAGATTAAGAACTTGATGGGCCGATTGAAGAATGAAAGGAAGACAGTGACAATCATAAAATAAAATAAGCCGTAATATTTTGAGTGTCTTAATTATGATCTGATAGGTATTATATAATACTTATATAGTGTAGATATATAATAACAAAGAATATTCGGTTTTGCTTACTCCGTTGGCAAAAAGCTTGCCCCTTTCATGCAGCCTAAACATATCTAGAGCAAGGCCGATGTTCTAACAAGTCTCTTGGGCAGAGCGGAAGGGAGTGTCAGACTTCTACTGACTAAAAACCACCTATGTTCCTTCTTTGCCCTTGTGCCGAGGCCGCGTGATCTCTTTCGATAATCCGCAGCCCCGACGGGTCTTTCGATACTCCGCAGCCCCGACGGGTTCGATAATCCGCAGCCCCGACGGGTCTTTCGATACTCCGCAGCCCCGACGGGTTCGATAATCCGCAGCCCCGACGGGTCTTTCGATACTCCGCAGCCCCGACGGGTTCGATAATCCGCAGCCCCGACGGGAGTTTTATAAGCCTCATCTGCTGCAGATTTAATCCGTTTATTAAACTAAAAGTACACTCACGAGTTATTATTCCTTGTGACTGGGACTGTAGCTTAGTTTATTCAGCTTCATTAGTTTAGTAGTTTGCTGCCGCACTCGGAGAGCTTCGGTGGTTGCTTGGGCCGTCGCTTGGTAAAGGTTTTTGGCAGTTTTGTCATTCAAAAGTATGTCAGGCCTTTGCTGGGTGGCGGCTTGAGTAATCGTTGGATATCTCTGAGTGCCGCAGTTAGTTTAATTCGACTATTCAAAAGTGCCTGTAATTGGCCTACTTGAAATAAATGATTTGATTTTGATTTTGAAAATCTGTGTACCCTTTCAGGAAATTGCCATAAAACCATAAACGAATTAATGTAATAGGTATTTAATACAAGTAGGTATCTTTATCTTTTATTATATTTGTAATGCTCCTTACAAATTCTGCTATTAAAATTCCAAGCTATTAGATACCTACTCTGTTGTGGGTTACACCCGTATTATAATCAGATATCGTTAAACTACAGTTACAAATTCTTTTATGAAACTGTTTGTCTTCCCTTTCAATAAAAATAAAACACCTTCTGTAAATCACTGTTGTTATTATTTATTCGTATTTGTTTTAAAGGAGCTGTCGAATTCAACACGTTTATGTTTTTTTTTTTATTTATAATTGTTACTGAATATTTTGAAAGCGCTAAACATATTTACTAGTAAGTATAAACAGATTATAAATAATATATTAAAGGGTAACTGGTGATGATTTCGATAATCGTATGTTTGTAATTTTCTTAGTATTTTTTTGCGCACTACCTCGCAATTTGTTATAATTATGTGTGAACCATAATTAAATATGTTTATTTGTTACGCTAGTTTTAAGTTCATAAGTGTTTCAACATCCGGAAGCTATTGAAGTTTTTGTGATGTTTTTGTGTATATATTTTGTTACTTTCCTTAATTAATAAAAAAAATATGTTAACCTGACTGGTCAAAATGTACTGGACAGCTGATATTTTTTTCGCGATTTCAGTACAATCACGTTTTTAAATATCGATCACTAAAATTAGCGACTGGTTATTAGTGATCGATATTTTGGGCACACAGCTACACATATTAAACTGGTTTTGGATTATACATATTTCCGTTTTTATAATAAACCAAAAATGAACACAAGAAATAAACGCTATAATTATCTGGATAAATCTTGTTTGCCAAAAGATTTTTGGAGAAAAATAGGGCTACCTAATTGACTTTTATTTTTGAGTTTTATAAAGACTGCTAAGTAAGTATTGTAATCTAGCCTGGAATTAGTTACAATACACATTAATTCTAATATCGTACATAGATCGTTGTGTAAATCACAGAACTAGCATTGGATGGATGGAATGGCGGCAGGTCACGGGATCAATATGCGACTCCTACATCCACCTAAAACTCAAGGGAAAGATTTATAAAACCATGGTTAGAGCTGTTGTCTTGTATGGATCAGAATGTTGGGCCACAAAAAGGATAAATAAAAAGCAATTTGCATGTGGACGAGATGATAATGCTTAGGAGGATAATAATAATGATGTGTGGGGGAAATACGGTAAGAGTACATAAGAGGAAGTCTGAAAGTGTCGCCGGTGAATGGAAAGTTGTGTGATAATTGGTTGTCGTGGTATGGACATGTTATGCGATGAAACGAGTAAAATGTTGAGTATGAATATGGAAGGCTACAAGAGCAGAAGAAGACCAAAAAAATGATGGATGGACTGTGTAAAGGATGATATGGCTAGAAAGGAGGTGACTGCTGAGATGACGAGAAATAGGGAAGTATGTAAGAAGAAGACATGTTGCGCCGACCCCAAATAAATTGGGACCTACACAATATGATCTTTGTTGTTCTGTTTTCTCATTACAGGCCAAATGAAACTGTTGTTTTGCAAAATGTATTCTCTAAATCCAATTCCAATAAAACCAGCAGCATTGGAGTAGAATTCAATAATTTCCTGTTTCGGACGGTTCAATGCATTTCGTATTCGTATTTAGTAGTTTTCGCGTGAAAGGGTTACAAACATCCATCCTTCTTCACTAACTTCTACATTTATATAAGTAGTAAGATTACATACTGAAACTGGACTTCAAATTCCAAATTAAACAAGCGTTACAATAAATGGATCTGTCTCTTGTGTCTATGTCTATTTCTTAAGACTAATTTAAAATGAAAGATCACAATAAGGGTAGATCTTTTTGTCGATTTGTAAATTTTTCACGACAACAGCTTACTTAGAGAAAAAATCGAACTATAATAAAGCTAGGATGCAGCACTCAGACTGCAGAAAATATAATAATATATCTCTAATACTTTATTGATCATTCCGTCAGTCACTATGCACTCGTGCAGTGTTGAGGACGTCTTATCAAGAGGTATTTATTGGGTGACCACAGAACAAAACTATACTAAAATTCGTTGCCAGAAGTTCCCAATGTCGTTTTACGTTCTTAATTTGTAAAATATTTGGCTATGTAAAAGCAACCCACATTTTAACCAATTTAACCTTTTTTAAATCTGTACCAATAAGTCCGGTCAATTTAGACATCCAAGGTTTCATTAATTCCCACCCAGCTAAAAATTGGTAGGGTTGATCAAAAAACCATTATAAATGATATGTAAAAAGTCCTCATCGATCCGACACCTGCAAAAAAATTACTCGGGGTCAAAGGTGCACAAAAGAGATTTTTCACGATTTTCAGCAAAGCTCTCAACTTTCCGAATTAAATACTTATGTAAAACCAAAATTAATCTATACTGATTCTGAAACCATATCGATATTTTAGGATTCCAAATCTTGTATTGATATTTTGATCCTTCGGTTTTATTTTTGGTAAGAGTAACATACAAATCATTTTGATCTTCGTTGTCGTATGGTTATTTACATGTCAGAGATTAAATGCCACTTGGGTTTACATGCCGTTGAGAGATATCTCTCAGACATGCTGGTTTGCTGACAATGTTAATGCTTCACCAAAGGCAAGTGATAATCATAAAATTCGCACATATATTCGGAAAGTCAGATGTACGTGTCTTCGGTTACTGCAAGCTAATCTGGGCAAAAATCGCTCCGTGATCCTTCCCTAAAGACTTCCGTAATGATATGGAGTGTCGTATACTTACCGACGAGGGAGTAGCTCTGAGCACCTACTTAATAACACCGAGAGTCCTTTAGGAGCAATGTAAATAACATTGGTTCTGTTTCAAAACGAATTCGCAATTGTTAATAATAGGGTATTTCACCAAAAAAAAATATTTAGTCCGTCTGCTAGATTATCGAAAATATTGGAATTGACGAAAATAAAACGCGTCAAAAATCATAAGTCCCCACTTAAGAATTTTGACCCCGCTTGTGACGTCACTTTGTGGGTAGAAAGTACCTTGTGACGTCACACGACTAGACACGACTTTTCGAAGCACTGTATCGTCGGGTTAGGGGGAAACTGGCCTCTGGTCCGCGGCCCAGATTACACGGAGTGGGAACAGTAGTGGAAAACTCGGCCGAATGCGTGGGCCAGAATACCATGGTAAAAAAATATCGTAGTTAAATCGACCCGTTTGGATTTAATTTCATTAAATTGAAAAAAGGTGCGAAATAAAACGTAAGTATCAAAGTCCCACAAACTACCAGGAGAACAGAAGTAGAAAGGAGGTATTGGAATCTTTAAATCAAATCTAAATTATTATTCCTTTCTAATACCATACACATACAGTATGCCGTTCTGGCCTTGTGGTAGTTTGTGGGACTTTACTATCCTAGTTTCCTATCTGCAACAAAAGAAAGGAATAATTTACTACGGTATATCATTTTATTTAATTTGGGCTGGCATTAAATATATAATTGTGATTAATAAAATATTGATCAACTTATTTATTTAGTTTTGTGAGTGAACACTTAAACTGAAACATGTAAACTGAAATCAAAATGATGCTCCTACTTTCAGGTGAAACGCCTCCGATATGTTACAAAAGTGGACTTATCTAGATAACTATGTTCATTCGTACATATATCACGGTCTGTTTAACATTCAATCAAGCGGGAAAGCCCCCATGACGTGGCATGACGTGATGGGACGAGACGAGACGCGAGTTAACCCTCCGAACGGCCTGAGCCGGTTCTTTCCCAACTGAATTGTCCAGCTGAGCATGAAGCGAAACAAAATCATAATGTATCAGCAAACACTGTTTCCGCAACATGTAAAACTAATATCAGCATCAAATTATCTACTTTCATGAACGATCATATTGTTAAATCTATTCTGAGTTACGAAAATGGAATAACATTTAAGTGTGTTATGTGGTGCTTTAATTTTTCTAGAGCACTTTAGTTTGTTGGTTAACTCGTCTAAAGCCTCCACGGTAGTCCGCTAACATCGCAACACACTCTAACGATTACATGAGCTATTCCGGAAAATGCAGGATAGACGAGGTCTGGGAAGTCTTGTCAAAAGAAGACTACAAATGTTACGCAAAATTGAAGAACTCGTTTCGTGAACACGACAAGGGGTTCATAATGATAACTAGTTTTTGCCTATGGCTTCGCCGTACTACTGGGATAAAGAAAAACCATGAGTAAGGATATGTAAGTGTACCCATCTAATCCGTTCAGTAGTTTTTGAGTAACCAACATCCGTCCATTCTCAAAAACTAACTAGCATGAAAAAAAATCTGGTTAAGTGCAAGTCGGACTTGCACATGAAGGGCTCCGTACCATGACTTCTTATATGGTTTTCCTGTAATCTATACGTGATGAACTAATTTCTGTATTTTTTCAGAATTTCGGAAATGGTCGGACAGACAGACAACAGACAGACAGACTCTCGAGTGATCCCATAAGGGTTCCATTTTTTCCTTTTGAGGTTACAGGAGTTACAGTTTCATGTATGGGGAGACTCTCCTTAACCTTTAATTTTTTTTTGTATAAAAATCGTAAAGTGGTTTTCAGAATACATATATGTTCAAGTTTCAACTGTGTAGTCTTTTACGTTTTCGAAAAAAGTGATTGTGACAGACATGACGCATCTTTATGGGTTCCATTATTTGTCATTTGTCTATGGAACCCTAAAAATAAAATGTATATCTAAAAAAATAAAATTGTGTGCTTAACGGCGTGGCGTCAAATGTCCCCAGTTCAGCAAAATGACAGACATGTAGTGATGGATGCTGGTTTTCATCTGGACCTGGGTGCTTACTCTGGAATATAATTCCGATAGATCGACATTGGTCAAACGTCAGTTGGTTGAGTTAAACGTCAGGGATTGGCTAGACTCAGTCCGCCTTATTACAAAAGGTAGTTAAACCTGGTTTAACTTAGACCTGGTTTATCTCGCATGCTGTCACTTTCTTTTGAATATTATTGAAGTGAGACGTCATGCGAGATAAACCAAGTCTAAGTTAAACCAGGTTTAACTACGTTTTGTAATAAGGCGGAGTGAGTCCAGCCAACTGCTGACGTTTGACTGACAATTCCAATGTCGATCTATCGGAATTATATTCGAGAGTAAGCACACTGATGTAACTGAGCGAATTGGGTTACGGATCAGCCGCTTTAGGTAGGCCTTAATTATATTATCTTTTTTTTAAACACAAAATCAATTACTTAATGCTCGTAAGAAGAAGGAAGAAGATAGAAGAAAATGAAGAAAGAAGAAGAAGAAAGAAAGAAGAAGAAGAAAGAAAGAAGAAGTTCAAAGTACGTGTGTAAAATCTTCTGGAATTTACTGAAAAATTGTCTTCGACTTGTCTCAATGTTTCAAGTTAGACAACATAAACGTCAGAAAATGTTATTACACATTTTCTGACGTTTATGTTGTCTATCTCTATATCATGAATGAATGAATGATTTTATTTCATTTCAAACGAATTGCACGTGCTGTTATACAGCACGTGCAATTTAATGTAGTTTCCGGTGTGATGGTCGTAGCCTGATAAGGGGCACATCCTGTCCTCGGACGGTGACGGCTTCCGGTGCGGGGATATAATATCTAGGCCCCATCTAACTATTTAGGCTAAAACTCATTTATTTATATCCATTTGATATCATAATAATAGGTCTTTACCTATGTAATTGGAGATTCTATAACCGGTATTTTCAGATTTAATTATCTGTGGATTGGCGCGTAATTCGAAATTCAAGTAAATTTTATTTGAAAGACGTGTTAATTTAATTTCAAATTCAGTCATTTGTTTTTTGATAGTTTTTTGTTTTTGTGACATTGTGTTAGTTTTTGGCGCTATGGGTAAACTGCAAATTCGTACAATTTTCGAATATCAGTTCATACGTAGAAATACCGCTGCGCAAACAACACGAAACATTAACGACGCGTACGGGCTTAACACTGCTTGCATAAACACGGTAAATTACTGGTTCAATCGTTTTCAATCTGGAAATTTTGAGTCGAAGAACGAGCCTCGCGGTTGGCCGGTAAACATTGTCGTCAACGACGAATTGAATGCGATAGTGGAAGCGGATCCAACTCAATCTAAGGCTGAGCTTACTGCAGGCCTTGGAGTGTCAAAAGAACATTGAGGCACTTGCGTCAAATTGGAAAGATAAAAAAGCAAGATTGGTGCGTGCCACGCGAACTAAGCGACCAACAGCGAGATTTACATGTCGAAGCATGCATATCACTACTGAATCGGCATAGAAACGATGAAATTCTTAATCAAATTGTTACCTGCGACGAAAAGTGGATCCTGACCGTAAGCGTTCGTCTCAGTGGGTAGACCCGGGTACATCACCTAATCAGTGCGCTACAAAAAAGATTATTCATAGGAAGATGATGGTGACTGTCTGGTGGACCAGTGCCGACTTGTACACCACAGCTTCTTACCGAATGGCACAACAGTGACGGCAGATGTCTATTGCCAAGAATTGCAAACACTGATGGAGAAGCTCACAATTCAACAACCAAGACTAGTCAATCGTTCTTCCCCATTGCTTCTCCACGACAACGCGCGAGCTCACACTTCACGAAAGACCATCGCAAAGTTACAAGAGTTACAGCTGGAAGCTCTCCGTCACCCACCGTACGCACCGGACCTTGCCCCAACAGATGTCTACTTTTTTCAAAATTTAGACATTTTTTAAGTGGTCAAAAATTCGACACCCGAGACGCAGTACAAAACGCTTTCGCTGACTTCATCGCCTCCCGTCCGGCAGACTTCTACAGTAAAGGGATAAACAAACTGCCATCAAAATGGCAAAATTGTATAGATCATTAATTTGGGCCAGTACTTTGATTAGCTGAAATAAAAAAAATCTCAAATATAAAAATCTCCAATTTCATAATATTATGTAGTAGAAATATTTGCAGTATTTTTTTAATAAATAAAATAACAGTAAATAAAAGTTCTTAATTAAATAACATAAATAAACGTAATAAAAATTAAACTACATACATTTTAATCGGTACTATTCATACTTTTGAAATCCATTCTTATTTTAATTTTCCTTCCATTCATCATTAACATCCCATCCATTTCTATTAATGTAAAAGTAACTGTGTCTAGTGCCCGTCTGTTATTTTTTTACTCTCTAACGACTGTATGAAAATCGCTGTTTGTCACTCTGGTAGACCATGAGCTGGGTCTGGACATAAGTTGTTTTTATCCAGGTAATACTACTTATCCGTGGGATATATATATCATAGATCATACACAAGCAAACCCTGATGATAGATGATAGAGACATCAAATCATATATTATGTGCACAGCCAATTGTCAGAAATCAAACAGAATTTGAAAAGTATCTGTTATTTTAAGTTATTGCAATATTTTTCCAACAATGTTTTCTATTCAAAAAATAATATGATACTTCGGACAGTATAAACATCCAGTGGGATAGTATAAATTAGCAGAACTTTTGTGAACTACTAGTTGTTTCCACAATCTCGTTTGCATACTTCAACCTACCGCTCGCCACACTCAGGGGTGGTATTTCAAACGTCCCTTTTTAACCCTTTTTTATACTTGTGCGCTTTAAACGTACATTATCTTCCTAATTTGATGTCTCTATCCGCTGTGGTTTAGTTTAACCGTCGCCGTCGTTGAGAACATAATTTGATATTTATATCGTGAAAATAATTGCACAAATTGATCATTGACACAATAATCATACTACTTCAAATAATGGTGTTAAATCTTTAATAGAACTTTATCAAAGCCATGATATGAAAATACAGAAAAGTTAAGCTTGTGTTCAATTTGCTAAACAATCTTTTTTGGCATGTTACCGTCCTATAGTTGAATTCATGCTCATTTAGTTGCATTCTGCAACTAAAAAGGGACACCGTAATGTATGCATTTATGCCACAACTCTCCACTTTGCCCAAACTAGACTTTCTTCAAGAAAATAAAAGAGACTATCAAAATCTCAGATTAGATTACCAAGTTGGCAACTCTAGTGGGACAGTAATAGTAGATTGTACACCAAGTGCATAAAACGCACCATTTTGCGCGAGACGTTTATCCATCCGATGCGAGCTTGCGAGCGAGGATGGATATAAAGTAGAGAGCAAAATGGGTTTTATGGACGAGTTTTACACTCTACTTTTCACTTCGATTGCGAGGAAGTGAAACAGCAACTTGTAAATATTGTAAAAATAATTAATAACAATTAACTTTTTTTTTTCGGTAGGAAACTTGACATAACACCTGACTTATGTCGTTACTCATACTGCTCAGTTATAAAAACATTTTGAGCAAGCCTATTGCCATCAACCAATGTAATTAGGAGCAAGCCTATTGCCATCAATTGATGTAATTTGGACCAAGCCTATTGCCATCAACCAATGTAATTAGGAGCAAGCCTATTGCCATCAACTGATGTAATTAGGGACAAGCCTATTGCCATCAACCGATGTCATTAGGAAAAGCCTATTGCCATCAACCAATCTTATTAGGAGCAAGCATATTGCCACCAACCGATGTAATTAGGAGCAAGCCTATTGCCATCCACTGATTTAGGTAATTGAGAGCAAGCCTATTGCCATCAATCAATGTAATTAAGAGTAAGCCTATTCCCATCAAATGATGTAATTAGGAGCAAGCCTATTGCCATCAATCAACCTAATTAAGAGCAAGCCTATTGCCATCAAGCGATTTAGGTAATTGGGGGAAGCCTATTCCCATCAACTTTCCTTGTATTCTATAAGTTTTTAAACTGACATGGTCACTGACACTACTATTAATATCATAAACGGGATATTTACCATGTTTGATTGTTGTTTCGAGTTCCCGATATTTCGGCGCTGTTACAAGCACCATGATCACGGATAAACTGAAGTCATTGCGGGTGGATGTTTATGAGCAGACAAATCGGTCTACCCTCTTTCTAGTTCGTTTTTTGCGTTCGGCACCACTACCATTGTCACTCACTACACGATTCTGTTCCCTACACACGAAACTCACTGTGTCCACTCGCGAACTTTTTTCGACACTTTTTCGGTTTTTACACAGTTGAACCACTGGATTCCAGGCTCTCGACAGTTGAAACCCGTCCTCCCGGTTAAAGTTTTTGTATTTGGTGATTTCAATGGCCTCTCTAACCAGACGAGGTATATAGTGGCGTTCTGTCGAGATGACCTGAGGGTTATGCAACTCAATCCAGTGGTTCGATCCCGATTCCAGAAGATGCTCAGCTATGGCCGATTTGTGAGTGTCATTATTCTTCACCGCCCTAATATGCTCGGATATACGACAAGCCACCGTACGTTTTGTCTGACCGATGTACGACTTGCCGCAACTACAGTCTACTTTATAAACACCGGGTTTTTCCAGCGGAAAGTTGTCCTTCGGCGAACGCAGCATCTGGGATACTTTCCTGAAAGGAGTGAAGATGGTCTTTACGGCGTATTTCCGAAGAATATTCGCAACCTTATCTGTCACTCCCCTCACATATGGCAAAAATGCTGGCTGCCTCTCAACCTCGCACTTCCGGTGCTTATGATAAGTTTTTCGTTTAGATTGTGCGAACTTCCCTGTATATCCATTCCTCCGTAGGACCTCCTGCACATGTGTTAACTCAACACGTAAATGTTCCTCGTCGCATAGATCATATGCCCGGTTAATGAGTGAAATCACTACAGAGTTCAGCTGCCTGGGATGGTGATGAGAATCAGCGTGCAGATATCTATCCGTGTGAGTCGATTTCCTGTAGACTGAGTGGCTTAGAACACCGTCAGTACGAACCCCTACTTTTACGTCCAAGAATGGAATTGTCCTCTCTTTTTCCATCTCGTAGGTAAATTTTATTTTACCATGTATGCCATTAAGATGTTCCAAACATACTTTTACATCTTGTTCGTCCCCTTTAATTATACAAAAGACGTCATCAACATACCGCTTCCATAGGTTTATTGGTGTAGGTGAAATGGGGACTGCCAACTCTTCAAAATGCTCCATCCAAATGTTGGCTACCACTGGAGCCACTGGACTGCCCATGGCTACACCATCAAGTTGCAGGTAATATTGACCTTGGTACACGAAGTAACTCGTTGACAAACAATGATGTAGTAGGTTGATGTATTCTACTGGGATGTTATTTTCTTGTAGTTTAATCTTAACAACCTCCATGCAGTCCGCCACCGGCACATTCGTGAATAAGGACTCAACATCAAAACTGACCATTACGTCCTCTGCTTGGAGTTTGATGGATTGTAAGATGTTGATAAAATGTCGAGAGTCTTTGACATAAGATGATGAATGACCAACCAACGGTTGAAGTACTGAAGCTACATGTTTCGCCAGGTGGTATGTGGGTGAGTCGATCTGACTGATTATGGGCCGTAGCGGAACATTCTGCTTATGTACCTTTGGCAAGCCATACAGTTTAGGGGGTTGTACAATTCTAGGACGGAGCAAGTACTTCGCTGTATCGTCTGTGATTATATGTTGGTATTCTTTTATAATCTTGCGTGTACTGCGATTCGTTCGTGCCGTCGGATTGTATTTTACTTCCCTGTAGGTGTTCACATCACTCAATAAGTTACGAATCTTTTTATCGTACTCAGTAACGTTCATGACTACAGTAGCATTACCTTTGTCCGCTTTAAGTACAAGTACGTCCTCATCCTTGCGGAGGTCACATAGTGCGGCTAATTCTTCAGCAGTGATGTTCGATGTTGGTGGTTTAGCGTGACGTAACGCGACGGCGGTATCCTGTCTTAGTACATCGGCATCACTCGCCGGTATCATATTTCGTCTTATCGCTTCCTCTACACTTCCGATCACCTCTTCGTAAGGTATGCGTTTCGGAGTAGGAGCAAAATTCAACCCTTTCTCAAGGACTTGAAGAGCACTTTGCGTTAATTCTTTGTTGGACAAATTAATAACCGTTCGAGTTTTATGTGAGTTATCATTGTAGGGACTCACCGGTTTTTGTTTTTGAATTAGTGATTCATATTTTTGTTGTTTTACCAATGCACTTATCTCTCGAGAACGTTCGGCTTGCAGGTAGGTAATACGATCACAAACATCAAAGTCACTAGTTGTCAACAAAGCACTGCATTCAAGATGTACGCAATATAACTCACGATGGATTTCATCTATTTGGTATCTGGTGTTACGGATAACCTTACGCAACAATTTAACACTCGCGTTACGTAGAATGCTCGCGGAGGTTTTAGTCTCACACACACTGGGATAACGTCCGCATCCCTGCACTTTATCAGAAAAGCCAAGGACTCCTCTAAACAACCACACTTTTTCCGCGTACGTTCAAGATGTTTCACTAGTTTTACACCATCCGGCCCGTACCGGTTTGCAATATAAGTTTTATAAATATGAATATATATATATATATAAATATGAATCACTAATTCAAAAACAAAAACCGGTGAGTCCCTACAATGATAACTCACATAAAACTCGAACGGTTATTAATTTGTCCAACAAAGAATTAACGCAAAGTGCTCTTCAAGTCCTTGAGAAAGGGTTGAATTTTGCTCCTACTCCGAAACGCATACCTTACGAAGAGGTGATCGGAAGTGTAGAGGAAGCGATAAGACGAAATATGATACCGGCGAGTGATGCCGATGTACTAAGACAGGATACCGCCGTCGCGTTACGTCACGCTAAACCTCCAACATCGAACATCACTGCTGAAGAATTAGCCGCACTACGTGACCTCCGCAAGGATGAGGACGTATTTGTACTTAAAGCGGACAAAGGTAATGCTACTGTAGTCATGAACGTTACTGAGTACGATAAAAAGATTCGTAACTTATTGAGTGATGTGAACACCTACAGGGAAGTAAAATACAATCCGACGGCACGAACGAATCGCAGTACACGCAAGATTATAAAAGAATACCAACATATAATCACAGACGATACAGCGAAGTACTTGCTCCGTCCTAGAATTGTACAACCCCCTAAACTGTATGGCTTGCCAAAGGTACATAAGCAGAATGTTCCGCTACGGCCCATAATCAGTCAGATCGACTCACCCACATATCACCTGGCGAAACATGTAGCTTCAGTACTTCAACCGTTGGTTGGTCATTCATCATCTTATGTCAAAGACTCTCGACATTTTATCAACATCTTACAATCCATCAAACTCCAAGCAGAGGACGTAATGGTCAGTTTTGATGTTGAGTCCTTATTCACGAATGTGCCGGTGGCGGACTGCATGGAGGTTGTTAAGATTAAACTACAAGAAAATAACATCCCAGTAGAATACATCAACCTACTACATCATTGTTTGTCAACGAGTTACTTCGTGTACCAAGGTCAATATTACCTGCAACTTGATGGTGTAGCCATGGGCAGTCCAGTGGCTCCAGTGGTAGCCAACATTTGGATGGAGCATTTTGAAGAGTTGGCAGTCCCCATTTCACCTACACCAATAAACCTATGGAAGCGGTATGTTGATGACGTCTTTTGTATAATTAAAGGGGACGAACAAGATGTAAAAGTATGTTTGGAACATCTTAATGGCATACATGGTAAAATAAAATTTACCTACGAGATGGAAAAAGAGAGGACAATTCCATTCTTGGACGTAAAAGTAGGGGTTCGTACTGACGGTGTTCTAAGCCACTCAGTCTACAGGAAATCGACTCACACGGATAGATATCTGCACGCTGATTCTCTTCACCATCCCAGGCAGCTGAACTCTGTAGTGATTTCACTCATTAACCGGGCATATGATCTATGCGACGAGGAACATTTACGTGTTGAGTTAACACATGTGCAGGAGGTCCTACGGAGGAATGGATATACAGGGAAGTTCGCACAATCTAAACGAAAAACTTATCATAAGCACCGGAAGTGCGAGGTTGAGAGGCAGCCAGCATTTTTGCCATATGTGAGGGGAGTGACAGATAAGGTTGCGAATATTCTTCGGAAATACGCCGTAAAGACCATCTTCACTCCTTTCAGGAAAGTATCCCAGATGCTGCGTTCGCCGAAGGACAACTTTCCGCTGGAAAAACCCGGTGTTTATAAAGTAGACTGTAGTTGCGGCAAGTCGTACATCGGTCAGACAAAACGTACGGTGGCTTGTCGTATATCCGAGCATATTAGGGCGGTGAAGAATAATGACACTCACAAATCGGCCATAGCTGAGCATCTTCTGGAATCGGGATCGAACCACTGGATTGAGTTGCATAACCCTCAGGTCATCTCGACAGAACGCCACTATATACCTCGTCTGGTTAGAGAGGCCATTGAAATCACCAAATACAAAAACTTTAACCGGGAGGACGGGTTTCAACTGTCGAGAGCCTGGAAACCAGTGGTTCAACTGTGTAAAAACCGAAAAAGTGTCGAAAAAAGTTCGCGAGTGGACACAGTGAGTTTCGTGTGTAGGGAACAGAATCGTGTAGTGAGTGACAATGGTAGTGGTGCCGAACGCAAAAAACGAACTAGAAAGAGGGTAGACCGATTTGTCTGCTCATAAACATCCACCCGCAATGACTTCAGTTTATCCGTGATCATGGTGCTTGTAACAGCGCCGAAATATCGGGAACTCGAAACAACAATCAAACATGGTAAATATCCCGTTTATGATATTAATAGTAGTTCCTTGTATTCGTAATGAAAAGCAGTAATCCCTTGTTCTTAGAATACTAACGAAACGAACTAAAGAGGTTATTCTATGAAGTTGAAGTTGTTCGTGTGGCTGTTGGGCCGATTACCTGTGCCGATTACCTTGGTCTTCGACGAAGATTTTACTTTATGCTCTAGAGCATAAAACGCGACTTTATGTCGCCTACGCACGACATAAAGACGAATTTTAGAGCGAGAGAAGTGAAAAAGCTTTTATGAAGTTTGTAAATGACAGTAACTGCGGCGTCGTTGTTACTGTCATCGTCGAGTGGTCCTAGGACTTAGTTCCTGACGAAGCTTAAATTCGCAAATCAGGACGAAACGGATCCCGTTGGGGCTTTGGGTTGTTCGAAAGAAATACCGCGGCCTCGGCACAAGGGCTAAAAAGGAACATGGGTGGTTTTTAGTCAGTAGAAGTCTGACACTCCCTGCCACTCTGCCCAGAGCGGGAGGAGTCATTCGGCGATTACCCCCCCCCCCCAAAATGGACGAAACGAATGAAGGGTAAGAGAGACTGTGCTCCTGCACTTATATACTTATACGATTTAATTTTGAAGCGCTTTAAGCAAGATTCGCAGCCAGTAAATCTTAGCATAATGTTTAGACATTCAGTGGCGCCGTAAACGCGAGTTCGTGAATTGTATGTCATCTGTATGTATAATATCCTTTTTAGGGTTCTGTAGCAGATGGATAGATGTATTTTGGGTAGATGTATTTTGTGAACTGCTTTATAATTTTTATACGAAAATAAAACAAAATAAAAGATTAAGCGGGATCCCCATCAACCGGGGCTGCGGGTTTTTCGAAAGAGATACCGTGGCTCCGGATACAAAAGGCTATAAAGCAACATGAATGGTTTTTAGAAACTATTTCAACTTTGTCCTTCTCTGTATGTCTTGAAAATACCGGTGGTGGAGGCTGGGAAATTATCAAATGGCTCCTCCAGCTCTGGGCGGAGCGGTAGGGAGTGTTAGTCAGTAGAAACCAGACACTCCCTTCCGCTTTGGAGTGTTTGATACCATCAAATTACTTCTCCCGCTCCGGGTGAAGCGGAAGAGAGTGGTGAGACTTTTATTGACTAAAAACCACCCAGGTTCCTTTTTAGCCCTTTGTGTCCGGGGCTGCAGTATCTCATTTGAACAACCCGGTGCCTCGCCAGGTTCGATTAGGCCCTCAGCTGCAATCCATCTTACCCGAAAATATGTACGAGTGACCGAATATACAAATATTGCGAGAAATATAAAATATTTGACGAATGCCAAAATGGTTTTCACAAAAACCCAACAACTTTGGCAGTTTATAAATTTGTACAAAAAACACTTAGATAATTAATAAAATTAAATACGCCGTAGGTTTATTACTAGATATGACCAAAGCCTACGACAAAGTCCAATTCAATATATTGCTTCACAAACTATATGGAATAGGCATCATTCGTGGAAAAGGTCATGATTGGCTCGTATCTCTTAAAGCACAGAGAGCAAACAGTAGAAATTGAATATTTTAATCACACGTCTAAAGAAATAGAAAAAGTTCGATCTAACAGCAAATCAATTAGTGCTTCAATACCCCAAGAAAGCGTAATAAGATGTCTCTTGTTTCTAATCTAAATCACCGACTTACCCAAAATCATAGAAGGACCATTTGTATATTATTAGTGGACGACATTTCTCTATTAGTCTCATGTAAAAACAATTTAAATCTAAACGATGAACTTAATTCAATATTCACTAAGACCATCACTTGGATGAACGCATACAACCTCGAAATAAATTTTTCGAAAACTAAACTTATTACCTTTCATCCCCACCAAAAAACCCCATTAAATATAGATTTTACTTTAAGTAACTTTAAAATAGAAATTGTTATAGAATTTACGCTGCTTGGTATCAATTTGAATACTCATATAAATTGGAAATCCCACTACAAAAACTTAGATAAAAAATTTCAAGATTTTCTTATGCTCTACGTGAAATAAGGAAAACCACCAATCTTCAAACAGCGCTCACCACCTACTATGCATTATGCTTATGCATGGCTAAGCTACGGTGTTATCCTTTGGGGAAATAGTACAGATGAACCCTCACTTTTTATCCTTCAAAAAAAAATTTGTTTGAATCCTGGCAAATATAGATCAAACTGACAAGCCTCACTTTCAAAATTATAATATCTTAACTCTCCCCAGTATATACATATTAGAAACCTGCAAATTTGTTCGTAAATATCAAGAGTTTTACACAAAGCGCGAAGATATACAATCACGTTTCACACTCCGACACAAATCAAGATTAAACATTCCGCAATCTCGACTAAAAATACACTCAAAAAGCCCCTATGTAATGTCTATAAAAATATGTAACAAACTACCTGAAATAATAAAAAAAGAAGAAAAATTAAACATAATATTTATAAAGAAGCTGAAACAATTTTTAACAGAAAAATGCTATTAGAGTATAAATGAATATTTTAAATGATAAAATATAAAATGTATAAAAAATTCTATGTAAGTATGTAAAGAATTTCTAATAATATTGAATTTATTTTGGATACTCAAAACTACTTATTACTTAAATCTACTGAATTTAGAAGAAATAAGAAGGTTTCAAGTAGATTTGAACATTAATATAATTTAGGGAAAAGTAAAAAATACAAAACAAGTTATAAAAATATACCTAGCCTAGCACACACTCAGAAGGGAGGAGGGAGGTTTTATAAGAAGGACGTCAGCTTTCAATTTGTCCAGGAGAGTAGATCCTCTGTCACGGCAGTACAGGTCACTCGGGTAGAACTATTGGAGGTCCTCTTGGCGTCAGTGTAGCGTCTCGCTCGAGTATTGGAGGTCCTCTTGGCGTCAGCGTAGAGTCTCGCTCGACACCGTTCCGTTCACTCAATGAACCAGCAGCAGCACAGACTCAGTGAAGTATAATATGGAGGTGTGTCCTCGACCAGATCCAGAATAGAAGTCCACGCGTGTGAAATCATTTCAGCTTTTATAGATCCACAGCTTGTCATTTTCAGTTCATTTTTCAGAATTTCAAATAGTGACTTCATAATTGTCTAGAAATGCAACTTGCCAGTATTCAGAACAGCCAGTAATATTCAAACCAAAACCTTTTCGTAGAATTCTGAGAGCGTGTTAATTACTTATATGTAAGTTATAAAATACAATATCTGAGCTATGTAAGTTATAAAATACAATATTTGAGCTAACATATTGATAAAAAGAATTTAAATTACATAAATCAAAAGTAACCTTCATAGACTAAGCTAGTAAGAAACTATGACAGAAAATTAAAAGAAAAAGTATTGACAGTTTGACAGCCTGACGTAATGTGTCATAACAATGAAAAATATGAAAATTATTTATTTATTTCAGCTAAATAATAAGAAAACGAATCGTTTTAGACCGATTCTCAGAATAGTAATGCAAAAACCAATAAAACGTATGATAGATGCGAAGTATAAGTAGATAAATAGTGTAAGTAAGTATGTCTCAGATCAAATAAAAGTACGTATTATGTGTGGTAAGTGTGAAATAGATGAGAACACTACAGCTCACTCAGTGAAATAAATAAAATACGTGGTTTAGAATAGCGAAATACCACAATACCTATAGCTTTTTGTATTTTTAAAGTTTCCTCTCTCCTACGGTATCTTTGCTTTTTTTTGTGTCCGACAGGGTCCATAATGATCTCATTATTTTTAATTTACCACCTAAGTACACATTGTGGAATGCAAATAAACTATTGAGTATTGAGAGTAATAATTTATTTTTAAATTAATAAACTGCTTTATAAAATGTAAATAGGTACGTTGCTGCTCTTCACATGGGTGGCCTTTTAAATAAATTGTTTTATTTTTCACTCGGCAATGCTATTAGACTCTTCACACATAAATCAAATAGACTGTGTTGTGGAATCCTAGTGTAACATCGCTTAGAACTGCAAATTAATTAAACGTCTACCTCCTCATGTAAAGCCAGAGTAAACTTAGCTTTGGCGTTAAGTATGTACTTTAACTTACCTAGTCGGCAGTCGCTACTTTAATCTCGTATTTCAAATTATATCCTTGATACGTCTATCGAATAACGAAATTAACATGGTGAAGTAGACGAACCGTTTTGTATCAAACAGAATATTTGGAATGATTCCTTAAGTCTTGAAACTGTTTAAACAAATATTTGGGGGTGGTTACATTAACATAGAATTGAAACTGGCAACAAACAGTGAAAGTGTAGCACTCAAAACAAAGTAATAGTAATGTCGTATAAACCGCAGTCCGCAGTATTATGTTGACGGCTCCGGGACGCGGGCCGCACTCCTGGGAGACCATATCGCCAAAACACACACTCACTTGACACAGTCATACATTAATGTTCGCATTATGTTCAAAGAATACGCATAAAAGGTTGCTGCCTAAAGCTTTGAGCTTCTCGTTTTGACGCTTTGGAGAATTTCAATTCCACAGTTTTGCTTTCAACGACCTGACCTTCGGCATTGGCAAATAACAAAAAGATTAGAATACTATTTATATCGACTGCCCCGGGAGACAAGAATTTTAACAGAAACGCTGTGATCCTAAAAGCTTTGTACTTAACTGTAAAAACAAGACCAAAGACATTTGTCGACATTTACGTAATTATCAAAGCAATCGCTTCTCAACACTGTTTAGTTCTAATTTATGAATGTTTAAGTATTTTGTTGAAAGCTTTATTATACTCATTCGAAATGCGGTCAAAATTCTACGAAATTAAAAATGTATTTCGTCATTTGTATAGGCCAGAATTTAAGTCCAAAGCTAAACGAGCACGCTGCAACTTTTATTTGTTTTAAGCAGCGAGAGCGTTATAATGACTGTCGTTAATTTTGAGCTCGGCAATCCCAACGATTTCGTTAGATCTCAGTTTTTATTACATTTGCAGAAAGCGGAGCCAATGTGAACAATAACCTGTTTTTGTCCTTCCCCATTTTATGTTTTCCAGCGTTACTTATTTCTGATAAATTACTTTAATACTTGAAATCAAAACATTCCGCCATGATAGTTTTAAATTTCTTCCAGTTCCAGCTGAGATCTTGTTTTACGTACTCTTTAACAATGAATCTGTTTTTTTTAATGCTTTTCTCGCAAGATCTTTGAACCGTCGCCGTCGTTGCGGAGTTGCCGACAGAGACATCGATAATAATAATAATAATTGCCGGGGAAGCCTGGGCTTTTGTAGCAAGTCTAGCGCGGGTATTGTTTGTGTACCGTGGCCGCACTGTAGAAGTCGGAAACCGGGATTAACGATTGCATTAGACAGAAAGCCCCGTGGAAGACTACTCCGTTTTATCTAGCACAAGCTACTGCCAAAACTACTACATATATTTAGGTATCCGGATCTTTTAGCGAAGCTAGAGCGGAAATTTATTTCCACAATAGGTTAAGAATTTTTTCAACACACTTGCTCATAAAGTGGCTATAATTTCACCGCAATTAGGCACATAATGACACCTATAATCAAACTGTGACTTTTTCATTGCTATTATTCTTAATGAGATAGAGGGTTTTTTAAAAAAATTCTATTGGTTGAGTTGCTACGTTCATAAAAAAGTTTCGATACAAAAAAGATCGTGTTCAATAGTAAAAATAAATTAATGTACTTAGTGCTTGCTCATTTCATGCAAATTTGAATTTAAATAGATAATTTCAACTTGTACGTTTTTATTAAATGAAACTTTCACTTAGATAATATAACTTTTATTTTCTCTGTAATAAAGAAAACTTTTCCTCATTTTATACGTGGCTAAAACTCTATCGCGCTCATTCATTTAGTCTATGGCCGATCGTCATTCTTAGTATGACCATTTTAAGTGTGAATTTCATGGTGGCGCCACAAGTCAAGAAAAAATGCATCGCTACGTCAAACTTAGTACATTTATTTTAGTTCCGTGTTTTCCCGCATGCACAGATAAGTTGGTCGAACTGTAGATGTGCGCGCATAGGAAAACCGACTAATTTTTCCGCCATTGTGAAAAAAATCAGAACTCGTTTTAACTGTTGAAGATGACTTTTTAGTATTATTTAATTCACAAATGTGTTGAAAAACGTCGTATGATACACGTGATTGATGATTACCGTCCTCGGCTTTCTTAAGACCCTCACCTAACGGCTCGGGTCTCAATGGCGCCTCAGCGGTAATCACCAACGTTACACACTTGTACCATAATGTACTATTCTTGTTTCACTTATAAGAAGGATAATAACGTGCTATGTATGAGGACCCATATTTGCCTGAGTATGGTTACAGCGGTTACACCAGTAGGCAGGAAGGACCGCGGTGCAAGCCAGACGGTTTATTGGGAACATCGGACTTGAACGAAATGGCCTAAATCCAATTACGGTTATGTCAGCCTTTCGGATAAGCTAACAAAAAATATTATTTTTGGTAATGTGACCTGAGCACGCAATACTGAATATTTGAAAATATTTTTGATGACATGCAAATGGTTTAAGAAGTAGGTAATTGTTATTATTGATCATCCTTCCTTTGAGTTTTAAATTAAGTTAACATTATTGTTATAACTTCTAATGTCAATTAAAACGAGTTTTATTAAGTTCATATTTTTCAAGGACTGTTCACGATAAAAATCATATATGCCAACTAAGCTCTAATTACACGCAATCACGCTGAAAAATAATGACCGCGTGTGTTCTGCACATAAAAGTTCATTTATGTAACATTATTTTGTTTGTTCACGAAACTCATGATTAAACCTCACAAAGCACCGCATCTCGAATGATAAACGCGATGTCATGACATATCCTGTGACGTCAATAAATACTCTTCATGTGAGGCGACGTCATTCTTGTCACGTCACGTCAAGTCGGGACGTCCGCGTCATGCCACGTCATCCGCGACTGCCACGCGTTGTTGACTTGCCAAAATTGCCTTGTTGTGATGAGCCCGTGACTTTTTAATGTAAGCCTATTTTCCCCTTTGGAATCTCTTTTATCCCTAAACATAGGGCTTTGAAGTGGCTGCTTTGTAAGCGCCGCGGTGTTGTGATGGAAGTTTTCTGTTAACACTACACTTAATAGTTTGTAAGTTTCTCTCTAATCTATAGCGGTGGGACAATATGTGTAGGAAAATTGTACGAAATGAGTCGTTTAAAAAAAAAGATACTTCATGTAAAAACGGAAATAAAAATAGCGAAAAAGAACTGAAAACTTTAACAGGGGAAGTTAATGCCCTTCATAATCTTATTTTTTTACAAGGAGTTTTATGAAGGTTCATTAAAAACTTTGAAATTCGTTTTAAATATGTATACAGACAGGGTAGAAGGGACACAGACACTGAACACGCGGTAACCCACGTACTTACCACGTATTCATCATTCTGAATTTCACACCGAAATCTTATCCTTATTTATTTATATTATTCCTAGTGGACTGTAATTCTTAAGTACCAGAGACTAACAATTGTACCCGTACAGTCTCAAGGTTTATTTTGTGCCCATCAATTATATACTATTTTAGACCGCCAACAGAACACACAAATAGACAAAAAAATTAAAGGTTTTTTTATGTCTCGTATTCGGTATATCGCTGTTATTTTGTTACAAACAAATACTTCAATTATCATAGTTATTATTATAGTTTCGCCATGTCCGTCTGTCTGTCCATCCGCACTATTCCTCAAAGACTCTTAGTACTAGAAAGCTGTATTTTGGCATGAATATACAAATGAGTTACGCCGACATAGTGGTAAAATATAATCTTGGAAAATATTTTTTTTAGGGTATCTCTGCTCATATTCTTTTCCGATTAAGGGATTCGCAAATTTTTGTTAGACTCGAGTGTGGCTGCCTAAACCTAAAAAAAAATCACGGAAGTAGTATATAATTATGTTACAGTCAAAACTCATAATCGGTTAAAACTTCTTTTGACTGGTTTCAGTCAAAACCCTTAGGGCTCGTTTACGGAGACGCGGGGCGTCGCGCGGCGCGTGCACGGTTCGACCGCAACAAACTCTGAATTTTAAAGTAACGTGCGAAAATAGCTTCTCGTAAAATCGACGATTGAAATCGTTAACTTTTTCATACATCGCCATGTGTTTGATTTAAAAACGCAGCACGCACCGCGCGACGCCCCGCGTGTACGTAAATACGCACTTAGCTCTCGTACAAGGTTATCCAAAGGGTAAAAAAAAACCTATCAACCTAATAAGTTTCCTAACGACCTTTAGGTTATTATAATTTAGTAGAGAAATAAAACAGAAACCACATAATAATTTGTTAAAATAGTTTTGACCGGTTAAAAGTAGTTTTGACTAGTCAAAAGTAGTTTTGACTGATTAACAGTTTTGACTGTGCCATATTTATAATGAAATTAAAAGAAAAACTATCACAGCTTAGTAGGCTTTACAAGTTTACGAGTAATAGTCGACCAATTTGCTCAGGTCTTAAAACTGCAAAATATGTATGCTTGTTGTTACGGACGTTGCGGCTTCGACAACACATAAAATATTAATTACCTTCCGCCTCTGCTTAACCCTGCAGGAACTTAGCGCGATGTTGTTGTTTACTTTTGTTGTTTTGTTATGGTTTGGAGACAAGCCGTAGTTACGTCTTTGGTATTGTATAATGTAAATCATAGTACTTGATCAAGTAGAAACGCGCGGGCGTGGCGGCGGGTGCGGGCGCGAAGACGTGGCGAGTTCGTGTTTGCGCGAGTTTGACGTCGTATGATGACTGTGTTTACTTTACCAAATCGGAGTTCTAGCCTCAACCGCACCAATAAACTCCTCTGTATTGAAAGAAATTATGAAAACGTGTCTACCGCTTCTAGCGATAAGTTCATACTGGTTGAACTTACCTGACGTCGCGAGTGAATCGCGCGCTCCGCCGCTAGTTCGACTTAAACACACACACAAACATCTCACGTGATTGATATCAAATTTGCCGCGAACGCGCCGCGCGCGCTCGTCGCTAGTTTGCCGCTACTTAGACCGCACGTGCGTTTCGTACGTGAACACCCATGTAGGTGAACGTTCTGTTTAAGAGTTCGTATGATGCTGTTTTGGTGATATTGGGCGATCTAGATCTCGGTATCTATATGACCTAAGAATTCGGTATTTGGACACCATTAAACTTGGACTTATAATCTTTAAATCTGTACAAGCGAAAACACGATTGGATGAAAAAACCTCGATAGAAAAAAAATACTAAAACAACTCGGTTTGCACTTATTTAGAGTTGGATCTCTGAAACCTTAAGGAATTTAGTGACGATTTTTACATAATAGATAGGTAACTATATTATCTCAAATCGTGCAGATTTTTTTTTTTAATTTTCTACGTGGTTTTCTCGTAATTAGCATTCCTGTGATTGGCGCTTACGTTATTTTATTCTAAGCGAGCGCACATTCTTTCTGTCTCACGTTTGGAACGCGGTAGTAATAGCGCTGTCCTTTTCAATTTGTTCAATTCAGACATTCAGTCTGCTGCGGCATCTGTTGCGAGACGAACCTATGTTTGGCGACATTACAGACAGCGAACTATTTTCTACGCAATTATTTTGTTTAGTGGTAGGCAATATAGGTACCTATAATAAAGTTTAGGGACAGTATTTACTGTAAAAAGGAGTTGAAAACGTTTTGTGTAAATATATTATATACCTATCTTTTAATGATGATTGTCACCCACCTGATGATGGACTCCGAAGGTAGGTATAGGATCTCGGTGTCGGCACTACATAGAACCATCGTGTTTGGACTCATTTGAAAGGTCTAACGGAGATCTTGTTGACTAATGATGTCACCCACCTGATGATGGACTCCGAAGGTAGGTATAGGATCTCGGTGTCGGCACTACATAGAACCATCGTGTTTGGACTCATTTGAAAGGTCTAACGGAGATCTTGTTGACTAATGATGTCACCCACCTGATGATGGACTCCGAAGGTAGGTATAGGATCTCGGTGACGGCACTACGTAGAACCATCGTGTTTGGACTCATTTGAAAGGTCTAACGGAGATCTTGTTGACTAATGATGTCACCCACCTGATGATGGACTCCGAAGGTAGGTATAGGATCTCGGTGACGGCACTACGTAGAACCATCGTGTTTGGACTCATTTGAAAGGTCTAACGGAGATCTTGTTGACTAATGATGTCACCCACCTGATGATGGACTCCGAAGGTAGGTATAGGACCTCGGTGACGGCACTACGTAGAACCATCGTGTTTGGACTCATTTGAAAGGTCTAACGGAGATCTTGTTGACTAATGATGTCACCCACCTGATGATGGACTCCGAAGGTAGGTATAGGATCTCGGTGACGGCACTACGTAGAACCATCGTGTTTGGACTCATTTGGAAGGTCGAACGAAGACCTTGGTCACTAATGACGTCACCTATCTGATGATAGACTAGTAGGTAGGTATAGGATCTCGGTGTCGGCACTACATAGAACCATCGTGTTTGGACTCATTTGAAAGGTCTAACGGAGATCTTGTTGACTAATGATGTCACCTATCTAATGATGGACTAGTAGGTAGGTAGTAGGTAGGTAGTAGGTAGGTAGTAGGTAGGTAGTAGGTAGGTAGTAGGTAGGTATTAGGTAGGTAGTAGGTAGGTAGTAGGTAGGTAGTAGGTAGGTAGTAGGTAGGTAGTAGGTAGGTAGTAGGTAGGTAGTAGGTAGGTAGTAGGTAGGTAGTAGGTAGGTAGTAGGTAGGTAGTAGGTAGGTAGTAGGTAGGTAGTAGGTAGGTAGTAGGTAGGTAGTAGGTAGGTAGTAGGTAGGTAGTAGGTAGGTAGTAGGTAGGTAGTAGGTAGGTAGTAGGTAGGTAGTAGGTAGGTAGTAGGTAGGTAGTAGGTAGGTAGTAGGTAGGTAGTAGGTAGGTAGTAGGTAGGTAGTAGGTAGGTAGTAGGTAGGTAGTAGGTAGGTAGTAGGTAGGTAGTAGGTAGGTAGTAGGTAGGTAGTAGGTAGGTAGTAGGTAGGTAGTAGGTAGGTAGTAGGTAGGTAGTAGGTAGGTAGTAGGTAGGTAGTAGGTAGGTAGTAGGTAGGTAGTAGGTAGGTAGTAGGTAGGTAGTAGGTAGGTAGTAGGTAGGTAGTAGGTAGGTAGTAGGTAGGTAGTAGGTAGGTAGTAGGTAGGTAGTAGGTAGGTAGTAGGTAGGTAGTAGGTAGGTAGTAGGTAGGTAGTAGGTAGGTAGTAGGTAGGTAGTAGGTAGGTAGTAGGTAGGTAGTAGGTAGGTAGTAGGTAGGTAGTAGGTAGGTAGTAGGTAGGTAGTAGGTAGGTAGTAGGTAGGTAGTAGGTAGGTAGTAGGTAGGTAGTAGGTAGGTAGTAGGTAGGTAGTAGGTAGGTAGTAGGTAGGTAGTAGGTAGGTAGTAGGTAGGTAGTAGGTAGGTAGTAGGTAGGTAGTAGGTAGGTAGTAGGTAGGTAGTAGGTAGGTAGTAGGTAGGTAGTAGGTAGGTAGTAGGTAGGTAGTAGGTAGGTAGTAGGTAGGTAGTAGGTAGGTAGTAGGTAGGTAGTAGGTAGGTAGTAGGTAGGTAGTAGGTAGGTAGTAGGTAGGTAGTAGGTAGGTAGTAGGTAGGTAGTAGGTAGGTAGTAGGTAGGTAGTAGGTAGGTAGTAGGTAGGTAGTAGGTAGGTAGTAGGTAGGTAGTAGGTAGGTAGTAGGTAGGTAGTAGGTAGGTAGTAGGTAGGTAGTAGGTAGGTAGTAGGTAGGTAGTAGGTAGGTAGTAGGTAGGTAGTAGGTAGGTAGTAGGTAGGTAGTAGGTAGGTAGTAGGTAGGTAGTAGGTAGGTAGTAGGTAGGTAGTAGGTAGGTAGTAGGTAGGTAGGTAGTAGGTAGGTAGTAGGTAGGTAGTAGGTAGGTAGTAGGTAGGTAGTAGGTAGGTAGTAGGTAGGTAGTAGGTAGGTAGTAGGTAGGTAGTAGGTAGGTAGTAGGTAGGTAGTAGGTAGGTAGTAGGTAGGTAGTAGGTAGGTAGTAGGTAGGTAGTAGGTAGGTAGTAGGTAGGTAGTAGGTAGGTAGTAGGTAGGTAGTAGGTAGGTAGTAGGTAGGTAGTAGGTAGGTAGTAGGTAGGTAGTAGGTAGGTAGTAGGTAGGTAGTAGGTAGGTAGTAGGTAGGTAGTAGGTAGGTAGTAGGTAGGTAGTAGGTAGGTAGTAGGTAGGTAGTAGGTAGGTAGTAGGTAGGTAGTAGGTAGGTAGTAGGTAGGTAGTAGGTAGGTAGTAGGTAGGTAGTAGGTAGGTAGGTAGGTAGGTAGTAGGTAGGTAATAGGCAGGTAGTAGGTAGGTAGTAGGTACCTACCTACTACCTACCTACTACCTACCTACTACCTACCTACTACCTAACTATTACCTACTACCTACCTACCCGGTTTTATTTATTTAAGAAAACATTTGTTTTGAATAGTTATAGTTTATTTTCGACGGAACATTTATTTTTGTTATTTATGGTACTACCTACGATATTTGTGTAAGTACCTACGAATGTTTGTCTTTTATTTTTTTATGGGATTTTTATTGTTTTTGTAATGGTACCTATATTGTATATTCTGAATATACTTACATATTAAACTGTTTAATAAATAAACATTGATGATTAATTACATAAAACATTTTATTTCATACTAACCTTTAAGGTTTATAGATTGAGTACCTACTTACTTACCTACTTTTATCTACGTGAGGAATGATAGATCAGTCTGGATCTTCGATCAATAAGTTTCGAGTCCACGAAAAAAAAAAACCTCGCGAATAATTTTCGTGCGAATCGACTACTAACCCTAAATTTCGAAACTTGAATCTCGGCCCTAGTACCTACCTATCTATTATTTTACCTACTATTATGTATAGTGTTTAGGTGTGTCATTAGTTTGTACCTAGGTAATAATAGGGTTATGGACGGAGCTTCAAATAAGTATACCGACAATAATTTATTATCCTCGCTTGATTGTCAGCTCCGATCCGTCGTCGTACCGTGAAAATAGGTACTTCCATGAATTTCAACTTTATTTGAATGATTTTTTACGAATACGTTTTATATATAATTATATAATATGAATCAAACTGTCGACCAGCTGGGCGGTCGGGGCACCGCAGTTCAAACTCGTACTCGACTCACACTCGATCGCGGCCTGTGCGCGGAGCGCGCCGAGCTGCCGCGCCGGGCGTCAAGCCACCGCGTATTATGGAAGAGGGGGCGCGGGCGAGAGGTACGAAATCGCTCGCGTTGGGCTATAATGCGCGCTCTTAACTTTATCTCTTGTATATTAGGTACGCCATATGTTTGATATTTCGTGACCGCGCCCGCCACCGCGCCCGCGGGTCAACGTGAACGAGTAGGTACATAGGATGTTAAGGAATAGCGTAAGACGTTATTATGTTTTGTAAGTTGTACAGGATAAGTTAAGAAATTTAGACTGATGTTATTTAAGAAGTTTTATTGAACAATAAAGAGTTTTGGTATTAGGGAACCTAGATTAAGTATGTACCTACCTATATCACTCAAGGTGGTTTAATTTTCGAAACATTGTAAGCGACTTGGACGCAATCATTGCACTCTCGCGCTCTCTGTCGTGAAATTACGCTGAGATGTAAAACATATTACACACATCAAAAGTGTCTAGGGATCAACATATATTTTTGCAATAACTTTTCTCCTGATTGATATTAATTAAAATTTTCTTTAAGGATTCATCAAATAAAGTGTTTTCGTTTGTCACAGTAACGATAAACCAAGTCACCTTTGCATTAATAAAGAAATTTGCCATTTTCCTAATAAAGGGATTTTTGACATTTGAACCACTAAACATTAAAGTTCGAAAAAAATACTGAAATAACAGTTTTCTTTAAAATTTTATTGGGTAACTTAAACAATTAATAATCCGTGTTTCTACCGCGAACACTAACAACACAAGAACATCGGTTTGGCATACTCAAAATGAGTTCATCCAAATCACGCTGTGGAATGGCCGCCCATGTTCGTTGCAACAACAAAAAAAGGTCTTCTTGCGACTGGATACCCTCCATATTCGGCAGAGCTCTTCTCTGTAGCATATCCCATGCATGCTCAATCGGGTTCAAGTCTGGCGACTGAGCAGGCCAGGGCAGGACATTGATGTTAGCTGCGGCGAGAGTCTGTCTTACAACTCTTGCGGTGTGCGGTCGTGCATTATCATGCATTAACTGAAATAAGGGACCGATTTGCACTTGTAGAGGAACGATGACGTCTGATACAATCGTCTCAGCATAAATTTGAGCGTTGAGGTTGCCTCTGATCCAAATAAACTCAGTTCTTCCGCCGATCCAAATACCCGCCCATACCATGATGGTTCCACCACTATAAGGATGGACTTCCTGGCAGGATTTTAATCGCTGTTGGCGTCCAGGGGTTCTCCAGTGTCGTATACGTCTTGTATCCGGTCTCATACCAAAACGAGACTCATCAGAAAAGCACACGAAACGCCATTGTTCTTCTGCCCAATTTCTGTGTTCAAGAGCCCATTGATATCGAATCCTACGATTGTGCATTGCTATAGGTGGTACCCGTAGCGGTCTTCGGGAATGAAGGTTCACTTCATGCAAGCGGTTTCTGACTGTTTGGTCGCTAATTAAGTTCCCTGAAGAGTGATGAAGCCTCACGGCTAACATCATGGCGGTTATTGTTGGAGCTCTTCGAGTTAAGATTTGAATGTATCGGTCTTGTCTCCGTGTGGTGCAGCGATACCGTCCTCCATGGCGCTCAGCCACGGTACCAGTGCTTCGGTAACGTGTCCAAAGTCGACTGATAACACTCTGACTTGTATTCAGAGCTAAAGCCACAGTACGTTGCCGGGAACCAGCTTCTATCATTCCCACGGCTCTGAGCATTTCTTCCCTGCTTAAATGACGTCGCCGCTCCATAATAACGTTGGTTTTAATCAGTAGTAGGGAAACAGTAGCACTAATAATGTCTTCAATGCGTTGTATGTTTTTATAGGGAAAATATTGACAGCTGATTTTCATCTTTTACTCGAATTTGATTAACAGTTCCTGATTCAAATTATGAAATGCACCAAAAAGGATCCATATAAATTTATAAAATCATAAATTTATTACAAAGCCACATCTCAATCTCAAGAAATCCGCATAAAAATGCTTGATCCCTAGACACTTTTGATGTGTGTATATGGGCCGCTTTGCTGCGTGCTGGGTCTGTTTGTCCGGTTAAGCAGTATACCATCCTCTCTGAGAGATGAACTGCGAGTGGCCCTTCCAAAAAAAAAAAAAATGCTTGCTGGGTCAGTCGTCGGTCCTCGCTCGTCCACCACACAGCAAAGTGTTCCTGGGAATATACGTGAAGATTATGATTATAGAAGCCTGAAGTTTGTTTCACCCCTGAACCCCCCTATTAGAAGAATAAATATACAGTCCACCTTGACACTTGTTTTATTTTACGCCCATTTTTATAGGTATACGAACTTAAAATAACTGTTCAGGATTGGCTACTACAGCAGTCATATACCGCAACAGAGGGTCTGTTGTAGGTTTTGGCTTGATTAACCTACAACTAACAGGCACAACTTACACATACACACACTCATGCACAAATACACACGCACAAGCACACTCACACTTTCACATACACACTCTCCTACACACCACAAGTAATTGTTCTAAATTGTTTTGTTTGCATTTGTTTCATAGTTTTAATATTTTTTTATTTGTTACTTAACTAGTGATATTGTAAATGCTTTCTGAGTGGAAACCTGGTGACCTGTAATACAGGTGTTTCACTACCTACCACAGGCACCAGTGATTCACGACCATGTAATTTACTTGTTTTCCCAATAAATAAATTTATTATTTATTATTGTTTTGATGGGCAACTACAATGTGCGTGGTCAGACATGCACTTGGCCGGTTTATTTATTTGTAAAGAGGAGACGACAGTGAGGAACTTTATCTAATACGATTATGTTCTCAATTTTTTGTCATTTTTGTCTTCTTTTGTTACGCTGCAATAAGAGTGATGTTTCTTCTTCATCAGAATCCATCCTGTGACTGAGTCTTGAGATGACCATCACTAAAATGTACTGAAGCGTTACAGACGCCCCTACTGAGCCAGAGTCGGGCGTCTGAAAGGCTTCTCATAGTAGCGCCAGCAGTCTTACTTGCTACTTTTTATTAGTTTTACGTAATTTGTGGTTAGCTACGGTGTTACAAAATGTTTTAAAAAATATTCTGAGGGCCTTTTTTGGTCGTGTCTAAACTTCCGGAAAACTCCACAAAAAATTTAACCGATAAAATGAAACTTTTTTAGGAATTGGTTGAACCATCGTCATCTGCCCAACCTTTTTCGCAACTATGTAAGTTTTGGTCTTCTACCAGTAAACCGAATGTAGCTGAATACTAGTATTTTACAGGGCAGCTACCGTCTGTCTGGCCTACACAACCCATTTAGTACTGCGAGTAATACCCGCTTTATTAATAATTATATACCTATATATATTTTTTTAAATTATTTTATTTGTGATGATTATCCAATAATGTTTGTATTAGTTATTTATTACTTTTTAATTTTAAATGTGACATTATGATTATTTTTATTTTTATTTGTTGACATGTACCAATTTAATCTGTAAATTCTAATGTAATTATTTTTCTAGTATTTTTATTGAATGAATTGCTAGTTATGATCACTTGTGATTGAAATAAATGAATTATTATTAATATTAAGACCGGTTACCAAAAGGGCTGCCTTAAATCTAAAAGTGTCAGCCATTAAGCGTTTCGTTCCTCGTTAAGTATTGTATGATCAACCATCTACGGACCGACCAAGGCAAGCGCCACTTAACCCGAAGATCGATCCGTAAGGCTGTTATAATAAACGCCTGCAGGGGCTGCGGGACTGGTCGAATGAGATATCGCGGTACCCAAAGAGCTAAGAAGGAAAATGGGTGGATTTTAGTCAGTAGAAGTCTTTTGTTTTTTTTTGGTGGGTGGAAAATCATCAAATGACCCCCCCCCGCCCCGCTCTTGGGCAGAGGGGGAGTGTCAGACTTCTACTGACTAAAAACCGAACCCATGTTCCTTCTTTGCCCTTGTGTCGAGGCCACGTCATCTAGTACTAAAATCCGCGGCCCCACTAAAATCCGCGGCGTAGAAGTCTGAAGTCCACTTCACTCAATTGATGATTTTCCACCCCCCAAACAAAAAGGCTTATAATTTATATAGATACGAGCTCCTCAGAGTTATTGGAAACACCGATGTGGAAAATAAATAAACACGTCATTTTCTTTTCGCTCTTCCACCATTAATTCTGTGTGATGCTTTCCATTTTCAATTAAAATGTGCTTTCACAGAGAGATTTTAAAAGTAACAAGTAAATTGGTCATCCACGCTTTTAACTATAAAATAATTGGTTCATAATGACGTTAAGTATTTTAGTAATTATTATTTCAGTCTGTATTTAAGTTCGGAATAATTACAACGGTATTAATAACCATAAAGATAAAGGAATATTGTTTAATCATTAAGTATTTATAACTATCGAAATGATATTGAGTAGATATCGATATTCTTAGTTAGTACCTGGACGACCGGGGTTTGCTCGTGGGTTTTTTCTCTCCAAAACGACGTTTTCTAAAAATTAAACCTAACTCCTTTTATCGCATTCAGAATTTGATAATAATCGTTGGAGCCGTTTCCGAGATCCAAATTATGTACATTCAAGAATTGCTCGTTTAAAGGTACCTATTATATACACATAAACCTTTTTGATTTTTATCTAAAAAAAAAAACATACATTAAAAAAATACCAATCGAATTGTGAACCTCCTCCTTTTTGAAAGTCAGTCAAAAAAGCAGGATCTTCGTCGACCTGCCGACGGAAACGCTAACCCTGAACGTGAAGGAAGAAGTACATAGCTTAGCCTAGGCAAAACTAGTTAGTCCTGAAATCGGGTTTGGCCGGTAACAACTATAAGTTTCTATAAAATTGCAAGACTTACCTACTAAGAATAAAGCTGCCAGTTAAGAAGCCATAGTAAAAGCCAACACACCTCAAGTAAATTGGGTCAATGTTTTTTATAAGTTTACTTCCCGTCATCCCCGTTAGCCGAATGTACTTTATGGGGACAACGGGAAATAAATTTGATCACGTCCCGCTGTCCCCGTGACGGGGATATGGCATACGGGGACAACGGGAATAAACGAAAAACCGCAACAATACCACGTCTGTAATTTTAAAAAAGAACAAAACTCACGCAAAGAAACACTTTTAATGTGTCTCGATTTTAAACAAACTGTGTAGAGATTTGCGATGTACGACTTTACTCGGCTGACTTGCTAGCTGATAGCAGTATGAATGCCGCGGACAGCTAATTAAAATCTGATGTCCTTGAATCATTTACGCTACCTAAACACCAATGTCCCCTGCAGTTATGACCGGAATTTGGGTCATAGTAATATAAAATCGAGGTATTTATCGGACAACGTTCCTTTCCGCTAATACTCGTACCATTGTGAGCTATATAGAGCTTCTTGAAAGAAATTCCAATTAAGTACAATACTGTCTGATCCGAGGATCGTTTGAAGTATTCAAGTACCTAAATTCGCTGAGACGGAATACGGGTCAGTAAGAAAAACTAAAAATACTCTTTAAAAATTAAATATTTAATCCAGATTTTAGAATAAGAATCAGAATCATTTATTTGTTCAACATAGGTATCAACATATTTTAGGATCTTATAAGTAGCCAATGTTCTCGTTATGTTTTGTCGTGACTGAGATACAAATTAAAATACAAAAAAAAACAGTGAGAATTACTAATACAAAATGTCAATTGAAATAAAAGATCATAGAAAAATTATTAGTTCACACTGGAAGGTTCACACAAAAGAAATATCATTTAAATTATTCACCCACACTCTTGTTTAATATGTATAGCGTAGCATTTTCTATTAACACTAACTTCGTGCGACTTTCTGAAGAGAACCAGCCCTAACCATAAAAGATTTAATGCCTTTTTTTTTTGCGGGTTGGAAATCATCAAATAACTCCTCCCGCTCTTGGGCAGAGCGGAAGGGAGTGTCAGACTTCTACTGACTAAAAACCACCCATGTTCCTTCTTCGCCGTTGTGCTGAGGCCGCGGTATCTCTTTCGATATCCCGCAGCCCCGACGGGCGTCGGCCCTTACGGGCTCCTTCCATGTTGCTGACATCTCTTATAGGCGCGCGTGGAACACGAACGCGCCGTCGACACGGTCTGTTGTCGTCATAAGACGGACGGACGGCGAGCTAGCCCATTACTCACCGTCCACAGGCTCGCGTCTACGGTGGCCGGAAGCCATCACGTGGACCCCGACGCCCGGAGCGCTTCCCGCGGCGGCTGGGACGAGAGGTTCTCTCCCTCTTACGTTCCGCCACCTCCTTCGCTAGCATCACTGCTTCGCAGAAGGAGGCGACGGCGTCCCATTTCTCCTCGCCCCGGTCCATGGCTTGCACCAGGGCCGGAAAAAGTTGGAAATAAAGAAAGTAGTTAAAAAACTAAAAAACCCGTCTGAAGAAACTGAAAAGCAAAAAAACAAGCACATTTTATATTATATTCATTTGAATAAGTATTAAATTAATTATGAAATGAAAAAAAAAGTAGAACTAAAATAGAACCCCGCCTGCTTCCAAGTTTTGTTTAATTTAAAATGTGCTTGTTTTTTTGCTTTTCAGTATTTTCAGTCGGGTTTTTTAGTTTTATAACTACTTTTTTTTAAATAACGTTGTAAATCTTTTAAGAGCGCTTTTTATGTATATGTTGCAGGCAAAACTCTTAATCAGTCAAAACTACTTTTGACTGGTTTCAGTCAAAACCCTTATTGCGTTAAAACGCGTTTATTCTAATGAAATAAATGTTAGCTATCGTACAAGGTTATCCAAAGGGTCAAAAAAAAACCTAACAAACCTAATAAGTTTCCTAAGAACATTTAGGTTAATAAAATTTAGTAGAGAAATAAAACAGAAACCACCTAATAATAGTTTTGACGGTCAAAAGTAGTTTTGACTGATTAAGAGTTTTTTGCCTGCAACATATATAATTCTCTATAATATAAAGATTTTTCATAGATATACCGTTGCAAACTTGCAAGTTGTTCATCATCATTAACCCTTATTATTTGACCACAGTGTAGTTAAGTAGGTTTTGCACATAGTTAACACACAGTCTCACTGTGCAAGCTAATTTGTAATTTCAACTTGGTACACCGCATCCCAGTAATTTGACTCAAGAGAAACATATGTGGTGGCACTCATTTGAATATTATCATTGTCTTAATATACAACGACATCGCCACAAATAACGGTCTGATGAAATTAAGGGCATGTCTCACCACCTTTGAATAAACGATGTCGGCTGGCTGCAGGGTTTAAATATAACCTGACCGAGCATAAATTTAATACCAACCGTTATTTTGAATACGATCACAACGGCATGTTCTGCATAGGTATTATTTTTGTTGGAACTAAGTGCTCACATTCGTGTTGATGTATTGTCAAAATTAATTTAATTATTAAAAAAAATGGGGTAATCAGTATGTAATGTCATAAAAATACTGGGAAAACTGACTTATGGAGAATGATGATATGTTTAGGGCCAATTACGCGACCATCATCTGTAAAAAGTGTATTTTTAATCTTCGACCATAATAAATAGTATCACATTGAAGTGGTATTGAAAAAATGCAGCTGAGTTACAGCATCATACATTATTCTTTAATAAGCACGGCACGGACTACAATTCCGAAACAAGCGAGACTGTAATCATTTTGTTTTCTCTTATGCAAATAGTTTCTGTATTCTGATCACTCTATATTTTTGCCACATGCATCATTGACTGTCGCATTAATTACAGATGATGTGCGAATACTATATTCGAGCTCCATTCTAAAATACAATTTTCCTTCTAGGCAAACTACATACGGGTAATGCAAGTTGCAAGCGCTTTGATTTGTGGTTTCCATTATTACAGGAAATGCGGAATAGGTTCCTGTAGTGCAGTCGTGGGTAGTGCTATAATGTACCACGTATTACTTTTAGGTATTCCTGATAGCCACTACAATTAAATTAGGTAACAATATAAATTAATTACATGCGTAACGTAGTCATTATTTTCTTGAAGACCGCTTTATGTTTTGTAATTAAACCCCGCTGGTATCTAAAGAATCTAATTATACTAGAACATAATCCTAACCTAAACCGATAAATTCACAGCCATGCAATGTGCTTTTAAGATGAGGTTGTCTGGTCATCCGATTTAAAACCGTAGAAAGACGAAGAAGAGTAGAAAATGTTTCTTCGCTAAGCCACGACAAAATAATCCTTATAATCCTTTTGTCGCAAGTATTTTTGATTTAAAGCCTTTCTCTATTCCCTATATTCCTTCTTCTTTAAAAAATAAAACGTATGCCATTAAAAACACAGGGATTCAATCTGCAGTTCCTTAGAACCGATGAGAAATAAGCGTGCATATTTTTGCAATTTAAATCACTTGCAATTTAATATGTAGATTTAATTTACTTCCGCATAACGCAGGAGTGTGACAATCAGTTTTTTTTTTTTTAAACGATGCCTCACACTAGGAATTTCTCCTGTATCGTGGGTGCGTTCACAAACATTTAAACTCACATACACAAATACCCAGACCCGGAACAACTATCTGCAGGTCTTACAAATATTTGTTCCGTGCGGGGATCGAACCCGCGACACGCAGCGCAGCAGTCCATTGCTTGAGCCACTGCGCCAAACGTGCCGTCAACAGTTTTAATACTGCATAATTATGATCTATTATTTACGCGTAGCGTCATCATTGGCAGCCTTGTTTCCTTCACTGCTGGGTATCCTCGCGAGACCTCGTTTTTGTTTCATATTTTCCTGTTTCATACTAACCGTCCCGGAGTTCTTAATAATATATGTTTTATACTGTTTTTGTAATAGCCTCCACGTGCAGACGTGTATCTATATCACTCTCCCAGTATTTTATTTTTATTACACGTATGTATTATAAAAACATATTTAGCTCCATTTTCGCCGGCACAACCCTAAGTTTTAAAATGACTGCGTAGTTGGTGTAGATATGGCATTTGCGACTGCTGAGCAAGAGGGTTCATCCATCAGGAATGTCTCATTCTCGATTCATTCATTCTCGTCACGGACTCTAGATTTGTGTCCGGTTGATAGCAATAGGTTCACCCCCTAGTACATGGAACTTAAACATAACTGATTAAAATATGTGGGGTGTACATACTAGGTAAGGTTAGGTACACGCCCACCCCCGGGAATAACACGCGCGATGTTATATTACAATCATGTGTGTATAAGTTTATAAAAGAAACATTCCTTTTCATGGCCCTTCGGTTCAACGCGTATTATGCTGTGTTTCAATAAGGTATTCAATTAGGGTTCTTATACCGATCCTAATATTTTTCTACACGAGCCGATTTATGTAACGGCAACGATTCAGCCTTTTTACTGACTACATAATTTTATTCGATCTGCTACGTACGCTCGTTATACTTTATTATGTAGTACGTTAAGTAAGTAGGAACGGTTCATTAAATTGTATTTCATACGATAATTTTGGGTTTGCGTATGCGTACAAATATTCACCCGTGGAATTATATTTTGTTCTGACTCTGCATTCCACGTAACCAAACTTCTCGACTGAGCGAAGCAAAAATCTAACTAACCACTGCCTTCTGTCTTGCGATTTTATATTTTTTCGGTAGTATTTTAAATGTATAGCTTTGTTCGTAGGCAGTTTACTCATAATTTTATGACAAATTACCTATTAAAATGTTCAATAAAAATATTTATCTGCTGAAATGTCACAAAAACAGCTGCCCTGTAAATTGATAAATACAGTTTTTACGGGTCACTCAATCTGGTTGCAACTACATGTAATGGAAGACATAATGATCGGACACTGAACATATAAATGTTCAATTATCAGGACATTATCGATGTAAATTTAGCAATAACGTAAAGGAAACACATTAAAATTCATATTAAAAGACAGACACATGTTTATTATCTTAATTATAGAGTCATAAATTCACATGAGGTCTTAATAAAATATGTGTCACATTACCTATAATGTACAAATATGTATAGTAATGCTTTTTTTCACATGTAGATGTCAACATAGGAATGCTGGACTGTCCCTGACTAGCAGGTTAGATACAACGTTGTCAAAGTCCATTGGGCTATTTAAATCATTTCCAGAACTCCCTTAATAGATTAATTAGTTCTGGAGGCATAATTTGCGGTTAACCTTAACATTTCGGTTACAATCACAAGCTACAAAATTCTAGTAATTCATAAGTAGCTTACAAACAACATCGAACAAACAAAATATTAATAATTGATACAAAATGACATCGAGAATCAACAAAACGCTACCACAAACAGATTTGATATCATAATTATGATTGTTGCTAACAAAAGGTCGGCAGTAGTCGTCGGTTGTGAGACGCTCTCAGTTGCAAATTCTATTTGTTTCGAGCTCGGAAGGTTTGTTAATGGCAGTCATTAATTTAACGTCGCCAATCCGACGCTCTCGGCGGTTGGTGGAATTTCTTATTCGCGACCCTTCAAATGCAGGCAATTAAAGAATTATATTATGAAATGCTTTATGGATAACGTCGTTATGGCATTGAGGAAATCTCTGCTAATGCTGTTTATATAAAGCTATGTAATTGATTCGTGGAGGGCGCAATGTGAGCGAGGCGCGAGGCAGGCGGCGCGCTCGACTGTAATGCTCAGAAGGGATTGCTTGCAGACAGATGAGATCGCAGCACATAATCGCATAAGCAGGATGGTTCCGCCCCCTCAATGCCTCTAAGCACTTCTTTCACGATTTGCGACGTTTTTTATTCCCAAGCCTAAATATTAGCTTAATGGATAAATTCGTCATGCCTTTCAGGAAATATCTCCCGTGACATTTATAATTGATTCCTCGCTTTGGTCCTTCTTTATTTATTTACGAATTTTTATTTTTATGGCCATTTACCGGTAAGCGGAATTGTGTAGGTAGCAAATAATTGCAAAAGGAGGAGGGTTGACTACACCTCAATACCAAACTCGATATATTCCTTTTTGCGGTTAGCGTAGCGACATTTCTTATTCGCAACAGTTCAAATACAGGCAATTGAAGAATTATAATAGAAATGCTTTACGAATATCAAAGACTCCCACCGCCGACCTTTATGCAAACTATTTGACTACGATACTTGAATAGAAACAAATTGTATTCAATTTAGGCGCCTGTGGTGAGAGGGACGCGAGAACAATTCATGCCACTCACCTGGACTGAACGGTTTACTGATTTCTATGATTCGCAACTCGGACCACGTATGAGGGACACGCGCAACGCATTTGCAAATTGTTGCAGGTGCGTTACAGAATATAGTATTGCGTAGTGATAAGTGAATTATTTCACTGAGAGTTGAATATTCTCCCTTTAGATTGGTGCGTAGTACTCGCTACCGACGTGCGTGTATGACCAGATGAAAAAACGTGGAAGATGTAAAAGGAGTATGTTAGGATCGTAGCAGTTCGCGTTCTGTGGTCTGTGCCTACCTTCATGGGTTACCAGTGTGAGTACCTAAACAATAAGAGCGAACCTACGAGCTGTTTTAATGTCCCAACTACCGCGCGTAGCAAAAGCGTAGCACGTAGCGCGTAGCAATATGCTACGCCATGCGCCTTCTACGTTTGGTCCACAAGGCGAACTTACGTTTGCGTTCGATTTACCTTGAGCGCAATCTACTCGCAGGATTGTATTGCCGCCGCGCGCGTCATGGCAATCTAGACGCGAGTAACTACTGCGCATTTACATACCTAAGAGCTTAAGTTTCGTAGCACTCGCGTCCTTATTTCCTCGTAGCAGTTTTAATTGTTACTTAAATCGAGCTCATGACTACTTTGTGAAATTTTCTTTATTTATTATGATAAATAGAGAATAGCTGTTGTCGACGTAGTCACGAGTTTTCCTTATGAAATTTTGTATTAAAAACTTAAAATGCTGAGTTACTTTTAGATAGAACATTTCACAAGATAACTATGAACTATGGAAATTGCAGTTGCAGTGGGGCACTGTTTATTGTGATGTCATGTCAGCGGTGTTTGCGGTTGTTAATTGAAATGCCTATCTAAACCAGACTTGGTCTGGTTCTGACAATATTCGACACACATACTCGCTTCGAATTTCGCTTAGGAAATTGACTGTGCTACATTTGAAGTGTACACAATACACTTCAAACTAGAAATTAATTTACCTGACTCTTAAATGAAAGATTTGAAGATTGAATAAATTACTTTTGGAAGGGGATCCATGTTGAATAATTATCCAAACATAAAACCAACGACCAACGGCTCCAAGTAAACAGTAATTACATAATATGGCTAAGTACATACTATTGTAATTTATTTTTTCTTGGAAGATGGGTAGGCCTTTAGTGTGGGACGCAACATGTGTCGATACTCTTGCGCCATCACATATTCCAAGTTCATCGTACTGCGCAGGTGGAGCCGCTGCGGCTGCAGAGAACCTCAAGCGGCGTAAATATAGTAACCTTTGTGGAAATTATATTTTCGAGCCGTATGGGGTTGAAATTCTGAGGCCGTGGGGTCCGAGTGCTCATAGCCTGTTTAAAGAAATTTCCAAACGCTTAGTTGAGGCTTGGCGTGACCCAAGGGCTGGCTTTTATCCTGGCCAGAGGCTATGTGTTGCCATACAACGAGGCAATGCCGCCAGTCTTTTGGGCACATTACCGGCTGACAGCGTTGAGGAGCAGTATTTCGATGCCTTTTATAGTTTATTGTTAGTCTAGTTTATTTTAGTTTTTAATTAATGTAATATGAATTCAATAAAAAAAAATTGAATAAAATAGGTATGCTTTTTATGCTTTGGAAATACTAAGGAAAGCATTGCAAAGTGGTAATGCTGATAGATGCCCAAATTATTATTTAATCGAAGTAAATGCCAAAATATCTATAAAATTATTTGAACCACTGAAGTATACCTTCAAAAGATTTAGAAGATACAACAAAAGTTGGAAAACAAACACAGAACATTCTAAAAAATGACTTATCATAACAGGCAACGATCGAAATTCAAATTGCGCAAGTACGCCTGTCGTATTAGAATGTGCATGTATCTGAATATTTTTAGTGGCGCGTCCGAGATAGACGGGAAAATTGGCCAAGGGGTGTCCCTCCCTCCCTCGGTAAGGCAGCCACGCACCCTCCCTACCTACGGGCAGCGGAGACAGCCGCTAATCAGCAGCTTCCTGAGACAGCGTTCTAAATAACAGGGAAACACTCCGACATTGTTTAATGACAATTTATTACACGGCCAACCGCACATATTTATTTATTTATACATTTACGCGACACTAGAGCGGCATACGAAGCAATAAGAGAAAATTCGGACGTACCACAACCACAGCACATTTGCGCCTAAAAGAGGGGTCAATCAATATGGTTACATGTGCATGGTGTCGCTGCAGTCTCCTGGAGTTGCGTTGTGGTAACTACAAAGTGTCTATGTGGTTGCGTTGTCGCTAGTAGTTGTGATGTGGTTAGGCGTTGTGGCTAGTGTTTGCTGACAGACAGATCGGCTCCAGCGTTTGTATAGGCTTTCGCGTTGTTGCGTTGACGTATCGTAGTGTTTGTGATGTGGCTGGCCGCTAGGACGCAGGGTTGCTGCTGGTTTTGTTGTGGTGGTCAATATTGCCCACGCAGTTGAATTTGACGGCAAAATGTGGTCGGTGTGAATTGAATTATTAATTTTCATACAAATTAGAGTCAGGCCACGTGTTGTTGTTGTGATGTGGTTACATGGAACAAGTCTAAATGTACAGCTCTCAACGATTTATTACCCACAACTCAAACGATCGCTGTCAGCTCGAGTCGGAGAAATTGAACACTTCGAAGAAAACTAGCAGTTTTAAAATGAATTCTGAAGAATAGTTGCTGACCGCAACAGATGTGGGACTGATTATTTCATGGCATAGCTATTTTAAAGCGGGCGAAAAGATATTGGAAATGGTATCGGATGAATGAATTGGTGAGATGTTTTACAAGTGTGGGTTGAAATCCGACAGTTGAGTCAAAATATAGGTACTATTAGTAATTGAGGAGTGACAATAATAGTACATTGTAACACAAGGGCCTAAAATTACCCATTATATACGAGGTAGTTTTACTACCGAGCTTTAGCGAGGTAGTAAATAGGAACCGAGTTATAATGGGATTTTAGCGCCGTGTGTTACACTGTACTTTTCACTACGATTGCGAGAAAATTAAATAACCATGTTCAATATGAGTTTAATATGTTATGTTTATTTATTCAATTTAATAATACAATTCCAAAAATTTCGCGCCAATGCCTTTTTTTTATTTCTTCTGTAGCTGCAATGCAACGCACACATTCTACCAAAGAGTTCGCCATTCAGCGCGTTTAGTTCCATTTTTTAAAATAAAACATTTTTTTTACTTGAAACTAAATCACGCACCAGCTGGCTGAACAAGTTGTCGTACGAGATTTACTTTTAGCCCTAGGGCAATAAATGCAATTTTACCTCCGCTCTGGTATGCTATTATGACGTTCTTTTTGAGCAAGAGGAGTGAAAATATAATTGATGAGAGGTAAAAGTATTCTACTGGTACATGAAGGAGCTTATGAAAGGAGACCTTTCACTGTCACTCAAGAGAATAATCATGGACATGTGCATTCTTCCCATTTTGACATATGGATCTCAAACTTGGTCTTTGACAAATACATATTCAAAAGTCCTACCTCAAGGTTTGCCAACATGCAATGGAGCGTAGTATCCTAGGCGTTAAACTAATCGACCGTATACGCAACACCACACTGCGCTCCAAAACACAAATCACTGACGTTGCTCAAAAAGCCGCTAAGCTGAAGTGGGACTGGGCTGGCCATGTCTGCCGTATGCCCAACGACCTGTGGGCCAAAACAACCACGTTGTGGAACCCTGACGCAGCCAGAAGGCGACGTGGTAGACCTCGTAGGAGATGGCGGGACGAGTTTGATAAAACCAACGACCAGTGGTCCACATTGGCCCCGGATCGCAAAATTCGGAAATCGTGGGGGGAGGCCTTTGCCCTGCAGTGGGATGACACAGGCTAACAGTAACAGTATCAAGTATTCTGGAGCGCGTATAAAAACTTGGCATATAAAAAGATCTAATCGTCGTCGTCTTTCCCTCCCTTATCTACACGCACGCACTTCCCCACAGTTTTGCCTGCGGGATTACACGGTGCACACAGTACATCGCGCGTGTGGTTTGTAATGGTAATACAGTTTTACCAACCATACGCGCGATGTACTGTGAAGTGTGAACGAAAACTGTGGGGAAGTGCGTGCGTGTAGTAGGCCCATTTGACTCATCGCGTCCGATGGAGTTAAAGATGGGATAGTTTTCGATTTTTTCGACCCCTTTTCTTATATTCAAAATGTCAATTATCACATAAACGTTTAAGGTGTATGAGTAACACATGGTGTAATTGGGTGTGATGATTGGGTCAAATTAATGTTTAACTGTCATGACAATTGGTGAAGTGTCAAATTATTGTAAACCGATCCTCCTCTCTCCCTCCGGTGTAGATATGCCCCATAATGTTCGGACTTCTCTATTAGGATTAGGTAGTAGGACATTTGTTATACGAATTATTATAAATGAATTAGGTTTTACTGAGGAAGTACGGTGATCCTTTTATTCATAAGGGTGGACGTAGCTCAAGTAAGGTTTTGTATTTTACGTTGCCATACTGGTATCTATTAGTGACGATGTTCTTAATTATCGGAGACCCGCAAGCAAAAAAAGTAAAGATGGATAGATGTAGGTAATACCACAGATTTAAAAAGGAGGACGTTGTGGACCTTTATGTATAAGTATATGTTTTTACAATCTTTCATTTAATTTCCTGTCATTGAGTCGTGGTGTTCGATTGAGCTATATTTTGTTACAATAGCTAGGAAGTGGAGTCATAAAGCTGGTCTGTTGGCGGAATTATATGGTGGCCCCATCTAAGAACTCTAAAGAAACAGTGCCGAAGCCGTCCAGTTTGGACTGGTATGATATGGGACCCAGAAAAAATAAATGTAACGAATTGCGCGCGTGAATGTCGGAAATATAAAAAATGACGCGATTTTCCATACAAACTATACACCCCCATTTCATTCCGTTAGAGGGTGAATTTTCAAAAATCCGTTCTTTTAAGTGCACCCCTACGATAAAAAAGGAACCCTTGTGCAAAATTACAAGTTTCTAACCCTCGTTCAGACCCTTTTTTTTTTTGCGTGGAAAATCATCGAATAACCCCCCCCCCCCCCCGCTCTTGGTCACAGCGAAGGGGAGTGTCAGACTTCTACTGACTAAAAACCAAACCCATGTTCCATCTTAGCCCTTGTGTCGGAGCCGCGGTAACATTTCGATATCCACAGCCCCGGCGGGTATCCACAGCCCCGACGGGATAGACCCTGCGTTGATATTTCAGTCAGTCAGCTTTTCCTTTTATATATACACTAGCGGACCTGGCAGACGTCGTCCTGCCCGGCCCGAGTCGTGATTTCTGTTATTAAAATCCGTGTGAGTAGTAGTAGGTAAGTAAGGACTTAAATATTATGTAAGAAACCAATATTCAACCTTATTTAACTGTGTTTATTACACAAATAACTACCTCACATATCAAAATCTCTGTGACATGTGATTGAAAAAGTGATCAAAGATTTCGTTTCTGAAAGCGTGTGTAACATATCGGGTAAACACAACATAACATTACTTCAGTAATTTTTTTTTGTTTTTTTTTTAAAAACGTTGCCCCACACTAGGAATTTCTCCTGTATCGTGGATGCGTTCACAAACATTAAACTCACATGCACAAACACACCCAGACCCGAAACAACTCTCTGTAGGCCATACAAATATTTGTTCCGTGCGGGGATCGAACCCGCGACACGCAGCGCAGCAGTCCAATCGCTTAGCCACTGCGCCAACCGTGCCGTCCAATTCCCGAAGGGTTAGGTAGAGGTATAGCTAATAGTACCAACATTTTGCCAGTTATGTTATTAAGTCTCGTGTAATAGGGAGCCAGCCTATTTCGATAAACCGGGCACTACTCCAGACTCCGTGTCTGGTACTCCGAAATTCCGGATGGAAAAGCCAATAATACTTTGCCCGACCCGGAAATCTAACTCAAGACATCATGCTCAGCAGTCACACTTGTAACCACTAGACCAACAAGGCAGTCAAAAACAGTCAGATATCAGGTAACCACTTAATGAAAATTGAGGCTACGATATAACGTAAGCCGCCGCCACTTAATTCACTAAACTTATTACAGCGTGCACGTTCTGTTAATTCAAGAGATGATGTTTTAGCCGGCGGCAAAAACCGACACTGTCAAATCAACGTGGTTACAGGTAATCTGATAACGAGCCGGGGACGCCGCCGACACGGCCTAGACAGTTTAACTCCTACATGTTTATTTTTGGCTGTATTCAGCCATGTTGAAGCGCTTCCCGTTAAACTTGGGTTGGGTTTATCGTGGTTCCCGTTGTTGTGTTATGTCGGTGTGCTTCCGTTATCGCGAAAGTGCATTAAGGCATTTTTATTAGTACTCTGCACCAAAATACAGCTGCAAAAACACAGAAGTGGAATTACGCGCGGAAGCTAACGTTGTACATGTGCTGCCTGATACACTATTCAAATTTACTTTTCATGTACGGCATCGTACCTAATCATTAATTAAAATGTAGTACGGCATTAGCAGATGCTGCATGAAACTTAGAGTAAAATAGAATTCAATGTTTCTACGTTATTTCGAAATATTCACCCCGTTGCAGCTGTAACAAATAGAGTAGTAAATAAAAAAAAACATCAAGCAAATAGTCAGTGACTACTTACATACATCTTTTTACAAGACACAAGTACTATTTCATGAAACAAAGACATTCGGCACGGTTTAATGTAGTGACAAGAATCTACGGCGTCTCACACAAATAAATTGAGAGCACATAAAAGATTTATTAAAATAATTATTTGTGAAGCGACTCGGCTCGGTCACGGTCGCTTCATCATCGCGATAATCCCAGGACACTACTAAATTATTCACAGACAAGAAGCGCCATTTTAAAATGCCATTCGAAGCTTAACCCGGCGCATTTTGCACAATGGTGAAACGAATTTAATGGATTTTGAAAGCCCATGTTAAACCAATATGCAGAATCCTCGTTAAGACAACGTAAATCCCATATTTTCGGGAAACGTGAGAAGGAAAAATTTTGATGCAGGTTACAGGAAGGGAAATATTTCAATTTTTGTATTTTCACGCATTTGCGGCAGCGATTTAGGAGCCTTCGCGTTTTGTACCACATCGTATGTAATACGTGCCTGTCCGTTACCCGCTCTTTCTCGCTTCGAACGATATCTTATACGTATATAAACGGCCAATGATTCTGACTGCGGTACTAATCAGTATCAGAGCACATCGCGCTGCTGGTTGCCATTCAGCCCGCATATATATCTTCCTATATAGGATGACTATATATTTTTGATTTATTTAAGCACTTTTATCATACTCTCTACTACCTATTAAAATGATATATGATCATAATGAAATGCTAATACTTACTGAAAAAATAAACGTGGTAAGGAAGCAGAATAAATTAATATGGTCGTAATTAACCTGAAATTGGGTTGCTCACATAAAATTGATATAAAAGAAATAATGCATTTAAAAACAGAGCCTAACACTCGACTGGTCTAATAATAAAGCTGACGGCAAAACTGTTAGTACAGCCGTAAATCTTTAATAGTGAGGAGGCTATAGGTAGGAAATTACTGGTTTAACTCAGGTTCGCAAAATGGATTGCTATAATAAAGTTGGAATTTCGCAAGCGTCCATCAAAAGTGAAAACGAATGGCCACCATAAGAAGGCTGACCATTTATCACGTTTATCTAGATTTCGCACCGGACCGCATCATTTACCGCACGGGAAATCTATAGCGGGCACATTTCAAACACGATTAATAGATAGGTGTCCTACAAGCATTTCGTTATTACATGAAGCTGACACCCAAAACTGAGTTATTACTTATGTTACGATACTTTATTACACTTTATATTATTATTGACCAAAGGCTGGCAGACAGTACATAAGTATTAAATATAACACAGTGTACCAAACTAATGAACTTGGTGCAGTGTTGGTAATTCGCGGCTGGCGTTCTTAAACTTCTACCCACCCGTAACCGACTAAATTCGTGAGGGAAATGTTAATATGTATTTAACTCCACACAAAAAGTAGTACCCATATAAAAACGCCTTAAAAGCCTTTATAAAAGGGTGATAAACTTTTATGAGCCTAAAGGAGTCTTTAAAATATTCAAATATGTTTTAACAACCAAAGGACTGCATTCATATTACGGATTTGGGTAAATATGACTTTTGATCGTGAGATCTTCATTTATAGAAATGTGGCGCCTGAATCTTCGTGTACACTGAGAAAGTTATTAAGAACATCGAATTTTTGAAATATTAATCCACCGTCAAAATGCTGTAGATAATGTAGTATAGCGGCGACCTTTGCGATAATGACCTACCTGAGATCCGAAGCCAATGCGGCCGCCTTCCACGACACAAACTAATTCCGAATTCAGCGTGCGTATACTTTTGATGTGTAGAAAAAGTGTTGGTCTAGCCACATAAACCTGGCAGCACTTTGGTTGAGTTTTCCGTGGCCGCACCCCAATGAATTATAGCATAATTTGTTCTGGTTGGCTCCCACACAATAAGGATACAACACGAGGTGAGAACCGTGAGATGTTTTCCGTATGTAGAATGCGAATTGATGAGCAGATATTTGTCGCGTTTGGGCTCGTGTCACTTGTTGGATCGCAGTCTTACAATAAGTAACAAATACGAAAATTAATAACTTTGTATTGAGATTCTCTAAGATATTCAATCTAAGCACAGTATTGTATTTAACACTGGCACTTCAGCGTCCAATTAATTGATGACTTGGTGAGTCAAAATCAACCTAGTTTACAAAGTAAATCCTACAAACACACTGATATTTCTATAGAACTCAGATGTTAACAGAGCTTGTATATAGAAGTGGCGTAAGCCCATTAGAGAAATGTAGGCTTAGACTTGCATGCCCCAGGGGCAGAGAGTACTTTGTGGAGGAAAGTAATAATCCGATTAAAATGAATACTTTAGAAATCAAAACACTTAAGCTCAACGTCTTCGTGAAAAAGGAGTAAATCTGTCTAGACAATGGGCAAGAAATATAATGTTATTAGGAAACTTATTAATTCAGTTGCACTTAGTTGTTTTGCCAGACACGTTGGGTAAAATAGACAAAGAGATGTCCTCGGCCAGACGAAGTTCCACTGCATCTACTGCGTGAATTTATTGTTTTAGTATTTCGCAGAAGCATTTCGCAATGAAGTTGAGGCAAATTTGTGAGGCGGTGAGCCGGCACTACCTACACAACATTGTAGCAACTAGACGTACAATTTTAAAAGCAGTAAGAAAAACTTTTAGAGACGTTTTGGCAAACAAGTAACTGGTAAGAGAAAGTAGGACGGCGAAGTAGCGAGGCTGTGGCGCATTTCAAGTCCCGATTCGCCGAGAGCAAAGCACAACTAACTAAATTGTGAAATCTGTCGAGATATGCGCCATTTGTCCGTCGGCATGGTGTGCGCCGACGACTGGTAATTTTTTTTACACGACTGCCCCAAAAAAAAAGAGTGTTATTAGTCACGATATATCCCTATTGAATATTCGTTCGAGCCTGTCACTTCTTTATATTCCTACTCGCTACAGTTTCCTCGACAATTGCATCTATGTCGATTGCGTGGAACGTGGAAATAAAATTGACGTGTTCCGAGCGACTATTTTATGTCTAATAATAAAACACGGGTACGTTGTCGACGACAAAGCTATGGTACTTATACAGTCTTTGAATTGACGGATAAAAGCAAGGAAACGAAAGTTACTTGATATAAGTTGATGTTACATTATATTACATTTCGCTTTTGTCGTTGTTGGAGCCATAGGTGGAAGTTCGAGAAAATATAAATTGTTTTCCGTTCTCAGTTTTTGTCGGAAAATTTATGGCACGTTGTAGGATTGTTGTTAAGTGTAAAGGAATCAATTAATGACGCTACTTAGCCCAGGTTCATTGATTCGAAACAGATCCACCGAGAAGGTGCTGCGTATAGACGGCGTGGCTGTTTAATTACACTCCTATAAATTGTGTGACGACTACAGAAATGTTTCGCTGTTAATTAGAAGCTGCAAAACACTTGTAGAAACATAGTCTCATCTAATTTGTACATTTAGTCCTTTTCTCTCAGTTTTGATTATAGCTCTGAAATCGATAAAATACGAAAACCACTGACTATTTCACTTTAAGAGCGTACCAACTGAACGTAGCGATAATATGAAAAATAAAAACACGCTTAGGGTGCCTTCATATTAGAGCCACAGAGCGGCGGGCGGCGTTGCGCTAGACGCACCTCTACAACTTTTCATACAACATAATTATGAAGAGCAAGAAGAAGAAGCGCCACTTTCATGACACGCGCATTATATTTATAACCTTTGTATTGGTGAAATAATGTTATATATCTACCTATTGGTAGAAATAAACTGATAACTGTTCATTCTTAAGTCATTTGCTTCTCTTCGTCGGAATTCATCTCGAAACTGAGCCTTGAGACGAACATTACTAAAATTTACTGAAACATCACCACGCGCGCCAACTGAGCCACAGTCGTGGCATAAATGGCGCGCATGGCTTCTCTATGGTAGCACTAGAGTAGCATCACTGAAAGCTCTCAACGATCTTTTAGGCAGCTTACAACTTTCCGTTTGAGTAAAGGAAATTATTGAGCATTTCGGACAAAAACATGTTCGTGTAGTATTGCAGTCAGTGTTTGTGTGACAGTTCACTGAAAACGAATTCACACGAACCTAAATAGTTTCAGAGACGATATTCAGTTTCACAAACAACATATTTCAACACAAACATAGAAATATAAACGTGAGTCCGCAAATCAGCTTTCGACACGCGACACGACCACAAAGAGCAATCATTGTTGTAATGAATGACATGTGTTCCTACCTACAACGCTGAATTCTGTACTATCCGTTCAAAAGCACCTACGTTGTTTAAAAGTTGTTACTAAGTTTTAAAGGTTAGCGTACATCGTCATATATAGCTTCCCTCATAATAATTTAATGCTCGCTGAATATAAAAGTAACTTTTCCAAACGGATTAACAGGATATTGAATATTTCAAGAGATTGTCAGATTGGGTGTACCTACGCGTGCAGGTAAGCGTAACATGGGAACGTACCTACCATTATAAATAATATAGCCGTGGTATTTGAATACATCCTGCCCCGGAAAGGGTGTATTGTATGAAAGGTAGTTAAAGTATTGGATATGTAGGACGACATAATCACAGAGTTCGTCTTTTGAGGTATTTTATGTTGATATTTTATTGTACGCAGCCGTGAAATGGCGTGAAATAATATGACAAAAATACTGTCGGGTTAAATGCTTTATTTGGCAGTAAAATGGGGAACAGAGGCGAAGTCACACGTCAGATTTTAATAGTTGCAACATTGTTTAAGTAGTAGTAGTAGTAATAGATGTCTCCGCCATGCAGCCGCCAACAGCGGCACGCGGCCGCGCGCCGCCCCGCGCCCGCCGCGTACCGCTTGACGGTGCGACAACTAAATACAAGTAGGTATTTTTGTTATTTTCCCATAATCCTAAGTTACTCCTTTTAAGATTTGCCGAGTGACTGGTTACGGTAATAACCGTGCGAAAGCGTCGTAATCAATCATCGATGACTATCGACTAGAGGGGAGGCCAGAATCGTTTTGCCATTACTGAAAAATGAGGAAAATACACGCCCTCAGGACGATAATGTTCACCGAAGTCAACAAGACGCAGCGATGGCTCAGTTAATAACCACGGGGTAACGATCTTGCAAATTGGAAGTGAATTAAATATTAATTAAGTACCGTCTGTGGCTGGCTGAGCATGAACTGTATTCGTTATCCAATCAGCAGTTTTACTTTTGTTATCAATATCAATGTCGGCGACGGCTCCGAGCCCTCAAATAAACGTACTTAGAGTTTTGGTTTCGCCTCTCTTATCTTTTGCTTAAATAAACCGTTCATTGACTCGCGGCTTCAGATCTTCCTCGTGATAATTGTATTATCATTACGAATTTTCTTTGGCTGATTTAAGTAAACAGAGTACTAAATGAATAATTCAAACGCTCGCTTGTAACACAATCATGTAGGTGTTAGCGCATTCTAAATTATTACATTAGAATAAAGCGTTAAAATATACTTATAAAATAACGGCGGTCTCACCGAGTGCATTCCGTGGCTCGGAAATGCGGGGGCCGGGCTTCGCAAGAGATAAAAGCCTTCCCGCTTCACAGGTGCCGTTTATCAGTAAACCACTTAAAGCAGCGCTGCTCGCTGTTAAACTATTTTCACTCGGAAGAATACTTCTTAAAGTACTTTTTTTAAAGACACGGAAAGATAGGAACTTAAGTTTTAAAATTTCAATTATGAATACAAAGAAATTTTACAATAAAAGATTCATAAGCGTTCTGTAAGGATGTACTACACCGAAACTGCAGTAGTTATGAGTAAATCACTTATTCAATTATTTTTGTGGGCTTGGAAATCATCAAATGACTTCTCCCGCTCTGGGCAGTGCGGTAGGGAGTGTCGGCCTTCTATTGACTAAAAACCACCCATTTTCCTTCTTAGCCCTTTGTGTCGAGGCCGTGGTATCTCTTTCGAACAACCTGCAGCCCCGACGGGAAAAGGTACATTCTTAACTTAAAAGCCAAAGGTCACTCACTCACTCATCACATCACGAATCTCGAAAACCGCTGGACGAATAAAGATGATTTTTGGCAGGGAGATACTTTATAGTTAGTAGAAGTTCGCTAAGGATTTTGCGACAGGGCTGGATTAGTGAAGTCTAAGGGCTCTCGCAAGTTTGTATGAAAATCATTCATTTTTTGTGCTCCAATCCTGATTTTTGGCAGGGACTTAATTTATATTTAGTAGATGTCTGCTGAGAACGGATTTTGCGACAGGGTCGAATAAAGGAGGTCTAAAGGTTCCCGCAAGGCTGTGGCCAGAATATTGTCATTGCATTTGCTTTTTCAGATATCGCCGCAACTTTGATTGACGGAGGTAAAATGACACACTCTAGATTGAAGGTACTATAAAATAATTACTCCATATCTTCATAACCCCCCGGACGAAGTCACGGGCAACAGCTAGTCATATTATATTTTCCTGAATTGACTTGAAAAATGAAAAATATAAAAATAAGAAAAATTTATAAAAATTACAATTTAGATATCGTCTTTCTCGAGATCCTCACAATTATATTCGCATGCACATTGCATTCTTGTTTTACGGAATTTTCTTTTATAATTGAAAAACTAATAGAGTAATGGACAGTGTCTCGACGATGTTAGAGATCTGAATATGAAAACAGTAGAATATTATATTCCCAAGAAATGCTGTGTTTTCATGAAAGTTCTCTCTCCACGAAAAGGAAATTGTGAAACGTACGCATAGTTTAGTTTAGCCTTCGAACTTGGTGTCTAAATTCATTTACTTAGGTACGTATTTTCTTGTGGAAACATTCCGAATTCAATGTCATGGACATGAGTAAAGTTCTGAATGCTCTGTATTCCTGGTACTAGTTAGTGGAACTGTAAATATTTGCCTAGACCTCCGTAATTTTCTTTACAGACCTTAAAACTATTTTGCCAAGAGAATTAAAAATATGTTTATTTGTTCGATTTTACTAATTGCCAAAAAACAGTACGTTTATTTGTTACATAAATTCATTACGACCACCGAAATCGAATCCAGGACATCACGTTGTTCATGCGTTGAAGCGACGCTGACGCCTGATTTAAAGTTATTGTTTACTACAAAATGTAAAATTTATTTTAATATTAATTTAATAGGGATGTGTCCTGGGTAAAAAAAATACTACTCTATTATACAGTGATTGATTGTAACGTATCCAGATACGTTTCCTTGGTTACTAATCCTCGGTGCTGGCGGTAATTGGTGTCTGCTAACTATGCCTGTGCTGACTCTTGATCCTCCAACTCTAATCCGTATAAATCTCAGCGATTTGTTACGTTTTGTTCAGTAATTTCGTCAACGTTTTTTACAACTGTACCTTTGTAATGCGTCACAAAAAAGTGCCGTTCTTATAAAAGTTTTTGTTACACTCGCCGTTTACACCTCCTTACTCGGCTCGTAATCCTATATTTAATTTTAATACTACTGCGACATTATTTTATAATGTCTCGAGGTATGAAGGCGAGTCTTTTTATTAACTCTTTTAGATAATATGTAGTAGTATAATAGAGCGGTTTGTTCTAAAAAGGTAAGGCTGATCTAATTTAATTAAATGGTGCAACAGTCGTACGCAAAGTCCAGAGCTATCGCCAAAGGCTGACGTGTACTCTATTTACGAACTCTAGTTTTCTCAAAATGCGTTATCTCAATATTATGCTTAGCTCTACAAACACCGACTCATTTAAAGACTTTATTTTACTGACGGCAGATGTGCTTTTATTAAAGTTTCTTCCCAGACGAAAATAAATAAGCACGGGAATGATTGTGCCTCGTTTTTAGCTGGGGACGGCTTACTCACAGTTCTTTTATTTAATACTAGAAACAGAGAATTCAGCAAGGTAACGAAAAAAGAGCGTAGCTGCAGGAACTTAGTAATAAGTTTGGAAACATCTTTTCACCAAGTTTTGTCTAAAAGTACGCTTCTTTCATGTTGCAAAGGTAGTCTACGGATTATTTACGGGATGGGTAACGAGGACACCTAGCTATTTGTCAGTGCAGTAAAAAAGGTGATAGAAAATTGTGATCCCTGGCAGATAGGTAATATTGCAGTCTTGCCTCGCTGGAAAATAACTATTACCACAAAGTGGGAGCAAATTGTGAGGGGAAAAGGTAAATATTTGTGGTACTAGTGGCGCTCATCTCGGAAGTGGATACGATCGGGTCCAACGCGCTGTTTATATTCCTAGTTCACTTATTTGACTTACATAAGAAAATAAACCTACAAATTGTGGCTAGAGTCGTGCAAGGAACCTACGAGTCTGTAGCATAAATATTTTCTTTAGACATATTATAGGTATATTTTACCTACAGTGAAGTTTCCTTTGAAGTTATCATTTCGTAAATCATTTAGGTACAGAAAGGTATACTCTTATAATTTTTATATTGTGATCTGTTACATATTTTAAAAACAATTTATAGAAGATTCGACATCAAAAATAAGAAACACCACGAATTATAAATTTTTTGTAGGGTTATAAATCATAAAATTTTACTTTAAAATGTACTGTACCAGTCATTGGTCCTATATTAACAGATACTTTCAACCAAATAATAGAGACTGAAATTATCCCCGAAGACTGGACTAAGTCAACAATAATACTTTTGCATAAAAAAGGAGATAAAGGCGATATAGGTAATTACAGACCTTTAAGTTGATGTCCAATGTCTATAAAATCTTTTCAAAAATAATTCTTACCAACCAATAATTTAAACCAACCAAGAGAGCAGGCAGGTTTCCGCAGTAAATATTCAACAATAGACCATATACATGTTCTAAGGCAGATTTTACAAAAAATATAAAGAGTACAATAAAGAATACTATTTGGGATTTGTTGATTATAATAAAGCCTCCTCCTTGGAACATGAGTATATCAGGGAAGCACTACGTATACAGGGGTATTCCCTGGAAAGTACATACGTATATTCCGGAATGTATACTCCAGAAGCACAGCCGAAATCATGCAGGCTTGAAACTACGGGTGAAGAATTTCCAATAGAGAGAGGCGTCCGGCAAGGAGACCCAATTTCTCCTAAGTTGTTTTCAGCGGCTCTGGAGATTATATTCAGGAATCTGCAATGGGATCACGAAGGCCTGAACATAAACGGTGTAAAACTAAACCACTTACGATTTGCAGACGACCCGATCCTATTCGCAGAATGTCCAGTAAAACTACAGCAAATGTTACAACAACTGTCAGATCAAAGCGCTGAAGCTGGACTTACAATGAACACGGCAAAGACAAAGATTATGACTAACTCTTCACAGACGTATACCATCATAGTCAATTCAGAGAAGATAGAATATGTTGAAGAATACGTATACCTGGGACAACTCATAGCCGCTAAGGACACTATGCATAAAGAAATTGAAAGACGGATAGCCAATACATGGAAGAGGTATTGGTCACTCAGCGAAGTCATGAAAAACAAGGACATGCCTATCAAAGAGAAAAGTAAAGTGTTAAATATGTTTATTTTACCATGCTTAACTTATGGTTGCCAGACATGGGCATTGACAGAAAAACCTAAAGAACAGAATAAAAATATGTCAAAACGGAATGGAGAGAAGCGTAATGGGCGTCAAGAGGAAATATAAAATAAGATTAGATAAAATTTTAAAAAAAGTAGTTAAAAAACTAAAAAACCCGACTGAAAAAACTGAAAAGCGAAAATAATAATAATAATAATAATAATTTATTCAATATCAGACATCAATGATCCATTATGGTTAGTAACAATGAGAACTTATAAACTATGTTAGTAGGCACAAAAAACAATCCATTAAGGTTAGTAACAATTGCAACTTATGAACTATGTTAGTAGGCACATTAAAACAATCATAAAATATATTACAAAATTGAAAATTAAACTATAAATTACATAATTGAAATTTAAACTATAAATCACAAATAATTGAAAATTAAATTTTAAATTATATATTATAATAATTGAAATTGAAATGGAAATAATATTATTAGTAGTAGTAGTATATTAATTAGTTATTAAAAGCCACGGAGGCATGTAGGCGTACCCAATGGCCCAGTATGGGACTGTCCCACCTGTCCGCTATAGTGCTCAGGATGCTGTTAAATACAAGCACATTTTAAATTAAACAAAACTTTGAAGCAGGCGGGGTCCATTCTATTTTGATTTTTTCTTTTCATAATTTAATATTCAAATGAACCCCGCCTGCTTCCAAGTTTTGTTTAATTTAAAATGTGCTTGTTTTTCGCGTTTCAGTTTTTTCAGTCGGGTTTTTTAGTTTTTTAACTACTTTTTTTATTTCCAACTTTTTAGTTCTTTTGTGTTTGTTCTTTCGTTGGTCGCAGATGATTTAACTTTTGTGCTTGTTTATAGGATTTCTCACTTTGAATTTCTTTTAAACATATAAGTGTAATATATTTTTGAAATCTCCTTATAAAACCCTTTATTTTGTTACCCTACTCGATGGTATTAGAAAAAAAAAAATTTTTGAACTCCGTGATTTGGCCCCCAAAATCCGCACTTTTTCTTTGTTTTTTAATTTTAATGTAGCCTATAACACTCGCGCCATCAAGACAAATCTAACGACGTATATTTCATTCAAATCGGTTCATCCGTTTATGAGTTATGAGGGAACAAAGAAACGGACATACATACATACATACTTACATACATACATACACGTCAAACACATAACCCTCCTTTTGGGCTTCGCCGCAGTCGGGTAAAAATACAACTAAAAAGGATGCAAAGGAAACGTGCAAAACTTTAAAATGGAGATGGACTGGACATATGCTTAGAGAGACGAATGTCAAATGGACAAAAACCATAACAGAGTGGTATCCCAGGAATGGAAAAAGAAATAAAGGGCGTCAAACAAAAAGATGGGAAGATGACCTCAAAAAGGTAGCGGGTCCAGAGTGGACGAGAATAGCAAAGACAGGCTGAAATGGAAAACTTTAGAGGAGGCCTATGTCGAGAGACAAGCTGCGAATTGAAACCGATCGTGTAATAAGATGTGTATTGTAAAATGGAAAAACAGCAATAAAGGCTTATTTACTTTATTTTATTTATTTTCATAAAATTTTAATGACTCCTCCCACTCTGGACGGAGTGGAAGGAAGTGTCTGACTTCTACTGACCAAAAATCACTCATGTTCCTTCTTATGCGGCCGCCACACTATGCTCCTCGCGCTGCTACTCGCGCTGCCGCGATGTTGCTCGGTCCGGCCACACTGCTCTACTCGCGCAATTAATCGCGACGCTCCTCACTTGTTATTTGCCTTTGGTGGATGATGAAACTGTGGCAGCGTGCGCGCTATGCATTTTTAGTATAGTTAATTATATCAATGTCATAAAAAGAAATATACATCGTCGTCATCGTCCACGCCAACGGAGATGGTGGATCACATGTATTATTCGCGCGATCATCGCGGAGCGGTGGGCAGGACGAGGAGCATGACGTGCGGCATGACGAGTAACGTTGCCACACTATGTCCCTGCCTCCTTTCCTCGCTACTTCCCATGCCACTCGTCGAGTGTGTGGCGCCCGCATTAGACCTTAGTGTCGAGGGCGCGGTATCTCTTAACAAATCGCAGCTCAACAAGCCACACACCAATGTCTAAGACTTAAGACTGAAGTTCAAATGTGTCCACCAAGATGGTTACTTTATTGTTCGAACATCACTTAGCGCAGCTCTCGTGGCGAAAAGGTTAGCCGGACCTAGTTCATTGTACCTGCTATCAAAAAGTAGCTATAGCTAAAAATAATTCGCAACGTATTAGCTTGAGCACCTATTTTTTGGGCACCTATGCATTGAGCACCTAAGGTATTCTCAAATGGGAATACATTTAGTGTTTATGTACATAGGTGATCAAATGGGAATACTTTCGCATTCTCGCATTACTCACCACTCAGCTACACACCATTTCACAGCTTTGTTCTGGCACTGCATAAGCTCCTCGCATAGTCTGTACTTTTTTATATCTTAACCATTCTTGAACCTACCTGAACAAACGGAATATTCCCAATAGTCCCCTCTAGCCCTGTCCTCCGGGGTGACAGCTGGGAATGCTCTTCCCAGTGACTAGAGGGGACAAATGGGAAGTCTGTTTCTCAGTTGTCACCGGGGGGGGGGGGGCATTTGCCACGATTCCAAAAAAATATTAACTATTAAATTAGTAAATAAAAAAAAAATATGTGTATATAATTATAAAAAAAAATAACTTCGCTGTTGCCGTACAAAATAAATCCGTAATATGTAAAAATTATGTAAAATTTAAAAAATATTTTTTTAAAATATATTTTTAAAATATTTTTTTTTTTTATTTACTAATTTAATAGTTCATATTTTTTTGGAATCGTGGCAAATGTCACCCCCCCCCCCCCCCCCCCCGGTGACATCTGAGAAACAGACTTCCCATTTGTCGCCTCTAGTCAGTTTTCAAAGGGAACAGTCGGGTGACAACTGGGAAGAGAATTCCCAGCTGTCACCCCGGAGGACAGGGCTAGAGGGGACTATTGGGAATATTCCGAACAAACACAAAACATTTAATCGAAATCGGAGTGTATGTCACTGAACTCCTCCTAAACCGCTGGACAGATTTTGATGAACATTTTTGAATGTGTTCAAGTGGATTCGAGAATGGTTTAGATTTACAATTGGACCCGGTAGGTGGCGCTGCTGTCCGGGCAGGTCGATGTCTGCCAGGTCCGCTAGTTAGTGATAAATATTAGTTATAAGTACCAATTAAGTTAGGATTAAGTAATTAAAGCGCATTTATCGCATTGGGGTTGCCCTGTAATGATAGATGTAAGTTGATAAATAAATAAATCCTCGTTCCGTTTTTGACAAGTTGGTTCAATCGTTGGTCTAGTGCTCGCAAGCGCTATAGCTAAACATGAGGTCCTGACTTCGAATCCCTGGTCGGGCATAGTGTTTTTCCATCAAGAATTTTACAGTAGCAGCCACGGAGTATGTATCTGTGCCCGGTTGATAATAGGCTTGCCCTGTATTACACGGAATTTAGACATAACTTGTGAAATGTGGAAACCACACCTCTGCCTAACCCTTTGGGGATTACGGAAATGTTATGTCCTGCTTAGCTCCTTACAAATGTTATGTCCTGCTTAGCTCCTTACAAATGTTATGTCCTGCTTAGCTCCTTACAAATGTTATGTCCTGCTTAGCTCCTTACAAATGTTATGTCCTGCTTAGCTCCTTACAAATCTCTGGAAAACCAGCCTAATTGGGTATTTCACCAAATAAAATTAAGTACCTAGTCCGTCAGATAGATTTCCAAAAAATAATGGAATGGTAAAATCAGTTGATCTGGCGGTTAATAATTAAAACCGGTTTTTGGGAATTTTGGCGCTTACGATGTTCTTCCTGAAAAGGCTCGACATATTTTTTCACATAAACAAAAGATGAAGACGATACAGTGCTTTGAAAAGTCGTGTCTACTCTTGTGACGTCACAAGGCTAGTACTTTTTTACCCAGAAAGTGAAGACCACTCATGATCTCTGACACGTTTTATTTTCGTCAATTTTTATTCATTTGATAAAACAAAAAACACATAGCCATAATTTTTCGATAATCTAACAGACGGACTAATTAGATTTTTGTGGTGAAATACCCTATTGGATCAGATGACGTTAGACTGGACCTTCTAGACCTAGATAAATACTAAACAGACAGGGATATAGATACAAAGCAATTTGTTTCTATGGACTCGGCTCAATTAATATCCGATATCCACTAAACACCTCGTACAATTTATTACGAGCGTTATTTTATTGTTGGCTCGCTCTTCGCTGATATTAATTTGTTCACATTCGTTACCAACTAGGTAGGAATGTTCAGTTCATTAATACTTATTGTGATGTATCTCTGTAATGTTTGCGAGTTTGTTTTATTTATTTGATAATATTCATATCGTGATAAAAACTTGAATAATTAAATATTCTATCATTGCATTGTACACAACACTTATATTCCTCCGCTGATTTATATTTATCGAGTGTGTTAAGAAAGGTGACTACTGAGCATGAGGTTCTGTGTTCGATTCTTGGGTCGGTCAAAAGTTATTGGGTTTTCCATTAGATATTTTTCAGTAGAAGCCACTAACCGGTGACCGGTTGATACCAATACGCTTGCGCCCTATTACATAAACTGGCGAAATGGGGTCTACTATTAGGTACACTTCTGCCTCACCTATCGGGGATAATAGGCGTGATGTGATGTATTTATGATAGGAAAAGATTTAGTGGAAAAACATCTCCAAAATGATTCCAAAGAGGATAAAAGTTTGTATGATTTGATATTTTTTGTCGATGGAAATCAAACTAGAAGTAAGACACGTATAAATAATTAGGTTTGTTATATTCTGCAAGTTCAGAGAGAAAACAATAGTGTAAGCATTATTGGAAGCCTGTAAGTTCCCCCCCCCCCCCACGTCATGTCTTAGTTCACTACCGCGTCATCTGTGAAACACTTTAGTTTGCGGACAAGTGTGACAGCGCCGTAAGAAGCAATCGAGCAACAAATGAGATTATGCACAAGTTTTGATGAGCCGTTGCTCCAACGTGCTTCTATGTATGTAGGTGGCTTAATCTATACTTGGGAATTAGGTAGTATATAGACCATAGATATAACAAATAAGGTTGAGACGTAAGCTTTATGGTTATATACGTTCCTTACATAACTACACCAATGTCATAAAGATAGTTTTGTTTGTTTGTAACGAATACACTCACAAACTGCGAGACCGATTTAAAAAAAATCTTTCACGTTTTGAAGCAATCGGGCAACAAATGAGATTATGCACAAGTTTTGATGAGCCGTTGCTCCAACGTGCTTCTATAATATGTATGGAGGTGGCTTAATCTATACTTGGGAAATAGATACTGTAGAAACCTTTACGATTATTTAAGAATTTGCTGGCGTCTTGTAATCAAATGGAGATAAACATACATTACACATCCAATACGTGTTTTTTGTTTTATCAAATAAATTAAAATTGACGAAGATAAAATGCGCCGTGACGTCACTTGTAGGTAAAACATGTACTGACATGTGACGTTTTCGAGGAGTTCACGAGTTTTCGAAGCACTGGTATCGTCTTAATTTTTTGTTTACGTGAAAAAAGAAAAAATATGTGTTTTATATTTTTTGGAAATCTATCTGACGGACCAATTAGTTTTTTTTTGTCCAATCCGCTATTAAAATCTTATCCTGTATATTCATTCATTTTCAATACAACTTTTATTTTTCTATATTTTTTTTATAGTAGGTTGAGTCAAAGGACTGGTCACACCATGTTTTCTGTTTTTTGAATTCACGGAGCAATTAAAAAATCTCTCTGTTAAATACACACTGCTACCTGCAAACATAATAAAAAAATGCTGGTAACAGGTGACTTTTTCCGATTGATAAAACATAATTAAGTAAAATTTCATTATTTTCGCGCCCTTTGGTAGATTCCACCTCACCTACATTATACCTCCTTCTACATTATTGTCCAAAAAATAGACTATTTCTGACTTTGAAGACTTCCCGGGAACAAGGTTATTGTATATGAGAGCAGTTTAATCTATAATCATTTCTATAGGGTACTCGCTTACAGCCGGTTCAGAAATTACCTTAAATTTTTGTTTAACAAGAGAAGTGTTTATTTCGGGGTCCATTGTTACTACTACGTAGGCTTTACCCTAGTAAAATTCTGTTCAAAAACATTTTATGTGTAAACCCTAATGACCTCACAAAAAAGCTAGCTAAATCATCAAAAACGGGCACAGTTGTTAATATTGCCGCCGCTATATGTGCGTACAATGGTACACATTCGACGATAACAACTGCGGTCTCACAGCCGTGTCAGCATTCAATCCGGACAACCCCGTAATGGGAACATTTTGTTATATTTTTGGTCGCTTCTAGAAAAAAGACCCTTCCTTTGTACACTACGAGTAGTAACACGTTTGAATTGAACCCATCTGAGCCTGACAGTTATGAGGTCTAGATTGAAACTCAAAGTGTTCACCACACTTTAAGAAATAAACCCTAGTATTAGTGCGTTTCCAACTTCGTGCCCGAGACTTGATGTTAACTAAGCCAAATGAAAATAGAAAGGCTATTGAACCGTCTGCAGGTTTCAATAAATGAACACCGCATCCGACCTAAATCGATCTTAAGTCTAAACTAACCTTTCCAACTCTAAAACCTCGGCTTCTACTTCAAGTCAGCCTTTAAATTTCGTGAACTGTGATCGTAACAAAAGTTTTGCTAGCAATTTGGCAATGATCCTTACCAAATATTAAATAAATGCTAAAACAGAGCAGAGAAAAAACGTGGATCAAAAAATTGACAACACTTGTCCTGTTACTGATTTACGAACGCAGCTTACAATAACCCATGTTTAGTGGTACCCGGCCGCGCTCATTTGTAAAACAAAAGTAAAACTGTTTTGAGGAAACCTTTCCGGGAAGCTCGCCCATAGATCGTTTGGACCGTTTGGCTCAATGGCAGGTTCGATGTCAGGGCTGACGACACGATCGTAACGCACCTAGAACCTCCATATTTGTCAAAACTTAGGGAGGTAACCAAACTGTGTCTCCTTACAACCCTGTTCGCCTATTCAATGAGTTCAGACTGTTGTCTCCTCCACCCCCGTTACGTCTGTTCGTGATCTTTGATCAAAGATATAGGTAACATATTGATGTTATGGAACTACATGTGTAGGTATGTTATACAGAATTCTTTTATTTGGTTTTATAAAGATACTATTGATAAAAGTAATGTGGTTTGAATCCGGACTGAAATTATATATATCTATTAGGTCCGTTCGATGTACCTTTTTAGCTCATTATTACATTTTGTACCTACGATATACGACCTTCATATTCCCATTTTTTTGTCGTCACTGCCCAGAGCTTCTTTTATGAATGTTTACATCAAGTTTTATTTGAAAATAAAATGATTTTCCATTACGAAAATAAAGTAAAATGCCAGAGAGTGGCATGATTGTTCCCGGGTTTTAGAGTGGTACCTGCGGATGATATTAATAGCTAACATCGCATCGCTGTCCGCTGAAACGTGTCCCATACATCACCGAGCTAACACATTTCAATGACGACACTAGCAAAGTGCTTCGCCAGGCTGGGGAGGCCAGGAGCTCGCCACCAACAAATGTGTGCGTGACGTATTATTACCAACTGGATATCCGGAACAGATTTATAATGCCCTTGTCCTGAGACATTTGGAACGGGGGCGTCATATCACAATGCCTCTAACGCTATGTTTTGGGTAAGTTTGTACTTATGTAGGTAATGTATGTAGGTATATTCTCGCATTATCATCGAATTGACATTAACCGATTATTGCGTCGAACGACTGCTTGAACGTTGCTTAATTTACTTTTCTTTCTCAAACATTGTAGGTAGTAAAGGCCAACAACAAAAGGCGGTAACAATAGGCGCAGAAACATTATACTAATAAAGAAGATTTCTACGGTACACACAAGTTTCTCAAAGGACTAGGTAACATGATATTTTTAATAGGCCGCTCAAGAGCCGGAAATGATTCGACCTAGAATTAATTCGATAAAGAACTAGGTATCATTAAGTCCTACGGTTTGTATTCCATTCACAAATACAAGTTTTCACTCGTAGTACACATCGGCTGTGAAATCCTTTTACACGGACCAGTGTTCGTTAAATCAACCGCGAGTTTCGTTTAAAACCCGTTGACGTTGACGCGTTAATGAAATCCAGTTCATGTTATTGTTATTCGGTCGGCCAGGCGCACAAAGTAAAAATACGATCACCAACGTACACACTGATTCACATGAACGGAACTTTTTAATGAACAGGCGCGTCGGTCGACACAATCACTTTTTAATATACCCTGGTACATTTTGGCAATGCCGTGTTTATCTTTACTTGATGCAGACAGATCTTGACAAATGATTTACATTACACTCGTCGTGTTAGGTATTTTTGTACCTACTTTATTTATAGAGCACTGCACATGTCACGTTCTCAGCCCTAACTTTGAGTCAACATTCACTCGAAGCGAGAACGAATTGAATTCTTCCCGAGAACTGCGGATTCTTAAAGTATCAAAGAAGTTAGTTTCAAGAAAATAGAAGTGTACTGAAGCAATCCACAACTAGCAAGCAACTCAAAAGACGAACTCCACAACTCCACATAGAGGGAGGATATTTGGCAACCACTAAATAGTTTCGACGATATTCAGCATCTAACCCATCAGTCTGAACGCACAAGCATCCCGGCTATTGGCAAGAAAACTTTCTTCTAATTGGGGTGTAGGTAGTCCTCCGCTCGCGTGCGAACTCTTGTGTGCAACTTGCAGCAGCCAGAACAATGTCTCCTACTTTTAATTAGGTACGTCGGTATATAAAAGCTACCGCTTTAAAACCATCTAAAAAGCTTTTTAATTTATGACAGCATTTTAAGCGTCAGGATTTTATTAAATATGCATTATGTAAATCAGCTTCACAGTTTTTTCTTTTCACATTGTTGGAAATGCTTAATAGTTTATTGGGGTAGATTAATATCGTCTCACCTGGAGCGAGAATGTCTCACTTTATTCGGGACGAACGATCATTGATCATCACGCTTGCTCAAATTCAGGTTTTTAATAACTCCTACGCGGGTTTTCCTTTACGCCAGTGATTTCAGCGCGATTTATACTCGTATGGGTAATTTTAATTTTAACTCTCTCTCTAATATGATTTTGTAAATAGTCTCGATAAAATCTTCGTCCAACAAAGATATACTTCCATAAAGAAAATCATCATGCGTTGTAAAAATAAATCAGTTCATACACTCCCGCATTCCCCAAGGGGTTCGGCAGAGATGTACCCATTAGTATACCCACATTTCACCAGTTATGTTTAAGTCCCAAGTAATAGGGGGCGAACCTATAGCCATTAACCAGGTACAAATTCTCCTAATAACACTTTGCCAGCCTTTGGAATCGAACCCCTGAACCCCATGCTCAGTCGCGTTTGCGATACTACGAGTACTGAGACGAGGCAGTCGACCAGTACTATACAAAAATAGTAATATTAGAACTGTAACCAAAGTATAAACAAACAAAGAAATAGTTTGCGAAACCCAAAGACATGTACGCAACATTTTGCCGAAATGTTATAAGTTTTTAGCCAACAAAACAATATATTCCCGACGAAGCCATAGAACGACAATAAAAATAAGTTTATCTGATTTCAATATCGGGCGTTCGGGAAGTTTCCAATGCTTGCCCCTTAGTGGCCGACTTGTAAACTATAAGTGTAGTTTATTGGCTTTTATATTACGTTTTTCACTCAAATCCTATTCAACTTTAGTAAAACGATATGCATTCCGCATTCTATTTAATATCGAAAACGTATTTATGTTAAGAGGTATGAGAAAGAGTCTTTAGAGCTTTTGGAAATGATAATAATAACAACAAATAAATTTTCCTATACACCGTCAATTATTAAGGTAGGGTAGTGAGATAGGTATGTTTTTCCACAAAAGCATTACTAGGCTACCAGCTCAGTTATTACTTAAAATGTGGAACGAAGCTTATAGTGGTCGGATTTATTTGGAAGTTTTTCTTTTGATTTCCTAGAAGCCGGGCAAAAAACGCTCAAACTTCAAATGTGATGCGTGTAATACCGCGAACCGGAAAACGGAGCGTTGGGTAGACCCTTCAGGTTGTCCGACGACATACTCAATTCGCATTATGGTGTATGTTACTAAATAATCATGTTAATTAATATATGATTAATTAGTTAAACGTAACATTTTTTTGAGAATTTAGCATACGGTGAAACCTCCAGGGTAGAGGCTTTTTAGCCTAAATTAATTTCTAAGTACTTGAATTAATAGTACATTGTTACCTTAGGGGTGAAAGGAACTTATTTAGTCCCCGAGACGGTGTTTGGCGCTTAAGCGCAGCGAGGGCGCTAATAGTTCGAGGGACTAAATAAGTCTTTAACCCGAGGTAAACACTGTGCTTTTCATTACGACAAGGAAAGTTGATGGGAATAGGCTTGCGTCCAATTACCTAAATCGAAAGAATGAAGAAATAAAAGGTATATAATGGTTTCACAAAGGACAAAAAAAATTTACAAAAAAATTTAAAAAGTAAACTTAAGAGAAACACTTAAAATCGGTTAAATCTAATTGGTGGTTGGCAATAGGCTTGCTCCTAATTACATCGGTTGATGGCAATAGATTGGTAATTAGATTGGTTGATGGCAATAGTCTTGGTCCTAATTTCATCGGTTGAGGGCAATAGGCTTGCCCCCAATTACATCAGTTGATGGCAATATGCTTGCTCCTAAATACATTGGTTGATGGCAATGGGCTTGCTCCCAATTACTCAAATCGGTGGATGGCAATAGGTTGCTCCTAATTACATCGGTTAATGGCAATAGGCTTGCTCCTAATTAGATTGGTTGATGGCAATAGGCGCACTCCTAATTACATCGGTTGATGGCAATAGGCTTGCCCCCAATTACATCAGTTGATGGCAATAGACTTGCTCCTAATTAAATTGCTTGATGGCAATAGGGTTGCTCCCAATTACCTAAACCGGTTGATGACAATAGGCTTGCTCCTAACTACATTGGTTGATGGCAATAGGCGCACTCCTAATTACATCGGTTGATGGCAATAGGCTTGCACCTAATCACATCAGTTGGTGGCAATAAGCTTGCTCCTAATAACATTGGTTGATGGCAATAGGCTTGCTCCCTTCAAATAATTTGACAGCTGTCAGTAGAAAGCGATTCTCCCTAAGGCTGAAAAGTAGTACTTTCAACCCGCTCCGCAGGCATGTTATGACCTACTTTCAGAGTATGAGTGATGAAAAATATTATAAACTTTATTGGATTGCATGGTAATGTTTTTTTATGACGTTGCGACTGACATTTATCATAAACGATTTTTTTGACAGAAGTGCCCTGATCTCTACACCTCTAGGAACTCAAAAAAAAATCCAAACTACTTCCATCCACCGTTTTATCTAATAATACTACTATGGAACGAAATATAGAACGTGTACAGGAAAATTCATATGTTGTGTCACGTTGTGTGCACAAAAAGCCGTCCAGAGGAAATATTCGGAGATTAATGAAAAACTGACAAGCGTTTGTCGGCCGTAGGCCGTGGGTGGTGCATAGTAAAAACAAAGGTGCAGGGCGCCATCTGGCGAACACGGCGCAAACTTCATTACGGACAGTAGGGGCCAACGCTCTGGGGAGCGCCCTGACAAAAGCCTGCTCAATAAACACTTTCTGAAACAGAAATAACGGGTTAGAAGCAAAAGATATGAGTACATCTAGCCATTTTCAATCAATAATAATATCAAAGTAACAGGCGGAAGCATGTCTAGACTCGGGTTTCCGTTAGTTTATTGTGAAGCGTCTATGGCAAGGAATTCGATGTATTAAGATTATGTGTATCTTATGCATGTACACTTTTTGGTTGCTTTCCATATATTTAACTTCTATACCGGCCTTTGGATGTCTCAATGTGGTATAAAGATTATCGTGATGTGATATATTAAGACAAACGCCGCCTCAATCGACTAAACTCAATTCTCAGCACCTCTCCATCCAGTTGCTATCACCTTTCGAAGATCATCGCTCCACCGAGCCTTAGGGCGTCCCACCTTACAATTGCCGATTCGCGGCTTTGACTCAAGAACACTTCTACCCCGAAGATCATCGGTTCTACGGCTAATATGGTTGGCCCATTGCCACTTTAGCTTACTTATTCTGTGAGCTATGTCGAGATCGGCTTCAAAACGACGATATCCCCACTAGATTCAGTCAATTTCGTCAGGTGGGTCCTCCGGTTTTGCTCAATCGCTTTTTCTATTGAACGTGTGCTACATCAAAGGTCGCGTCGTACCAATTTATGTAATGAAATGCCATAAGTTTTATTTTCAAACTTTGTTTAGAGCATTGGCTAGCTATTACTACTTTATTACGAGTGAATGCAGGGATGATAAACTTTTATTTAATTTCATCATCGTCAACCTGATAACAAGGTCATGGTTCTAAATATATGCCCCTTTTGTTCAGAATGATTTAACTAACCTAAGTAATTTTCTCCCGAAATTCAATAGACAACACATACCTAATTTATTGTCAAAAGAAAACTTTTTTTTTCTACCTTTGCTAACTAAAGTTTTTGATTTCATTGTGACAACACTGACAGCATAATTTACTAACTTTTTACTTTAGTTCAATTTCACACTTTTATTTGCTAATGTGATAAGTTAGTCTGTAAAATAAATAAAGTATAAGTAAACAGGTAGGTACTGTCCACAGCAAAAACTTAGAAAAAACCTTGGCAATAAGTCCTTCAAAGTTTCAATCATAGAACGTGACCCGGCAAGCCATGCGACGAATTCCCTCCCCCCTCTCCCACATGCCCATCCGGGTTCCGAAACCACGGTGTTGTCAAAGAGAGAATATTCCCATCAGCCTGCGTACACTGATTCCACTAAAGAGCTCATGCGCTGCGGTTGACTCAATTAACTCCTCAGAAATCACACATACCACATGCCGCGCTCATGATACTGGATTTCCATACGAATTGAGGTTAATTTGTCCAATGAAACACGAAATACGTATGGAAACTACAAAGCGATTTCCGTGTAGATGAAGCGATATACACCAAGGCCTACCGTGTTCGGAGAATACGTATGCACTTATTGCACTTAATTTGCAGAAAATAAATCCTGTTTTCCTACATTCCTGGGTTTATTCCTATATTCACATGCTATCCTGTTTATGAATGCATTATTTCAATATTCCACAAAACAAAACAATGGCAGAGCAAACGCAGCCATCCGTGAAAATTGAAGATTGGAAAGTGCGGCGAGTTATTTATGCTACAGAAAATTATAACATTCATCATCAGCCTCAGTTCCCACTGTAGAGACTCGGGTCTCCTTTCTAAGAGAGGGATGGGCTATAATCAAACAAGTAATTAAATTAAAAATTTTAAAAACCCCCAACTCAATAAAGATAAAACATTGGTTCTCCACTTTTACTCCCTTTAAATCAAAGTTTGACCAAGTTTAAAGGGAGTAAAAGTCAAAAAACAAGCTTCAAGCTTTTTTGTTTTAATTTCATTAGTTTATATTCCTCATTCCCCTTTCAATATAGTGACCATTATTCTACAAATCAATCCATTTAATTTTTTTGCTACCCATAATGAGGGAGTTGTAAAAACAAACGTAATTCGTCATTTTGTGATGGCGGCCATCTTGGATTTGAAATTCGTTTTAGTGTATAGTCTTCTACTAATCAAGCCCTTTCATTTGATACCCATATTGATGTGTTGTGAAAAATATGTACCTAATACGCCATTTTGTGATGGCGGCCATCTTGGATTTGAAATTTGTTATAGTGTATTCTACTAATCAAGCCCTTTCATTTGATACCCATATTGACGGAATTGTAAAAAATAAGTAATCCGCCATTTTGTGATGGCGGCCATGTTGGATTTGAATTTTGTTATAGTATCTGTATGGTATTTTCCCAATCAAGCCCTTTCATTTGATACCCATATTGATGGAGTTGTGAAAAAATAATATGTAAATCGCCATTTTGTAGTGGCGGCCATCTTGGATTTGAAATTTGTTATAGTGTATAGTATTCTACTAATCAAGCCCTTTCATTTGATACCCATATTGACGGAATTGTAAAAAATAAGTAATCCGCCATTTTGTGATGGCGGCCATCTTGGATTTGAATTTTGTTATAGTATCTGTATAGTATTCTCCCAATCAAGCCCTTTCATTTGATACCCATATTGATGGAGTTGTGAAAAATAATGTGTAAATCGCCATTTTGTGGTGGCGGCCATCTTGGATTTGAAATTTGTTATAGTGTATAGTATTCTGCTAATCAAGCCCTTTCATTTGATACCCATATTGATAGGAGTTGTGAACAAATATGTACTCCGAAATTTTGTGGCGGCGGCCATCTTGGATCGATGTTTTTCAAACATAGCTAAGAACACTCTCGACTAATTCACCTTTCAAACAAAAAAAACTAAATCAAAATCGGATCATGCGTTCTGGAGCTACGATGCCACAGACAGATACACACAGATACACAGACACGTCAAACTTATAACACCCCGTCGTTTTTGCGTCGGGGGTTAAAAATAAAAGTGATGATCTTATTCACATTTAATTATAGGATCGGCGAAAAAATATTAAACTATTTAACTGTTCAATATTTAATTGTTTCTGTTTATTTTTTATGTTAATAAACATACTCGTATTCATACTGATGAACCCTTTGTATCATTTTGTTTACAATCTATTTACATATAATAAAACAGTAAAAAAACTGTGTCTGTACATTGATTATATTAAAAAATAATAATTGAGGCGGGTTTAGAAATAGTAATAGAGCAAGAATCCGAAAAAAAATCTGTCTGTTTGTCTGTATGTTTGTATTTGTACACGCTAATCTTCGGAACTACTTGACGGATTTGAATGTTTTTTTTTTCGTTGTATAGGTATTAAGTCTGGGCAACATAATTATATGCTATAATTTATCTTAGAAACTTGAAAATTTCCACGTGAACGAAGTCGCGGGCATCAGCTAGTATGTACCTAATAAATTAATTTATAATTTCATACAAAATAAATGAATATGAGTGAAATAATAATGTGACTTTCTGTGTTTAACTTTTTCATTACCTCGAGCTTTTAAGCAAAATCGTTAGGTTTCCCATGAATAGTACACGCACAGTCATAGGCTATTCAGTAGGGTAGCCAAAGCTTTTTATGTGTATCCCTAACAAACAAAACTTTCCTCATTATAAGTTTGGTTTGGAACGGTAACGTAGGTGATGTACAAATAATTGAATAATAAAAGGTCCAAAATTGAAAATTATTACCACAAAATGGTAATTAACTTAAAGTAATGACGGCACGGTTGGCGCAGTGGCTGAGCGATTGGACTGCTGCGCTGCGTGTCGCGGGTTCGATCCCCGCACGGAACAAATATTTGTATGGCCTACAGATAGTTGTTTCGGGTCTGGGTGTGTTTGTTCATGTGAGTTTAAAGTTTGTGAACGCACCCACGATACAGGAGAAATTCCTAGTGTGGGGTAGCCTGCAAAGTTTTGCTGAAATTCACTTCAGATAGGTATTTCGTCGCATTGTCATTTAAAATTATAGATTAATTGTTTGAAATATGCATAGTTTTTTTTTTAAATTTTGTCTTCCGATTTTTAGTACCCAAATACTTACACAAGAGTGGAAGGCTATGGGGGAGGTTTTTCCCAGCAGTGGCACAATATAGAATAAGGAAAAAAAATACTCACTAAAATGTTTCAAATTGTTTATAAGGTATAAACAATTTGAAACATTAAGTATTTTTTTATTATCTCGAAAAGCCGGTCCTTAAGTTACTCAAACAACCATTAGACAATTAATTTATTATTTGATTTGTTTTAACACCTTGCTTTTAAGTCAGTTAAAAATTTATATCAGTAAATTCCTTACCACTGACTGGTAATTATTATTTAATAAAACCTTTTACTATTCAAACATTTGAAACAATAAATGATCATAGAAATATGATAATGATGTGACATTACATTTCAAGTGCAACAATAACAACTGACGTTTCAAGGCCACTGGAGTGAACATTCAGTTCGGTATAAAGGTATTTATATATCGTGTATGTGTTGTAGTTTGATTGGAGAGGCAGCTTTTCACAAATCTCTCGGTAGTTGAAAAATCAACTAAAATTTAAAAAAACAGAGTTGTTTACCTAAATATGTACATGTTATCAGAAGCCATTCACAATAAACTTACAAACGAAAGATTTCTTAGAACGTGAGTTGGTAAACTTGTAGTTTTAAAAGTTTAAGTAGAAAATATCGCGAAGTTTAAATTTTCACAAACACGACTAAACGTTGTCGCAACGAAGTTCAAGCTGGTAAATTAAATATATATAAATACATTGAAATATCAGTGTGTTTTAGAGTCAATACTACACTTCTTAGTATAAACGGACTAATTAAGAAACTTGCACACTAAATACAGAAGTTTTATTGCCGTTGACATATGAGTTTTCATCCAACTATCTCAATTACCGCACAATCATAGTGTTTGATAATAATCAGAATATTAAATATTTACAATAATAATGAGTGTGACGAATATCTTAAATGTTGAGCCCTTTGACTACCGAACGTTATGCTTAAACATTTATTTTTAATTGACTGTACTGATTGTACTGTCCCACTGCAAGACAAAGACACTCAATTCCTTATGTGCTCTTTTTCCGTGCCTCCTCAGACCAGCCCTTGCGGTACGCGTCTATACCGCCTCTATAACACATCCTCATCATATAACACAGCCTCTACACCTGAAAACAGAAGACATTAAAAAAGGTGGGTATTAACTAGCTAAAACATAAATAAGGTGGTGGCGGGTTGACCTGAACTCCTTCTCAAAGGATTGGCCTACTATCGCACTAGATCGCGAAAAGTGGAAGGAGGCAAGGGAGGCCTTCGCCCTGCAGTGGACACATAAATTAGGCTTATAATATTAATAAAAAATAAAAAAGCAATCGATTAAAACAAACTTCAAACCAAAAATCATTCAGACGTAACATAATTTTCACTGGTATTTTTTTTTCACTGGTATTAAAAATGTACAAATTATTTTCACTATTCGATTCTAAGCCAATATTCATATATTATCGTGATGTATTTCGTTAACAGTTTAATGCTATATAGATAGTTTTAATTTTGTTTTAGTTACAATGTTGGAATTTATTTCATAGTTTAAAAATATTCCAATGAACTGTATTAATCGTGTTTTGAATTACTGTCTTACTGTCGGCGTCACCCTGTACAATACTGAACCATCACGTCGCCAGTTTTTGAGCAAAATTTTCAAAATATGGGGTCGCGCTCAAACACTACCTACATATAATTTACCTACATGCTCGATATTCAGCATCTCTCTACTTTTATTGATCGATCATGCGACAATCCGGGGTGCCAAAAAAGATGCAGAAAAAAGGCACCTCCGTGATTTTGTTTTCGCCCAAGGGGAGATTTAACTTACGCACTCCGCACGTTTGGTTCAAAGAAAGTAATAACGTATGTTTGTAGCAGTATTACGAGTACCTACCTACATGGGAGCACATGATTCAACTGGACACTAAAATTCAGATTCCATGTTTGAAGTAGCATTCGTTCTTGAAAATTAAGCAAGTCTGTGTACGTTTTCTGTAAAGCAAGCCTCGAGGGAATGATTTAAAAGAAGAAGAATGCGGCTTCTATTGTTTAGTAGTTGGTGAATGTTATAAAGCTCATACACTAACACCCAACAATATAATGGTGGCAATAATCTACGTGGCTTTCTGCAAGCAGGCCGCACAACTAGAATTATGCAGTCGAGAAATGAACTCATATACGTAGTACATTACCAAATCCATTAAGAACCACTGCAAACTGTTTTATATTACTAATATGGAACCCTAAATGTATGTATAGGTGTATTTTCAGGTACATTCATCCCAACATTAAATTACATAAATGTTAATGGAAGAATCAAAAAGAAATTTCTCGCATAGTTCGTAGGTTAGTGTCTAACTACAATTTCATTTTCCGCAGAACATTTGCCGAGTATATGTGAATATATATAATATGTGAAGTACAGTAATGCCATCAGAGAGTCAGAGCTCCGGAAGCCTGCATAATGCATATATGAAGCATACGAATACGTTACATGTACTGTACACGTACGTATACCACAATTACATTAACATTAAAGGGCTCGGAACATTAAAAGTGGATCCATCTCGCTAAGCTGAATTAATATGTAACTAATGAATTAGTGAAGCGTTCGCTAAGTCGATGAGTCTTAGTGGAAAGTCGCTGCTAATTTGTTACAATGTAATCACGTTACCTGAAATGATAATGAAGATATACGCTCGAAATATTCGTCTCCGAATTAGTTACACGTGTCTTGAAATGTTTTGATAATTTACTTCATTCAGAGGGCACTAATATCTTAGGAAACTCCCTGATCCTGATCGGCCGGTCGCTACTGACAGATGTGAAGGAGACTGGAAACGATTTTTTAGGGAGATAAGACCCTGGCCGGACGATTTTTTGTTCCTAAAAATCTCTAATCCGTGTAATATCAAAAAATTTAGGCAGTAAACAAACACTTTCGATTCAGATTTAACCCCTTTGAGGAGCTGTTTGTGTTTTCTTATGCTTGAAATACCTATTGGAAAGACAAAATACCAAGTAAATCGGACTCGAGATTAAGTCAATAGAAAATTTGTGCTGATAGTATCTGTTCCCAAATTGTGAAGTGTTCAAATGTAAATTGGCTCTGCTACGCTGACTTAATTTAAATTATAATGAACGGAGATTAAATGTGGTACTGTGCCTACATGTGCGTTAATTATAAATACTGATAGTCGGACAGCCCGAAGCCGAAAGTGCCGGGATGTAGTTCCTACGTTTGTTCAAACATTTTCCTGATGCGGTTTCGCTTACGTGCCTTTCTGTAATACACGTTAAGATGAACTGTGAACTTGTACATACATGAATCTACGTTATTTATTATCTTAGGCGGTTTGTTTATGAACTCTACGTCACGGAAAAGGCAATAAAATGATGTAGGTATACAGAACACGTTGATGAAAAGATTTCCATTTCGGGGAAGAGTGGAATAAATATCCGATTTTTTTATCAACACCATTTCGTCCGCTCGTGTGAACCATTAGGGGATAATTGATTATAGAGCACGTTCGATCGTAGTTTTGCATTCATAAAACTATTAGTTTTAAATATCGATCGTATCAACTGGAATCACTAATAATGAGGATTGAAAAGATGTGAAGCGCGACCCGAGCACAGAACAGTTTTACTGCTGTAGAATCCTTTCCTCTTTCTTCTTTTAAATATTTAAGTATTGGGTCTAAGTAATTACACACTGAATTTTAACGGTAAAACAAATATTTAATCGTAGTGAATATACGAGTTTCTCCGTCTACTACAAACGGTTGGTTCGAGATTCAAAACGCCATGGTCAAAAGGTTTAATGTAAACAAAGATAATATAAACGAGACACACGATGCTACAAAGTGGCCATTTTCGTTTTCAAATAAATGGGCAAGCTTGCGAAAGGAAAGCTTAAAACAATTATTTATTTACACAAAACACTCAGCGTAAACAAACCCATACATGAAAAGGACAAGCTACTTTTGAAAAAGTTATATCTACTGTCGCTAAGAATAAGTACTTACCGCCAAGTACTCTAGTGGATGATTCTCAACTCATGGAAGCCAACAAAATTCTTATTGAAATGAGATACTATTTCCCGGCGTTTTATGTATATGGATATAAAATAGGTATATTTTCTCTGGCTTGGTTCGATACGCGGACAAAATAACATTTGTATGAACAGACTACGGTCAGAATACTCACAAGACGCACTCATTGTATATTGTGTTTTCATATTACAAAATCTTTTAGTAACTGTTATTACTGCTCTCATAAACGGTGAAGGAAAACATCGTGAGGAACCTGGCATGTTTTGGAACCAAAATTCGAAGACATGTGACATCTACTAACCAGCACTAGGCCCTTGTGGTATAGATAATAGCTCATCTCTCTCCTAGAGAGGAGGCCTAAGTCCCTGCAGGTTTAAGTACATCATCAGCATAATAAAGTTCCCAACATTATAGGCTGATGATGAACTTATTACTAGTGGACCGAGATCCCATGAATGCTAGATCTACGTTATTTTATAAAAGATGAAACCCTTTTTTCTGAAACTACCATATTAGGTAAGAACAATCGGATATTAATTCATGATAGAGTAGGTCGTGGTTTAGCAGATGTCAGGTAACAAAGCTGTGTTTAATAAGCTGCTAAGTTTCGTGATACTACTAAACGTGACTTTCTGATATTACCTAAGGGATGATGATTCACCTTATCCACAATTTTGCTGAGGTAAGTTTTTGTGCAGAAACCTCTTTAAACAGACTTTGGCCTGCCGTCTTTGAAAAGTTATAACACCACGTACCTAAGTCCAAAAATAAAATAAAAATTACAGGAGAGTGAAAAACCTGCATTATTATACCTAGGCAATGGTATAATACTATTATATAATTTGTGTTAACTTCAAGGAGAAGTTGCTTGTTTCTATAATTTGATAAAACAATCATCTTCCAATTTTCTAGCAAATGGTACGCAACGCCAAAAATGTATATACGTGATTCTAGAACTTCAACGTTGCTGTGCCGTTGGTATTGCTTTAACTTTCTTTATTCTTTAAAAACCTAGGTCTTTATAGAACAGGGTAATACAACGCGCAAATTCAAATAAGGCACTATCGATGAAAAGGTAAAAAATTTGCAATAACTACTAACATAGAAAATCGTTTTATGGATTTGCATATGCAACTTGTGTACTATGCGAATGCATATAATCCGATGTCTACCTATTACTGAGTAGAACCACTTTCCGCATATAAAGAGCAAAATGTTTGTACACGAGATGCGAGTTCTAAGTGCATGTTTACGAACACGCGTGGCGTCGCTCGGCGCGTGCTGCGTTTTTAATTCAAACACATGGCGATGTTTGAAACGGTTAACGATTTCAAACGTCGATTTTACGAGAAGTTATTTTTCACTCGTTAGTTTAAAATGCAGTGTTTGTTGTGGTGAACCCGTCTCTCAGTAAATTAATATAAAAGCACGAGACGAGCCTTCTGCACGCGCCGCGCGACGCCCCGCGTCTCCGTAAACGAGCACTAAGTGTTTTTTTAACATAACTTTGATTACGCTCTGCTCGCGCTTCTGCCGAGACACGGGACAAACGAAAACCAACCTAGCCTGGCCTGGCACTGTACAATTTTCCATTGTAATTTTAAAATATGAGAAATCATGAATAAACCGCATGCAGATGAAAGCAGAGTGTCGAAACTTTACCTGTCGCGACATTACACTTTAATTTTGTGTCCTCGGTATAAACACTAGGGTGGTTACGAAGCGAGGCACTGCAGACCTACAGTCCTTTATTCAAGCTTACATTTTAACATGTTTCATATTCTCTTCCTAAAACTCAGAAATAGACCAAAGAAACATAATGACGATTATTTCGTTCGGTAATGAAGTTTTATGAAAGAGATCAAAACGCGGACGCCTGTAAAACAATTCTACCGGAAAATTGTGTATCACGAAAGGACATGATAATATAAGAGTTTGAATAACGTTTTTATGCATTCCGCTTTATTGTACTTATTCATGTATGAACATACCGCTTTTGGGTTTAACGAAAAATTCCGGGACAAATCCATCGGGATTTTATTTTATTTTTTACATTGCGGAATTCTTCTAGGAATCTTACAAGTTCGTGAAAGTTTTCTATTTCCCCTCGCCATTACGTGAGGATAGATATGAGTGCGATACGTATACGTATCTCAAAGCTGAAATAAGTTTTCCATGTAGGCTTGTGTTCATGTCCTACATAAATGGAAAAAAGTTTTTCTTGTCATTTCGTAATATTGTAGGGCGTGGGGTGGCCGCGCGCCGCGCGCCCTGTCATTGTCGACAAAGCAGACGTTTATGTTATACCACCATTATCGGCAGCTGGTTTCTTGTTGCCTCAATTTCCTTGTGGTATATGTTGTACATAGTATACATATACATCTACATAAAAATAATAGATCACTGCTGGGGTCGCGGGTAGTACCTAACCAAATCATGAATCTAAGATGAAGGTTTCAATCAAATGTGCGTCATCAAATACATCACATATTCAATTATTATCCGTACATACCACGCTAAGATCCACCTGGGAAACTAATTGGAAAGCTTTCCGCCGGCCCCACAGGCTCCAGCTAAATTATAAAACGGCCTGTTCTGCCAGACGAATCTGTTCTGACTTTGTTATTTGTTTGACAAAGTTTTAATTTTAAAATTCTTCATTTGAGTTTTTTATTTAAAATAACTCACTTGAACATGTTTTAAGTCGGTGTACATACTTATTCGTTTGCTTGTGAATAATCTGTACTAAGGATTCACGGCTTATGTAGAATCGAGAGAGATTTCTTGTGAAAAATGGAGGCGGTCTGAGAGAGAATTGAGTGGAGGTGGGGTGGGGGAAGCCGTAAACGTACCTCAACCGTTCCACAAAAACAATCACGTCTAAACCATGATCTCATCGCACCACTTGTACGGGAAGCCATTAATTGACAAATGTGTTGAAGGAGATCAGGTTTTGGTAACATTAGGTACATTTTGTTTCACCTTAATCATTTTATTCTTATCGTAATGGTCCAGTTCGCAGGTTACTGACCCGTATTCCACTGCACTGACCACAATTGACTCTAAGCAGTGAATTTCAGTCTGTCTCGGGGGAAATCAGGGATCAAGATGAACCCACAATAAGTTTCTTGGGCCAAAAGATATGCTTGCGGCAAGAAAATAAAGCAGCAGTGTAGTTTTATGTACTAACATACATGCACGCCTACTGTAGACACAAAAAACAGTAAAATGGATTGTGGAGTATGACAAGTGTATATTTTATGACATGAAAATTTAGGGTATTTGCAGTGTATAATATCCAAGTGACGTATTGCACTCAAGATGTTCAGTCGCCAATAAGACTAATTGAGAATGACCTTTTCTGAATGGTTATGTTTTGTTGATAGGAAATAATATGAAACAACAATAAAATATAAGAGAAAATATTGGTGCTTTTCAATTTACAGCCAAGGCACTGGCCTTAATACTCTCAGTAGAAAGTAATTGAAAAAAAGAAAGCAGACACAAAGATTAAAAGCTTGTTGCAGTTGTTGTTACTTTAAGAATAGATTCTACTACTGTTACTAATGATCACTTGAAAGATTCGCGTTTGTTTGAATTTCAATCTATCATATAGGTACTTATTATTTAAGATTGCACAAAAATGTACATGTCATATCACCGTTTATGTAAAAAAATTCTAACAGCAAACTGCGAGATATGCGGAAGAGTAGAGTTTCCAATACATTTTTATTACTTTAATTAATTTCATAAACTAAACCAACAGTACCTACCTATTTACATTTTTAATATAAATGTTGTGCTATATAAAATCTATGTTTTTTTATGACCAGTTAATACTGTGAAAATGTTACAATAAACGAGTCTTCTTTTTAATTTTATTGACTTTACACTTTACAGTCAAAGTGGCATTGCTTAACTCGTGAACGGCACAAAGCAAGTTGGTAGGTACACGTACCTTAAAAATTCGAGTTGCAATGTACTTAGAGGCAAAAATGCTACAGAAAGTAACGAATGAACTCCCAAATTGTTCAACCTTACTTTGCGCTTTTAAAAGCTTTCAAATTATATTTGTAGAGTACCTGAATAATGATGAATAAAGTAATTACAATTTTTCTCTTTTTGGTTAAAAGATTTACAAGATAAGTGTTGGGAAACTGGGTCAGGCGTTAGATGGTCGTCAAAATGCGTGATGAACTTACACAGTGGGGCTATTAGTTAGGTAGTCGTAAGTATTTAGACAAATGTTCGAGTTGAGCGTATTAACGACCCTGATTTCGGTTTTACTTCTCCATTTGGGACAAAGCGATTGCGCGAATATCATCCGTTTGGGATCCCAGATTATGTGCCCCGAATAACGTGTGAGGTGCTTGAAGTCTTTAACGACTGTTGGTCCCTCGGTGAGATTAATAAGATTGATTGCCGAATAAACCATTTTGGAACCCATCACAAAATTGAATGGCTACATAATGCAGTGATCAATTCGCTTTGAAGTACCGGTGCGTGTCGGTTGTAGATGCTAGAGGAGCATTGTTATGTGTATTTGATACGGAACGTACTCGAGATTCGTAAAAAGATTACTCACAAAGAGTGCCTGAGACGTGCTAGAGTGGGGACATGTTACACTGCACATTGTCTCTGAATTGTGTTTGGAACAAGCCAGCCACAGAGTACGAAGATGTAAAGAAAACAGGATAATGTTCGGAGCCGCTGAACGTACATTATGCCTTCTGTACACAACTGCCACTTAGGTCACACTTGAGCGGCCATCGCTCAATTCGCGTACAAGAGGTCTGTCTAAGTACTAGTGTGAAGTGTGGCCACGATCGGCCATTGTGTACAGGTGGCGTTGCTTTGGTAGGTACATATGTGTCGACACAAACACTAGAGCTGCATGCTTTTCGTATGCTACCGAGGCTAAGGCACAGGCGGTAATCAGGTTTGTATTTATACAGGTAGTATTTCCAACTTTGTTACAAAATAACAATGTCTGAAATGAAAAACCCGGCCGAGTGCGAATCGGGTTCCGTATCGTCGAAATATGAGAGACGCACTTCGGGTACGGTAACCTAAAAATGGAAAACCTCGACACTAATAATCGTTTTCTTTTTTTTTTTAATTTACCCCACACTGGAAACACACTCCTGGGTTTCTCCTGTATCGTTGGTGCGTTTACAAATATTTATACTCATATACATAAAAACACCCAGATCCGAAACAACTATCTGCAGTCCAATCGCTCAGCCACTGCGCCAACCGTGAAAAGTCAACGAAATCTCAATAACGTTAGTGATTAAAATAATAACTTAATTAAGGTACATCTCATCATATTTACTCATGATCAGCCTGTTAGCAAGTTTATTTTAGATCCGTAAAGGCTACGTAATCGTATTTAATGAGAAACCTCGTTGGTATGCTTACTCCTTGCTTGATAATCTTCATTAGCGTTGCTATATTATAACCTATCTCTATAGACATACTTACATGTATATTTAAGTACGTAGATATTTTATCTTAGGAGTTTGTAAAATATATTTTAAGTCTAAAGTTTTGCCTCGTTGGTGTAGTGGTTGCAAGCGCGACTGCTGAAAATGAGAAACTCGGCTCGATTCCCGATTAGGTAAATGTGATATTGGGCTTTTTCTTCAGGAATTTCTCCGTAGCGGTCTGAATTTACTACTACTACTACTACTTACTACTTTACTTACTTTACTTTTTTTTATTTACTAGGTACTTTTATTTTTTACTAGCTGCTCGGCAGTTTGCTGAACTGGTCCTATTTGGCGCAGCCGTGAGATGCACACACGCTTTTATTTTGTTATTTTTTTAATTTTTTTATTTATTTATTTATTTATGTACACACAAAATACAATCAAATAAATCTTTTTAATTTTTATTGTTTGTTGTGTGCACTTGTGGCATGTAATAAATAAATATGTTTTCTTTCTTTCTTTTTTAATTTGGGCCCGGCTGATGACAATAGATTCGCCCCCTATATATACGCGGGACCCTATATAACCCCAGAGGTTAAACGCGAAATGTTTGTGTTATATTAGGTACACCTCTGTGTAACTCTCCGGGGATTACAGGCGTGATGTTATGTTATATATTTATCCATAAAAGTTCTTCCAAAAAATACCTACTAATGCTGTAATAACTGCACTAAAACAAGTTGGTACATCAACACTAAAACGATAATGTTCAGAATTTAATTTCATGTCCGTTATTAAGGTCCCTTGTCAAGAGAATATACTTACCCTCCGCGGGACCCTACTCGCAATTAATGCCTAACTATGACAGGTAACACAACAATTACAATCACTGCCGTTCATCGTACTGTAAGCTGTTGTTAGATCCGTTGGGGCTGCGGGTTGTTCGCAAGATATACCGCGGCCTCCACATAAAGGGCTAAGGTTTAGTCAGTAGAAGTCTGACACTCCCTTTCGCTCTGCCTAAGAGCGGGAGGGGTTATTTGACGATTTCCCACCCGCCATAAAAAAAGCTAGGTACTGTTAGATCAAGACGCTAGCAAGCGTCGGCTAAGCCTGTTTTACAAAAACTAGATAACAATGTTAGAGCCAGACTGCAATTGGAAATTTTCTCCGCCTTCGCCGCTACGTCTTCTATCTAGGAAATATGAAGAACCATTAGGTGTAGACGGTAACGTAATTTGCTACGGTAACAAAGGCAAGCCAGCTCTACGTACTTGATGCCCGCTTATCACTCGTAGGATTACATCATATTATTATGATCGACTTTATTTAAGCCAGATCCCTATACAGGCTGCAATTTAATTTTATCGTTTCAATGTTATTTCATAAAACGGAACTACATAAATTATGACTGCTTCTTCTTACTGCCGTACTCAGAGTTAGTATTTAAGGGTCCGTCACTTAGTAAAGATTTGACATACAAAACCTTCGAAATAGTGTCAAAATCTTTAAACGTCTCTGAGTGCGGCAGTTAGCGTGTCGATGATAATATTTAAATTGACTCAGCCCAAAATTTTGTGATAATAATATATGTTGGCTTGTGTTTAAACGCCTACCAGAAAATAACCTATTTTACTACTACAAAAAAAACTCGAAATGCCGGCCAAAATGGATTAATGCTCACCAAATTGTGTTTCCGTAGTAGGAATGAACCTATTTTCCTTTTTATTCTATACCATAAAGATTTATAAACGCCTTTAAAGTTAACTGCAGACCAAATATTTTATATTATCGCTAAATAGATGTCACCAATATTGTATTTCACGAATTTAAATTTAGTCAGTTTTACTGAGGCAAAAAAGCTAACGGTCGGTCGTAACTTTTTTCTAATATAGTCGACGGAGACCCGCCACGCGGGGCTCCTACTTCTGGGTGGTTTAAAGAAAATTAACCACGAAGGGGATGGCGGGGCCTATTCGCTCGCTTCGCTCGCTCTATTGACCCCGCCATCCCCTTCTAACCTAACCTGTCCGAGCCGGGGTGCCCCAAGATCCGAGCTAACTTCGCTCGCTCTTGCATCCAAGTTTTCGTAGTAGCGGGTACGCATACCCTACGATAATACGATTACACTAAAGCTATTTTGTTACTACGTACACGTACAATTATTCTGATGAGTGTCTAATTATTTTGGAACTTAAAACGTTGTTCTTTAGGCACCTCGTTATAGGGTGGGTTTATTTTACTTGAAGTTAAAATATTTTATTTGGTACGTTACTGTACTGTCTACGGTCTAAAAATCTTTTTTGGTGAGCATTTAAATTGTATCCTAATATGTTTGGCATTTTTAGTTCCGACCTGCTTCTGTGATGTGCAAGTAACGGGACAGGCAGAACACGATATCAAGTACCTACCTCTATGACTACGATAGGGCATTCAATATTATTATCTCACATTCAGTCGCCGCCCTACAATGGCAAACATGAAATTGAAAACCACAGGTTTTTTCATTAATTCGATCCACTTTAATATGACAATGAAGCTTAGTCCCTTAACACAGCTTGCATGTTGTTGTTGAGAACAAATATAGCTCGTTATTGTAGGGGTCAAATCAGATTTAGAAGTTGTGTACGTGCGGTTTGCTGCGGATTAGCGAGATTACCGGGGCCTTCAAACTCGGAATGTTTTGCGGAATAGCCCGTTACAATGGGATCTAGCCGGTAACCCTTGTGGAATTGCAGGCAGCTGAGACCTGCCAACGGAGGCAAGGCTTCGGACACTGGATTACGTATGGGTATGCGAGTCATGAAAGATCACAAATGTATGGCGGTAGCGTGTTATGAGTCTGCCTGACATGTGTGCTTAGCAAAACAATCTATATCTATAAATGCGAAAGGTCACTCACTCACTCATCACGAAATCTCGAAAACCGCTGGACGTTCAAAGATGATTTTTGGCAGGGAGGTAGTTTATGGTTAATATACGTCCGCTAAGAACGGATTTTGCGACAGGGCCGGATTAGGGTGGTCTAGGGGCCCTCGCAAGTTTGTATGAAACTCCTTTATTTTTTGTGCTACAATCTAGATTTTTGGCAGAGACGTAGTTTATAGTCAGTGGGCGTCTGCTATGAATTAATTTTGCGACAGGGCTGGATTAGGGTGGTCTATGAGCCCTCGCAAGTTTGTATGAACGTCCTTCATTTTTTGCGCAACAGTCTTGATTTTGGGCAGGGACGTAGTTTGTATTAGTTAGTAGACGTCTGCTATGAACGGATTTTGCGACAGGGCCGGTTAAGGGAGGTCTAAAGGCTCTCACAAGTTTGTCTGAAAGTCCTTCATTTTTTGCGCAACAGTCTTGAATTTTGGCGGGGACGTAGTTTATGGTGAGTAGAAGTTTGCTAAGAACAGATTTTGGTCCAGGGTCGGATTAGGGAGTTCTAAAGGCTCTCGCGAGTTTCTATGTAAGTTGATTTTTGTACTTCCGGCCTGAAATTTAGCAAGATATAACTATTAGCGAACAATTTTTTTTGTGACGACCTGCAGTAAGGGCTCTTGCAAGTATGTCAATGAAATTCTTGGCGTTTTGGAGCCAAAGATAGGTAGAGAGATAAAATATAGTTAAGACATATATTATGTATGTGTGGGAACATATTTTATGACAGGGCCAGTTTAAGGGAATATATTCGCTTCGATTGGCATTTGTCATTCGATTTGGCATAGTACATCCCAGAGGCAGTCCCACACATACATACACGTCAAAATTTCCTCGCGAACGAAGTCGCAGGCAACAGCTAGTTATGTACATGTGGGTTACAGTGTGGTAATGACTCAAATGCATCTCGACCACCGATTGATCTTGTCTAATTGTATCAATTTATCTCGCCAATGTTGATTATAGCTCAGCCTTGCATAACCCAAGTACGCTTTGACAGTTAATACATTGAAATAACTGACATATCAGAATACGGTGCAACCGGTCACACCCCATAACATCGAGTATTTTTTTTTTTTGCTTGCCTACATATTGTCCCACTGCTGAGCAAAGGCCTCCTCTTTCTCCTTCCATACCTTTCTATCCTGTGCGATCTCTGGCTATGTTAGCCCCGCAAACATGATCAGACCATCACGCACGCCACCTTCGCCGTGGTTGACCTCGACAATGCTGTCCTTCTTAGGCATCCAGTTTGTGATAATCCTTGCCAATCTCTCCGGGTGCATCCGTGCTACGTTGCCTGCCCACTCTCACCTCATGCAGCCTGGCTGTTTTTTCTCCAATATCAGCTATTAGCTTTAAAGAGCACAGGGTGGTGTTTCTAACGCGATCTGTTCGCCTGACACCTATTATGCAGTGCTCCATTGCTCGCTGGCAAATCTTGAGTTTGGACTTCTGTTGTTCAGTAAGTGATCAACCATAGGTTGCGACGGGCTGGATGCACATGTCAACGAGTTTCCTTTATAATGTTAGTAAAAGGTCTCCTTTCATATGCTCTTTCAGGGCCCAGAAGGTCTTCCAGGCATTTTGTACCCGTCTTTCAACTTTTTTCTTTCCTGTTTTGGAGCGACACTATCTGGCCCAGATAGGTATACTCATCGACATTATGTCGATCCTATGTTTCGTGCTGTTGATCTCGATCTAGGTCTTGAATCTATTCATTGAAAGTCTTGCTGTCCAAACTTAAGACTAGCTGTGTTCAGATCTTGGAGTATTTCTTCGAGTTCTGGTGCTGATGTAGGGAATAGCACGATGTCATCGGCAAAAGCCAAAATAATGATTATTGAACATGATATTCCATGTGAGGCGATTCTCGTCCACGCGGTCGAGCGGTGTACTTGTGTTAGACATCAACGGATTTCATACAAACCAGTACGTAGCCCACTTCACCACCTAGCAGGCAGCAGCACTAGCAGGCAGCAGCACTAGCAGGCAGCAGCACTAGCAGGCAGCAGCATTAGCAGGCAGCAGCACTAGCAGGCAGCAGCACTAGCAGTCTCGTGTGAGAATCGCTTTAGTCGACACCGCATTCAACTTTACTTATTCGCCAACCAATTAAACAGAAAGTCTAGGTCAAATAGTTGTATAAAACCATCGCGGCATCGGGCAGACCACAAACAATGTCTGGCGCTTGTGAAAAGGGTCATTATTACACGTAAGCTTTAAATGCAAAAGTCGGGGGTGCTCAAACGCTGCATCGCAAACTTTTTGTAAATGCCAACTAATTGCGGTTGTGCCGCAATAAAATAAAATGAACATGATAAATATTTGTAGTGTTTCATCCCTCTTTTTTTTATAGAACAGTTATTTTAGTGTTTGTATATCTTCATTTTGTAAGTAATGTACGGATGTATAGTTTAAAGGCTTATAATTTTCGTGATGACTAACAACTTAAAAGATAACTTTAATTTTCAGTTTTATTGCAGTATCATGAGGGTTCGAAGGTTAGAAGCATGGTCCTACAATGCACCGTTTACGAGGTTATTGGTGCCCAAAATTTTTGAATAAAAAAAATTAAATTGAAACATCTCGAAAACGGAGCGTCCTAGGCAATTACTTACCAAAAAACCCCCACCAGTGTAACGTGATTTTCACGTGATATTCCCCTTTTATATATACCTCTTGATCCTTTATGAATTATCCTTCAACTCCTAACTGATAAAGAGTTATGCCTTCCATCATCAGTTCATCAACATGACTGTCAGATGCGAATACTTGAATAGCTTTATTTTTAAAAGCTAAGATCGACAAAAAGCACCACCAAAATATTTTTTCTGCATGTCATTTTCGATTTTATTTAAAGCTTTTAAAACTCACACAATATGTAAAATATTAGCTGGTTTATATTTATTTATCATGTAAACAATTTCAAATAGAATCTGATTTGTATTTTTTTTGAATGCCCATTTGCTATTTTTTATCGGGTTATATTTAAATGCACATCTGTTTAATTTTTCAGCACACTAGGTAACTCCACTAATTAACCGAATGCATACCAAAAAAAACCAATTGATTAACTAAACATGTCCTACAAAAAAGTCTAAAAAATCACACAAAACGAGATGACCTTTTTTATCGAATTCACACCAAAAATGTAGTTAGTACATCGGATATATGATTTGTAAAACAAAAATACTAATTGCTTATCAAAAATACTAACTTGCACTCTAAATCTAAATTGTACAATCTTACTACGGAATTTCTAAAACTGATATCTAATACGACCGTCTTGCGACAGTGTCTTTTATGGGCGGCATGGGCACCGGGCCGTAGGCCGACGAAGGAGTCCGGCGGAGGCCCGGCACTTCGGGAACAGAAGATATTAGTGTTATTTAATATGCGAGCGAAGCGAGCGCGCGTCATGGAGTACATGCGTTGCATGTATGAGTGACAGAGAGAACGAGAAAATGGCGCGCGGTGTTGTCAGTTAGAATAAACGATGTTCCTAAAAGTAAATCAGGTGTAGGTTTTCCTTAAAAAAGTTTTAAAATGTTTGTTAGACTAAAGAATTATTAGATATACTATTTTGATAATAGTTATTCGTTCAGTAAAAGAGTTTAGTGTGCATAATTTGAGATAATTTGTGTGCAAGTCAGTATTTTTGGTGTAACTTTAAAATACACATAGATTTTTTTTTTTTTTTTAAAAAAACGTTGCCCCACTATTTTGTTCGAAAAAAGGGAATATACAGATAACGGTTTAAATACATGCCTTTTTTATCCATCATCAAATTTCCGCTTACATAGGTACAAATTCAGTTACCAAAAAATAACTTGATGAGCCAATAACTGTTTTATTCATATGCTAACTTTTACTCATTATGCCATATTAGCTGCCAACCCATTATAAATGGTACCCAGAATAATCTTTTTTTAAAACCCATATTCGTTTTACTTAGCCGCCTCATAGTTTAAATATTTTTTGTCGAAGAATATTCTCTCAATTCGAATACTTTTAAAACCACCTCAAAATCAAAACGATAACGGAACCCACAGTTAAGGATTAGGTACTTCTGTTAAACCATTGTTGAACTACATATTTTTATAGAGTACAGTGGAATTCAACAGATTTGCACGTAACAATAGCAGTCCACAATGGTTCGAAATCAATACGAGAATCGGTATTCAAGTGAACCTTTTCTTGAGGTTTCTTTTCAATTTGTTGGCCATCATGCCAGCCGTTGATCATACAAAACCGTTTCTTTTGATTCTCAATGGAACGGTGATCTGTAAGAGCAGATTCCCTAAAAGTAAAGTATAAGAATTAGGTAAATTCTTTTACATGCTACGAACCTATCAAATATCAACTGTGTGTCCATCCCGTATAAAATAACAGTCTACACCAAACCGAGTTTTTGCTTACTAACTACACTTTCGCGTCTTGACAGGCGCTAAGTGTGGGCTGAGATGAAAGCACGTTTTATTTAGTACCAGCACTGAATTTGCATAGTGACGACGTTAGGGATGGAACCGAGCGATTATATGTTTCCGGCAAAAAGTTTCGCTTGTGTATCCCGCGTTGCTCATACACATTCTGCCAGAAAATCACGCGCCGTCTCCTACGCCGCATCACACAACAGAGACCGCTTTCTCTGAAAAAGTAAAAAGACATGTTAAACCTAAATTCCAATGTAGGGAACGGTACCGTTGAAACTTTTAATACCTTTATAGCTCGACTTAATATTCGATGTTAATTAAGCTTCAGCAAGTTAAATGCAGACAGACCATTACGTCGACAACCGAGCCATTATATGAGAAAACTTCGACTAGACGAGAGCCTAGACGCAATTTATTACTCGATGGTTGATAACCGTTCGCAATTTCATACTTATCTGACTAATGTATTGAACTCTATTATACGAATGTTCATGTTTGAGTTCAACGTTAGATTCTTTTATGGGGAATCAAATTGCCCGAGTGATTTTAGTTAGTAACATGAGATACAAAGCTGAAATGAGATCTCTCACAAATGATAAATACACAAAAATGTATGTAATGTACAGCGACATTCACACGTCGTATGTTAGAGATAATACGCTCACGTGGGAGACAAATGCTCTCAACGTGGACTTGACACGAGGCTGTAAAAATAAATAAAGGGAGCCGGCGGTGGCGTCTTAAGCCTTACACACACAAACACACACATCATTGAATGGGATTACCAGCACGCGGCGGAAAGCAAACAACTGACAATGCTCCAATAGTGCCCCAACCCTTCAAGACCTTAAAGCAATTACAATAGTTCCGACTCCCAATACTATCGCTAAGTTATATGTACGTATAGCTCACATCACCCCTGTAGTTCAGCGAGATTTGAAACCTCAAGCAAAACATCATCATTATCATCAGCCTATATTGTTCTCACTGCAGGAACTCAGGCCTCCTCTCTAGGAGAGGGACAAAACATGTACTAAAACAATTTAAAAATGCATTCGAAGCTTTTTCAGGAGTATATATTATATAACTCCATTGCTCTATGAACAAAAAGGCTTCCTGGTAACTTCATCCGCTGTTCATTTTATTTTACTTTTATCACAGAAACCTCCTAAACGCTACTACGAAAGCGCGATATCGTTGTAAGCGATATTTTTAAATTCCGAGAATGGGATTTAAATAAAAATGTGAGGAGTCGAATTACGAAGTGAGAATCTGAGATAGAGCGACATATTATCATGCATAATTTGATAATCCTAATTCATATTCCATACAGGTAAAGGGAAAGGTAACATTAGCTGATAGCAAGAACCTGTCAGATCTATTTGCAGAACCCAATTTGTCATCGAATTCTGTGGGAACAAACTAATGCTGGATGACAAAGTAAAATGTAAACACTAATTAACAATGTTACCGAATCAGAGCTGGCAGACCGGAGGTTCATTTAGACCATCAATATTGACTTGAATTTATCGTTGTGTACAATTATTGTTATGATTTTAATGGCTGGCTGCCATTTGGCATAATATTGAGAATAAAGAGTGATTAAAACTACGGGGAGAACACATTGCCGCCATTAAATAGTCCGTGTGCCGTGCCACACGATCAATTTCGTTTTGATTACATCAATTTATGATGATCATATCAGTCTGGCTAAATTGCTTTTCGCCAATCCTGTCATGTGATATTTAGTGACGTTCACTGTTGATTTTACTGGCTACGTCCTATGACAAACTGATGGACAACTGTGGCTATTTAGAAATGATGAAAAAAATACTTTTGACACAGTTTTCATTTCATCAACCAAAGAGCAACATAGAGAACTCCGTGCCTTTCATGTTTTGACAAAAAACTTCCAGTTAATAAAAGCATGACCGCTAAAAACCCGTCATTCAACCCATTCTGCGAATGGAATCGGGAAAGTCTATAGACTTTTGTAACTATTTTTTGTATTTATCTTTTCTATTTGTACATTCCAGTACAATGCAAATATCGAAACATGAAATAATTATAAATTTTTCAAAGAAGGATATTACATTGTTTATTCAACACATATTGTCGATAATATAGTTTTTTGTTGCACAATGAAGGTAAATGTTTGACGCAAATCCCTCTGTTGGCGATAAACCTATTTGTCCTACGTTGTATTGTGAACACATTTGATTGTTTTTCTTTTGTACTTTTCTTTGAATGGGGATTACAAGGTGTTGAAAAGAAATACACCGTTATAAATATACACACACTAGCTGTTGCTCGCAAACTTCGTCTTCGTGAAATTATTATAAAAGTATTGCTTTCCTATTTGAATAGGATTTTGTAAGGTAACATTTTTTTTTAAATATAATGAACTACTTCTAACCTCTTTAATTTAATTCGTTTCGTTAGTATTCTAAGAACAAGGGATTACTGCTTTTCATTACTTTAGTTGATGGGAATAGGCTTCCCCCAATTACCTAAATCGCTTGATGACAATGCTTGCTCTTAATTAGGTTGGTTGATGGCAATAGGCTTGCTCCTAATTACATCATTTGATGGGAATAGGCTTACTCTTAATTACATTGATTGATAGCAAAAGGCTTGCTCCTAATTACATCGGTTGATGGCAATAGGCTTGCTCCTAATAAGATTGGTTGATGGCAATAGGCTTTTCCTAATTACATCGGTTGATGGCAATAGGCTTGTCCCTAATTACATCAGTTGATGGCAATAGGCTGGCTCCTAATTACATTGGTTGATGGCAATAGGCTTGGTCCCAATTACATCAGTTGATGGCAATAGGCTTGCTCCTAATTACATGGGGTGATGGCAATAGGCTTGCTCCTAATTACATTGGTTGATGGCAATAGGCTTGCTCAAAATGTTTTTTTATCTGAGCAGTATGAGTAACGACATAAGTCAGGTGTTATGTCAAGTTTCCTACTGAAAAAAAAAAGTTAATTGGCGGGATCCATAATTATTTTTACAATATTTACAAGTTGCTGTTTTATTTCCTCGCAATCGAAGTGAAAAGTAGAGTGTAAAACTCGTCCATAAAACCCATTTTACTCTCTACTTTATATCCATCCTCGCTCGCAAGCTCGCATCGGATGGATAAACGTCTCGCGCAAAATGATGCGTTTTATGCACTTGGTGTACAATCTACTATTTATACTAAGGTTACATTATTAACAGCGATAAATGTGATTAATTTGTTAGTTTTTCCTCTATTTTTTGGTAATTATTAATAATGTTAGACAATTACTAATATTTTTTAATTAACCAGACTTACCGTAACATATACATTATTTTTAAATAATAGTAGAGCGAACCTACAAAGTTGAATACAAAATAAATATAAAGTCACACAGTGTTAGGCAAGTAAGTACCTACATTAATTAATTTGAAATAACAGTATTTCCTTTGATTATTATTACTTTAAAGTTTTTTTTGAGAACAAAGGAGAAGCTTTCCTTGATCATCCAACAAAACAAAACAATAATTAATAATTTCCATTCTGAATAAAGGATATAAAAAAAACATGACAGTAAGTGTATTTCACAAAAATTATTAAGTACTGGTTATTTGAAAATTTTATCAAAGACTTAATATTTAGCCTCTAATACCTTTATAGCCACTCAACAGTTTGAACGTAAGAAAAAACTGCCTTCGATAGTCCGCTTTCACGATAAAGATTCACTTATATTTATATTAGCTGACTATTAATTAATTATTATTGTTTTTAAGCTAACTAGAAAAAACACGAAAATTATTGGGAGAAAACTGAAACTTATTTAAACTATATAAATGAAAAGTCCTGACTAACCGACTCATCAAAGGGCACGAGGCGAATAAAACACGTGTTTTGCGTCTAGAGAGTAACTCTAACAGTGAGGCCACACCATGCGTTAAAGACGCGGTAATTTGTACCACTATGACAGTCAACAACTATAGTTAAATTAAAAAACACGCTCACTAGAGCTTAATGTAGTAACATTAAATAATACGGGCAAAAATGAATATCTATGAATTCATTCCTACCTACATTCGTTTTTACCTACAATTCCCATCTAAAACTAAAATGGGGTAATAGCCGATTGCCAACCCCTGACCATCTCAGTTTCCTGACATCAAAATGGGACAGATTATTTTAAGAAGGGTTTAGACATGTAATTTTTTATGCATAAGGTGCGATTTCTTTTCCGACTCCTCTATAAAACTGCCCTCATCTTTTTTTATCAACTTTAACAAGTGACAGTTGAACGTTTTATTTTTATACGAAACTGTCCAATATTACCGGTGCAATTAAAAACCAATTTTCTACGAGGTTAACCGAAGTTCTCCGATTATGCAAACATAGCAAGACTGATACAGTAGGTATTTCAGTTTTTAAAATGGGTAATGAAACAGATTAACACAAATGTGAAACAGATTAATAATATACAGAATATATAAAAAAAAGATAAGTCTAGAGTAATTTTATTAAATGTAATATTTAAAATGTAGCGCGTGTAACTTCAATAAAATTCTCGGAAACAGTTCAGAGGAAAGTTTTGGATCTGACACTAACATAACATAAAATCTAAGTACCTACATTACCTTCTTTGAGCCTAAATCGTTCTCGGAAAAGGCCCACACATAAATTGAACCGCAAATAGGTAACTTTTATAATTTGCTTCACACGTGCGGTATGATCATAAGTCATATATACATATACTCACACCTTGTCCTTGTGAGGGTAGGCAGAAAATACAGAACGCCAAGTACTAAGATCTATTAATGTTCAAAGTTCGGTTTACGACATTTATTTCCCAAAAGTAGTAAACTAACCATTATCAATTAAAAACTATTAAATAAACCAACTACAAACTAAGCAAAATATTATAAATAAGTTTTAATATTATCACATGGCTTCATTATAGAATTCGATGCAAGTTTCGATTTCATGGGAACTTCACAGAATGAAATACCGGAACCCAGATTGAAAATACACATTGTCGGAAATACAATAAATGGTCATTTGTCGCTGATCCTATTTATTTACAGTTTATTTATTTTGTTAAATCATTTTGTCGAACCCGTAATTCTGTGAACTATTAAAAGTACAATCAATCTGGATCACAACGCGTTTTTTGCTAAAGCTTTTTGAAACAGTGTTTAAAAAGCATGTGTCACACTCACAGTTTGATATACATGACACTCGATACTGAGAGCAAGTTAAATGGCTCATTAATTTTTAATTGCAGGCTTTATACTTAATTTGTTTTCAAACGTAGAGACATCAAAGGCACTTTACATCAAAACAAGGACATGACTGCTAAATTATTGCTGACGTCACGAAATCACGACATGGCTCCGGCTTGACAGCCACGAGGAAACGACTGAATGAAACAGGATGCAAGTAAATTCGAACCTCTTTTATTAAAATAATGAGGTGTGCTCGTAAACACCATTAGGTGAGGAATTGAGGAAAGACATTAATTCAACCTTATATCGACATATATTTGTTAACCTGGGAACCTACTGATGAATACCAATGTCGATTCTGAATAGTACACCATTCTTTGCAAGTAAAAACTGATTCGGTGCAATCCCATCACCGAGACCAACTAGTGTAAACTAATTAAAACAATTAAGCCAGCGATTCCGTGCGCAGTAACCGATCACTGATCAACTTTCAGCTCTCGGGACAAGTAAACACTAATCTCCTACGCAAATGTTCTTAGTTTGTGACACAGTCTATGTTTATTTATTTACTAGCCGTTGCCCGCGACTTCGTTCGCGAGGAAATTTTGACGTGTATGTAGGTATGTGTGGGACTGCCTCTGGATGTACTATGCCAAAGCGAATGACAAATGCCAATCGAAGCGATTATATTCCCTTAAACTGGCCCTGTCATAAAATCTGTTCCCACACATACAAATACATTGGTATGTCTTAACTATATTCTATCTCTCTACCAATTTTCGGCTCCAAAACGCCAAGGATTTCATTTATATACTTGCGGGAGCCCTTAGTCCTGATCGTCATAAAAAAAATTGTTAGATAAATACACTTGCTAAACAGGCCGGTAGTACAAAAATCAAACTTACATACAAACTCGCGAGAGCCTTTAGAGCTCCTTATTTAATCCGACTCTAATGCAAAATCTGTTCTTAAGTTCTTAGCAAACCTCTACTCACCATAAACTCCGTCCCTGAAAAAAATCAAGATTGTTGCACAAAAAATGAAAGACTTTCAGAAAAACTTGTGATATCCTTTAGACGTCCCTTATCCGACCCTGTCGCAAAATCTGTTCATAGCAGACGCTTACGGACAATAAACTACGTCTCTGCCAAAAATCAAGATTGTAGCATGAAAAATGAAGGACTTTCATACAAACTTGTGAGGGCCCTTAGAACACCCTAATCCGGCCCTGTCGCAAAATTATTTCATAGCAGACGTCGACTGACTATAAATAACGTCTCTGCCAAAAATCTAGATTGTAGCACAAATAAAAAAACTTTTTTGCAAAAAAAAAACAACTGACTTCAAAAACACCAAAAACTCTTTTTGGTGTTTTTGAAGTCGGTTGTTTTTTTTTGCAAAAAAGTTTTTTTATTTTTTCATTTTTAGTTGTATTATGTACCTATATATAATTATCCAATACAAATATTTACTATGCATTTAACATTCAACCAAGAAACCTAACCCTTAACTTTCAAGATTCCCCTATTTTTGCTTTCATCTCTTAACCGTTGAAGAGTAGTGCCTTCCATTATCAGCTCATCAACATGAAGACAAGTGATGACTGCTAGATGCGAATACTTGAATAGCGTCAAAAAAAGCACGAAACACGTAATACGTGTCTATGAAATTCATATATAACAACTAAAAAAATGTGTATTGTAGACATCTGCATACCCCCTCAGAGCATACAGGCGTGATGTTACGTCATGATAATGTATATTCAATAAACATCCAAGCGATTCCAGCAATTACGACAGATTTGCCGTCTATTTTTGAAGAGTTCCATTGTATATCTCCGAAGATCAGCACCAGATCTTCACCAAATTAAAATGGGACCACCTCAGGATAAAGAAAAAAATAATTTTGAGAATCGGTCCACAAATGGGGGAGAAATCAGGTAACATACATAATAAAAAAAATAAAAAAAATACATACACACGAACATAGATCCTCCTCCTTTTTTGAAGTCGGTTAAAAATGAAGGACTTTCATACAAACTTGCGAGGGCTCATAGTCCACCCCAATCTGGCCCTGTCGCAAAGTTAATTCATAGCAGACGCCTACTGACTATAAACTACGTCTCTGCCATAAATGAAGATTGTACTTAGCACGAAAAATGAAGAACTTTCATAAAAACTTGTGAGGGCCCTTAGACCATCATAATCCGGCCCTGTCGCAAAATTAAATCATAGCAAACGTTGACTGACTAGAAACTACGTCTCTGCCAAAAATCAAGATTGTAGCACGAAAAATGAAGGACTTTTGTTATACAAACCTGCGAGGGCCCTTAGACCATCCTAATCTGGCCCTGTCGCAAAATCCGTTCTTAACGGACGTCTACTAACTATAAACTACCTCCCTGCCAAAAATCATCTTTGTACGTCCAGCGGTTTTCGAGATTTCGTGATGAGTGAGTGAGTCAGTGACCTTTCGCTTTTATAGATAAACTTAGATACTTAGATAGATTTATTTAAACTTAATGCACAAACGTGGTACATAGGCGGACTTAATTTTCCCCATTAAATGTTACCAGTTAACTGACGTTTTATGGGTTTGTTATGTTTGATGAATGATTATAAGAGTTAGGTTCCTGGCCGAGTGTTCAATGCTCAGATGCTCACAGAATCTACAGTCGCAATAGTGCAAGGATGCAGTGGACACTTTTGATATTTACAATATTCCGCTTTCAGTAATTGGTATGTGATCGAATCAGGCTTTCATTGAACCGATGAATCCGTAAAGCCGAGGCTACCCCTAATTAAAATGAACAAATAGACTATAGAGAAAAGACGAGATCTCTGATTAAAACATTGTTTATACTCTGTTATTTTATTAAATGATTGCGATCAGGCAAGTCATTCAGTATCAAAAACAAAATAATATGCTTTTTACAGTGATTAACTATGCTCTTTTATTATTAATGAAAAACTATAAATAATATAGAGATAAATTAATGATTTCCAGAGTCATTAACAGCCCCACTGAAATAGCGTGTTCTTTGTTGTGACTTGATTAATGCCGTGCCACAATGTCAATAATTAAACATAGACATAGTTGCAGTATTTCATGATGATTGATTTCTATAAAAAAGTGTTTGGAAAACTGTCAGTTCAGTAATATCTATCGTTTAAGAAGACCTGTAGTGAAGTAGGTATCTGTTGTGTTGTTTGCGTCGTACATCATTCTACATGGGAACCTCGCTTGCGAACAACTTGTGTAACACTGTGGTGGCAAAGTAAATAATCGCAGCGAAGGGAAGACCGCCAGCGCCCAAGCCGACCATGCTCCTCCTAACACCACGCTACATCCCTAACAAATTGTACTTCACAATAAACACGGATACGTGGTAAGAAAACTACGACACGGAACAATATTTATATGTGTGACTGTTTTTGGATTTTGTATCCGGCGACAATGCTTACTATTCTACGACAGGTAAGGAGGTTAGCTCAACTGTGAACACATCCTCCCTTGATCTCTTCCGTGCCGGAGATCAGACGGAAACCATAAAACAGTTTCATGTCTTAGGTCGGCTATTACAAATGAAAGTTACGTGGCGGAGCAATAAAAAAGAATTTTGAGAATCGGTCCACAAATGGGGGTGAATTCAGAATGGGGGAGAAAACATACATAAAAAAAAAAATACATACACACGAACATAGAACCTCCTCCTTTTTTGAAGTCGGTTAAAAATCAAATCGGACGTTAATTTAGTCGCGACCGAGCCCAACGGGTACTGAAAAATGCAATGTCATTGAAACGAGAACTGTTTGCGGCTTCTCATCCACCCAGCAGTGTTGATAATAAAGAGTAACCTTCATGCTGTATTTCTTTAGGAAGTGTGAAAGGTCAAAATAATATTAATATGCAGTTGATAAAAAGGCCACACTTTTTGGAGTGCTTTAATGCTTGCTTAGAAATCTGGAGCAAGTAATAAAAAAGCCAGCAAGTAATAAAATACGATTGTTTTCAAACAATAACAATGGTCTAACAATTATTTATTCTTAGAAAATATTATTATAAAATAGTACGTACTGGATAACTTAAACCACAAGGAATTTTAAAACTTTATTTTTTAAATTTCTTTTGGTTTAGACTTCGTTCGCGTGGAAAAAAGAAATAAAATAGCCTAGCTAGGTGCTATTCCAGACGATCCATCTCCGATCCGCTCAGCTGTTCGCGCGTGATTAAGTAACAAACATCCATCCATTCAAACTTTCACATTCAGAATATAAGTAAATCTAACCTATTAAGTACTTATATTATATTTGCAAATCGCAAAGACAGCAGTATGTTAATGAGCTAAAATGTTTACCTTGAATGTTTCACAACGTTATTCTTAGCATCATAAAATAACATAACATCTTATTATCAAGCTTTTATCAGCTGATGTTTAGGACGTGTTAGAAACATTGTTTATAACAACATTTGTCGCGCGAAACGGCACCTTTGTGTAAACTGTGTAAGCATTAAAATTGTTCCCTGTACAATCTTCTCGGAAAATCAGTTTAGGAAGAGGACGAAAATCTCCGGGCACTGTTTGGGGCTGTCAGTATGCAACAACAATTATTTATTGCGGGCTGCCGAGAATGTCCCACGACGCTATATTTCCGCTTAACTTTCCAAATGATTTATTTTCATATGTCGGAATAACGGAACTTTAAAAGTTTTAACGGTATCACATGCATTATTAATCAGGCTGTTTACGAACCGTTCTTTCCTTACAATATTTATCAATATGCTTGTGAATTGCGTCAGTTACTTACCTTAAGTGAAAGCATTGTTAATATTCTTGTCACACGCTGTTGCAGTCATGTTTTTTTATGAACATGGCCGGAAAATTTAAAATTGACACCACTAACGTGAAACCTGCGAAAATTTCTATTCAGCACGGCATAACATTTTAACAATGTTAAGGATTTTCTTGTATAGCTGTCAAGTCAATGTATATGCATTTTTGCTGCCGATCAATATTTACACAGAGACGACAGCACCGTACTGTGACCATACGAGTTCTGTGATATTATTATATTCATTTAGGTATTCATTTCACTCAAATACTGTCAGACAACCCTGTTTCGAGTAGGTCCTTATTTTCACACTTTTATTACCCATTACAATCTCTTCCATCCTCATTTCATATTCCCTTTGAATTGTCTCGTATTCTTTTACATTACAGAATAATACCGTCTAATGTAGCGTTACTGAATGCGTACTGTTTCTAACCATGTTTTATGAAAATTGGTTTTACTGTTGTGTTTAAGTTGCAACTATACTAGTGCATGAGACGGTGGCTGCTGGCGGCAATACTTACTTTTTACTTACAAAATGTACTCCTTATAATGAAATACTTGTTGAGCTCCTGACTCCTCTTTCGTGAACTTCTTATTTCTTAATCCTTTTCGGAGAAAACAGGGCTTGAGAGACGTTGAAAGTTGAATCAACCACGTTCTATTTTTGTGTTTTGTAGAGCCAGTGGTTACGGAACGTACCTACCTTTTGCGTGTTTTTTCAGACGTTGTGTCTGTCAAAATAATTTCAAAATGCGTGAAATGAATCGGTGTTGCTTTCGAGTTCACGTGAATTTGCTCCCTAACGTTTTTATCTGCCTCCTCCTGTTTTTCGACGACTTAACTACCCCTCTGTATTGATTACAAAGTTCACATTTTGGTGCTTTATAGAGTGCAAGAGCGAGCAAGCTAGAGTCGCTTAAACGGGCAAAACCAGTAAATAATACATTTTAAAGCACCAAAATGTGAACTTTGTAATCAATACAGAATACAGAAGTAAACTCACAATTTTTTTCAAAGACCTTTACAACGACACCCCACACTATGGGCTTTGCAAGAAAATAAAAATCATCCCGTAAGTGAACAAACCCGAAAAAAAAATCGAGAATCTATTTTACCACTTTGTCGCAACATATGCATGCCAAATTACAGCTTTCTAGTACTAAGAGTGAGATAATTATAATGCGGACAGACGGACAGACAGCCTGACAGACGGATAAACAAACTACCTCTATGGGTTCCATGTTGACTACGGAACCTTAAAAAGTTAGTGTACATGTACTTCAAATTACTAATTCGCCAGTCACAATAGACTATTAGTTCAGGGATCATTGTACTCATCATTATAAAAAACTTTTACTAAGAAACGAACAAAAATCGTGAAAAATCCAGATTTTCTTTTCCGATTTTTGGGTTGGTCCAGTGCTAAAATTTGTTTATAAGAATGAGCATAGTGACCCCGGTTAAGATGTTGAATACAAATGTAAAAGAAAAAACTAAGCTTGTGTAGAGACTACTTGAACAATAATCAAGTTCATGCCTATCAAGCCCGTGCTGTTCGTACGATATATACAGGGTGTAAACCATTGTAAATGGACCTTTCACAAAGCCGTCAACCGAGCATAATGTAGGTCATCTAAATAACTTATGCAAAAATGATTTCTGAAAAAATACTTCTTTTACGGTATTTTTATATAAACCATAAACGAAGAGGCACACTGTAGTTGCTTAACGTACCTACCTGGTCAATGTTTTTTAATGAGCGAGACATGTCATGTTGCTTATAATGGTGCACAGATGCTTTTGCAGCAAGCCTAAGCATATTCAGCATGAAAACTTGCCAGCTGGGTGGGTAGGCAGTGATGAAAGCACACTAAAAATTAACTATGAAAAGTTTCAGACTTTGGGCAGGGACCACTTTCAGTTTTCAAAAAGGAGCAAAAAATAACAACGGGCTGTTCAGCAACGTTGATTTTCATCTCATCGTAGGCCTAAGTTTTATTGTGTAACTTAAATTAGCTAATGGTATATTTGCCCTTTTAATATTTTGCAAGTGGTGTGCACTTTTTTAAGTGACGAATTAAATATAAGTACTTAAAACTGTTTGTGATTCAAGTTTATGTATGTTTTTATTGAGTAAGTCATTAAAGTGCAATACACTAAATGTACAAGGAAGCTATATATGGCAAACCGGAGACGCAAACAAACATAATATTTTGTATCCACCCATGTAGATTGACCTTTCCTTCCGCTGCATTGCTTGCTTTGATGTCAGCGTCAAGTACGCTTTGTATTTTCGTCCAAAGGGATATTGTAGGCTAAGGTAAGCAGGACAAAGTCACAGTACCTATAAAACTGTGACAAAGTAGAGCAGTTCAAACGCACTTCTCACGTTCTCGCGTTTATACACGTTTCCCTTTTTTTTCTACTCGAAAACATAGAGTAAAGATGTTTTTTTATGGTGTTTAGTAAAATACACAGATTAAGGTTGGATAAAAAATTAATGTTGATCACATAAGATCAAATACGATAATTTTTTTTAGTTTAATTATTTGTGCCTAGATTTTGCTGTTATGCATGAGCATCTTTTTTCGGTCTTTCATAAGATTTTATTATGGTGTGGTCGCACAAAAAGCACTTAATATTATCGTGTCTTACATGACATCTCTACACGTTACAGGAACTGATACACGCTACTGAAGGTACTCGCCACCAAAATTAGTACCAATTAAATTTAGAATGCCATCGGGACTCTAAGTGAAAGATATTATTTGTTTACGTGTATTTTTGTTGAACTAGTTTTCCCTTAAACCACAGTCGTTACAGTTTAGTTATCTTCCGCACTTCATCAGCTTTTATGGCTCAACTCGTGTTATAAAATATACCTTGATTTTATTGAAAAAAGAATTGTACATTGCTCGTAGAGAATTTATTGTTGTTTCTCTGCATGTGAAGTAATTTCCGTTTCTGTAACAGGTGCATTAAAATAAGTAGATATTATTTATGAAAAATAAAATACAAATTCATTTAAAACAAAACTTTTGTATTAAGTATGACATAATATTTGTAATTTACAAATTCTGACTTAAATAGTGCTTTTAGTGATATTTAAACGACAGAAAATGTATGATTAAACAAATATTGATAATATTTCATCAATATCGTGATACGCCTACGCTATATTTTATATCACTTAAATGGAGTTGATCTTTTTAGGGTTCCGTACCTTAAAAGGTAAAAAAAAACCGTTTTAAAATCACTCCACCACCGATTTTCTCAGGACCTAGACAATTGAAAATTATTTAAGTAACTGTAACAACGACTATAACTTTCAAGAAAATTAAGGTACATTTTCTCTTTAAAGCATTTTGCAATTAAAAAAAAAAGGTACAATTTCTTCAGCATAAAAGTTGTGTCCCAACTCTGAACACAAATCAACTGGGAAAAGCTGAAGCACAGTTACCATTGAGGAACTGACAAAACACTCTTCGGGATACGAACGACCTCGTGTTAGAAACGCAGGGTTAAAACAAATATAAAAGTATACCATTAAATAACAAAGAACGACGGTTAAATGGATAGGTTAAGTACACAAAAAATCCTTAGATCCGACATCTCTACCATTGTTATTATTTTCAGAAAGAGGCCAAACCCTTTGGAGCCATTACCTTTGCTCTTTTCACTTTTTCCACTTTGTTTCATCTCGGGCTACGCTTCATTTCTTGCTGGCGACCAATATCAACATATTAACAACATAACTATTAATGTTAGACCAACTTTATCTCATAAAAATGTCTCCTTACTGCGAAAAGTAGGAAACTTGGGAAGTTCTTCTCTGGCTGGATATGAGTCACGATTTATGGCCTACAGTTTATCTATTAACGTTTAAGTTTCTCTGTGTGGAGGTTAAGAGTTTAAGATACGGTATTTGGCAATCACTATAAAGTTTTACTTATTCCAATAATGAAAAATAAGAGTATGGTCGTTTTGAACTACCTCATTCTGCTTTTATAAAATTTGACTGTCGTGATCATAACATGTTTGTTGTCTATGTTTTTAAACAGACATAATATATCGAAACAAACAATAAACATGTTAAATATTCCGTTTTCAGTGTTATTGATTGATATTTGGTGTAAGCCCGCCACACTAATCCCAAATCACTGTAACTTCTGAAAGCCAGAATCAACAGTGGCGACCACCAGAAAAGCGCCGAGACAATGAAGCTCGACGAAGTTCCAGAGAAACGATTTAAACAAGACAAGATAGTCATAACAACAAGACAGACACAACAACAAGATAATTAAAGCTTTGGTGTAGTTCGTCAGTCTGTAGGTAGCTAGAAGCTTCATAAATGTCGTTAGTCGCATTCTAGAGATTATAATAATCAATCACACGAAGTTCCCTGCCGATCTCATTAGAATATTCCCTTGAAACGCATTAGAATATTATCTTTCGCAAGCTGCTTCGAAAACTATCCATGTTTCAATAACATCTAATGAGAAAGATTGAAAGGCACTCTCAGAGTCAATGATTTGCAAGCAATTTTCTCCCCATTGCTTATTAATCACAAGGTTATTGATTATAAAGGAATTTATGTTGTTTGCGTTGCAGTAAGTGCCATTTTATTATGTAAGTGTAAGTGGTACCTAAGCTTGTGCAGAGGTAATTACCTACACTTTGTGCTGAGCAGACGTAGTAGCTACAGCTCAATCTATTTTATTTCTTTTCCGTTATAGGGTAATTCATTACTTCGATAATAAAACAACGATTAGGTCCTAAGTTTGTACGGTAATTAAAGTACCTGAAAATGCTTAAACCTACTTTGACGTTCTTTCATCACCTGCCTAGTCTTTTCTCAACTATATTGGGGTCTACTTCCAGCTAAAATTAATGCAGCTGAATACCAGTACCTATTTTACTTATAGCGACTGCCACAACCCTGTTAGTACTGAGTAATACAATGCCCTTAGGTGAGACTGGTTATGTTACTGGCCACTGTCCTATTATACGACAGTCAAGGTTCTACAAATGCTTTCCCAGTTACGAAGGAAACGCGGTATGATTATATACCGCGTTTCCTTCGTAACTGGGAAAGCACCCATTAGGGTGGTCACCCATCGACCAGACCAACCGAGCTAAGCGTAGCATTGATCTGAGCAGCTATTATTATCTAAGCACGAGCTCCTTTTACTTTGACGTTCGTTGAACCATCGCCATGATTGAGAAGACACCAATTTAGTTAATCCTCAGATTACTTCCTTAATGTACGCCGTAACGGTTTCCTCTGCGTAACGCGTATGTAAAGTTATCAATTTGAATAGTAAGACAAGAGATTAGTAGTTACGGTATGGTATGAAATGCCTGTAGAAACGGATGTGCCGTTCATCTTCAACAGGATTAAAGTTGATAGACAGTGTGTTCATTAGAAACTAGACAGTTTTGTCAACTTCTAGTCTTGATTAGTGGCTTTTGTAGAACTTTAATGTGTCATACCTAGACTGAATAGATTTGTGTTGTTTCAAAAAGAAAGTCGTGAAATGAATTTTTGGTTTACAGAACATAGTACAATCTTTCATAATTTTATCGTTAAAGTATTATGGGAATTGAAGTTTCGGGTAGCGTGCCATGATGGGCTTGGCATCTGTACGTTCGGAGGGTAGTCTTGAATCACTAAATACGTATTGCTCCCGTCGGCCCTGCGGGTCCCGTCGAGGCTGCGGGTTGTTCAAAAGAGATACCGCGGCCTTGACACAAAGGGCTAAGAAGGAACATGAATAGTTTTAGTCAATAGAAGTCTGACACCCCCTACTGCTCTGCCCAGAGCGGGAACACTCCAAAAAAAAAAGTATGTCGTACGTATTGCTTTCTTTTACTTCTAACCTAAGTAAAGGGCGCCTTAAGTAACTCGCCTGCCATACCTAATTATGGCGGATAAAGTAAACAGATCTAATTTATGATTGGTCAGCAAGATATATAATAATTCCCAACATCCTTCGTAATATTGATGTTAACCGACTCCCAACACATTGAGTTTTGTTTACTTATTTGTATGTAATACGTTCAAGCACTAATGGGCAAGGAGAACCTTTTAACGGAACAAAAACATTTGGGAGAAACTAAGTTGATTTATTTGAATACTAATTTATACACACAGAGTTAATAATATTGTTTGTTGTTTTATTTTCTATGAAAAACACACGAACTTGTACAATCACTCGCTCTCGTTATTTTCGAGGCTAAGAGATAGACCTCGGCGCTCTAGACTGCATTCTTTAGCAGTGTTACACAATGTACTTCAAATAAAGTCTTTATTTCGCTCTGAGTAACACCTCTACTGACAGGTAACTACAAACCATACTAACCTACTGCACATATTTTTCTAGCGATCAGTGTCAATTCCACAGTGGTGATAGTTTTTTGTTTGATACAAGCTGATACCCACGACCCGTCTGTGTTCAATTATTATAAAATATCAAGTTCCGTATTTTGTACACAATTTTACAAGGGTTTATTTTTTGCTCAGAATTCTTATTTATTTTTCTGCTTAAATAAAAGTAGCCAAAGTAGGTCATTCTAACATCAGAAATTCATGATTATTTTATAGCTATTTGGGACACATCTAATCGTGGTCAAGGTCAAGGAGAAAGAACACTCCTTTCCCAATGGGTTTTCATTCAATCAATGAACTCAGCCGTTTTATATCGTCACACGCTGTCCATAGTTGCCGAAAACATTGCCACAACTCAAGTGTATTCAAAATACTTTTCAAAGAAAAAGGCCCAATATTCTTCCGTTTTCCTGTAACATCAAATCATAATTTAAGGCTGAGCTGGAACCAATCCACAATCATATCACACCCTCATCAAACAAAAACATAAATCACATTTAAAGCGGCCCCGTTCAGCTGAACGCTTCGCAAATTACCGAGACGTTTTTTCCTTTCGCACAAACTGCACTTTGGCTGTAAGGGACGCCCGGACGGTGGTAACTGGCACATCGCCATACTTATCAGCCGCTGGCTCGCCAGCCACGCATCACTAGTCCGGGCACGTACACTAAATCTATATTTCTCGCGGAGCATGAATGTAAGCAAGTTTTAAGAACATCTGCTTGCGATGTCTGCCCCTGGAAAATTGAAATTATATTAAATCTATGTACGTATCTACATGAGGCACACGCACAAAGCATAACAACTTTAGAGACGTAACAGCGCCATCTTATTGAACAAAATGTTACATTTTTATTCAGTAAACTTACCCGGCTTCGCACAAATACAATATGTTCTACTCAACATGCGAGCAAATGTTTTAAAGTTTTTGTCGTTTTATTGTCCGATCACTTTTTAGTCGTCGTCTTCGTCAGTCCCGTGTGAGGTTGCCGGAATGCCAGCTCGCATTTCTGCATGATTTTCAATTGAATGAGGATTAATTTTTACTAACACTTTCATATTCCGTTTGACATATACAGACGGTACAGACCTGCAATTTTCCAGATTATATCGGTTTTCAAATAAATATTTTCACCTATTTTATGAGGATCTGTTCTAAGCTTTTTGAATGCCTGTAAATACAATAATGATTGCTTATTCTCGCTATACAATATTATACAGAGCAAAAGCAAAATTTAATTTCGCACGGATATTATAACTAGCAGCCAAATGGGGAATTAGTCAGATTTGCATGGATTGGAAACTAATTGCCTGCAAAAACTGCGAACTGCACGTGAAAATCTCGTAGTAAAAACAAAACAGTTCAGATCAGCACCCAGATACCTACAACTTGGCAAAAGTTTATTTTTGCACCAGATTTGTCTCGAAGTAAGAATCGATAAGCAGTAGACAATACAATAGGTATCTTTCTCTTTCTCGTCAAGACCTACTTTCATCAACGTCTTCTGGTCGGATTTTTTATTGGAATGTATGTACTATGCACTTACAGTAAACATTTAAATGCAAATAGAAGTATTAGCGTGAAATTATACGGAATATGAAAATTTTATTCACCGAGCGAAAGCGAGAGTGAAGAGTTACAATAACAGAGATTCATTGATAAAAAAACTATTGTTTATTTTGTGATTCGATAGATGTACCTACCTACCTACTTTTAGTTCATTTTCAGAAAAATATCAAATTAATAACGGAATAAAAAAGTAGAAACTTACCGTATAGTTCATTAAAAGCACTCGTTTCCATTTTGAATATATAACGTAGCGTACTGTTTCTGACAGTATACAAAACACGAAAAAAATATTGAAGTTTTGTATTTCTACTTTTGTGTCTGTACGGAATAAAATAAGTGTAAGTAGCGATAAAACTATATATTTCGGTTCTCTTTTATAGAATCTTTTTAAACAACTGAAACTGTAATTAACTTATTGGTACAATTTAAAATTAACTGCGACGTTCTTTGACCATACCTAGTAAAAAACTGATAATGATGAACGACTTTTATCAGCGTTTTAATGTCGTTTCTTTACAAACAGTAGAGCCAGCTATTTATTATTTACCAGGTAAATACATACCTAAGTCGTTTATTACTTTTCATTATCTTTATTAGTATTTACAAGCCTAGTCGGCCAAAGTATATGGATCATAATTATCTCATTCCTTTAATTATCAGCTTATGTCTCCTACTAATCGACTTGACTAATTACACGTACTCCGACTCCTTGTTGTCCTTTTCATCAGGTAGAGTACCTAACGTTTTATTGAGCTGTTACCCGACTGACCCAGAAGGAGGGTAAAGTTTTTCGCGCGCATGTATGTATGTCCGTTGCATTGTATCGTAACCCCTAAATTAATGAACCGATTTGGATAATTTATACGTCGTTAAATTAGTCTCAGTAGCTCGTTTGTCACTGTCTTAATAAAAAATTGTGTATTGTAGTTCGACTTTTTAATCTTCAAAACCCCCGGGGGGTTCGGGGTAACAAAATGAAGAGTTTTGAAAGATGATTAATACAAGAATATATATTTAACATTACCAATTTAAAAGTTGGATACCAGGCGGGCATAATGAATACCAAATTATTGTAAATAAGTATGAAATGGGTTTCAACTTTTATTCAATTTAAAATGTGCTTGTGTTTTTGCTTTTAAATTTTTTCAGGCTGATTCTTTTAATATATTTTTTTTTCCATCATGAATTTCTCGGTATTATTCTAAACTCTGGATTTGTGCCCAGCTACGCCCCTTATTACATGGCAATTGCAGGCATTTGTAGGGGGTAGGGGGGATGCTTCACACTTGTTCGGCTCCGCACAGCCGTGGGGTATAATAGGCACCCGTTTTTGCCCTGCTTATGCCTATCTCAATTTCCATAATAGGGGATCGGACTGGATCAAAATAATATGATTCTGTTTAGTCCGTAAGTTAGATTATCGAAAAATATTGACTAAGTGTTTTTTGGGCTTGAAACGTCACTTGAAGGTACAAAATGTACTATCATATGACGTCACACGAGTTTTCGAAGCACTGTATCGTTTTCATTTTTTGTTTACGTGAAAAAAGAAAAAATACGTGTTCAATAATTTTTGGAAATCTATCTGACGGACTAATTAGTTTTTTTTAATGTCCGATCCCCTATTGTCTGCTTACCTCTTAGGAGAACACAATCGCAATGTGTGTTATGTTTCTCAAAATACAACAACCAAAATCTATTAATCCTGAAATTATAAACAGAGCATTCATCAAATCTATATTGTAAATACGGTATTCAGCAGTGAGCGAGTTCTTTGGCGATTGTTTGCCATTTTCCCGAATATAGCAAACACGGCAGCATATTTACCACTGCATCTCATCTCTCTCAATACACTTCCACGATATAATATGGCAGCTGGCAAGCAATGTAAACTGCTCACATTGTAGTAACAACGACCCATCGAGACCATCGGTCAGAACGATTGACCAGCAATTCAATAGCCGCGCCCCGCGCCTCAAGCTGGCCGCAGGTTCGCTCAAACATAGAGTTACATGAAACTGCATAACATAACATCACTCCTGTAATCTCCGAAGGGCAAGGCAGACTTGTACCTAATAGTATACACACCCACATTTCTTTCTATGTTATAGGGGGCGAGCCTATTGACATCAACCGGACATAAATCCAGGCACCGTAGCTGCTATTGAGAAATTCCTGATGGAAAACCCAGTAACACTGCACGATCCGTGAATCGAAATCAGGACCTCGTGCTCAGCAATAGCGCTTGCGACCACTAGACCAACGAGGCAGTCAATAAGAAACTGATAAAATATAAAATCTACTGCTCTTTTTTTCTCAATCCGAAATCCGAATATTACATTAGTTCTTGGAATTTGTGCTTCATTTTTAGAGCCTCTTATTTTGCTTTTATGTTATCATTTTTAGAAGGTTAGTGATCAGGCTATTCTATCTAAATTGTTTCTGATAAAGTTTATTGAGTGGAAAAGGTAATGTTTCCATAGGCCACCAGCGCTTTTTATGGTGTTGGTCTCGTTTGCTAGACAAGTGCTTGCGTTTCGCTTAGAAACTTAATAAAACGCAAGCGTTTATGTCCACAACGAGCTCACGATGCCGTCATCCTAAACAAGCCATTTTCAAGCTTTGTTTTTCTATTTTATACAGGAGATTTTTATTGGTCGTGTGAAATTCGGAATATTTTAAAAGGATTCTTTCAATATTTTATTAGAAAGGCGGAAACCTGATAAAAGGCTATTTAAAAACACCATTTGCATATTTTTTTCCTACCGTGCTTTGAAACAAATCCGGAAATAAGTAGGTACTAAAAATAAATGTGTAAAGATCCTCCGTGGTTGACAATTTTTTTACATAAAATTGTTGCGGAATCACGGGTAGCGGTTTGTTGTAACAGAACCCTTAAACTTCACATACGCCTTCCGAATGTTAAGTGCTAGCAGCTGAGAACAATTCTGTGGTGTCAAGGTAAAAGGGGATGAGTCAGAAATTTTGAAAAATGAGTTAATTACACAGTCGGATAAAATATATTACTAAGTATTACGGTAAAAAAGAGATGAGTCAATATAATGAATTTTTACTTAGTGAATCTTAAATAACAAATAGAGTTTAGTCAGAAATAGCAAAACCTAAAAAGTAAAAAGGAGTTATGTGTAGTCATCTTCTTATTACATACGTAATTATTAACTTATAAAATTAAGCATAGTGAGATAAGTCGACTCGTGCCTAAATTCGTATTTGTCGTTCCACGTTAGTTGCATTTCGCGCGCGAAGTTGACGTGTTTTGACCTGTGTGAAACACCCAAAATTTTGGTTTACTTATGTATTTGAGTGTTGAAACATATAAAAATGAATAGGATTATCATTATCATTATTATTATCATCATTAACCCAATAGAGGTCACTGTACTTGATTGAGTACAGCCATATCCGTAAGGGCAAATTACAAATATCGTAAAGTTAATGAGGGTATTTTTGTTATTTTACTTCATTATAACACTGTCTAACTATATTTATAAATAATACACGGGTAGTGTAACTTTTTTTGATAAAAAGTGTCTGTTGAAGTTTTGTTACCGAAACACTGTGGAGGTAAGTAAATGATTTTTGATTTTATAAAATAATTATTGCAGTTGTTATTTTCACTTTGCTTGTATAAAACACATGTTAGAGTAAGTTATAAAGAACAATATAATTGATTATTTATTACTAAAATAAAACTAAGGTAATTTAAATGTTACTGTACTCGGTTGAGTACAATGACAACATACGTAAGTAAAATAACTGTTGTTTTCTTTCAGATTCCTTGATGTAATGAAGAAGCAGCAATTTACACCGCAAATGAGCTATAAGGGGCTTGGAGAAGCTATTGAAGCTATTTTACAAAATAGCGATAATGATGAATGTGACTTGGCTTTTTTTTGGTGGTGGGGAATCATCAAATCCCGCTCTGGGCAGAGCGAAAGGGAGTGTCGGACTTCTACTAACTAAAAACCACCCGTGTTTCTTCTTAGCCCTTTGTCTCGAGGCCGCGGTATCTCTTTCGAACAATCCGCAGCCCCGACGAGCGTCGGCCCTTGCGGGCCCCTTCCATGTTGCTGACATCTCTTTGAAGCGCGCGTGGAACACAAACACGCCGTCGACACGGCCTGTCGTCGTCATAAGACGGACGGACGGCGAGCTAGCCCACCGTCCACAGGTCCGCGTCTACGGTGGCTGTAAGCCATCACGTGGCCCCCGACCCCCACCTCTTTCGCTAGCATCATTGCTTCGCAGAAGGAGGCGACGGCATCCCATTCCTCCTCGCCCCAGACCTTGGCTTGCACCTGGGCCGGACGCGAGAGGTTGCCGCCGTCGATCGTCACTACGAGAACACGGCGGGGCTCCGCCCAAGCGGGGCGGACCTACACATTGTGTGCTCCACCGTGTCCTCCGGCCGATCCTCACAATGGTGGCATCCGAGAGTTTCTTCCCGCCTGATTTGGTGCAGGTACCTCCCGAAACAACCGTGACCTGTGAGGACCTGCGTCAGACGGAAGGTGAGGTCACCGTGATGCCTCTCAAGCCACTCCCCCCCTGGAGCCCTGGAACGTCTGGAGTCAAAAAGAAGTCGACTAGATTCTACCCGCCAATCCACTTCAGATTCGAGCCCAATTTGGCGAAAGAAAATTGCGTCAGGCCGATCAATAGTCGAAGCCTGCCTCAAGATGAAGTTGGACATTATCCTATAAATAATAAAAAACAGCTGCGATGTGTCCTTTGTCATTCAAGAGTGCGCTGGCAATGTAAAAAAAGCCATAAAACACTTTGTGTTGAAAAATCTTGTTTTGAAAATTTTCATACTTAGGCGGTCAGTGTACTCAATTAAGTACACCCCTGTAACTTCATGAAAACTGTAATTTTCTTTTTTTTTCTTGTATTTTGTGTTTATGTATTCTTATTTCAACACGAAAATAAAGAAAATTTAAAAAATATTTTGATACTTTTTGTTTGACCTCTAATGGGTTAAGAGGTTGATGAATGATGAAGCAAAAGAGCTTTGCTTGGAACGAAGCAATTGATTTGCCATAGTCTCTGCCTACCTCAATGGGAGTCGGGTGTGATGATTTATAATTACAAACTGTCAATATTAAATACATAAATAAATAACACATAAAGAGACGAGTCAATAGAAAGATATTTTAATTTTTTTTCTTGTTATGGAAAAAGGAGATATGTCAATTATTATAATAATTAATAAATAAAAATATTTTTCTGATACATATAAAAGACCACTAAATTGTTAAATGAAAATTAAAACCAATTTGTGTTAAGTATTTCTATATATTTTTGATTAAACTGCATTTATCATAAAAAACAAATAAGCGTTTTCTTTATTAGCCCCTGGTGAAAAGTTGTGTTTTTAGACTCATCCCCCTTTACCTTGACACCACAGAAATATACATACATAGGTACATACACAGTGTGCAGATGGAAAAGGGAAACACTTCCTGTGCCCGACCAGGGGTGATCGTTGGTCACGAACTGAAGAAGGAGGTTATGTGATCCAGGTTTATCTCGAATTTAAGGGTAGGCGCATCATTTCCATCTAAACGGCCCTGAAATCCTTCACCTTAGGCCGCAAATCATAGGGCTGTCATCTACCCTGGTCAAAACGGAGAATGGAACCGGTGAGAGATGTCGTGCGGTGTTCCACAGGGTTCGGTTCTGGGGCCACCCCTGTGGAACATCGGTTACGACTGGGTGCTGCGTGCCGACCTCCCTGACGGCGTCAGCGTCGTCTGCTACGCGGACGATACGCTGGTGCTGGCACGGGGTAGTCGCACGAGGCGGCGGCCGTAAATATGGCACGCGGGGTTGAGATAGTCGTGGAGAGGATCCGGCAGCTGGGTCTCGAGGTGGCGCAACACAAGTCCGAGGCCATGTGCTTCTATGGGCGTGGAAATGTGCCACCGCCACCGCCGGGATCCCAGCTAACGGTGGGAGGGGTTCCCATCGGCGTCGAGTGTACTATAAAGTACCTCGGACCTGTCCTCGACAGCCGGTGGAACTTCGTGGAGTACTTCCGACGTTTGGCTCCCAGACTGGAGCGGGCCGTGGCTGCCTTTAGGTGGCTCTTGCCCAATCTGGGGGGGCCAAACGCCTCCTTCCGTAGGCTGTATGCGGGGATCGTGCGGTCCATGGCCCTTTACGGGGCCCCGGTGTGGGCGCGTGTTCTGAGGAAGTGGGCCGTCCACTAACTGAACGCGCCCTAAAGGCGGCGAATCTCCTTGCCGAATTGCCGTTATGGGATCTGGAGGCAATAGTCCTCGCACGCCTGCATGAGTGGCGCGCGGAGGCGCTACACCGGGGGGTCACTCTGTTGCCGTGGCACATTGCTGCGCAGCGGACAGACCTTCGGTGCGATCTCATGGCGGCATGGAGACAGCGACTGTCGCAACCCCGTGCAGGGCACGCCACGATAGTGGCGGTAAGTCCCCTCTTTGAGGAGTGGCTAGAGAGGAGCCACGGTACCCTCACCTTCCGTCTGACGCAGGTCCTCACCGGACACGAATATTTCGGGAGGTACCTATAACGAATCAGGCGGGAGGAAACGTCCGGATGCTTCCACTGCGAGGATCGACCGGAGGACACGGTGGAGCACACTGTGGAGGTGTGTCCTGCTTGGGCGGAGCCCCGCCGTGTTCTCGTACTGGCGATCGGCGGCGGCGACCTCTCGCGTCCGGCCCTGGTGCAAGCCATGGTCCGGGGCGAGGAGGAATGGGACGCCGTCGCCTCCTTCTGCGAAGCAGTGACGCTAGCGAAGGAGGTGGCGGAACGAGAGAGGGAGAGAACCTTTCGTCCCAGCCGACGCGGGAGGCGCTCCGGGCGTCGGGGGCCACGTGATGGCTTCCGGCCACCGTAGACGCGGGCCTGTGGACGGTGAGTAATGGGCTAGCTCGCCGTCCGGCCGTCGTCATGACGGCACCAGACCGTGTCGACGGCGCGTTCGTGTTCCACGCGCGCCTCAAAGAGATGTCATCAAGGAGGGGCCCGCAAGGGCCGACGCCCGGGGCTGCGGATTATCGAAAGAGATGACGTGGCCTCGGCACAAGGGCGAAGAAGGAACATGGGTTGGTTTTTAGTCAGTAGAAGTCTGACACTCTCCTTTGCTCTGCCCAAGAGCGGGGGGGGGGGGGTTATTTGATGATTTTCCACCCACAAAAAAAAAGATTTGGATATCGCGGGCTACCCTGGTGCTTCCACCTGAACTGAGAGTTGGAAAAGCTCCACTTACACGAGAATCAAACCAAGTTATAACATCATAATAACCTCGATTAAGTGGGTTTTCTGAAGGACTATGTTCATAAAGTTAGGTCAAGATCTACTCGAACTTCGTCTAGGGTACCAGAATACCCGAAAAAACTCCAACAAAATTAAGGATGTTGTAGTGACGGCTCATAGACTCAAACACTATTTGAGCACTGTTCTGATGCTATCTCTTACTTTTATTTTCCTAAACCTGAGTCAAAATTTTTCAGTAAAACAATATTCACAAAAGATTTTTGGTAACCCGTCGCAGCGAACACATCCAATTCGTTCCTCAAGGGAAATAACACTAACACGACCTTAGGAAATTATCTTTGACTAGCTGTTGCCCGCGACGTCGTCTGCGTGAACGCTATACAGCACCAAAAATACCTTTCCATTTACCCGTTTCTTCTTTACATTTCATATCTACAGATAGTGCAGTAACAAAGGGAGACCGTCTTTTGTAAAATTGACCTTCAATATGAGCTGATTTTCAGCCTGCTTTGAATAAATGACTTTATGGTGATTCTGCTGAATTAAGTCATAAGTTGTGACTGAAGCAGATGGAGAAAATAATGAATAAGGAATACAGAAGAGGGTAAAAATACATACCTACTTATAGGACTTCTCGATAAACAATATTAGTGGTTTGGCTCTCGGCAGCGAAAATGTAAAGAGAGTCAGGACTGGTGACGCGGGAGCAAGCGACGTACAACTGCCCGTGTGAGAAGCAGCTCGTCCTGAGGTCGATACCCGCTGCCCTCAGTGTTTGCCCCTGCGACTTATTGATGGTTATCGCGAAGCACACACTCAAGGGGAAATGTACGCGCTTGAACTGGAACGGGAAGTTATGAGGTATAAAGGGAATGCGTGGCCGACGCCACAACCCGTAAGAATTTCCACATCAATGGTGTGTCTGTGGAGCGAGATGACTTTAAGGCGGGTCCCGTTACACAACTTCGAAGAGATAGGTTCCGAAGAAGCATAATCGAGACACCGACCTTCAGCTTGATGGTATACATACACTTGCTGACAGGGAGTTCAGAAATTTTATTCTACGGGATAATGTGTGGCGTCATCTTGCTCGACGACAGTGTCTATAGAGATGTAGACCACATCATTCCCCTCAATTTTCGAGAGAATAAATAATTAATTGCTGCAGCCTGATCATTTTTGGGCGTCAAAATGGGCCCGCTCACACACCCAAGAATTCTGTTGGTGCGATATACGACTGATGGCCCCGTACACACAGCGAATGAGTTCTTCTGAGATGGATACAACTCTACCGAGAGAAGCCCCACCTGTCCACCTCTCTGGTAGAGTGCCTTCGCCAAGACTTAGAAGGACATCGGAGAATTCTTGAGCACGTGCATTGCCGCCGAGCCGAGCTCTCGTATTAATGGTCAAGCGCAGCGTGCGAACTCTTGACCATAACGAAGATCGTTTCAACGAAGCATTCACCTCGTCAGCCCTCGATCGCGTGACCACGGGAAGCGTTTGTCGGAAATCGCCACTGAACAGAACTGTGACACCACCCATCAAATGTTTGTTCCTGCGGATGTCCTGCAGGGTTCTGTCCACGGCCTGAACTGTCTTCCTATTGGCCATCGTATACTCATCCCATACGATCAGAGAGCAATCCTTGAGCACGTGTCCCTTATCACTGTTACGTGACACACCACAAACAGGCGTTTCGGCGATCTCTAAATCGATAAGAATTTTAAACATGGCATGTGCCGTCTTGACACCCGGAAGCAGTGTGGCAGCGATTCCCGACGACGACGCTACAGCAATGGCAATTTTGCCTTGCCTCCTGACCTCTGCAAGCATGCCAGTGGTAATAAATGTTTTTCCTGTTCCAACAGGAGCATTCAAATAAAAACATTTTACCCTGGTCTTGCCCAAAGCTTTAAAGGACGGTGTCATAAATTTGTTTTCGCTCTGAAGAGAACAAAGCGACATGGTCATTTCGTATGGTAGTCATTGCTCCCGGATTGTAAATTGTCTCAGCGTTTTACTCCCAATTTCCACGGTCTTGATGCGGTGATGATTGGGGAGCTGGTAACCCATTTTCGACCAGTATATTGCCGCCGATAGAAATTACCACGTCTTGAAGTGAACTGAGACAGGTGTTCAGCACGCGTTCATCAGTTACTTCGACTTTATCTCCAGTAGCACGCCTCAAAGCTCGTAGAAAATCTTCACACAGGTGATGGCTATACTTCTCCCACAAAGCTACCGGGTTCGCGACTCCACAAAACACCAAGATGACGGCAAACAGATGACGCATGCGGCTGGGACTGTCACTGACGCTCGCCTCCGCGAGGGTGTCATCCCAGTTTTAGTCACCGCCGAGAAGGTGACGTGCTACGCAGGCTGCGCGGTAGGTGGGCTACTTCACGCCATCAAATGTCCTCAGAAAGGCGAAAGAGGTTGGGCCTCGGACCGTGTGAAGTAACAACCGCAGAAAATAGCATTTGCCATTATTCGGGTGCACGGTATAAACTCTACCCAATGCGGTATCCTTGAAAATTCCCGGAAAACCTTCCACGATCGATGTCGGTTAAATACACCCCTTTGCTTGTCGTATGTGTAATAATAAAATTATGAAGGCACTTCGTCATACGTAAGGGACCTCGCAAACAGGTCGACTTCAAAGAGCCTGAAAAATGCCAAGAGAGTTGTTTGGCGCGGATTTTCCAAGCGCTCAGCAACGTTGTCGGGATCAAAATATATGCGCTGGCGTTTCTCTAGGTGGACTTTTATAGATGGAGAGCTCGCCAACATGATCAAATTTAAATTAATTATATCAAAAAAGGGCTTACACATGTAATTCGACTTGATGTTTTTGAAATCTCATAGATGGCACTGCTTTAAAATTGTCTTGATACTACTAATATTCATTTTATTATGTTTATCGGCCTAAGTTACTTTTAATGCGTGTTTTTTATAGTGTTAAGCTAGCTTATAGCATGGTTAACATAATAACAACATTCAAAAATGCGTCGTTAGATTCCACGTTGTTTGTTACATAATGCATTGAAGAAATAAAGGTTCACTGCTCGTTCCCCGTAGGTGATAGCGAGATAATGTAGCCTATAAGTAGACCCAACTTCTTAATAATACTCGTGCCAAATTTGAAGTAAATCCATGCAGTACTTTTTGAGTTTATCCCGGACATACATACAGACAAACAGACAAAAATTCGAAAAAATATATTTTTGGCTTCGGTACCTATCGATTGTACAATCGATAGGTACCGAAGCCAAAAGTAGATCACACCCCAAGTATTCTTATAAAAAAATATTCAATGTACAGTTTTGACTTTCCTACCATTTTATTATATTTAGATAGAAGATTCGCAACAGGTAAATGGTGTTTTGTTAACAGTACTCTTATAAGTCACTTTCAGTACAGTATTGATAATTTTATAAAACTCGTTCACCAAGAATCGCATAGGTTTCGAACCAGTTTTAGGGTTCCGTACATTGATATTAAAAACCCTTTTATATATTCCGTACCTAAAAAGGAAAAAACGGAACTCTTATAGGATCACTCGTGTGTCTGTCTGTCCGACCATTCCCGCCCCCTTATCTCCGAAACTACTGAGCCTAAAATTCTGAAAAAAAATGCAGGTATTAGTTCAACACGTATAGATCACAGGAAAACCTATAAGAAGTCATGATACGGAACCCTTCATGTGCAAGTCCGACTTGCACTTAGCCAGTTTTATTTTAAGTCGAGTTTAGTTTTTATTTTCCGTACGTACAAAACGCGCTTTAGATTTGGAGTTGCGGACTCCAGACCGTAATACCATATACTAAGTCAAGATTTATCTTAATTGTTCGTATTCGTAAAAGCAACATACCATGTTGAATCTCTACTGTATTCTCAAACACGTTGTTTGTTTCTGACCAAGTCCAATAGGGGCTGATTTGCCTAATGTAACGACAAATATTTATCGGCTTGCTACGTTGCTTGTTCACAAGTTTCCAGAGTTGCTCAATTATTGCGGTTTCGAAATGCTCTGTACATAATATTATGTAGCTAGAGGTGTTCCGTGTTAGCACAATACACTCGCCACAATGTCTGTATTGCTAGAGAGGCTACTCAAGCTGCAGCTAGTTTGCCAGCTTGCAGCTCAAGGCGGTTAGTTTGCACTTTAAGCTGTTGGACAAAGATTTTTCTAAAGAAAAACATCTATTTTTTAAAGAGAATCCGGAATATATTGCCTTTTTTTGCTAAGGTAAGAAGTTAAGATATTGATATGTGGAATTTAGAGATATCTTACTTTGATAATTTAATTGATTTCAAAAGTTATCAGAATTAATAAAAAAATACCTCGTTTTGAAACAATAAACTATTTTAACGTTTGAAATCGTTTGTCTTTTAAAAGCTCGGTTGTAATAATTATAGAGTAACGACTTATTTTCTTATTTTATTTTAGCTTACTTCCAGTGATGCCGTTCAATCTAAACGAAATGGTTAATGACCTGGAGTAACGCGATGCAGACACTTTGTTGCTGTATCAAGAAATATATTCTGACCTGAGAATGCCAAGTGGACGTAACTAATAAAGGCTCTCCTTAACCTATGAAGATTACAGGTGTGATTTTTATTTATTTATTTTTTATTTTCCTTTATTGGCCAACCAACAATTGTTTACACTGATAACATTTTTAAATAAGTAAGTATATAATATCTAAGGTTAGTGTAACAATTAATTACAGGTTAGCACCACATGCCCCATAAACAAATAAGATGTGCTACAAGCACTGAAATATAATTAAAGATTTAGGGTACTTAACTAAAAGCAAGCATTATGTGATGGGATATAAAATTATCTTTAAATAAAACCACACAAACAGTACATAATAGCAAATTTGGAATCCGAATCAAAAATCTAATCAATATCAAAATTACAATCAAAAAATAAAATCGAATTTAAAAGTCAAATTAAAATCACAAGCAATATTAAAATGAAATTAATTAAAATCCAATCAAAAGTCAAATTAAAATCCCAATCAATATTAAATCAAAATTACAATAAAAATTAAAAGTCAAATTAAAATCACAACCAATATTAAAATCAAAATTAATTAAAATCCAATCAAAAGTCAAATTAAAATCCCAATCAATATCAAATCAAAATTACTATAAAAATTAAAATCGAAACTAAAATCACAAGTAATATTAAAATCAAAATTAATTAAAATCCAATCAACAGTCAAATTGAAATCACAATCAATATTAAATCAAATTTACAATAAAAATTAAAATCGAAATCAAAATCAAAAGTCAAATTAAAATTATAATCAATAATAAAATCAAAGTTAATGAAAATCCGAAATGATACTTTAACCTTTATAAACATATAATGATATGTTTATAAAGGTTAAAGTAATTGTTATGATCGTTACCAGGGGTAATCATCAACTTCTTCTTCCCGAGGGTATTCCCTCATAGCAGAATCTCTAAGAGGTAGCGGCAATTCTAAAATGAATTGGCAGATGTTCTGTAAGGCCACTTTCCAAAACTGCCATTTCGTTTTTGAAATACTTATTTATTTTATATTCTCTACTAGCTGATGCCCGCGGCTTTGTTCGCGGGATGTCGGTTATCGCGACCGATGTCGGCAATCGCGTCCAAAAGTAATCTTTTCATCGCCCCCTTTCAACAAGCACATTCTAAAACTAAAGTTAAAAGTAAGTGTGGACCATACCATTTTCATAGTTTTATATTCGATTTGATACCCCACTCAACTTCGAACCCCACGATATGGCACCCCATATCCGCATTTTTTCTTTGTTCTTATTTTAATTTTATGCAGCTATACTCGCGCTACCAAGACAAATCTAAATATGTATAATTTATCGAAATCAAACACAAATAACCCGCTTAATGGGCTACGCCGCAGTCGGGTAGATTGATAAAGGTACTTTTCAGTTCAAATCTAGCTTACCTGCGAGCGTATTCTGGTTTGGCAAATTGAATAACTACAGTGTAGTTTCAGTTGCCAGAAATGCTGAATCTATGATGCCTTTAATGATGTGATAAACTAGAGAGGTTATGAAATGATATGTTGATCAACAGTCTGCTATAGAACAGCATAATGAAAACAGCGGAGGGCTAGATTTGGACATGAACATAGGTTTGAACTTCTATTTGTGGCAATAAGTGTGGGCGACACTCAGCGGCCGAGTCGCCTACTAAGCCGTAGCTAATACATAATGCATCGCAACTATACAAGTTGCAGTTTGATATCCTCATAAATATTAAGGATATTGTCACAAAATACATAAATTACGGTACCTACTACCTACTCTATAATGATTAAAACGCTGTTTTTCGCTTGTTAAAAATGTAATCAGAATAACCACCGCGCCGTGCTTTACAAAATAAGAAATTATCAAATAAATGTTAGCGTTTGTTTGTTTGTGTGTAAAAGCAGGGTTATAGACCGAAAATTTCTGTTTATAAGAAAAAAAAAATACTTACCTATTTTGTTATTGATTTGGGTCGAGAATCATTGGGATATACCAATGATTCTCGACCCAAATCAATAACAAAATAGGTAAGTAATTTTTTTATTCTTACTACCATCTTGAATTTGACGAGAGTGCCAAACGACAGCCTGTATGAGCGACACCTTGGAAAATACGGACACCTTGCTTTTCATGACTCAATAAATAAAAGGGTTTATTCGAAATTCGTAGGTACAAAAAATAGTGCTAAAAAGACAATGTTTTACTCTTCTCTTCATCACCTCATTGAAAATCTCCACGGGGTGATGGAATTGTTCACTTAGTCCAATACCCCACTCTGATGCAAAGTTAGCAAAATAAAAATATTTGCGGTAAAATACACAATTATTCATTTGCACCCAGTGAACTGTTTTGTGGCATATACACTCAAACTCAGTCATGATTTTGAAAATATGCGCCTCTCTTTTTATTAATATTTATTTTAATTAAAACTCTGTAATAATACGTTTGTTACCAACAAAGCTCATTAAAAGTGATTTCATATTAATTTCTTTATTTCGTTTTTAATATATTTGGACAGTTTCTATATTACAACAGACTTTGGCGCCATTCCTTGGCTTTCCCAAACTGATGTTTAAATAATTATTTATACATATTGTTTTGTTAGTCATTTAAATGAATACAATAATATCCAATAATCGAACGGAAAATAGTTTCATTAATATAATAAGGGTTAAATAAAACTAGAAAATAAAATGTGCATCTTTAATTTACGTAATAGATTCAGGTAAAAGAAAATTGTGTATTCTTGATTGGATCGAAGTGAAGCCAATGCGAGTCACCGAAATAAATACTTGCAATAACCATTAAAGGGACTATTATTTTAAAGGAAAAACTCAACAGAAGCTGTTCTAAGAATTTTAATTAAAAATATATAAAAGCGTCTCGAACCGATCGACCTCAAACACTTACTCGGTTAATTAAACTTAAGAAAAAAAAAATACAAACACTCAATGAGAATATTAACGTAAAATGTTTGCCAAGCTTATTAATTAGAAAGGCGTCAATTACCTGGTAGTAATTCAATTATGAAATTCGCTAAAAGCTTGTTGAAGAAGTATTCAGTAGCGGCCACTTCAGGCAGCCTGGACAGGTGGACCGAGACGCTTTGAAAATATTCCCGGAACGACTCGAGTACCACTTTAGCGTGAAGAAAATTTAATAGACTGTTCAATTGTACACTAGCTTATGGAAACCCGGCCGTGCCGTCGTGATTCATACAAAAATACCCCGCTACGTTGCTGGTAACGGCAGGTATCGATTGTCTAATTTGTGTAACGTCTTCATGCTGCTAACGGAAGGTATTTACCGAGGCCCCAACTAATTAGCATAAAGCTTTTTTGGATGATTGCCAAATTTAAGAAGTGGAAAGGAAGCTAAGATGCTGAAATTACGATTTTTACCGACATACTGAAAATGTATGTTTGTCGCCAAGGTATCTCGAGTATTTTACAAACTCGATTTCGAGATGTTCCAACGAATATCTGGAATTGCTAGGTTTTATTGTCAGTACAGTTTACAAATACAATAGGAAGTCCATCGATCAGTTTCCGTCGAATAAGTAGTAATTGACAAGTGTCGATTCGCTAGCGGGGAGTAATTGTTGCTGCCTAACCAGACGCCTGCTTGATTACTATTGATCGTGGTTAGTGTAAACAATGGCAAGCAACTAATTATTCAGTACAACACAATTTAGAAATTCTAAAGTTGCTTTATGGAGGAGCTCTAGTTTGTGTTTTCTTGAAATATAATAATCGCGTGTTACGCACGCCTGCTTGAAGAGGTTAGTTAGATAGTATCTCGCAATCACACCAACTAGCAGACTTGGAGAACCTTTCAACTTCAATTTATAACATATTTTAATAATCAGAAAGCTCTCGTCGTTCTGCCTACAGGCGTTCGTGTATGACGAGATGTATAAACGTGGATGAGGCGCAAGGAGTACCGTAAAATGGGGGGAATAGGGAACCAGGCGAGCAGCGGTGGCACAGTGCGAGCAGCGGTGGCCCAGTGGTGTCCCCCGACTTACGACCAGTAGGTCGTGGGTTCGAACCCAGGCAGGCGCATTACTTTGTGTAATTTATTTCATCACCGCTGCTCTCAAAACGGTGAAGGAAAACATCGTGAGGAAACTGGCATGTCTTAGAACCAAAAAAATCAAAGATATATTGTGACATCTGCCAATCCGCACTGGGCCCGCGTGGTAGATTATAGCCCATCCCTCTCCTAGAGAGGAGACCTGAGTCCCTGCAGTGGGAACATTATAGGCTGATGATGATGATGATGAGGGATCCAGGGGTGAATAGAGACGAAACTTTGAGAGGGATTTTAACATTCCATTAATTTGATAGGTTGCCAACAAGTAGGCTATTTTATTTGTTTAATTTTACTTTATAATTAAGATAAATTTTTGGCAACATACCATTTTAATTCAACGTTAAAATCCCTCAGGTCGCGTTCTATAGTTTCTGCTTATTCCTATGAGGAACAAGCGTGAGTTTATGTCTGTTTTTTTTTTTTTAATTAGCAAAAGCAAAAGCGCAATAATACTTGGAAGCCGAAACCACAACTTGAAACGGAATTCTCATCAGGTACAAGTTGTGGGTTCCGCTATAGGTAATAACTTAATTACATAATAACATTATAAAGTGTACGCACTCTCATGTGGTTATTTTCTGTTTTTAAAATGTATACAGTATTTTTAGGTAAAACCAATGTATATGATTATTTCAGTAAATAAACTTAACGCGAGTCAAATAGTTAATTACAATATTTTTAAAATACAAAAATAATAACTATAAAAGGTATTTTAAAAGTCTTAACTTTTGACATCAGATATTCAGTAGGTATACACAAAATAAAATAAAAAACTATTAGCAGCTCTTCTTTGTTATTTTTACTGAGGATTTTGAAATACCGAAAAATGAATACATTGTTTCGGAAGAGAATTAAATATTTTTTGGAAATCTCCATTACGTGGAATGCTTATAAATAAATAAAATATGTATTTTGATGCTTAAATAGACACAGGCTAGGTACATAAATAATGAATTATTTTCCATGTCCTGGTATGTGAATTTCTTCAATCGTGTGATACCAAGATGTACGAAAAAGATGAAACATTAGAAGTATATGTAAGGATGTCACGGGTACTTCTGTTATTTTTGCCTACCGCCTTGAGAAAAGGCGTGAAGTTATGTATATTGTATTCTTTTAATTATGACCTACAACAGATTGATTGAGGTAATCATAAAACCTTTGTATCGTATTTCCAATAAAAGAAAATTAATAGGGCAAAATATACCAACGTACCTACAAAAGAAGTTAAAAAACGTTTACGTCGTTCATGAACTGTAAAAGTGATGTTCAAACACACATGTAGCTTGACTTTTTGAAGTTATGACTGACGCCGCCTCCCCTCGCTTCATTAGCATGTACGTGAATGATTTCAGTGTAAACGTTTCACGACGTTGTAACAACACAGGGAACGAACGTCAGGCCCATGAGTTTTTAAGTAGGTTCGTAGAATTCAACTACCATTAAAAAACACAGTGAGCGCTGCTACAAACCCTTGCTTACAAAAATATCGATATTGGTTGGACAGCGATGCGGAATTGAGGATGAATTATGTGATGACCTATGAGCTCTTTTCGTTTTCAATGTACCTAGTACTATATCGTCGGTGCCTGTATTTATAATATATGTATTAAGATTATAGCTTTCTGTTAGTTCGTGTCTCGGAGAGCACATCCCCGTAGTCGTGTCAGACAGAATAAACATGATACGTAGTAGCACAAAAGCATGCTCGTTATGAGCAGCTGTCACTAAGTAGCATACAAGTTGTAGGTGTATACGAAAAGAGCATACTCGTGAATAAGCACGCTCTATTTTTCGTGCTAACTAGCACACGGTGTGTTGACGACGCAAAAAAACCCTATCTTTACTCTTTGGTTTTACTATTTCATAATTATGTTTTTTTAAAGTGCCACCTTTTTTGTTTTCTGTCTGTGTGTCCAATAAAAAACTGGAAAATAATGTCACTCAGACGTGCTAAAAAGAAGTATCGTGTTAAGTTCGTGTTAAGTATGGTTTTGAGGTATGCGCATTATACCAAATGTAAACACTCGGAAAGCATGCTACAAATGAGCATGCTACCTAGTAGCAAACAAGCGTGCTTTTCTAGTAGCATGTGTATTCCAGGCTTTACCCATTTCAGAAAATTTCGTAAGCAGTCGCTCCATGCAAAATACTGTACTGTATTCAGCTGCATCTACCTAGACTGGACACCGACTCTAACATAGTTGGGAAAAGGCTAGGCAGGTAATGAGATGATAAATATTCTATTAGTTATGTAAAATGATCTTACCCACATACATACATAAGTTATTTCAGTAATCATGGTCTGTCCCATGTAATTTGGGGCCGGCGAAACAAGCGCTTTTTTCCACTCTCCCATGTCAATCGTCACACTTTTATTTACCCCATTTTCCTTTAGATCATTTTTTTTTTTTAATAAAAAACGTTGCCCCACACTAGGAATTTCTCCTGTATCGTGAGTGCGTTCACAAACATTTAAACTCACAAATACCCAAATACCCAGACCCGAAACAACTATCTGTAGATCATACAAATATTTGTTCCGTGCGGGGATCGAACCCGCGACACGCAGCGCAGCAGTCCATTGCTTGAGCCACTGCGCCAACCGTGTCGTCAATCCTCTTATAATCCATACATCTTTTCTTTTTCTTCCTCTCCCTCTCCATCCACATAAGATATCTCACTGTGTGCAATGAAATGTTCTCTCAAATGCTACTTACACTCTGCTGTCTATTATTTCGTACGCAAGACCGAAGATAGTAATTTCTATCAGTAAATTGCTTATAATCACAAAGTATCGCTCCAGTAATATCTAGAATACTGCGAGCTACCTTTGCCTTTCTAAGTAATAGGCTAATAATATTTTACTGACCAGTAAACAGCTACTTATTGCGTACATTATTTAAAAAGTCATTTTGTTCCATCTTAAGTAGTCGCGTAGTCTCGGGTACTATTGTGTATATACTCGTACGTATACCTAGTAACTTTGAAACAAAAAGTGCTTTTATTTTTCTACCCATACAATTATTATGATCGGACTTATTAAATAAAGAAGTTGTAATCGTTTTTCCACGAAAAAATCGCTTGTTTTGTGTATTGTTACTAATTAGTTCTCGTGACTGTACCTACATATTGGAAAGTTAAGTTTTCCGGAGCGCCGACTGGTTGGTTCCCGCCTAAGTGGCAAGCTTTGTCGGTGCGCACCGTGTAGAAGACGGTATCGAGTAGGCGCCGCAGGTACCACGCGCGTTCAATACGCTACAATCATACTCCTATAAATTATGCCACAAACTTAGTTTTCCGCTTGCTGCTATCTCGTCACAGCTCCGCCGTACGCGATATTCGACGTATTTTGTTAAATTACTTGTGTGACAACAACGTTCTCGACTCAAGTTTATCGGCTCACAGATATAAAAATAAAAGGCATTCGATCTAAAGCTCAGGAAAATTGAAACCAACATTTTCTTTGATAATATTTTAAGAATAAAGATTGAAAGAATTGTGTACTCTCTCTTCCGTGTTCCTGACAGCATCAGAAGCATCGTGTGTATGTACAGTGGGATGTGAGATGAGAGTAATGATTGGAGAATTCCGAAGGGAAGGAAGACGCCTACAAGTTTAAACACAGCACCGATGTCTAATTAATTCATACAGTTATGTTACCAATAACTAAATATTAATAAGTATGTTACAATAATCCCATGTGACACTAGTTTGACCTAGTTCGATAGCTAAGAGATGCTGCCGACAAAGATTCTGTGTTCCAAGTTATAATGTGCATGTTAAGTCTTATATGTTGTGACAATAATTATTATCTGTATAAACTAAGATCCAGCTGAAACCTGAGTTAGTTATGACTACGTACTTTGTTATAGAGTTGCGACAGCTATTTAATATTAAATGGTATACGCGACTGAGCTAAAAGATGAACAATTTGAAATAACAGTAGCTTCTAATTACTTATCGTCTTGCATTCAGAGTAGCAATTTCTTGCAATAATAGGGTTTGTTGTGATATAGTTTCTTCGCGTTGGAATTGCTGTTGAAAAGTTATGAAGCTAGGTAAATTATTTGGGATTGGGTTAAGCTATTATAGAACTTATAGCTGTTGGTACAGACGTGTCATTTTGTCGAGATTTCGGTAAAGGTATCTACAACGTAGGCCCTTAGGCTGGGCGGTATTCCGATCTGCGCAAGTCAGTTCTTACTAGATGGATGGTTTACTTGGCACCACCGCAGACAATACTCATGCATGCAGATAGTATTGTGTCCGTTAAATACCGTAATCATTTTCCGCAAAGCTTGACATCACTAAACTACAATTATTTACGACACTTTACCACACATAAAAATAAATTACGATTAAATGGTAACCTAAAAGGAAACCCTGCGTGACACCAATAACCTAACAAAACAAGTCCATATAGCAGGACGCAGGCGCATACGCGTGCCCAAACGGGTGTTAATAACCGAATAAATTACAGATTGGAGTCATGACTGTCAATATATCATTGCGTTGGACTTTGTATATCGTAGTTCTTAATTACAGATAATGTCACCCGGGTTTTCATTAAAACGAATACGAGGGCAACGGATGCAATATGTCAGGGAGGGTCGCTTGAATTTAATATATACCCTGGTCATCCCTATTCAGTGAAAACATTCAACAGTTACGTCGCTTCGCTGGTCGCCGCTCTTAACGTCTCTGTTTAAATGGGAACAGTCTTTCTCAGTTTCATTTTATCTGAATTTACTTAAATGTATTTCATGGAGCAGTGTTCTTTCGGCGCCATTCTCAGTATTTGAACAATAATGGACATTACTTACGATTGAATTTGAGACCCTGGAGGCCTATAAGTGAGAATCATTTTCAAAGGTTTTCGTAATTATTTCCACATCTCTAAATAATATTAATAACCTTTTACTTCTATTTTTATTACTATTTGGGGTATACTTGTAGTCTGTAAATAAAAATAGTAACAAATAGTCTCTATATTATAAACTAGCTGCTGCCCGCGACGTCGTCTGCGTGAACGCTATACAGTACCAAAAATACCTACGATTATACCTTTTAAAATAACATTCATTTACCCGTTTCTTCTTTACATTTCATATCTACAGAAAGTGCAGTAACAGAGGGAGACTGTCTCTTATAAAATTGTCCATCTAAAAGGGCTGATTTGCAGCCTGCTTTGTATAAATGACTTTATGGTGATTCTGCTGAATGAAGTCATAAGTTGTGATTGAAGCAGATGGAGAAAATAATGAATCTTCTTCTTCTTATCGTGTGGGCAGTAAGGTCTAACGACCCCACACACCCTAGTGTCAGAGTTTCTAAACCGCCGCAAGGGCCTCTGACATGGTTTGACGACCGCCATTTAGCGGCCGGGACCACCGGCTTATACGTGCCTTCCGAAGCACGGAACCATCTTTTTATCAGACAATCAGGTGATTGATCAGGTGGTGAATAATGAATAAGGAATACAGAATAGGGTAAAAAAAATGTATACATACTTATAGGACTTCTCGATAAACAACATTAGTGGTTTGGCTCTCCGCATCCAAAATGTAAAGAGAGTCAAGACTACGTACAGCTGCCCGTGTGAGAAGCAGCACGTCCTCTCGTTGACACCCGCTGCCCTCAATGTCTGCCCCTGCGACTTAATTATGGTCATCGCGAAGCAAACACTCATGGGGAACTGTACGCGCTTGAACTGGAACGGGAAGTTATGAGGTATGAGGAGAATGCGTGGTATAAATACTGCATTGCCACAACCCGTAAGAATTTCCGCCTCAATGGTGTGTCTGTGTAGCGAGATGAGTTCAAGGCGGGTCCCGTTACACAACTTCGGAGAAGATAGGTTCCGAAGAAGCATAATCAGGACACCGTCCTTCACCTTGATGGTATGCGCAGAATTTCCACGGGATAATGTGTGGCGTTATCTTGCTCGACGACAGTGTTTATAGAGATGTAGACCACTTCATTCACCTCAATTTCCGAGAGAATGCATTCGTTAATTGCTGCAGCCTGATAATTTTTGGGCGTCAAAATGACCCGCTCACACACCCAAGAATTCTGTTGGTGCGGTATACGACTGATGTCCCCGTACACACAGCGAATGAGTTCTTCTAAGCTGGATACAAATCTACCGAGAAACTCTGGAAGGACCACCTGTCCAACCCTCTCCTCTGGTAGAGTGCCTTCGCCAAGACTTAGAATGACGTTGGAGAATTCTTGAGCACGTGCATTGCCGCCGAGCCGAGCTCTCATCTAAATGGTCAAGCGTAGCGTACGAATTTGTGACCGCAACGAAGCATTCATCTCGTTAGCTCTCGATCCCCGCGTCACCACGGGAAGTGTTTGTCGGAAATCGCCACTGAACAGAACTGTGACACCACCCATCAAATGTTCGTTCCTGCGGATGTCCTGCAGGGTTCTGTCCACGGCCTCAACTGCCTTCCTATTGGCCATCGTACACTCATCTCATATGATCAAAGAGCAATCCTTGACCACAAACATGCGTTTCGGCTCTCTCTAAATCGATGGGAGTTTCAAACATGGCATGTGCTGTCTTGCCACCCGGAAGCAGTGTGGCAGCGATTCCCGACGACGCTACAGCAATGGCAATTTTGCCTTGCCTCCTGACCTCTGAAATTATGCCAGTGGTAACTAATGTTTTTCCTGTTCCACCAGGATCATCCAAGAAAAACATTTTACAAAGGTGTCATAAATTAGTTTTTGCTTTTAAGAGAACAAAGCGACATGGTAATTTAGTTTGGTAGTCATTTCGCCCGGATCGTAAATTGTCTCAGCGTTATACTCCCGATTTCCACGGTCTTGATGCGGTGATGATTGGGGAGTTGGTAACCCAATTCGACCAGTGGATTGCCGCCGATAGCAATGACCACGTCATGAAGTGAACTGTGAGACAGGTGTTCAGCACGCGTTCATCAGTTACTTCGACTTCGTCTCCAGTAGCACTCCCCAAAACTCGAAAAAAAACTTCAGACAGATGATGGCGATACTTCTCCCACAAAGCTACCGAGTTTGCAGTTCTTTTTGAGTTCTGTTTGTTATTATTACATAAAGACAAACTCGATGAATTTCATAAGACATAGATGAAGCAGCTTAAAACTTATATAAACACATTTTTTTTAAATTGTATTGCTCATCTCTGAAACGAAAACGATACAATTTTTAAGAAGAAAATGCACAACTCCATCTATGACTTTTATAAGCAACTATTAACCTCGCTAACAGTGTCAAATTTAAATTATTTGTATCCAAAAAGGGCTTACACATGTAATTCGACTTGATGTTTTTGAAATCTCATAGACGGCGCTGCTTTAAATATATTAATTTAATTTTAATTATGTTTATTGGCCTAAGTTACTTACATTGCTTGATTTTTATATTGTGAAGCTAGCTAATAGCATGGTTAACATAATCACAACATTCAAATATGCGTCGATAGATTACACGATGTTACAGAATGCGTTGAAGAAATAAAGCTTCACTGCTCGTTCCCCGTAGGTGATAGCGTGATAATATGTAGCCTATGTGTTGACCCAACTCCTAAGTAATATTCGTGCCAAATTTGAAGTAAATCCATGCAGTACTTTTTGAGTTTATCCCGGACAGACAAACAGACAAACAGACAAACAGACAAAAATTCTAAAAACTATATTTTTGACTTCGGTATCGATTATAGATCACACCCCAAGTATTCTTTTAAAAAATTATTCAATGTACAGTTTTGACTTTCCTACCATTTTATTATATGTATAGATACCTACTACCTATTTTACGATAAAATTGTAAATGATTTCTACGACAACTTTTAACGGGACACAGCAGTCTTTGGGTCTTTTCGCAACCTATGTCAGCCCCACACAATTTTTACAATCTATGTCGGTGCCACATAATTTTTGCAACCTATAATTCCATATAATGTTTGCAATCTAAGTCGGCCCATATTACAATTATATCTTTTTCGTTAAAACATCACTATCCCTGGGCCGTGGCCAGGGATAGTGATCCACTTCCTATGTTTATTTATAGATAGCCAATAGAGTTTTATAGATTTGTTGTTATTTATAAGATCAATATACATATCAATACAATCTAGGTCTAAATACATACAAATACCTCATCGGGATACCGAAGAAATCACTTGAAGAGGACGTCGACGTCCCCAAGGCTGTAGAATAAAGTTGTTTTTGTATTTCCTACCGACACTACACGAGATAACTGACACAATAACTGGCATCTGCCCACTCATTGGTGACCTTTGATCAGATTACCGCCATATGACTCCACAAGACTCCTTGGTTGGTCTCGCAAGAATTTTCACAAAGAAATAAAAGTAGAGTTATTGTAAATTTAAAAACTTGTATCGGTTTCTCGATACTACTATTTACTTGACACGTTTATATACCAATATAAATAGGACAGTAAACGCATCAAAATCTAGACAAACATAATTAGCGTGAGTAGCGCTGATAAATTACTCAATCGCCTTCATCTGCCGGCCATCATCGGGAAACTTCTCCACGCTATGAATTATCGGCGAGCTACTAATGAGAGGAATGGCGGCATTACAAGTAGCTATCGGGCCAACTCTAATAGATTACCGATAGATCAACGACCTGAAACACGTGACTTGATACTGGGAAATATAAGAGTATACAAGTTCCGAGCTACATTGCAGAGCTACCACAGTATAATGAGGGCGTGAACTCGTTCTCAGATGAAATCTATGAACAAGACAACCCGGGAACAATACAAATACCCACTTTGCAACTGTATGTATAGGTGCCGTAAGCTCGTATATACGTTGTTTGATACAACTACGACGCGGCCTTATCGGTTTACTGTCTAACATTTATGTTTCGACTGCAGATCATTTATTTGTGGCTCTGCTATTGGTATTGTTAACAAACATGTAGACAGATGTGTGCACGGAATAATTAACTGTATCATCATTTGCAGATAAAACAAGATATCGTGTTTTACCTACTTCTAAACTTTCGAACAAAAATGAACCGAAATGTGGGAAACTCTAAACTTGTTTATAACATGTTGGCTTTGGCTTGTTTATGTACCAATAACTAATTTTACCGAGCAAATAACAAACCAAATAACCAATTTAACCAAGCAAGTTCTAAACTTTATTAAGTGAGAATATACTACTCTGGTTGAAAAAAATGAAACTACCAACAGAACATTTCTGTAGAATTTCTCTCTGCAATAACTCAAATGATAGCGCAGCTTAGTGAAGTATTTTAAAGGTGTTATGAAATATCCTGCAAACCATAACACTAGTCAGTGATACCCAAAAATGCAGTTTACAATATTTAGAAGATTAAATATGGATAGACGCACGGACCGCGTTCAGTTTACCAGGAATTCTATAATAAAACACAATATCTCTAACTCCGTGTAACGAACAGGTTTATCGTGTCTCTTGCATTGTTCGTCGGAATATTGGTTTACGATATTGACATCAATTATTTTCAAACTATGAAATCGTCTTCATACTACCTTTGTGTTAAGGGCGCAACGAAGCAGCGCAAGAGTACTACAGGCCTGTCTAGACCACAGAACAAGAAGAACAGGGTCTAGACCTTGTGTGGAAGTTGAGTAGGCCCTCGTAGTAGTAATAACGTTGAACATAATCACGCTGTGCATGCATTAAATGTGTATCTGTCGCGTAGGCCATACGTAGCATAGTAATCTCACAGGCCAGTGGGGAAATCTGGTCGGCATAGCAACCGCGTAGCCATGTGTTGTTCGGAGCCGAAGCAAACAAAAGCGCACAGCCGCAGCACTGTGTGTGTTGCGGCGCGGAGTTCGTAGTCCCGCGTATCGGTCATGTAGCGGTTACCAGAAATCACTGGAACGCCACGTTTGTTTATTTCGTAAGCTAAGTTGATTTTCTGTAAAGAATTCTGTGTTTACCTAGTACTGTAAAACAAATATTTTCTTTAGATTAAAACTTATTTTACAGTACGTTTAAAATTGCTTCAAAAACTCACAAAATAATAATGTCTGCCTTAAAAACGTCAGACTACACGGCCTGTCTATTCGTTATCGATGCACATAGTCGACGCACGATGCAATAACGGATTACGTGAACATTTTTCAAACACACACATGAATAAAATATTTTTCGTATAAACTTCTAAGGAAACTTGTTAATAAATTTTCAACATGTTGCCAATGTGCTGTTATCATAAGTTTTACTCAAGAAGCGAGACCATTTAACAATTATGAATAGAATTTCTGTTTTAGTGCTAACTGTAAAGCAAATAGACATAAATAGACATTTTAGGCCGGGACTATACGGAGACGAATAGAACAGTGCCGAGATTTTAGCAAAATTCAACCAATCATCGTTAGAGACGAGAGATGCGATTTGGATTTCAACGAATGTGATAGGTTGATTTCTGTGTGTGTCCTGTCCGCTTCGCTTATGTTTGCTTCGTTTCGGCCATTATGAAAAGCCAAGTTTTGGCTTTTCCTAATCCCGTATTGCATACCTACATGTTACAACACACTATGGAACTTATGTATGTACCTACGTGCTAATGGGTTACTTAGTCATGCATGGAGAGTCTGTTTAGGGTTTTATAAATTTTAATTGAATCACCACCACTGCAAAACCATCATCATCTGTATAGCCTTTTTTAAACTGTATAGAGATCGGCCTCCAGTATAACTGGATTTTACATGGAGCGACTGCTTATCTGTCCTCCATAACCAAGCCATGTACCTGGTAATACGAAACTCCTCGATAAGGCTGGTTGTCAGATTCTCGAGCCACTGACTACCATTAACGAATGACAAAGACCTAACAATGACAGCCGGGACCGAGTGCAATACGTCATTACGAAAGTTACAACGTCGAATCACACGGCGCCGAATGTTTGTGACAACGAATACTGTGAGTACGAAAGCACGCAGCGACGAATCACGTTACAACGAATGCACGAGACTTCGAATCACGGAACAACGAATACACGTTACAACGAAAATCATCACACCGAATCACGTGACCCCGAAATAACGTAACAACGAACGTATCACCGACAGCAAAACAGTAAAACAAAATCAAATATTTTTTACATCGACGCATTGTTATAATATTACTTTCCCGGCAATATGTGGTTGTACTATTGGTAAGTATTGCTCGGCCATCTTGAAAATATACACACATTTTCACGCTACACGTGAAAATGCTTGGCCGGGCCATTAGTGCAATTATGCAATTAACCGATGCATAGTTATAGTAGTAAAAAAAATTGATTATGTTTTACAACTGTTTTGTTGTCGGTGATACGTTCGTTGTTACGTTATTTCCAAGTCACGTGATTCGATGTTATGATTTTCGTTGTAACGTGTATTCGTTGTTCCGTGATTCGAAGTCTCGTGCATTCGTTGTAACGTGATTCGTCGCTGCGTGCTTTCGTACTCACAGTATTCGTTGTCGCAAACATTCGGTGCCGTGTGATTCGACGTTGTAACTTTCGTAATGACATAAGTTTTTAAACTGACATGGTCACTGACACTACTATTAATATCATAAACGGGATATTTACCATGTTTGATTTTTGTTTCGAGTTCCCGATATTTCGGCGCTGTTACGTGATCATGGTGCTTGTAACAGCGCCGAAATATCGGGAACTCGAAACAAAAATCAAACATGGTAAATATCCCGTTTATGATATTAATTTCGTAATGACGTATTGCACTCGCCGGGACCAAAGCCTTAGCGTGATTTCTGAGGCACTGGTGGTCACCAGATCCACAGATCAATCTAGAAAACTGTGGCTTAACCTGAAGATTGTTTCGAGCTGCCGAGCTGTAATTTTTAAGCCGCGAGTTACTCCCACTACAAATACAAAATTAACTAATTTCTATCGTTGATGTCAACGCTATCTGAAATATAATTATCGGTATTGATTCGTACAAGCAGTAATCATGGGGCGGGCTTTTCCCTATTCCCCCTTCGGTGGAAATACCCGCTAAATAGCAAATGGAATCCTTATAGATACGTTCTGTCCGTCTGTCTGCCTGTCTATCAGTACCCGTATGCCACAGCCCTTTTACTCCGAGACTATTGTAATTTGGAAAGTAGGTGCCTTCTTTAACCACTACATAAATTACTTAAATGACATGGAAATAAAACAAAGTAGGGGTGGCGTTTCAAACATGTAGCTAAGGGTTAAAAAAACCTACGTAAAAATCTATATGAGATATCTACCGATAGCTTTGAAATTATTATATCGAGATTCTTCTTCCTTAAAGATTTTATGAGAAATTTCTTCTAATTTCTAAAGTAAGAGGAGGAAAATTCTGAGAATTGAGTTTGTAAAGCGTAAATTAGTTTGAATAAGATTTGATATTTGTTTTCGTTTTCTTTATTGACTTTTTGTAACACTAAGTTTTACTGTTGAATGCAAATTGACTTAGGAATGAGCGGCAAAAATATTGTTTTTAAATTGTTTGGTGCTTAGAAACCCTTCGCGAGGACGACATGCGCTTAACGTTTTATCAGACCTGTGATATGCCTGTGATCTTAGCGAACACAATTTCACACCCCTGTTTTGTGACCTGACCAATCTCGTGTTCTAATATAAACGATCCGTCGCGCTAATAGACAATCGTCATGTACACACTTATATCACGCATTTGCTCGAACAATACAGGAAGGCGCCATCCGTCAATTCGACATCGCGTTTAAGGTAGCCCGAACAAAATGAACGAGACAGTCGCATGTTTACAAAATGATCGTGCAATATATAATATAAAACACATAAATATAACTTTAAACCAAATAATATAACTATTTTAATGATACTATTTTAAATTAATATTATTTAAGTATTTTGTTGACATTCTGTTTAGTCCGTCAGTTAGGCTGCCATCAGACGGACTGCATTGCAGCAACCGCGTACTGTCGATTTAGTCAAGTGTATGCAGTTCTCTGCAGTTGGATCTGACTTTCTGCAGTTGACGCCACGCATCTAGCCCAGGAGCTTTTTTTTTTTGGGGGATTGGAAATCATCAAATAACTCCTCCCACTCTTGGGCAGAGCGGCACGAAGTGTCAGACTTCTACTGACTAAAAATCACCCATGTTCCTTCTTCGCCGTTGTGCCGCGGTATCTCTTTCGACATCCCGCAGCCCCGCCGGGCGTCGGCCCTTGCGGGCCCCTTCCATGTTGCTGACATCTCATTGAGGCGCGCGTGGAACACGAACGCGCCGTCGACACGGTCTGTTGTCGTCATAAGACGGATGGACGGCGAGCTAGTCCATTACTCACCGTCCACAGGCCCGCGTCTACGGTGGCCGGAAGCCATCACGTGGCCACCGACGCCCGGACCGCCTCCCGCGGCGGCTGGGACGAGAGGTTTTCTCCCTCTCATGTTCCGCCACCTCCTTCGCTAGCAATCACTGCTTCGCAGAAGGAGGCGACGGCGTCCCATTCCTCCTCGGTCTGGACCATGGCTTGCACCAGGGCTTGGAGCCCAGGAGCTTAGTGTAAGATTTGACGTCGAAATGAAAGCACAGACTGATGTCATTGCCACTTCTCTTGTTATTATTACGGCACCGCGCCACCAGGAAATTATAGAAAATTTTAAGTTTACCAACAGAATTTTTTTCCTAGTTATTTTTTTTTCTGCTAACTTTGATATCATTGATTCGCATACAAAAGTCTTATCATTATTATGTTACTACTTACTATATTCTTGATTTTTATAATTCCAAATCCTGACTGAACTTACGTTTTATTAAAGAAATAAATAAGTCAGTAATTTGGTATAATAATCCATTTTTATTTAAACTTCAGACACTCTTCAGACACAAGTGATTCGCGTGCTCCTTGACTAACTGCACACATTGTATGCGGTTAGCGATGGCCATCGTGCGTGCGACACTACACGACTATAGCAGACCACGTAAAGTTGAAGTTACCACTGTATGCAGTTAATATTGACTTTACCTGAATGCAGCCTACCGCGTGAAGTTGGTATCATGACTGAACGAAGTCGAGTACAACTGCATGCAGTTCAATATACTGACCGCACGCGGTTGCTGCGATGCAGTCCATCTGATGGCAGCATAACGAAAACTAATAGATACATGTTTATTGTTTTATGAAATTAATAAAAAATTACGAAGTTAAAACGCGTCGAAGATGAGTGAGTGTATGAGTGACGTCACTTTCCGGTAAAAAATGTACTGAAATGTGGCGTCACACAAGTTTTCGAGGCACTGTATTGTCTACAATTTTTTGTTTAAGTACATAATTATGTGAAAACGAAAAAAGATGGCTATTTTTCAGAAATCTATCTGACGGAATATGATATGACTTTTTTTTTGTCAAATACCCAAATAAGGTACATTTTTCTTTTTCGTCTTTATGGATGATGTGCTAAAAAGGAGGAGGTTCACAATTCGATCGGTATGTTTTTTTTTCTATTTTTTTTTTTCTATGTATGTACACCGATTACGCTGCGATTTATGATCCGATTTACGTGATTCTTTTTTAGTTTGATGCGGAATAGTTGCCATTTTTCTAGTAACAATGTAATATTGATACTTGACAAGGATTTGTGTGAGATACCACAGCTAAAAACGGTGAAATTAAAACTTAACTTTTGAGTTGTTTTTGTTGCATGTCGGTGCAACAAAAACAACTCAAAAGTAGAATATAACCTTACTTTTAGAAGTTTGTGATATTTTTTGTCTGACTGTACACGGTTTGAGGACAATTGTGACACATACCTTCACATTTATTTTGTACGTTAAACTGGAAAACCAAAAAAAAAGATGCTGTTTCTTACATAGCAGCTGTTTTTTGCCCCTATAAACAGGTGCAAGCGTTTCAGGAGACTGTCGTCGAGGTAAACTAAGTCGGAAACATGCTTCACGATAACAAATAATAAGTTTTCAATACACTTCCTCCAAAACCGACCCTTGTCGCACTACTTTTAGGTTCAAATTGCAATGTATTTTATACTCATTGTTTTTTTTTATATTAGCTTAACCTTGTTTTGCACAAAATTCAGACTCCGTGGCTACTACTGAGAACTTTCTGAAAGTAAAGCCCGATAACACTTTGCACGACTTGGAAATCGAACAAAGGACCTTTTTAGTTTTTTTAAATTTTGCTCAACAGTTGCACCTACGACCACAAGACCAAATCAGATTTAAAAAAAATTGTGTTTATACAGATTATATTATTATTATACACAAATTTTTACTTTTATCATTAAATTAACTAACATATACTTGTTGCTAAAATTAAAAAAATGTTTAAATTTTCTCACTATAAACACGGCTTACCTTTGTTTCTCCCATAACCTGCGAAGGTTTAGCCATGCCTCGAGGTAATAACACGCCCATCGTTTTTGCGTCGGGGGTTAAAAAGCAAAATAATATAAAACGTAGTTTCACAAAGACATTCAAATAAGTTAAAATCTCTTTGTAGTTTCATAACGATTAATGGCAAAATACATTTCGTACCGTTATTTTATTTATTTCAAATCGTCGTTTGATTCACGTTAGCATTTGTCACAGCCGTTTTCGGCTCGATACCTGTGTGCATACGTGATTTCCGCCTAGGCTACACAGAGCTGGCCACGACTCAGCACAAAACACGCTTGAGGAGTGTCCTGCGTGGGCTTCTAAACGGCCAAGTCTTGGTAGCCAGGATCTGCCGAGATCTGTCTCTGCCTGCAGAAGTTGGAGCTGTACTGGCGGATTCTGACAACAGGAGGGAGGTGACCTCGTTCTGTGAGACCGTGATGGTCCAGAAGGAGGCTGCCGAAGGGGATCGTGAGGGGGCCTAACCAAACAGGAGAAAAAATCATCGGGGTTTGGTTAACATGCCGAAACACCACCTGCATTATTTAAAACATTTGGGACTTTGGGGTTACGGGCATGCAGAGTGAGGACTCTGTGCGCTCACCGAGTGACCTAAGAACGGCAGCACATCAGTGTCATATGCAGATTGTGACCACCGGGGTGGTTTTATTGAGGTAAAAATCCCACACTCTCCGATCTTCTCCCCAAAAGCCGGCCAACTTTTGAAGGCTTCCACCGACAACAAAAATAAATAGATAGGCTACACTGACAAAGCTTCCCCAATGTATATTATTATACACATTTATTAAGTGAATTACCTATTTTACTTAAATGGAGGAGCTTGTGGCAAAATAGCAACAGTCACTCGGGTAAATCTTAAGGTAAAGCCGCGGTCGCCTAGTTTGATCCGTAGATGAGTATCCGCCTATTACATACCAAGTTTCTGCCGTGCCTCGGAAAACACGTTAAGCCGTTGCTCCCAGTTGTCATTTGTACATCTGTGACAGTCGTTACAGGTAGAGAGGCAGTCGCTCCGTTTAAATTACTGGTATTCAGCTGCATCCGTTTAGACTGGTTTTTTATTTCCGGTTAAACAACGCATGGAGAAAGAATACAGAAGCATAAAGTATAAGCATTATCAGCTTATTCCCATATACAGCTGTTCCCACGGCTGAGACTCAGGCCTCCTCTCTATAAGAGGGAATGGGCCAAATGTCCACCACGCGGGCCCAGTGCGGGTTGATGGTAATGCGCTTGGCTGGGTTCGAACCCACCAAGCCACCCTTTGTCAGAACTCATACTGATTTCATACTGTTTATAGCAACTAAACATAATTTTGAGGACTGTAACATTTCACAACAAGATTTGATTTGTGTTAAAATAATGTCTAAACTTTAATTAACATAATCCATATCTTCTTATTATTGGTCACTACACGATGTCAACCTACACCTAAAAAAATTGAAGTGGTCCCCTTTAGTCCTCTTTTTGTTTTAAAAATCCTCGACGGATGATGCTTCATTTAGTGGCTGTCATGTCAACAGGCTTCGAAATCCTGGCATACTCGTAGTACGGCCGTTAGTAGAACAGAATAAAAAACAAAAAAAAAGTTGCCACCGTTTTATAGTCATTATATAATTTTGTATCGCCACTTTTTGTGCAAGTTGTATTGGCATTTTTAGTCACAACTTTTCAGTAGTTTTTGGATCTTTACATTTAAATTTAAGAATGAGTGTAGAGACTGTGATAGAGACTCACCGACCCCAAAGTCAGACCATTAATACGGTTTTATGGGGTTTAGTTTACAAGTCATTTACTTACCATTATGACAATATAAATAAATAATAAAAAATAGGACTTCAAAATGTGAGTGTACCTACTTTTAGTCTTACCTTTCGGGAATTGGAAGCGTAATCTTATTTATATTAAGATCGATAACGTCTAACAAGTGGGTGCTTTAACTGACAGTTAATGGTCAGACGTCAAACTCAATACAACTTACGATCGATCCACAACACATAGGGGCCTACTCCACGCTCACACTTCACCACAGTCCCGGCCTGCGCGAGCTTACCGCACGAAAAAACTGAACGCTCCCGGCCCGCGGCGCTACCACACGCTCAGTTAAGTACGCGCAGGTCTCATTTCTGTCGAAATCGTCGTCGTGTAAACAACGTTTCCCAGTGAAGAACTATTTCATTAATCCTTCGATTTAATTTTTCAAATTGCAGGCAGAGATTTACATAGACTTAAAAAATCAGGTATAAAGTCGCGATCATACGTATACGTAGGTCTGCCATTTTTTAATGACATTTTTGATGTACGACAAAACGTACCTCATCGAACGACGACTAGCCTCGACTGAGGTGTGAGCACTGAACGCCCAACCACACGCACAGAAAAGTTCGCGCAGGCCGGGCTCGCAGGAAAAATTTCTAGCAAGTCGAATATCGTTCAGGCCGCGCCGTGGGGTTTGCGCGGGGTTTGCGCGTGATTCAGTTTTCCCAACCACACGCACGGTGTTCCGTGTTCAAGCCAGTTTGCGCAAGTAAGTCCGTGGGGAAGTGTGAGCGTGTGGTAGGCGGATTAGGTGTCCTTAGAGCATTTACTACTAACTTTAGTCTAGCACTTTATTTTACTCCAAAATTGAAGCAAACGTCTGTTTGTAATTTCATAATAACAGCTTGTTACTGAATGTTATTTTTTAATATTTTTGTCTTAATGTGTACCACTATGTTTATTCCGGCTAATCGTCGAAACGGCTGGACCTATATTGACGGACTTTCACTGACTTATAGTTGATTTTATAAGGAGTAACTTACGCTCCCGGCTCCGGGCTTATTACAAACATACAAGGTGTTTACTTATGGTAAATTTTAGAATCCATATTTTGTGCAGTTTTTTAATACCAGTTTCATATATTTTAATAGTGGGTCTGCCAAATGTTTCAGTGTACGCAAATGCAAAATTCCGGCTTCATTTCGAAGCCATTACGGACATTTACCTAGCTAACCTGCTCTTTAAAAAATAACATTAAAATCTCATTTACGTTACCCTCCGCGAACTACGAAAACGGCAAGGTATAATATTCCGGGGTTTAGCCATTTAAGTGTGTATTATTTCTAGCCAAAATATGTAGAAGCCCTGTTTTCATATTTCTGGGCGCTAATAAATTAGTATGTAGTTATATCTGTTGCTAACTTAATTCTGTTAATCTAATCGTTTATTCTAATCCTCATTATAGCTATTAGGTACCTACGTCTGCCATCTATCTCCCCTTTTGTGGAACAACAGACCTAATCATTGTAAGGCATTTAATGTAGAAAGCCTACAAGTGTGCCGCGTCCAAGATTAAAGCCTTCTGTATCAAGTTTTCAAATAGTTGTTCATAGCTTTCCGTTCTTTCTTGACACTTTCAATAAATTAGGTATGCTTACTATCGTTAGTTATATTTTTTACTATTTCAAAGCGTGTGTTAACCTTTAGCTTTTTATTAGGTAGGTAAAACTGTTATAAAACGAAATGAATCCATCTCATATCTAGCTCGACTATAACATTAAAGTCTACAATCGGCTATGACACAATTTTACAGCCATCATATCGTTTGCAGTCGCTCAATTCTATTCTGCCCTCGTAAATGAAACCACAGTAACTCCAAAAGTGCATTTTGAGAAAAACGTGGTTAAAGTTTAATTGTGAAATCGTTTTGTTATAAAGTAAGAAGAAGAAAGAAAATATTTAAACTAGGTTGAAAATTATATTTTGGAAAATAAATAAAGCTTTAATTTAGAATATGAAGAACTAATATTGTATTGTTATTTAATTAATAAAATCAGTTAATGTGTTGTGAACTAGGAACAAAATTCATAAAAATTTATTTTTTTATGCTAAAATCCAGTAACTCAAAGGTTACTGTGGTTTAGTCTAGTTTTACTCGTTACTGTGAATTAAACATTTAATGACAGGTACTCTAGTGATTATACGACACAGTAACTGTACACATACTGGGTTGAAACCTAATAAGAGTAGGCTCCGATAACCTAGCTGAATACCTAGTAAGTAAAGATACTGTAATAAAGACTAATTTATGATTAGTAAATCTAAAATTCACTAATAGGTATCTATATATACTGTGTTCTAAGTTAACCTTTGTCATTTTTATATGCTTCCTCAAAATAATACTAACGCTGGTTTTGTCTTAAAAGGTATGATTTAAACAATAAAACCTCTTAAGTTAAATAAAAATATTATTTTGAATCGACAAATAGTAAAATCACGTTCTTATTACATTAATTACTAAGCTATAGATCATTTTCTTATTAATCAGTCTCCTTTAATAGTCTCCATTAATTTTATTTCTCTATGTGGAATACAATTGCAAAATGAGCAGATAGTGAGATCAAATATTTTAAGTTATTGCGCTTTGCCAGTAATTAATTTAAAATTACTTTTTAAAAGTAAAAAATATTGAAAACATCATAACGAATAAACTGTAAATGCAGAAATGAAATAAAAAAATACAAAATAGTCACAACTATCATCATTATTGGTACGTAAATTGATGGTCAAAATAAAAGTCGATTTGAAGACGTGAGTTTCCAGTGAGGTTCCAGTTTCATAATTAAATCGGATTGTCTTTGCTAACTTCCATCACGCGCTGTAGGTTTTTGGAACAGGCTCAGGCATTCCGTTTTTTATTAAAACACTGTAGTGCAATATAATTCTGATCAATGGAAAGCTCAAAAACTACATCAAACGTGTCCTTATTAAAAAAGCGTATTACAAAATCAAGGACTACGTTCAAGATGAAGAAGTTTGGCTTTATCTCCTACGCATTTGGTTTCCCTGGTAACAAATAAACGGATGAACGTTTTAACTATTCTCAACCTTATTTTTTCTTTTCTTTTTACAATAGTTTTCAACCATTTATACGCTTATAACCAAGAATAGTTACAGCACTGATTTCACAACATTTAAGCCACATATTAAATTTAGTCTTTTCATAATATTTTCTTACCTTGTATAGATTCTTATCGATTGTTGCCTTTGTAGGCCTAGTGAAATAGAATATTTTGATTTTTATGAATGATTTCTTTAGAACCTCTACGAAAGCACACAAATAAATTCTGTACGTGTTTCTATGAAGGTGTGCAGATGAACGTTCCTCGTAATAGCAAAAACCTACAACAATGATGACTGAACAGTATTGTGAAAATGATTGAAGTCATAATTTTTTTGGGTTGTATTTCATTGTTTCATTTCTTACTACTGACAAGAGGCTCCGTCTAGGCTCAAATTACTTTATTGTGTTCGTTTTAGCAGCTATAATATATGCAAAGCTAAACAGTTACAAATATTTATTTTGTGAAGCGCAGTCAGTCCGAATCAACATCTGTCTTTTCAAAGTCTCTTTTACGGTTAAGAAACTGGTAAAAAGGGGTCTGTCTCCACCGATCCCGGGATCCGATTTGATGTAACACGGATCCCGGGATCCGATTTGATGTAACACGGATCCCGGCGAGTTGTCTCCACGGATCCCGCGTACAGAATTAAGAAGTTAAGCATAATGTTTTTCAAAACTAGTTTTCTTTTTTCCAATTTTCAAACGAAAAGAAGTTATAATTTAAAATAAAAAGGATTAGTGTAGTAAAGTCTCACAAACTACCAGGAGGCCAGAAACATGAAGGAGGTACATTGTTAATAGGAATCTCTTAATCAAACCTCCCAAACCTGAAGTTGTGGACGATTATGTCTACCTGGGACAAACGGTCCAGTTGGGTAGATCTAACTTCGAGAAAGAGGTCAATCGTCGAATCCGACTCGGCTGGGCAGCGTTCGGGAAGTTGCGCGGTATCTTCTCGTCCAACTTACCCCAGTGTCTCAAGACGAAAGTCTATGACCAGTGTGTGTTGCCAGTGATTACATACGGGACCGAAACGTGGACGCTCACAATGGGCCTCATCAGAAAGCTCAAAGTCACCCAAAGGGCAATGGAGAGGGCTATGCTCGGAGTTTCCTTGCGTGATCGAATCAGAAATGAGGACATCCGCATGAGAACCAAGGTTACCGACGTAGCCCGAAGAATCGCCAGACTTAAGTGGCAATGGACAGGGCACATTGCTCGCAGAACGGATGGCCGATGGGGCCGAAAAGTTCTGGAATGGCGACCGCGAACCGGAAGACGTTACGTTGGAAGGCCTCCCACTAGGTGGACCGATGACCTGGTCAAGGTTGCAGGAACCCGCTGGATGAGAGACGCACGGGACCGGTCAATGTGGCGACGCCTGGGGGAGGCCTATGTCCAGCAGTGGACGTCTTTTGGCTGAAATGATGATGATGATGATGATGAATCAAACCTATATATCTATATACCTTTCTAATACCATGCAGCTATAGATATATTGTCTCCACGGATCCCGGGATCCGTGGCTACAAGAAATAAAAAATAAAAATGTAGAAACGGATCCCGGGATCCGTGGAGACAACTCGCCGGGATCCGTGTTACATCAAATCGGATCCCGGGATCGGTGGAGACAGACCCGTAAAAAGTGCCTAATGTTTTCTTTTCTGCGCCCTGATATAGCTTTATGCTATATTACGGATCCGGACCCCGTTACATGCAATCGCAAAAGGTTAGCTTAAACCCCAGTAAACCAAAAGTTACTGTGGTTAAGTTTTGTATTTTCAAATAAATGTAGAAACGCAGGCGTCTTAAACTGAGTAACTAAGATACTGTGATTAATTTAAGGAAAACTATTATAAAGGAGAATGGGCTTATTGGTACACCCCTCCAATAGCAATGAGATATACGTCGTTGGATAGCTCTTTTTAACTGAAACAATATTTACTATTACAGTTTTGTTGAAATGTTTGTCCGTTTTGAGTTATAGCTCAAAAACAAAAGTAAAAATGGATACCTATTAACGTTTTAATATCTTAGTGTGTAAGCTAAAATTACATCAATGTCGTTGTATATAACGTAATTCGTAATTATCATAACAAAACATAACATCACGCCTGTAATTCCCGAAGGGTTAGGCAGAGGTGTAGGTGCCTAATAGTAGGTACACCCACTTTTCGTCAGTTATGTTTAAGTCCCATGTAATAAGGGGCGAGCCTATTGCCATCAACCTGGCACAAATCCAGACACCATGGCTGCTACCAAGAAATTCTTGAGGGAAACTCCAATAACACTTTGTCCGACCAGGGAGAATGTATGGAAGCTGGTACACCCCTCCAATAGCAATGTCATATACGTCGTTGGATAGGTCTTTTTAAATGGAACAATATTTACTTTGACAGTTTTGTCGAAATGTTTGTCCATTCTGAGTTATAGGTTAAAAACAAAAGTAAAAATTGATGATATTAATATTGTGATATCTTGGTGTAAAAAGGAAAATAACACGTCGTTGTATAATAATATATATTATTAAAGTATAATAATGTAATTCGCAAATAACATAACATACCATCACGCCTGTAATGCCTAAAGGGTTAGACTGAGGTGTAACTTATAATAATACACCGATGTTTTCGGCAGTTATGTTTCCCATGTAATAGAGGGTGAACCTATTGCCATGAACTAGGCATAAATACAAATTCCTTGACTGATACTGACAAATTCTTGAAAGAAGAAGAGCAAATCCAATAGGTAACAATTTACCCGACCCGGGAATCGAACGCAGGGCCTCATGTTCAGCAGTCGCGCTTGCAACCACTAGATCAACGAGACATTCAAAAATTACCAATTAATAAAATGTACGTAAACAGATGAGTACCTACTTTGTGTCGGAATACTAAAAACTTTTTTTAACTTTGGTTTTTGAGATATAACTCAGGATGGACAAACTATTTCGGCAAAGCTGTCATAGTAGATATTGTTCCATTTAAAAAGATCTATCCAACGACGTATATGACATTGCTATTGGAGGGGTGTACCAGCTTCCATACATTCTCCCTGGTCGGACAAAGTGTTATTGGGGTTTCCCTTACGAATTTCTCAGTAGCAGCCACGAAGTCTCGATTTGTACATAGTTGATGACAATAGGCTTGCCACCTATTACTTGGATATTAAACATAACTTGGATATACTATCAGATACCCCTCTACCTAACCCTTCGGGGGCTACCGGCGTGATGATATGTTATGTTATTTGCGAATTACATTATTTTATTATTATACAACGACGTTAGTGTTATTTTCCCTTACACACCAAGATATCACAATATTAATAATATGATTTTTTACTTTTGTTTAAGAATAGAATAGAATAGAATATGTATTTATTCGCTAATGGACAGCAGCAACACAAAAGAGCAGCACATATATAAAACAAATAACAACAAACAGCTTAACAATTAATTAAACAGCTCAACTGCGCTGAGCATGCCCATAACGAAAGGGTAGCCAACTCAGCATATGCTGGGTGTAAAACACTCAGCGCTGGTTTTCAGTAGGCCCCCCGCAGTGACACACGGATGAGGGTAGTAGGTAGTAAATAAATAATTTTATTCTAGTACTAGCTTTTGCCAGCGGCTTCGCCCGCGTGGAAAAAACCGACTTTCCATACAAACTTTCATCCCCTATTTAACTCCCTTAGGGGTTGAATTTCGAAAAATCCTTCCTTATTCCTTGTCTACATTATAAAGGGAACCGCTGTGCAAAATTACAGCTATCTAGGTCCAAGGGTTTGGGCTGGGCGTTGATGAGTCAGTCAATCAGTCAGTCAGTCAGTCAGTCAGGACTTCTCTCTTTATTTATATAGATAACCTTTAACTCAGAATGGACAAACATTTCGACAAAACTGTCAAAGTAAATATTGTTCCATTTAAAAAGACCTATCCAACGACGTATATGACATTGCTATTGGAGGGGTGTACCAGCTTCCATACATTCTCCCTGGTCGGACAAAGTGTTAATGGAGTTTCCCTCAAGAATTTCTTGGTAGCAGCCATGGTGTCTGGATTTGTGCCAGGTTGATGGCAATAGGCTCGCCCCCTATTACATGGGACTTAAACATAACTGACGAAAAGTGGGTGTACCTACTATTAGGCACCTACACCTCTGCCTAACCCTTCGGGAATTACAGGCGTGATGTTACGTTTTGTTATGATAATTACGAATTACGTTATATACAACGACATTGATGTAATTTTAGCTTACACACTAAGATATTATAACGTTAATAGGTATCCATTTTTACTTTTGTTTTTGAGCTATAACTCAGAACGGACAAACATCTCAACAAAACTGTAATAGTAAATATTGTTTCAGTTAAAAAGAGCTATCCAACGACGTATATCTCATTGCTATTGGAGGGGTGTACCAGCTTTCATACATTTTCGCCCATTCTCTTTTTACGGAAATTTTACTGATAACCACAGTATTCGAAAAAGCCGTGTTAAAGCCAAGTAAAACATTTATAAAAATAGGTGAACACATATACAGCACAGTAAATACTAATTTACTGTGTTCAAAGCTAAAAAATCAGACACTGTGTTTTGTTTTAAAAATATCTTGATTTTTAGCAAAATACTGTGTTTTTATCTATCATATCTCCTTAACGGTGCTAAATACAGACATACAGAAAATTTTCCCAAATAGCGCTCGGCCTCCTTGTTAGAATAAGCTCACGCATAAACACAGTAACTGAAGTTACTGTGGTTTCATTTACGAGGGCAGTATTTTACACCTTAGTTAGATCTTTATTGATCGTCAAATAAAACTGAAGCTCGCAGCGAGACTTGCAGTGGAACGTATAATGTAAACTAAAATACCTCTATCAACCTACACGTTTCTTATTAATCTACGGAGTAAAAATAAAAGGTACTTTCCGCACATCTGGGAGCCGATAAACCCTTTGAATTTATTTGAATTGCAAACACAAATGGTCTGTCCAGATGTGCATGTCTGGTTCGTGTCCCATTCGCAGTTTGTCCAACAGTCAAAGGCGGTCTCGATAAATTGGATTATCTGGTGCCGATGACATGATGGGTGGAGGCGACGACTGGGGCAGACAATGGCTAATCTGATGGCGAGAAACATTTGTATCTAAGCGGCTACAGGCGGCAACGTCGTCGTCCACAGAGCCCGCCACACCTATATGGCTTTAACACGTATGATATATCACTAACTGCCGACAACCTGCACTTTCTTTTTGTTCTTGCAATTTGATGCATTTAACCGAGTTCTTGCTTTGTCGTAGTCTATCAAAATTATATGATGTAGGTATGTAGGAAATATTTCTGAAATTATCGACTGATTACTTCCGGACAGGCATACATAGAAGGAACGGTTCCTATGAATTAGAAAAGTCAACCACGTGCCGTTAGTAATTTTCTTTGGAAAAAGAACGTAATGGTCATTTCTCTAAAGCCACCGATGTTATGATTGCCGTTTGTAAGGTAAGAAAAGGCAGAAATTGCAAATAATTTTGACATGATTACGTTTAAGGGCGTTTATATTAAAAGAGAAACAGTAACTTCGCCAGACTTCTTGTTTGAATTAAAAATTCACTGCATTGTTATTTCGATGTTGGGACAAAGTCGGGTTTACACAAAGATTTATCTGGGTAAAGTTGAGAGGTCGCACCGTCCACATTGTCGTCTCTTCTATATTGAGCCGGTCGTTCACTGTCGGCTCGCCACTCGCCACCGACTATCTCTGCCAGCGGCTATATTCTCTGCATTTTAGAATTCAATTGAACTGACTTCGTGAGTTTTCTCTTTAATTCGCTCCGACCATCTTGTTACACCGCTAGGGGCACGCAAACTTCACTTTCCACATTTCCAACAAAAAAGATCTGACTATTTACTACTCTCTGATTGAAATTTTCTTCAACAAAGTAGAAATAAATAAAGTTTCCAGGTGCAAACAAAAGTAAAGACCTAATATTTTATTTTTATTTACAAAAATATGTATTTAAAACAAAACAACTATTTCATAATCGAATTCAGAAGAAAGTAATTGAAGTTTCATTCTGTTAATCGAGCCCATTAACTGGCGGTATCACGGCACTACCGCCGCTGCCCCTAATGGCCTTTTACCAACGCATTTACCTAACGAATGAGCTGGGACGGCGCGTCCTGTCGCCCGCCAACCGGCGCCTGGCGTCAGCACGTTGCTACGATTTAAAACCCAACATACGAGTCCCGGGAGCAGTGCTGCCACACCAACTGCTCATAATAATTTGGGCAATCAAATTGAGCGTCCATACACTATCGCACCCAACACCCCGCGATACGACATAATCGTAAAAAGGGCTAAACTATATTAGTGAGCCGTTTTATAGGCGGCTTGACAAATAGGTACGGATATCAGTAGTCTGACAAATATCTACATTTGTTTAAAACTAATGACTGGCAAAATATTAGTAGTATGAAACAAAGCACGCAATTAATCCATGAACGCTAGTGAAGTCACGCGATGGGCGGCTGGCGAACAATCATCTGAACGATTTATATACACACGAGAACATAAAACAACTAAACTCACTATTCGCTAATAGCTGACCGTGTAACGTATAAATAATAGGAACCACAATATTATGTACGATTTCGAAGTTGTTTATTACCAATCTGAATGAGTTCAGTTTTTAAAATAAATCACCAACTTGCAGTTGGAAAACTGCTTTAGTTTGACTAAATTATGTGGTATTGGTGGCCGTAGAAATTGGTTTCTCGGAACTTTGCCGTTATGAATCAGAATGCGCGGTAACAAACAATGGCATAGCACAAGTTCTATGATTTCAAGTAAGTCAGTATTTAAAGGAACAAGTATCAGGAACCAAATTGACTTCAACATTCTTGAGTTCCGAAACTTGAAATCAACTTTTGGGATGAAGTTTGTGTGAAAATACTTTTAGGCTAATTAATATTGCAGTTGCTTAACTTTGCCGACCAACTCAAATCTTAATTATGTTTTATTGGGAAAGAGATACTTTAATCTTGGCGTTTAACATTCCGGATTGATGAAACTCTATTTATTTTTGGGTGCCTACCTAATACCACGAAATAAATATTGGCCTGTGGGTCAATAAAGTTCCTCGATTGTGTCGTATGATGGAAATCATCAAATATAGTGCCCATTTATTATTTTGTGTGTTATCAGGATGTATTTTCTTTTATACTCGAAACCATATAAATCAGTTTTGGAGATGTTCTTTTGTAGGTAGGTATTATTATTTGTTAAACATGGACTTGTATATAATATTAAGAAAAGCCAGTACAAGGTCTTTGAGGCCGGGTGCTAGATGCCCGGACTTTGTACCGCCTATTCGTCTAAATGGTGTACCCTTAGACAGGGTGTACCAGTTTAAGTACCAAGGGCATTTAGTCACGGCTGACCTCAGGGATCATGCTGACTTGGAACGGGAGCGGAGGGCGTTGTCAAGAGCTAATATGTTGGCCCGCAGGTTCGCACGTTGTTCAGATGGCGTAAAAATAACTCTTTTCGGGCGTATTGCACGTCCATGTACACGTGCAGCCTGTGGATTAGTTACACGCAGAAAAGCTACAACGCCCTCCGCGTTCAGTTTAACAACGCGTTCAGAGCGGTGTTGGGTCTGCCCCGCTACTGCAGCGCTTCAGGTATGTTCGCATGGGCGCGCACGAACTGCTTCCATGCGACCATGCGGAAGCGCTGCGCGTCTCTTGTGCGCAGAGTGCGGGCCAGCTCCAACACTGTTCTGAATATGATAGCAAATAGGTTGGACTGTCCTTATGTGCGACACTGCTGTGACAGACAAGTTACTTAAGTGACGCATGTAAGAGACTACTATTACAAGCTTATACGATAAATATTGAATTGATTTTTATTTTTTATTTTGAATGATTTAGTTATTTTTATTGTATGATTATTTTGGATTATGATGAATTGAATTGTGTGTGTTTTGGAAGTGTATTTTTTTTCGTGTGATATTATCTAATGTTTTAATCGTGTTGTCTATTATGGGTTATGTTACCTGAAATAAATGAATTTTAATTTAAATTTTTGAACTCCGTGTATTTATTTCGCTACATTTTTCCATTTTAAACATTAACTCGGAAATATGGGTGCAGTGTATGAGTAAAAGGGTCTATTTCACGATAGCCGAATTACCACTACTTACCAAATAAATTCAGAAATGGAACAGAATTCATTTGAAAATATCTGCCACGTTCTTCATTACGTGACACCGATTCAATGTGACTGGCTTTTTGTAAGTTTAAATCCTTTAAATCTCTTCTTTGAATATCTGTAACAGCAAGTATTAAAAATAATCTATTACAATAATTATGCAATTTCAAAACATCTGCAAACTGGCAACTCAAAAGGCATTTCTTGATTCAGAACGGAACGCAAATTAAAAGTATACGATTAGTTCAAGTTTTCAATTACTTTTTATGAAGTAGAAGTTATGCATGTTAAGTTCAGTAAGGGTAAGTATACACTAGAGCCTTTTCTCGAGTAGGTAGTAACATAAAGTGTAACATTCCTGCGAATGCTCGACACGCGGCGCGGCTGCGAGTGAACGTTTACTTGAAAAGTTTGCCCACTGCTATTGCTCACGCGTTGCGCGTTGCGTTTGTCTTTGCTTTAGAAAATTGTTACACGAATACGCTCGTTTGTTTTCAAAATGAATTGGCAAATAGGAAGCGTCAACCGTTATGCTCAAAGCGACGTAATTTTGTTATACATACATCCCCATTCACAGAAATTAAAGAACGGCACCAACTAGAATACTTACATATAATCATTTCACATCCTCCACGTTCATAGATCTAGTCATACACGCACGCTGGGTTGCGAGTACTGCGCTCTCGAGCATTCTTAAGAACCTCGCCAAGTCAGTGTATGTCCCGCTAGTGCCTCCAACATCTGCCTTGTAAATAACTTTTACAAGTAGGTACTTCAATGGCGCGTCTATGCTCACCTTAAAGATATTGCTTTGTACTTTTGCAGCGCTCAAGGCGTGCTTCGAGTTGCTGTGTAACGTGTTCAATCTCTGCAATCCTTTTAACATGTAAGTAATAAACCAGAGTGGTAGATACTTGGGGTAATAAGAGCCTAAACTTGCTTCGAACATATTGGTAAAGCAGACGGAGGGCATTACACGCCATTTCGCTTTATCTATATCTATAAAAGCGAAAGGTCACTCACTCACTCACTCACTGATTCATCACGAAATCTCGAAAACCGCTGGACGTACAAAGATGATTTTTGGCAGGGAGGTAGTTTATGGTTAGTAGACGTCCGCTAAGAACGGATTTTGCGACAGGGCCGGATTAGGGTGGTCTAAGGGCCCTCGCAAGTTTGTATAAAACTCCTTCATTTTTTGTGCTACAATCTAGATTTTTGGCAGATACGTAGTTTATAGTCAGTGGGCCTGCTATGAATTAATTTTGCGACAGGGCCGGATTAGGGTGGTCTAAGGGCCCTCACAAGTTTGTATGAAAGTCCTTAATTTTTCGTGCTATAATCTTGATTTTTGGCAGAGACGTAGTTTATAGTCAGTAGGCATCCGCTATAAATTAGTTTTGCGACAGGGCCGGATTAGGGTGGTCTAAGGGCCCTCGCAAGTTTGTTTGAAAGTCCTTCATTTTTTGTGCTACAATCTTGAATTTTGGCAGAGACGTAGTTAATAGGCAGTAGACGTCTGCTTAGAACCGATTTTGTGACAGGGCCGGATTAGGGAGGTCTAAGGGCTCTCGCCAGTTTGTATGAAAGTCTTTCATTTTTTGTGCCACAATCTTCATTTTTGGCAGGGACGTAGTTTAAAGTTAGTAGACGTCTGCTTAGAACAGATTTTGAGACAGGGCCGGATTAGGGAGGTCTAAGGGCTCTCGCCAGTTTGTATGAAAGTCCTTCATTTATTGAGCTACAAAGTTGATTTTTGAGACGGACGTAGTTTATAGTTAGTAGACGTCTGGTAAGAACAGATTTTGAGACAGGGCCGGATTAGGGAGGTCTAAGGGCTCTCGCCAGTTTGTATGAAAGTCCTTCATTTTTTGAGCTACAAAGTTGATTTTTGAGACGGACGTAGTTTATAGTTAGTAGACGTCTGGTAAGAACAGATTTTGTGACAGGGCCGGATTAGGGAGGTTTAAGGGTTCTTGCAAGTTCGTAAGAAAATCTTTAATTTTTTGTGCTACAAACTTGATTTTTGGCAGGCACGTAGTTTATAGTTAGAAGAACTCTGCTAAGTACAGGTTTTGTGGCAGGGCCGGATTAGAGAGGTTTAAGGGCGCTCGCAAGTTTGTTTAAAAGTCCATCATTTTGTGTGCTACTAACTTGAATTTTGGCAGGGACGTAGTAGGTGAGTAGAAGTTTGCTAAGAACCGATTTTGCGACAGGGCCGGACTAGGGAGGTCTAAGGGCTCACGCGAGTTTGTATGACAGTCCTTCCTTTTTTGTGCTACAATTTTGGCAGGAAGGTACTTTATAGTTAGTAGACGTTGACTAAGAACGGATTTAGCGAGTTTAGCAACATGGCCAGAATAAGGAGGTCTGAGGGCTTTCACATGTTTGTAAAAATGTACAGTTTTTTTTTTGTACTAACAACCTGAAATTTAACAAGTCTAGAGTTTAGGAGTAGGAGATCTAAGCTAAGTTTGTAAGGAAGACCTGGACTAAGGGCTCCCGTAAGTCCATATGAAATCCTTGGCTTTTTGTACCTGAAAATTGGCAGAGAGATAGAATATAGTTAAGACATTTCAGGTATGAATAGATTTTACGACAGGGCTGGTTTAAGGGAATATAATCGCTTCGATTGGCATTTGGCATTCGATTTGACATAGTACCATCCACAGGCAGTCCAGACAAGAGAGTCAAAATTTCTACGCGAACGAAGTCGCGGGCAACTGCTAGTTGGATTGAATATATGCAGAAAGTGAGCTAAAAAATATGACAGCAGAATTTATTCTCAAATCAAGCCAGCTACAGTAAATAAAATGTAGCCTCAAATAAAACTGCTTCATCATGATACTTGACCCTCCGGCAACAAAATAAAGACCTGACGTTACATTAAAAGTCCGCGGACATTATGTAGGTAAAACTTTCATTTTCTCAAGAATATTAAGTGTATCATAGAATATTAGTAGTGTAGTTGTTCTCATTAGACTATATACCTAAGTAGGTACCTACTCTAAACCTAAACATAAGCTAAATTGATTAATAAGGCGAAGGAAAACAAGAAAAAATTGGGAAAGGCTCAGCGCGCCGCAGCTACACAGCGGGTTTTTTTCCCGCGCAGATATTATTGTTATATAGAAGGTGCTGGTTTATATAGACGCCAGGCATGCAGCGGCATGCTGCCATAGCAGCCGACCAGTGTCTTGCCGCAACAGAGCCGCCTTTAGGCAGAAACCAAATATCGCCACGTTCTACGTCCACGAATCCACGATCAAACAGTTGCAAGAACGCCGACCATTTTTTCGCAGGTGACCTTTTTGAGAGTTAAATCTCTTATTTGCTTACGCACAACCAAGAAACAATCATGTTGTACCTATGTAAATAAAATATGATTGTTTTCTCCGTAGGTAGGTACTCGTTATTAACCTTGAGGTAAGTAAATAGCTGCTTAGTAATAAAAGAAAATATTTGAAGCTACAGAAATAAATAACAACTTACTTAACGGTTGATAAATCATTTCATAGCGTTATTTGTATGTATAAAATGTTTAAAGGTCTCAACCAGTTTCAAGGTTTTCGTCTAATGATTGCTTTCAGACATGCCTTAGGCATGTTTCAGTGCCTATAACTTGGATGTTTTTAGCAAATAAAACTATAGAAAAACGATAGAATAACAGTATTTAATTTAAAACTATGATATTCTAAATATTAATATATCGGGTTCCATGATAATTTAATGAATTTATTGAATAAAAAAAATGAACTACAATAAATCTAATGATACAAATGGTTGTCCCTAATATTGCTTATGATCTCAGGTTCCCAACGGTCACCGTTCGTGAGTAATTTCTCTTTATTATAGATGAGTTCCTCACGCGTTTCTGTGCTGTACTCGAAGTTGGGTCCTTCAACAATGGCGTCGACGGGGCAGGCTTCCTGGCAGTAGCCGCAGAAGATGCACTTGGAGAGGTCGATGTCGTAGCGGGTGGCGCGGCGGGAGCCGTCGATGCGTTCCTCGGCCTCGATGGTGATGGCCTGCGCGGGACACATGGCCTCGCACAGCTTGCAGGCGATGCAGCGCTCCTCGCCGGACGGGTAGCGCCGCAGCGCGTGCTCACCCCGGAACCGGGGAGACAGAGGACCCTTCTCAAACGGATAGTTTATAGTAGCTGGCTCTTTGAAAATATGTGCTAGGGTTACCGCGAAACCTGAAAGGCATATTTCATTATAAACGATTTATAGATACATATCTTTCTTTTCGGCTTTGCCATAGTCGTCAAGTCACATTTTACCTTCATAATAATAAAAATCATGTGTCTAACTATCTATATACATAAAATTCTCGTGTCAGTATTATTTGCCATAATCCTCGGAAATGGCGTGATCGATTTTTATGAAATTTTACACATACCCCCTTATATTCGGTAGGTCTGAAAATCGGTTGTAATCTATTTTTCATACCCTTAAGTGATAAAAAAATGTTTTAGTCACAAATCAAAATTTCCACAAGAACGCAGTCAGCTAGTATATAATTATAAAAATTATCATCACGAGACCAGCATAGAGACCCAACAGCTCTAATAAAATTTTGTTTATTTGGGGTGTGGATTGGTTACAGCTTGACAGATAGGATAGTTTTGGAACCAGTAGGTGGCTCCGTGCAAGAAAGGAGTGGGACGCTAGTTATTATTAATGTTAGAGCAGTGGTGGCATCGAGTGTCAACAAAGGCAACATTATTTTCTATCACCGTTAGGCCGATCATTCATGAATCTCCACTGAGTCCGCGTGCTGGACATCGGCCAACTCCCTCTCACATCGAAGAAGCCTCTTATAAAGATGAGTTTGGGTACATTAAAAGAGCAGAAACAAACCGAAATGCTTCGATCGTATACTGTGTTACTATTTTAATTTTGTTACTGCTAAAATAAAAGTAACTAGCTTTTAAATGGAGGATTTAAAAGCTAGTTACTTTTATTTTAGCAGTAACAAAATTAAAATAGTAACAATCGTAGCCAACAGAGGTAAATAAAACGAAATCTACGCTATCTCATACATATTACGATTGCTTTTATCCAGTTCTAATTTTATCACTAATACAAGTAAATCCGTGATTTCTATTACTGATGATACCATCTCGGACACGAAAAAGGGTAAACTGTTGAGGCGTGACGTGAATTACTTAGTCGAAGCTGTGTGTTTCTAACAAATACTTGTTTTGTACGTCTTACAATAATAGTGTAGCCTGTAACTAAACATATTATGAAATAAAGCCGCATTTAGTGTCTGTTTGTGATTCTTCAAACGTTCACGCAATATAACTAAGGTTTTTTGATGTTCTGGTATGTCTTAATCTTATTGGACTCGATACCTAGCTCGGGCAAATTGTTATTGAATTTTCCTCAGAATTTTCCATCGGGAATTTTTTAGGAGCAGAATTAAACTCACCTCGGAAGAGCTCAGTCCAAAACACACATTGTGAAATCCGATCAACGACGTCTGCGAAAGCAGTCGACGGAGGAACATCGTTAACGTAAGTCCAGTTCACCTGGTATGGGGTTCTTGGGCAACAGTAGTAAGGAGGGTAGAGCACGCATGGTGTGCACGGAGGGCGGCAAGGGAAATAAGTCGGAGGGCACATTGGAGGACAGCATGTCTGGTCCTGCTGCCAGCGAACGTGCTCACAAACTACTTTAGCACTCACGCAGTTTTGAGCTCTCAAAACTCCACGTTTTACTAAAAGCATTTTACGTTATTAGGTTACAAAAGTGACAGTTGACATTGACGGTGTTTGATCTAAAATCAACTGTCAAAGTCCAATAAAGCCTCATTTAAGAAGTATTTAAACAGACTAAAATATTTTTAACTGTATACTGTATCGCTATTTTCAATACATGAGCATTGTGCAGACGGGAACCACTGGAGCATGAGACAGTCACATTGTAGTAAATTTTAAAGTATATCAATTTTCTTTTAACTGTCACAAAATAAGTTTACAAGTCTCAAACGTCTATTTCGTGAACGGTATGGCAACGACACAAACCCAGTTATTTACTTTTACCTGGAAAGTATTCCGAACTTAAACTCCTCACTACAGGAACCACTTTTTATGTCAGATTTAATTCATATTCAGGATTTAAGCTCTATGGGGGTTACTTTAGAAGTGAAAAAATAGGTACTGAAAAAAATCTATTCCTGAAAAAATGGGTTTTTTCTTATGTCCTTCCATTAGGACAGTTGCAGGCTACTGAGGTAGGCTACTGACTTCTATGTTCTGTATGGCAACGACACAAACCCAGTTATTTACTTTTACCTGGAAAGTATTCCGAACTTAACCTCCTCACTACAGGAACCACTTTTTATGTCAGATTTAATTCATATTCAGGATTTAAGCTCTATGGGGGTTACCTTAGAAGTGAAAAAATAGGTACTGAAAAAAATCTATTCCTGAAAAAATGGGTTTTTTCTTATGTCCTTCCATTAGGACAGTTGCAGGCTACTGAGGTAGGCTACTGACTTCTATGTTCTGTATACAAAAGACAGTTACAGCCATTGATATAATAAAACCCTAGATGCACAGTCTCAAACAAAACAAACAGTCGAAGCTGTCGCCAAACACTCACCAATACACGTAGTTATCGTCACTATAAACATATTTTTTTTGGCAAATTCAACCTTACGCAGATTCCTTTTACAATGCAGTTATATTAAGCAATATAAAAAGTATTTTGTACGACCGTTCAGAGACGCGAGCGACGCGAGACTATTTGAAATGAGTTCATTGTGAACTCATTTTAATCATTGGTTTTGAGACGCGGAGTGTGTATCTTGGGTTTTATTATATCAATGGTTACAGCCAACTAGTTTATATTATTTTAGATTAAAATAAGACTAGCCCTTATAATAATCAACTTTTTATTGCGTTTTGACATTTTAATGTAACAACACCACGGACTTGTTGTAAATCCAACATGTGACTGCTAAATTGCCATTTGCTCGTGCTTTTATTTTGCAATAATCCCTTGGCTTTTTCATGAAACTTATCTTCTTCTAATACATATTTTTTGTGTATTCAGATTCCCATAGTAGCCCATGTAGTTTGAAACCCTTTGCTCAATATTTGATCATACGATTTGATGGTAGTGAAACAACGATAAAAAAGAAGTGGTGGTCTGGTGCAAGTGCTTCCGTACTTCCGCCACTTCAATATAATTTTTCATTTCCTCAACTGTAAGACCAAGAGAATCTACCTTGGAGATGTACATTGTTCTGTTTGTACATTCAACCATTCGCGTATGTATTTGGTCAACTCTATAACGTTAAAAAAACTGTTCAGATGTTCATCCATGATCGAAATTTGGCATGTATGTTGGTTCATGAAGATTAGTTCCATGAGAATTAATATGTCCACTTTATAAATTCACAATGTCATGTGGAGATGGTGTTTGTGTGCGATCTGGCTAAGCTGGTCTTCGATGACGACGAGTAGATCTTCTTGACCGTAAACCAAAGCCAGAAGTCTGTCGTATTACAGAACAAGTTGATGAAACTGGCGATCAATTGAATAATCACTGGATTCATGCCATCTATGCTTTTGTGAATCTTGGGAGGGTTTACAATAAGGGGTCTTGGTAGTCTTCATCGCTGACAAAATGACATCACATTTCGTCAGAAATACTAAGATTTTCGCATCAGAACAGGTCAAAACATATTATTATCTTCTATAATATAAAAATGAATCGCAAAATTTGTTGGTAAGCGCCTCAACAACGCCTGGATCGATTTGGCTAATTTTGGTCTTGAATTATTTTTGGAAGTCCAGAGAAGGTTTAAACGGGAGAAAGTGGGTAGGTAGGCAGGGTAGTAGGTAGGTAGGGTAGTAAGTAGGGTAGTAGGAAAGTAGGTAGGTAGGGTAGTTGGTAGGTAGGTAGGGTAGTAGGTAGGTAGGGTAGTACCTAGGTAGGTAGAGTAGTAGGTAGGGTGGTAGGTAGGTAGGAAAAAAAGCATTGCAACCCATGCGCGGGTTCAGCTAGTTGCAAATAAAAAAATAATTTACATAATTCACTGACAAGTACCTTCACAGAGGACATAAGAACAGTTATTTGAGCAGTAGTACTCTGCAAGGTTCTTAAATACAGGACATAAACCTTCGATCTTCAATGACAACAAAATAATGGTGAAATCCTAGTGAACATCGATAAATCAGACTAAATCTACTATTCGTAAACGTAATTTGCATAGCTATTGATAGCAATAGTGACATTTTTATAAGATTCTAGGAGATTGAAATTACCCTTGCCAAAGTGTACTCCGGTATGTCTCCATCTAGAAGCCATTTCAGAACAACTAACCTGCCATTGAGCTGTCAAATATTTTTTTAACATGAAAAACAATCTTCACTTGATATCACTACGTGTTTTTATTTTTCGCGACGTGAATATTTAACTGACAATATTTTTTTGTTTTTTATGTTCTGTGGGTAGGACAAATTCAGTCAGGAGGTTAATGGAACTTTTACAGGTTGTTTCGGGGCACACTAAGAAGACAGGCACATTTTATGAACCACAACAACGACGACACACCACAACATTGGACGACAAAGTTGAAGAGCATTAAAATCCCTAGAAGTTCGTTGGCAAACTAGGTTTTCAAGCCCAAAACTGAATGCATACCTATAAAGCCGATTAAAACTAGACAAATTTTAATAAAATGGTATACCTACCATCATTTCTATGTTAATTATGCTGATCAGTCATAAATAGGTTTTTATCTCACCTCAAGTTAGCACACTACACAACACACACACGAAAACTTAGAAGTACTACTTAGTGTACCTGTAAAAGTTCCAAATTAAATGAATAAGAATAATTTATTTAAGAAAATGTAGTACAAAATGTAATACATTTAGGCACAATAGTGTTACTTCTTATACAATTGTATAATTAGTTCTTTTAAGTAAACTATAACTAAAATATATTTAAAATTTGCAAGTAGTGATAATTTTAAAATTCAAATGTATGGTAGCGACCAGCCCGATGTTGGTTTATGTAAACCTGTGTTTCAGGCCATCACTTTACTTACAGCAAAAAATAAAAAAAAAGTAAAATTTAATAATATATTAATAACTATTTTAAGAACAGTCAAATAGGTACACATACATCACAATACATCGCAATAAATTAGAATTACCCTTACCTACATCGATAGGTATGTCGACTGGACTAAAGGTAAACGATGTATGATGACAATACTTTATTTCGCTTCGCTAAACTACAATACTTATTATTTTCTGCCTGGCTTATTTAAACGAGGGGCTTGTCAAAAATAAGATTTTTTTAGTTCCTACGTGCATATTTACTAACTGAGCCATATAAATGCAGTTTTGCTATACTCACAACAGTAGCCTCAACAATGTGAAAAGCACTACATGTAAACTTAATTCTGACATTTTTTTCTGAAAACAAAAAAGGATATTAAGAATTTATTTCCATACTTATCAGGAACAAAAAGTACCATGCATCTATTGAGTAGGTGTATTATAATAACCAATATAAGACAGCTGCCGACAGTTGGGCCATCTTTAGCACAGTATAATAATGTGTTTTCAGTCACAAACTCACAATTGAACAATCATTGGTTTAAAAGATTACGTAACACTCAAGTACATTAGAATAGAACATTCCGTTAACCGAATTAGCGAAGTGAGTAGAGTGAGGTTCAGAGGATTGCATTAAGCAGTGGCACGTCGAGTGCTTGAGGCATTCTGAAAGTTAAGGCCAGCTAGTTCCCCTGAAGCAGTGGCCCAATTGTCTTGAGTAGTTGGCGTGCAATCGTTGCTCACTGCTCACGACATGAAGGTGCATTCTCAGTCCGTATTCATTGAATTACAGTGAAAAATTCTACAGGAACTTTTCATTCACTTCAACATTATTCATTCCAACTTTTAGATACTGACCTAGAGCATTCTATTCTTGCTAACTTCCGCCCGAGGTTTCGGCAGCATATTTTGTTTAAGTTGATTGTAGCATGCCTATCTATATCTTTGTCGGAAATGCAAACAATAAGTTAACAAAGTTTGAACAAGTTTTCGTCCAGGATGAATGGTATGGCAGCGAATAAAGTTCAAGAATACAAATTTTTATACATTTATGTCTAAGACCATAGCAACCCATCTCTGCTTTTCGCGGCTTTTCTGACTCAACTAAGTATCAATATATGCACATATTTTTACGGACTCTTGTTGGCGGTGTAAATCCCTACAGAATCAGTCTACCGAAATACACCAAAGTGTCTTTATTTTAGAGTTTTGTAGACAAATAGATAAAACGTTGATAAGTTCGTATTGTCCTTCCGTATGTAATTAAAAGAATTACCGATTAAAGACAAAAGTGGTCACTTTTGGCGGTAATAAGTAATTCTCTTTATGTATCAAGTCTAGATTGATGAAATGCGATTTTATAAATACTACAGGTTTTTTACTAGCAGATAGTGTTTTGGATTTTTCAAATTTGATGTGATTTTAGAGTAAAAGAAATAAGATGTGGGTGGCGCTAGTTTCGGTGCTGTGACGCCTTAAGTATTAATGAAAGAAAACTTTTTGATTGAAGAGATATTCGTTTCTCAAGCCATAAAAAATATAACCAACCCCCCTATTTTTAAAGTAAGAGAAGATAGAATAAATAAAAAAATCGACATACAAACTGATTTTTTTATATATTCTATCTTCTCTTCGGTCGGTCTTCTAAAAAAAGAAGGAGGTTCTCAATTCGGATGTTTATATATATTATATATATTTTTTATGTTTGTTCGGGCATAACTCCGTCACATGCTAACCGATTTGAAAAATTCTTTTTTAGTTGGAAAGAAAAAAAAAAAAAAAAATTAATTTTTTTTTTGAAAAATCAACAAAATTAAAAAAAGTACATTGTCCACATTATGACCCATGAATACGTGAACTTACATGTGAACCACTAAAAAGTGAAAAATAAAAACTTTTTAACAAAAAATAAAACCGACTTCAAAAAAAAAGCACAGTCGGTGAACCACAGAAGTCGTCGTCGTACGTGACTCCGACGATGTTTAGCAAAATATAGATATATTAGAACGATAATAAATAAATTAGGTAAGTATATCTCTCGAGTAACTTTTTGTTTCTACTATGTATCCTCAGGTTTCTACTATATATTGTTTGTTGTTATGTGGAACAAACTGTTCGTCGTACAGGCTAACTACCTACTCTGCTGTGGTTACAAGTTCTGTGATTGACTCACTGTGAGTGACCACCGTCACATGTGCGGTGTATTTGTCGCCGAGCCGTGTTTTATATGTTTGATGACCTACATAACATAAAATATTATTATTTAGTAATAATATTGTGAAACGTACCGAAGATGTGGTACTCACTTCACGTTCGATTTCACAGTATTTAACATCACGCCTATATATAATATTACCGAAGGGTTAAGTCGAGGTGGTGTAAGTAGGTATGCTCACATTTCACATGTTGTCATGTCGAAATACGTCTAAGTATATAAACTCTTGTTTACTTTTTGTTTACCCAAACAAATATTTAATCGCGGTTTCCGTAAAAGTTAAAGGCATGTTATCTTAATACTTACGAATTTTGTGAGTGATCGCATCAGTTTTGAACGTATAATATCAATACAATCTCTGGTGGTATATAGTTTAGTCCAAATATTCGAAATCGACCCCATCATCTGCCTAGCCTTTTCTCAAGAGGTCAAATATCTACAAATGAGAGCCGGCACCAACAGTTTAACCTGCTTTCCGAAGCACGGAAACAAAATTGACGATAAAAAGTATTTGGTCTAAATTAAGGCAATATGCCACCAATACTCAAGTAGGAAATTATAGTTTTAAGCCGAAATTTCCGGCCGGATCTCGATAAAGCTAGTTAGATAGGAAGTTGGTAACATGAATCCAATATATATAATACTTAATTTAACATAACATGACGCCTGCAATCTCCGAAGGGTTTGGCAGAGGTGTACCCATTAGTACACTCACAGTTATGTTTTGTTTGAGTCCTATGTAATAGGGGCGAGGCCGTCAACCGGACTAATCCAGACTCCGTGGCTACTACTGAGAAATTCCTGAAGAAAAAACCCAATAACACATTGCCCGACCTGGGAATTAACCCCAGGACCTCACGCACAGCAGTCGCGACCACAGCCGCAGTCTACTCAACTGCTGTAAAGTCTCGAAACCTCTTTTTAAAGTTGTATAAAGATGATTTTCAGACATTTAAACCAAAATAGAATAAAAAATAATCCTTTGAAGAGCAAGCGAAGCGTAGACTTATTGTTCTACACAACCGCTGTAAATTCTCTAAACCTTTTTAGTGTTCCGTATTCAACAAAAGAGCCCTTAGAGATTTGCGATGTCCGTCTGTAGGTATGTCTGTCCTCACCATATCTCAAAGACTCTTGGTGCTAGTAAGCTGTAATTCAGCATGAATATACAGATGAGTTACGCCGACAAAGTGGTAAAATAAAGTGTTGATTTTTTTTTACGGTATCTCCAATACAAATAAAAGTGGTGATGATTTTTTTTCTCACGTAGACCATTTCGTGGGATGTTGTTGGAAATGTCTTTAAAAATGTTACGAGCTTGTTCAAATACTTTTGCGATTAAGGGATTCGTTTTTCGAGCTAAACGTTTGTTTGGGTGTGTGAAAAATTTCACGGTATTATTATACGAGTATAACAAAATTAAAAGGAAAGCTATCACAGTTAAGTATGATTTACAAGTTTACGAGTACATATTAGTCGACCAACTTATTTTTTTTTGTATTAAACATTTTCCTAAAAATAATGTAACTAACGTAAAACTGTAAATGTAGGTTTGTTTTTAATCAGTTTTGTAAGTTCACATATTTGGATGGGCAATTACGGAACCCTACATTATGTGTGGTTCAACATACACTTAGCCGGCTTTTTAAGTTCTGCAAAGATAATTTTCATACATTAAACTCTTAAAATAATCTAAAGTAAATCCTTTGACGAGCAAGCGAAGCGTTAACCAACAGTAAAAACTGCACCAAGTATTAATATATTACAGTGAATATAAAATCAAGCGAACTGAAATATTCGAAATAAAATATTACTATTTATATTTTCCTCACTAAACTGCAAATAGCGAGAGATATGTTTTTAGCTTTAAAAATGAGACTTGTATGGTGTACAGATAAATCATATTCTATTTATCTGTCACGTGTATTATTGTTAGTCTTTCTTTTGTTGGGTATTATGAGATTGGCTGTCACTCCATGTTAATAATATAAACATCACACCGGTAATCCCCGAAGGCTATGGCAGAGGTGTAGATTATTACACCCACATTTTGACAGTAACGTTCAAGTCCTATGCTATACGGGGCGAGCGTAATGCCATCAAGCGGGCACAAATACAGACTATGTGACTGATTCTGAAAAAACATGTTGGGAAACCACAGCTTATTTACGATCACTAGATCAACAAAGCAGTTTCTATGTAAATTCCTGCAGGTGTTCAACAGCATCCGATTAGACTGAACTCGAAAGTAAAGAAAAAGCGCGTAAGATTATAAGGACTTTTCCTAAGGTCTTTCAAACAGCAATAACACCAGTCTGTCGATATTTACTACAGACGTGTTACCCCCACAGTAAAAAAGCATAAGCTTATATGTGTAAATAGTGTATCAAGATGTATAAACGTGGGTAAGACAAAATGAGTGTCTATAGGGATCATGGCCTTCTGTGATGTCTGTCTACCCCTCTTTTTTTTGGGTAGGTGGGAAATCATCAAATGACTCCTCCCGCTCTGGGCAGAGCGGTAGGGAGTGTCAGGCTTCTACTGACTAAAAACCACCCATGTTCCTCCTTAGCCCCTTTGTGTCGTGACCGCGGTATCTTAACAAACAACTCGCAGCCCCTACGGGGTCTGTCTACCGTCTACCCCTATCGGAAAGTGTAGTGAGTCTATCTATGTGCCTTTAGTTAGACTACATGTTATAGTTGACTGGTTATGGGTATAAAACCCACAGATATAGACAGACCTAGATAACGCAAGAGCAACTACTTCGCGTGCCACTTTCGCGCTCAGTCTGCATCTTTGTATAGCACTAGTCGGACGTTGGCGCTGGTGCAAAAGGCGGGGGTTGAGGCGAAGAAGGCGCCGCACGGCGTCTTTGAATCGGTTTGATTTTCCGATTTTCAGTGATTGTGACGTCATAATAGGTAGTCAAAAAATGGCACACTTGGTTTTCGTACATATCGTGATACTTGCGTTATCTAGGTCTACCTATATCTGCGGTATAACTTAACCAGTCAGCTATAACATGAGTAACATCGCAAACGATATCAATATTAGCGCACATAACGAGTCCATTTCAATCGCGACACTATCCGTCGAAGAAGTTTAATCACGTGTTAGCTCTGAACAGTCGCGATCGCGTCGCCGTCGCCTTCGTCGTTAGTTGGTCGTTATGCTAATAGCCTTGAGCCAGAGACGCGCCTGACGCCTGCTCGTCACCGCTTCATCGGATTACAGATATTGTTGTACCTACGGGGCTGTAGGCTGTAACAGGAAACAGGACGAGCCTGTTTATCTTAACGGGGTTACTGGAACTGCTTGTAAGAAGTTTACTGTTCGGTTAGTTGTTTTCTCCGTGTTACGATGTGTAGTAGTGGATGAGTAGTTAAAGTGAAATCTTCAATCTTGTTGGGATTACAACAGTCTGTCATAATTACAGGTTATAAGTCACTTCTCATACTAAACTTACTTGAACGAGCGTTAACGACCTCTTATTTTTTGTGAAAACTATTACCGCAAATATTTTCGATAGACATTTTACTCAGTAACATAATTTAAAATCTCGAATGAGAATATTAATTTTCAAGAGTTACGTGTAGCGGAAATAAATCTACAGATTGCTACAAACAATCCAATAACAGTGCTCTAACCAATAAGTAGTGATAAATAATTAAACGCAATGCTTTTATTTCATCATCTGTTTATCCTTTTCCTAACTATGTTAGGGTTGGCTTCTAATCTATCCGGATGCAGCTGAATGCTATGCAATGCTATGCATTTATTCAAAAGCTTTTAAATCCAAAAACACACACAAAACTATTCGCGGCAAAGCGCTTTAAAGCAAATCTACGGAAATCCGGCCGTTTTTTTAATTTCAATTCCATTATTCAAATCCAATGCTTAAAGAAGACACTCTATTCGTATATGCATACTTATTCGAAAATTTTTAAATTCTTTCTTTCAATTCTGTGTAGTTAGTGCTACCAGAGGGTCTAAAATGTCCCCGTCGGGGCTGAGGGTTGGTCACAAAGATACCGTGGCCTCGACATAAGAAACGGCTAAGAAGGAACATGGGTGGTTTTTAGTCACTAGAAGTCTGACACTCCCTTTCGCTCTACCCAAGAGCGGAAGGGGTTACTCGATGATATTAACACGCCAAAAAAAAAAGTCTAAAATGGCCGGTTTAACAGAATCATAATAGTATAATAATATTAATCATGTAAAATTAAGTATATTGAAATGGTCGCAGACATTGTCACTTTGCGTCACATTTTTGGTCGAATTGAAAAATAAATCATAATATTATTTATCCTATTATTTAGCTATAGCAACCATTTTAGGCCACCTGGTGTCAGCGTTTTCATGCCGCCCATGGGCCTCTAATTGTGATCAATATTTGGTACACTACCGACGAAATTATTTCCCAATAATTTCTAATGGAAAGTATAAATTCAGAGCGCTCACGCCATTAATGGAGGATCTATCGAATTTCAATGTAGCATTACATTGTTGACATTTTAAATATTAAACAATTATGCAAATCGGATAAAGTAATGTAGATTAATTTTTTTATCTTCCTAATCTGACGGAACACAAAGGTCAAGTCAATTATTCAGAGGCTTGGCAACGGATTAACATTTGTAACAACGTAGGTATGTTACTTGTGTTTCATATACCATTGAGTTCTCGCGATTATAATTAGCACTTAAACATAATTAACACTAAATATAATTGTCATTAAACTCTGACACCTTCATACGATTGATAGAATACAAGGATATTGTGATATCATTGATTGGTGTTATATCTGTGTACTCTCCACTCGGAACAGTATTGTGATATTGTTATGCTTTTATGGCTGATAATCCATGAATACCTTGCAAGGAACTTAATGGTGATGTGATGAACTTTATGATCTTCAGAAAAGAGGTGCGCAGTACTCTTAACTGTCGTACCTACGTGTCATAACGAATATGATTGGGGATGACTTCTTGATCTTATAAAGCGACATGCTCGGTAATTTTACCCAGGCATGAGGTTATGTATTTATTTATGGTATCGAATTTGGACGATCTGCAACAACTCGCAAAGCCTATATTCAACAGTAGGCTAGGTTGACATACAATTTATCTTCTTCCTTATTTGAGGGTCAGAATTCGATCTTCGTTGCTAAGCAACGCAGCTAAGATAAAGCTTCATGAAAGACAGACCGTTCGTGTACCGTGCTGCTGTGTTCGTGTTGTCGTAAGAACATTTATTGCAGTCGTTTCAAGGAGAATAATGCTGACAAAACCTTAAGAAGCCGGGGTAAGAAGCTCGCAATTGCAATTCGAGGCGAGCATAAAAATCGAACGATACATTGCTATCTCTATCTGACTTGTCGCGGCGCAGCGCGCAGCTGTGTGCGTGCGTGTAGTACCTATGTTTGTAGCGAATCATTCATAATGACTGATAACCATTTCATTGTAATAATTTTGTTCAATATTTGGTTTATTTTTGTTAACTAATTTGGGGAATCGTTAGTGAACGCACAAACCCGCAATGCGTTTTTTGGAAATTACTCTACAATGGCTACATTAGAAGATTTTAGGACATTATCTAAAATCTAATAAAATAAAACGTCTACCTATATTTAAATCTCTAGATTATAGAGATATTTTTTTTATATAGATATAAAAATAGACGTTTTATTACCACCACCGCAAAGCGAAACAACCTGAACCCTATTCCCAAAGACTCAGCGGCTTGTCAGTGTCGACTACGGTTTGTCTTTAGTAGATTTTCAACTTTACAAATAGGATAATGCAATACAGCATAATGAGCTACCTTGGTCATTACTCTCGAGGGTAAAATACCTACAGTCCGAGCCTAAGCCGGAAGTGTAATGGATAGGAATGCGAATGCCTATCTTAGGCTAAGTTCACATGACCGCGCGGCATCGTGCGTCTCCGTGCTGTGGAAGCATTCACATGATAGCATTTATGTACGCGCGGCAGTCTAGCATCAAAATGGTCACGGTTTGACACCATACCTACCACACCAGATTGTCTCTCAACCGCATCAGTGATCGATGCTCAACCGTGAACATCTGAACGGGTCGATTTAAGTTTGTAAAACTTTTTTTTTTCTTTCTTTTTTAATAGACGGTAAACACTGATTATTTTGATTTTGTCCCCGAGCGGTCATCTGAACTTAGCCTTACACGCGCTTAGTGGGTATTATTTGTTACCAGTAGCTAAACGTGTCCGCTTGTCACTATGTACCTATTATGTATGTATGTAGTGTACCTACAGACGCTAGCACATCAATCTAACCTAATTTATTTTCTTACTTTTGCATTATAAATCCATTTTTGTAATGTGTACAGCACTGATTAAAGTCAACTAGATAAAAAGTAGATAGGTAAGTTGTAGATCAGATAGGTACTTACTGTGAGATACCTACTGTATCGTCTGTATCCCAACGTTCGTGGTCCATAACTAAAGTGACCATACGTCCCGTTTTGAACGGGACTGTCCCTTTTCTCGATCATCTGTCCCGTTGTCCCCAAACAAAGCTCTGGGACACAAACAGTCCCGTTTTCCGAAACTGCGTGAAATTTTTAAAACTATAAAACTCGTCAGACGCAACTGTGGTAGACGTGGTAGACCACGTCGCAAGGGCCGACGCCTGTCGGGACTGCGTGTTGTTCGAAAGAGATACCGCGGCCTCGCATACAAAGGGCTAGAGAACATTTGTGTGATTTTTTAGGGTTCCGTAGTCAACTAGGAAGTAGGAACCCTTATAGTTTCGCCATGTCTGTCTGTCCGTCCGTCCGTCCGTCTGTCCGTCCTCGCTTAATCTCTGTGACCGTTAGCAATCACGCCGACAAAGTGGTAAAATAAAATTTGGAAAAAAAGTTTTATTAGGATAGCCCCAATATAAATGTAAAGTGGGAAGTGATTTTTTTTAAATTTCAACCCTAACGTGTGATATATTGTTGGAAAGGTATTTAAAAATGAATAGGGGGGTTTACTAAAATCATTTTTTGATAATTTCAATAATTTCGGAAATAATCGCTCCAAAAGTAAAAAACAAACCCCTCTAACTTTTTTATTTTTTTATTTTATTTATTTATATTTTTGAACCATAAGTTTAGAAAATATGAAAAAAATCTGAAAAGTAGAAATGTATAAGGACTTTCTAGGAAAATCATTTTGAACTTAGATGGAAACAACAGATGGAAAAAGCAGTTAACCAATATAATTTGGTCCCTGAATCGTATGAGCGCCTATACAATCCAGAGGTCAAGTTTCATTGGCCCGTTGAAGAAATTGTATAAATTACTAGCTGATGCCCGCGACTTCGCCCGTGTGGATACTGTAAAAACAATCCTTGATGCGGATTATATATACATTTTTTTATTTGCCCCACACTAGGAATTTCTCCTGTATCGTGGGTGCGTTCACAAACATTTAAACTCACATACACATATACCCAGACCCGGAACAACTATCTGTAGGTCTTACAAATATTTGTTCCGTGCGGGGATCGAACCCGCGACACGCAGCGCGGCATTCCATTGCTTGAGCCACTGCGCTAACCGTGCCGTCAAAGTAAATATCATTCTAAAATTTCAGCTCGACCGGTGCAGAACTTTTTGAGTTTTTGAAGCGTACACAAACCAACATAAGATTTTTATATAAATAGATTAGCATACCGTTTTGGTACGGAACCCTTCATGTGCGAGTCCGACTTGCACTTGGCCAGTTTTTTTTCAGTAGAAGACTGACAGCGGGTGCCGATCCGCCTAGAGCGGGAGGAGTAATTTTATGATTTCTCAAATTCCAAAAAAAAACGACCTACCTAACTGGACCGTTTGTATAAGGTAGACATTTATCGTCTACAACTTCGAGTGTAGAGTCCCTGATCTTGAGAGGAGAGGGTGTTACATAGGCATTTAACGTGGCCTTGGTTTTTGCTAAAGTAACTGTCAATATAGGTGTATAAATCCATGTCCCGTTCTGAGTTAAAAAAATAATGGTCAGTTTATCCATAACTTCACTCAAACCAAATCGTGAAAAAATCTAAGCCCGTAAACAAAGCAAAAGTCGTAATAATGTAGGTTCCACAATACCAAGTCACAAGGCAAATCATTATCCAAGTCCGTAGCAGAGGTCAATAGTGTCAGAATAATTTATTACAAAACAATTTCGCAAACAATAACGCACGCGCAAGTCAAGTCAAGTAATTATGTAACACTGACAACCCCTACTACCCCGGAGCGGAGGCCAGCGCGCGGGCGCCGCGCCGGGCGGCGCGCGGCGGCGTGGTCATTCATACGAAAACGGTACGCTAGTGTGAGTTTCTGCGATCACGTCTACGACCAGTGCGTACACGCACACAAACGCAGCCCATGCTTGATGCGACAGCGCTACTGCCGTTCCAGATTTGTGATAAATTTGATTGTGTTCCGTAATACCAAAAATTATGAATGAAAACTTGATATTTTTCCGATTTTTTTTTGATAATCTGCTACTAGACAATATAAGCTATGTTCCTATTACAATAACATTACGAATATTAATGTTTTTAATACAGAATAATTAAGTTGAAAACATGCTATTAGCGGTGTTAAAATGTGCGAAATGCAATTCGCTTGCATTTCGAAAATAGTGAATTTTTTTTAAAAAAAGTTTAATAGGAACCTAGATAAATATCGTCTGTATCCGAATAACATAATTTTAAGTTGGTAATATGTTCGTATCGCGAATGATTTTGGTATTACGTTTGTATGGAGAAATGTCCGTACACCGTCCCCTTAATAGTAGATTATGCACCGAGGGGCTAAAGTTGTGTCTTATGTCACGGGCGTCATATTGAATCTCGAGCGTAATGAAGGATTCGGGATTTATTATTTAAGAATCCTGAATGCAGCGAGGGATTCAAGCTAGCCCAAGGCAAAGACACCTTTAGCCCAGAGGAGGATACTCTACTTTTTACACCTACTGTGAGAAAATAATAGCTATAGTACGAAAAACAAAGTATTTATTAAATAAACAAACAGTAAGAATAACATATTTAGAACTAGTTAGTAATATGCACTTACATATTAATTGAAGTTAATGGTAACATTTGAGACATTAGTCCAGTTGTGCAAAGATAAAGTTAAGTTTTTATGTCTTCGAAACCATGGCAACGATATGAAGAAGCAGTCGATATGATTTTGTAGGAAATCGAGAATATCATCCACGCGTAGTAAGGGTATCGAGAATAGCTTTCCTCTTTCTGGAACCAAAGGGTTTTTGTTAGTACTAAGTATTTATACTGCCAATTTAGCTGAGCATGTGAGATTCCAAATTCAAATCAGATTATTGACCAGCGGGTTATAATGAAATACATTACATTATTGACCGGCTGTTCCCCCGGCCACAAATGACTCACTTTAGGTTAAGGTTGCTTGACATATAATTTGACATTTTCGAGCAGGTGGTGTTAAATAGTAGATTGTACACCAAGTGCATACTCGCGAGGATGGATATAAAGTAGAGAGTAAAATGGGTTTTATGGACGAGTTTTACACTCTACTTTTCACTTCGATTGCGAGGAAATGAAACAGCAACTTGTAAATATTGTAAAAATAACTATGGTTCCCGCCAATTAACTTTTTTTTTTCAGTAGGAAACGTGACTTAACACCTGACTTGGGTCGTTACTCATACTGCTCAGTTGTCAAAACATTTTGAGCAACCCTATTGCCATCAACCAATGTAATTAGGAGCAAGCCTATTGCCATCAACCAATGTAATTAGGAGCAAGCCTATTGCCATCAACTGATGTAATTGGCACCAAGCCTATTGCCATCAACCAATGTAATTAGGAGCAAGCCTATTGCCATCAACTGATGTAATTAGGGACAAGCCTGTTGCCATCAACCGATGTAATTAGGAAAAGCCTATTGCCATCAACATATCCTATTAAGAGCAAACCTATTGCCATCAACCGATGTAATTAGGAGCAAGCCTATTGCCATCCACTGATTTAGGTAATTGAAAGCAAGCCTATTGCCATCAATCAATGTAATTAAGAGTAAGCCTATTCCCATCAAATGATGTAATTAGGAGCAAGCCTTTTGCCATCAAGCGATTTAGGTAATTGGGGGAAGCCTATTCCCATCAAGTTTCCTTGTTTTCGTAATGAAAAGCAGTAATCCCTTGTTCTTAGAATACTAACGAAACGAATTAAATTAAAGAGGTTATTTTATGAAGTTGAAGTTGTTCCTGTGGCTGTTGGGTTGATTTCCTGTGCCGATTACCTTGGTCTTCGACGAAGATTTTACTTTATGCTCTAGAGCATAAAACGCGACTTTATGTCGCCTACGCACGACATAAAGACGAATTTTAGAGCGAGAGAAGTGAAAAATGAATTATGTAACGTTGTAAGAGAAGAAGTGTATAGAATAACACTGTTATTGCAATTGTAAAAGTTTCCAAAACATTTTATTTTATTTTTACTTATTTATTTATCAACTTACATCTACTATTATATTTACCATTTATTTATATTATTTTTTACTATATAAAAATGCAGCGATTTCGTCGAACCTATTCCATATTCCTTACAAACCCTTCAAATATCCCGTCAACATACGGTTATCGTTTTATAAATTCCTTTCCGCACATCAAACCTTGGTCATAACGCAAACCAATGCGCAAATATCGCCTTTTTAAATTTTAGGCAGAGGAAGACGGTGTCCAGTCACGAGCACTAGTATTTTCACGCAGCAACTTTCGAAATAAATTGATTTTCTCTTACTATATTTTTAACTCATAGTATTGCGAAATAAATCTTATCTTAAAGTAGAAACTGTTGGTTCATGTGAACATCAAGTTTTAATTTGTCAACGTGTGTACGGCTCGTGACTGTTCACCCACAGAAGTTCACAGTTCCACCGAAGAGTTAGGTTTAAGTCCTATGTATCCGGGAGAGGTTGATGATAGACCATAGCGAAAAATCAAAATCAAAACTGGGCTGATGAGAAAGTCCTGATAGTAAAATCAAATAATGCTTGACCTGAGAATCGAAATCAAGACATAATAGCGGAATTACTGGGACTTTGTCGTTGAAGCGAAGCAATTGAGTGTCGGAAACCGCAACTCGTATTTAAGCGTAGCGTGTTACATCTCACACTTAGGTGCACCGAAGATCTGGAGATAACTGGAAATGACTGTGGTCATGCATAGCAAGGAATTAAATTCTGTTTTCTATTTCTGCAGTTCTGTCTTCAATTGTAATTACATAGTAATAGCCAGTTATACATGGGAGCTCGTGGCTTAATAATAACTGCCGCTTGGGTCAATCTCTAGTTTAAACCGTGCTTGTCTAGCTTTATCCGTGAATGGATGACCACCTTGTAAATACCCAGTTTCCGACTTGCATCGGAAAGCACGTTAAGCCATTGGTCTTAACTGTGATATAGATACTCAGAGGACCCCGGGGAGTCGTACTCAGCGGCCTGAAAGTCTGAAAACCAAAGGGTACCAAAGGGGGAAAGGGGGTCTTACCGTAGGTACTAACTGGGTGTAGAAGCCAAATAGGCAGTCGCTCCATGTAAAATACTGGTATTTACCTGCGTCCAGTTACACTGGAAACCAACCTATATATATACACAATTATATACATATTTACATAATTGAGAGAAAGGCTACGCATGATGAGTCGCCAGTTATACATGTTGTGAACTGGACAAGAACATACATTCATGGCAAATGTTGGTGCACCACAGAATGGGATGTAGGTGCTCTACCATCAACACAAAGAAAACCACATTTATTTAATAGACTAGACCATATCACCAGAGATCGGAATAGAAAGGGATTTTTTGCCAAAACTTCAACAAGAAACTTTTTTTTTCCTATACTGTCCCAATGCTGGGCAAAGGCCTCCCCATAGTCTTCCACTCTTCTCTCCGTGCGGCTGTCTCCAGTCAGTTCCTCACAAAAGCCTCTAAGTCGTCACGCCAGCCCTTTCTACGCCTCTCTCGGCGACGACGTCCGTCTTCTGGCACCCACTCCGTGACGACCCTAACCCATCGGTCCCGATGCATTCATCTGTCTAACCCTTTGAGGATTACAGGTGTAATTTTATGATAAGGAAGATTCGTAGAATTGTTTGTTGACATTTACAGCTGTAAGTCTAATTCTCTGGCGTAAATTGGTTATTATCAATATACGCCAGTAATTCCTAATATTAACCTGACATTCATAGGAACAAAGGCGCGTCCCACCATTAGTAAAGTAATATTACCTAATACAAGAAAATTGTATTTTCCATTCATATTGTTCCACAATTTTCGCATTAGTAAATCGTCCCGTATTAGTTGGCTGCCGCTATTCTGCTACAACCGTCAGTGTTGCCAACCATGTGCCAAAATGTCCCACAACTTTCACGGTATACATAAATCGAGCTGTTTGCGAGTGGGCTGTATTGTTCCTCTAATTAGAATAATATCTGCACGCTATTAAATGTTTAATCAACTGCTTCCAACTTACTGGATACCTAAATAAACTTGGCAATGCACACTTATGATATGAACACTGCACGGAATCTGTCTGTCTGTCAGTTCGGCATTGTTTCTATGGTAACTCGATAGTGGGACGCACTACTAATGCGTGTAAAAATACCCTTAACGAAGCTAGAAAAGCACGTTCTGGGTCCGTTCTTCATTGTGATAGATTTTTTGTTCTAGACCAAACCTTACTGTTTCGAGGATATTGATATATATCACAGTTTCAAGTTTTTAAGGACTCACTTTACTGTAAATACTTCCACGAGCCACGACCTTTTTTTTTTTGGTGGGTGGAAAATCATCGAATAACCCCCCCCCCCCCCCGCTCTTGGACAGAGAGAAAGGGAGTGTCAGACTTCTACTGACTAAAAACCAAACCCATGTTCCTTCTTCGCCCATGTGTCGGAGCCGCGTTAACCTTTCGACAAACCACAGCCCCGACGGGCGTCGGCCCTTGCGGGCCCCTCCTTGCTGACATCTCTTTGAGGCGCGCGTGGAACACGTACGCGCCGCCGACACGGTCTGTTGCCGTCATGACGACGGCCGGACGGCGAGCTAGCCCGTTACTCACCGTCCACAGGCCCGCGTCTACGGTGGCCGTAGGTCATCGCGTGACCCCCGACGCCCGGAGCGCCTTCCGCGGCGGCTGGGACGTTGAGAGGTTCTTTCCCTCTCTCGTTCCGCCACCTCCTTCGCTAACATCACTGCTTCGCAGAAGGAGGCGACGGCGTCCCATTCCTCTTCGCCCCGGACCATGGCTTGCATCAGGGCCGGACGCGAGAGGTCGCCGCCGCCGATCGCCGGGGCTCTGCCCAAGCAGGGCACGCCTCCACAGTGTGCTCCACCGTGTCCTCCGGTCGATCCTCGCAGTGGAAGCATCCGGGCGTTTCCTCCCGCCTGATTCGGTACAGGTACCTCCCGAAACACCCGTGTCTGGTGAGGACCTGCGTCAGACGGTAGGTGAGGGCGCCGTGGCGCCTCTCCAGCCACTCCTCAAAGAGGGGACTTACCGCCACTATCGACGAGCCACGACCTTACTTTCCAATCCAAAATCTATCCATCAGCACAATGTTTCGAGTGCGTTACATTGACTCAAGTCTTACCGTAAACGTGATTTTTCACCTAAAATCACTTCCCGCAAGCATTTTTGCGCAGAGTTTGATGTACAGAATGCTTGGTTGATGGCTTCGTGAAGTCTGCTTACACCCTGCATAAATAAATAAGTAACCATATCAACTTGGATCGATAAGTTAGTAGAGAAATGAGGTGAAGTGATACCAATCAGGTGCAGAGTGTAATATATGTGACTTTGTAGACCTTTGGTTCAGACTAGGCAGATGATGACACTGATGATTACATTTATTTACTATGTATTTATTAAATGTATAGTATCTTTGTGTACCAATTTTTTTTTCTATCTTTGTGTATAAACTAAATAAAATATGATGAGAGACTCCATATTCCTTATTATAAGGATATTCGTGTTTTGTTGAGTCAGTTAGTAGTGCTACATTACTTCTTAAAGCAACAGTATTTTCCCAAATCACAATAATAAATGAACAGACATTAATTATATTATCCCAATCACTACACTAACTTGGTTTTGTTGCCAATGGAAATGAATAGGTAACATTTTGTCTTTTACATTGGTGTTCAGGAAACCTAACATTTTGTTATAAAATGTTTCAAGCTGTTTAACGGACATCATAAAATTACTATGTTGAGCTGTATTACCAAACCCTCACCCTCGTGAACGTCGTTATTTGCACAATAAATGGTAAGGGGTGCATTTAAAGAGCCTTCGCAAGGACTTGTTGGCCATTCTTTTATCCTTTTTCTTGTGAACTAGTTAGATGTTGGTATATTATTAAATCATACACAATGATTTTTTAATAATGATTGCCTCGTTGGTCGCGTGGTCGCAAGTGCGACTGCTACACATGAGGAGGATGGGTTCGATTCCCACGTCGGGCAAAGTGTTATCCTAATAACAAAATTCGACCTTGGTAACCATGGACCACATCCTTGTCAAAAGCGCTTATCGAACCAATGAACTATGTAGTCAATTGTATTTCTAAAGTACCTACCTACCTATCCGTCATAACCATAGCTGTAAAACTTTTAATAAGAAAGGTTTTATTTATGATCTCCAACAAAGGATATCACACAGATCATGCGAAGTAAATAATATTTTTATTAACCTATTATACATTAATAGGTACCTATTTTTCTTAATCACACGTTTCCCCACACACGGTATTTCCCCTGTATCGTGGCTGCTTTCACAAATATTTAAACCGCCAGACACAAACAGATGGTCTATGCTTGAATACATCTGATATCCTCAAAGACATGACATGCCTTTATCCTTTGCAACTGTCAATTATCTCGTCGTATCCTACGAATAAGGGCGTAACTGCAAAACAGCTACTTTTCAGGAGACACAAATTAGTAAAGTAGAAGAAAGACACAAGCGTAATTAGGGCATCGTATCTTTTACAGATACGCAAAATAGCCATTCCATAGAACGCGGCCCCAACCACCATTAGGGTTTTTTCTATGTAACCTAGGTAACAGCTAAGAAGACATATCTTTAAGATGTAGGGATGTAGATATATACGTTTATGTACAGCTCGTATAATATGAGCTAACCGTGTAAATGTGCTACATAAACTGACCCGGGGACTTAATTATTTTGTTTTGTATCTCAATAAAACCAGCAATACGAAGAAAAATTCTTTATTAGTTCATAAATAGGAGATTACATTCAGCAGGACATTCAGTTTGGTGCATGCAAAGATATAAACGAAATTTCTTAGGTTGACAACATTTATCTTCTAAAATCAGACTGGTAAAAGATGAGAAAAATAACTGCCAAAGTAAATATTGAGCTATGCCGACCAGTTTTTTCAGGTCTACCCTCAGATCCGTCTCACCTCTTGAAATATATTAATGTTTTTTTTTCTGTGGAGAAATCCTCATGTCGGTATATCATTTTCCACAGACGGATCTGATACCAAACTCTTGCTACAATGAATCGAGAGTCAAGACTCCCTCCATCTCGACAGGTATCAGCCTGCCAAGTTTTAGTTGGCGTTATCACTTTTTCTAGCCGTGGGACAAGACTGTCCCATATTATACGCCCACAGTTCCATCCTTGAAGTGGTCGGAGACCTACCAACGTATTTCGATGCCCGACTGCCATTCTAAGTCTGGTGGCCTGAGAGTTATGCTCTCTCTCAGTGTCCCCTTATAAACATGCATCACCGCCTCGTTAAAAGAGGCAGTCTTGCTGCCGGCCATGGATTGAACTAGTGGCAGTAGTGAGAGCCTTGCTGTGAATCGCTCTTACTGATGGGAGGGACTGTGTCTACCTTTTCCTTTCAGATTGATGTTTTCATATTTAGCGTTTGATCTTTAAGGCTGCTTTCTATGAGCAAGTACCGAAGTCTGGACAGCTCACTCTCATAAATTTATTTCAGAGAACTTCTATGTGTTGTGATGTCTGCATCAACAACTCAATTTAGTAAGGCTTAACTAAACGGGATACCTACTTCAGGTGCGACAAACGTATCATCGAATATCGTTTCTTCGAAAACCTTTCATCGATATCACTATACTGCGATGCTTTGTTAAATCGACGACTTGTTACTGCGATGTTTCATTACATCGAAAAACTGTACTGCGAACGACTTTACTTCGTGAATATCATATTGCGAAGCCTGGTTTAATCCAGGTCTTATTACTGATGTTCTGTTGTTACTTATGAAAACTTTAAATTGATTGATACAAGTACACAGTTTTTTTTTTAAGCTATTGCATAGCTTCTATCGCGGGCCTTGAGCGTGGAGAGCGAATCCAGAAATTCCGTAACGAAAATATTTTCAATCAGGTTGCTATGGTTCCAGAAAATAACATGGTTGTCAACTGAGGTTGTCAAATTAAATAATTAATTATTTGCATAAGTTGATAAAAATGCTATGCAATAGCTTTACCGCGGCAGTCTCCGAGTGCCACACGTTTTTTTCAAAACCTACATTGTTTATCTAAGAAGGAACATGGGTGGTTTTTAGTCAGTAGAAGTCTGACACTCCCTCTTCTCTGCTCAGAGCGGGAGGAGTCTGAAATATCAGTTATAGCACAAAAAACTCGCAATTGCTGACAAAATTTGTACATGCGCTTCTAAAGAAATGTTAAAAATGTAGGTTTTTTTTTGGAAAAGAAAATCAATGACACGGTTGGTGCAGTGGCACCCCCCGCACGGAACAAATATTTATATGACCTACAAATAGTTGATCCGGGTCTGGGTATTTGTGTATGTGAGTTTAAATGTTTGTGAACTAAATTCCTAGCGTGGGGCAACGTATAACAAGAAAAAAATAGAAATGTAGGTACTTGTATCAATCAATGTAAGTTTTCCTAAGTAACAGAACATCTCAGTAACAAGACCTGGATTAAACAAGGCTTCGCAGTATGATACCCACGAAGTAAAATCGTTCGCAGTACAGTTTTTCGATGTAATAAAACATCGCAGTAACAAGGCGTCGATTTAACGAAGCATCGCAGTAAAGTGATATCGATGAAAGGTTTTCGAAGAAACGATATTCGATGATACGTTTGTCGCACTGAAGTAAGTATCCCAACTAAACTGAGTTGTTGTTGCAGACATCATAAATATTCCCCGTGTAAACTATTGTCAGACATACTCGTATAATGTAACATTATTTTGATAGCTTTTCTGTATTTTTTTATAACACAGAGTTATCTACTCGTCTATCTATTTTATCTTTTGACAGGTTAATTAATATTTTCGAAAGGAACTTTTCTTTGTACCGCTATATTGGTATAATAATAATATGCATGAGAGTTGCTAATTTTGGTTAATAATTAGGTTTTAAAAATGGAATCCCTCTCTGTGATTAGTTTTATGTAATTATTTATGGCAACATGATGGCAACGATGACTATTTCACAATCATGTGTTTGCTATTTATTAGGCAACGTAACCCACTTCCGTTATAAACTACAGGTTACGTAGCCTATCTATATACTGAAAATTTGCGTGCACAGAGCAGACACGTTACAATGTTATGGTTATGTGGTGTACGATGTTGGTAGGCTTGAAATTCATACAGATTTGACATGAATACATTTGGTTTGAATCTAGAGGGTATTTACACACCCTATTAAGATTATAGCATGTCTAGCAATTAAGAAATTGCTCGTCTGAAGATGGTTAAATCCTAAAGTTCTACAGTTGCTTAGTTTTGTAACAATTCAGTTATTTTGGGCGCATAATATATTATTCCTCAACTTTTGCCAGTCCTACTGTTATTCAGATTACATTTGACATCAAACATGTAGTTATTGACATTTAAAAATTGGTTATATCGAACATCAATAAAAATGAAAGGTATATAATGATTGATACCTTTCTACTTAAGATTATAATTATTACATAACTAGAGATATTAGATACTACTCCCGTCTAAGGACGGACACGACGTGGTTACATCTACCGGATATTTTTTTGTTGATTTTTTAATGTATTTTTGTTTGACAATTGGGTAAACATTGATAATAATAAATATGCTGGGACGATAAACCGCCCAGTTTGGTACATACAGCTACAGAAACATCTTACTAATCTTCCACCCCGCAATTTTTATTGAGAGAGAAAAATATTACGACTTAATCGAAACAAAGGGTCCTTTGGAAATCTCAAATCTAATCATTATAATACGCTACTTTGCTTGATCCATTTATTTTCCCACACTTTTATAAATCATTGTTATTTTACTGTTACTTAGGTATTTGGTTGTCATCATCATTGATCCAGAACATTATACATAATATATTTAATCAAATAAAATTGTATCGTTCTGTAAACCTAACAAAGCGTCCCCGCATAATTACGAAACGTTCTCCCCACGACCTGCAAAAATTAATTATTCCTGTTGTTTATTGCTTTTTTGTCCCTACCTAGATAACAAGTTCCGCCCTCATGTGTGGCTTACATAGTTATTAGACATCCTTTTCACAAAGCACCGTAAAAGATACGGCAACGAAATTAAAAATAACTTAAAACTAATCTACAAAGAAATTCATAACAACCAACTACCTACGTAGGTCAACCACAAAGAAAGCTGCTCTTACATGGTCGCGTCAAGTAATGCACTCGTAACGTATAATGATAAGTGAATCGAATGGTTTAGATGAGGAACGAGCTCATGCCGGAATACTGAATCTTCGTATTTTGGTAACTTTCTCCGTTTTCTTTTCGATTTCTTACTTACGGATAAACCAATAAATTTTCACTCCTTTGTTACTATTACCAAAGGTGCTATTTTCGTTTTTACGATGGTTGTTGATACGATTTCGAATAAACGGCTTATTTATGTTCTTGTTTTGGTTTCTACATCCCTTTACGGCTCTCTACCTGATGGTGCACGCCCTAAACAATTTAGTAACTGAGCCTATCCCGCCAATGAAATAAACTTTTTGTGTAATGACTATTTCGGAATTCAGTAAAGCTCAATTGACTTTTTATGTTTTTATTTCAGTTTGCCTTTCTCAACGGATAAACTGAAAGATTCTTATCGAATGTCTGTTAAGATAACAAATGAGGGTGAAACCCTTGGAATTTGCAAGAAGAGGTTTACTCTTTGACGATGTTAATTTGGTAATCGCGATAAATTGTTGAGTGTGGCGGAGACATAGCTCGGATGTCGGATGTGAGAGTAGCGCGGCAGCGGTACGCGAGTGGCTGCGGAGTGTGGGTGCGCCGCAAAAACCGGCGGATGGATCAGACCCGGCTACGCCCAGTCAATAAATTATGTGACGCTCACAACAGTCACAACCCGTGCACTCCAACGATTTACATTCGCAGCTTCACCTTAGTAACTCTTTGTATTTCTCAAGCTTCCTTCCTTGTCTTACAGAATAAAGCGAGAAAGGACGGATTGAGATCTCTCTAAGTTCCTAACCCTAAATAATAATAAGAAAAAAAAAATAAGAAAAAATGTAATAATTATAAAATCTTTTATACATTCTAGAAGAAGTTATGTCGGTTAGCTTCGTTGCGTATTTTCGATTTCGCGGAACCCTTTCTCAGGGCTGATACTTTTTTTTTATTTTTTTTATTTTTTTTTATTATCCAATACAAAGTTTTACATAAGTTACTTAAATATATAACCAGCCTACTCAAATCCCGTACATTGGGTTTATGTGTAGACGGCTTGAGTCGCTTATCGCACTTTATTTTTGTACGTGAAAAATTAATCTTACATAATAGGCGTTTCACATAAGAAGGAAGGTTTGTTGTGACTTTGTTCAAGCTTTTTAACATATACTCGCTTTTATATACTATACAAAGTATAATCTCAACAGTATTTAAAGAACTTTCAATTAGTTACAGTAATTAGCCAAACGAATAAAGTATCAAGGCGAACAATTACTACGATTTTTTTACTTGCTTTGATGAGTTAGTCGAACGTATTAAAATTAACATTTTGCAGTACAATGAATACCAGATTTTTGGTACAGCCAAGCAGTATTTTAATTTTTTACACCGTCTCATTATGCAGGATGGAAGATTAGCAGACGATAATGGTCAGAATGAGACAATATTTATGATCTACGACTATTACACATATTATATGTTTATATAATTAAACATCAAATTGGTTAAGCATAATTGAAAGTGTAAGGTCAATTAACGCGTCACTGAGATTGTTTATTGACAATCAATGAAGGAAAATATAATAATACCTCGTGTGTCCGGGTGAAGTCGACAGTGACTGTGCCATCTCATCGACATCTCAGCATCAGTCGCAGCCTGTGTTCAGAAACAAGCCATCCCCGTGAAGTGTGAATCAACCTTTCTGTTATTTATTACATGCTATTGATACCTATGATTGGTATTTTATTATGAGTATTGTATTACATGAACTTACATCTAATTGTTCTTAGTTACTAAGTTCTTATCCTAAGACATGAGTTATGTCATACTGGTTGATTAAATTCGGATGAAATACTAGTTACCATATAGGTTAAATACCAGCTCAACGTCGGGTCTTTTTATATTTTTCATTGACGCGGTAACATCGTGATTTACAGATTAATAGCCAAACGGATATGTAATTTTATCACAAGATCATTTCAATAGGTTCAGTAACTCATAAACTTAGACATAATTTCAAAATCGAAAAGTGCAATAGACAAAACTCACAAATTTAACAAATAAAAGATTCAATCCTAGAAAGATACAATAAATTAGACATGTGATTATTATACCACAATAGACAGTTCATATGTTTGTCCAACTCTCCTCTCAACATTATTGTATGTACAGCCATCTCAAAAATAAATGCAGTTTCGAACACTCCGACAAGCTTAAAATTAAAGTTCCAATAAATAGGTTATATTAAAATCTAGTGGGTGTTGGTACCCATTACAGTAAATTATTATCTAATTGGTGTTGGTTACCTTACAGTGACCCAATGTATGTATGTACATCTTAATGATTAGATATTTTATATCCTAGCCTTACAGATTTTGTTGGTAACAGAAGTTACCGACATCTTTCCTGCTGACCCTTTTGTCGAATGTGTTATTACTAGGCCTCACTCGCGACTTCGTCCGCGTGGTTACAACTTAGAGGTTTCCTACCCTTCACACCGCTTTCTAAGTCGTATTTCCAAAAAGCTTACTTTGTGGCACATCACAGGCACAACCCTTTTACCTACGCATGTTATGTACATAAAACTGTACGAGATTCTGCAAGTGTGCCACAAATGCGATGTCGACAAATGATTTTTCTTTTGGAAATGTAAAGGAACAGTCAAAAACTGACTTCTATAGTCGCTTTCTATGCAGATGCGCTAGATTATCAGACCCCCCAGAGATTTATTTTGCGTACCTACCTATCATTATTTTCCCATGTCAGTCTTTCCTGTCATCACCAGTGTTTCCGAGGAATACGTGTCTCTTCTGCAATACCTAGGTACTACTAAAAGGAACCCCCTAAATATCAAGCAGGCTGACGGCCCACAAGCTGGTAAGTGGTTACTCCGTCAGATAACACCTGTAACACTGCTGCCGTTTCTGGAGACACAGATGGAATGTCTCTTGTGCCAGTAATGTTATCGGCCCCCACACCTTTCATACCGAAACACAGCTATGCTGTTTGGCGGCAGAAATAGGTGTGGTGGTAGTACTTCCCCGGTCGAGCCCTTTCACATGGAACTCTACTACTACTTCATAGGTGATAAGCTTGCTATTTTTATTAAGTCCTGGATTATCTGATTGTCATACAAATAAAAATGGTATGCACTGAGAATGTTAAGCAGAGCTGCAAGTGTTTCCAATTTCCCTCAAATTTTGACACATAATCGCTTTTAATGCTCATTGGATATACCTAACCAATCCTACTAATACCGAGATGTTTCCTGAAATTTTACACCTTCACCTTCGTTACCAGTCGGTTTCCGATATAACAAACTCTGTAAGGTTAGGATTGAATAATATAAATCTGTTCAATATCAATGTGAATTATATGTATAGCCATTCCTGTTCCGTATGTACAATCAACCTTGTTCCTTGGTCAACTCATCCATCCATTCATCTCTATGAAGTCAAAACTATGGCAAACTCGTAATGTGACACTTGGCATTGTTCAACTGGTGAGAAAAGCCGACTTCCGAAGTGGTAAACAAACGACCCGACACGAGACCGGTGACTCGTATACGTAGGGACCGCACTAAACACTGACATAAGAAACGACCAAATCGACGGTCCCTACGTATATAAAGACATGTCGAAAATGGCATTTTTTTTTATTGTATAGATTAACTATGCGCACATACTGACATAAGATTTTTTTTAAATTGTATTTATTTACCTTGTTTTACAAATCGTGTAAAAGAACAAGTATTATGAATACAACGATTATGTGTCGTAGATGCGGACATCTTTACATATCTTTTTGTACGGTGTTTTAAAATGCGTGCCACTCGGTGCGAACGCGGTCATGTCAGACTTATCGCCATTTACGAGAGTTCCCGTACGGGGTAGGACTATAGTTAAATGTTATGTTATGTTTTGTTATGTTGTGTTTAATGTTTAGTTCCTACTTCAGTGAGTCTATAGGTACCTATTATTTGGATGCTAAGAAGATTGTTTTTTAATAATAAATAATGTTGAATTTTTAAACCTTGTTTAATTAATAAAACACAAACCTGATAATTTTAAAAGACATGTCTTTATTTACATTACAAGAACTATAGTCCTACCCCGAATGACTAAAACCACGTATAAAGTGATAAGTCTTCATTGAAGTACTTTTTATATCCATGGAAGACGATTTCAGGATGTTTAACGTAATGTTTTAAAAATAGTAACATAATCCTAAATTTTCATAAAACATTTTATTTAAATTCTATATCAGACAGTGTTTTATTGTTTCCTGCGTATAAAACGGTATCATAGACATGACTGACATACTTCTATTTTATTATCGGCGTAGAAACGGTCATCTATCAGTTTTTACAAGAAAACGTAAAAAATAAAATATGTGTGAATAGCATTATAAAGCTCTTAAAACTGCTAAAATATTGTAAAAAGAAAATATTTATTATTGGTCATAGAATTATTTCTAGGGCGTGTTGAACACAAATTACGCTCTCCTGTAAACCTCGGTTTTTGACTTGACCTTATGTACGTAGGAACCGTCAAAATATTAAATAGCTTTCTTGTACAGACGGCTACACATCAAGCTATACATTTCCAGTATAAGCTGGTCTCGCATTGTATAGGATTTCCATACAGTGCGAGATCAGCGTAAACTGGAAATGTATAGCTTGATGTGTAGCCGTCTGTACACCATCTGCAGACTCAAAACTTTAAAATTAGGTTGCAGTGTTATAATGTCCATATCTCTATTTGTTTTTTTTTGTAATATGAGCATTCCTCTGAAAAATGCGTCTGGCTGTTATGATAAATTTGGTATTTACAACTACATCGAGCTGGTGTTGCTCCTTACGGAGTCAGCGGCTTGTGTGCTCGCTCTCCAGAACAAAACTAAAACTTATACTAGGTTAACATCCCTTGAACTCAAGTTAAATTTATAAATCTATGTATATTTTTTCGTTTTCATTATTTTTTTGTTTATTTTTTGTAACGACATCGTTAAATTTTCTTGGTTTGTGGTTGCATTCTACCAATGAATAATCTCGCGGTTTTGGAATACACCTACTTTAGGAAATAAATTGATTGCCAGATAGCGGTTTCAATAAAATATTGATCTGATTAGTAATTTAGGTGTAGGTATGTTTAGAAGCATCGCCGTGCGAGCTTTTAGTTAATTACTGTGTTGCATGCCAGTCGGTAAATACGCCTGTGCCAATCGAAGGGGTCGAAGGAAATTGAGTGAACAAGTAGGTATAAATGAACCTTACATCCATTAGCATTCACAAACATCCAAGAATACAGAACTACAAACACAACTCTAGAATAATAAATAAAAACACAAATAAATTAAAACCCCTAACTCAACTATTTTCTCTTGGTGGATCCAAGAGATTTTCATAAGATGTACGCAGGCCAATGTGTTTACAATTTCACATTAATAAAATCTAACGTCTTAAAGTAACACGCACAACACAAAACTAGCTACAATAAATAATACGAACCTAATTAAAGTTACGTTCTTGCGAGTCCTACCATTTAAAATGTATCGTTATTTGTTTATATTTATAAACTATGTTGTACAGAGATGGGATTGACGAAATATTATCATATTAGAGCCCCATTTGTGGCCAAAATGAGAAAAGATTTCACGAAATATAATCATTGCCGACTTTGTAAAATCCTCATGACAATAGTAAAATGATTCTAGTAGTGAAATATTTATTAAAGATTGGTTTAACACTTACATATCTACCTATGTAAGCTCGTTTTGAACACCATGATCACCAATTAGCACTTATCTAAAGATAATTGAAACAGGCCTGGTATAGCTAGCACAGGTTGGGTGCACAATTATTGCTAGCTTTATCCACTCTCCAATAAGCCAAAAGTTAAAATGTTTAGACAACAGTTTGTTTTTGTAAAAAACAACCCGCTTAATTCAGCTTAAATCGTCCATAGCGTTTTTCAGTACCTACGATTCACAGTTTATCAGAAGAATAGATTCTATTATTTCTTAGAAATTATTAATGGAAAACCCAATATGATAGTATTTGTCAGTAAATAACCTAAGAATAAGAAAATAAAACTCGTCGGAGTGTCTTTATAAATCATAAAACTGATTTGTAAGGATATTCATATAATACTGTGATAATACTAATAATATGTTACGTATAAACAGTTTCGTGACTGCGCTGTTTTAAAATATATCTATTTAGATGACCATTAGACGTTCTTTTATAGTGTGTGAACACGGCATGCGGCAGGGCGGGCGGTGTGGTAGCGGTAACTTGTGCTTATTTACACACGCCTAGCCTCCAGCCGCTGTTCTGGCTATTCGTTAACCTTAATAATTATTATTATGTACACCCACAAATACTTTACCGTTCAGCAGGTATTTAGGTACAACAAAAATATAAGTTATTTATGTTTTTGTTTTGGTAACAATGTATGTACAAAAGTAAAACTCTAATGTATCTCAAAATACTTTCAGTTTTTGTAGCCAATCGGTAGATATAATATTTTAGAATAAAATCAAGTGCTCTGGTTTTAAGGGACGGCAACAGTTAACAAATATAATTAGAGTGAAGATATCGCCCTTCGGCCGGACACCACAAATAATAGATATCAAAATGTAGTAGATGTTTCCGACCCGATTAATTACGGACTGTTTACTTTGTTGAAAGTGCGTCCGCGTGGGTGATCCAGAGGTGACCCGAACTTGCTACTGAAATAACTGGAAATTACAATGTCACTGTGATTTCGAAATGAAAGCTCACTTACAAGATTCTGGGTCTTCTTTAATTAAATTAATTTAGAAGTATTAAAAAACTGTGACCGCCCATTAAAGTAACAAATAATAATATTTTTTATTACGGTATATAATTCTCTTTGGCACTATGCCAATATTTTATATAAATCTGTACACTTTATTATTAACATCACATAGATTTTACAGACTACTTTAATGAGCATTTTCTTAATAAGCACAAAACTGTAATTTATATTTTCGCTGTACGACCAGTGATGTGATAATTTGATTATCCTAGAAGTATAAATCAGTTCGAAATCCGTATAATTAAAAATATTTTGGTTTAAAAACAGTTTTTACACTGCGACAGTTCGTGTTCAAAGCTGCTGTAACATTTATGTGTGATCCATTACTTTCGTTATGGTCTCATGAAATAATTGTGTGACAGCCGAATTGCTCATTTAGCCGCTTAAGAAAAGGAACTTTTAAAATAACTTTTGTGTATTGTTTGTTTTGCTCGCATTCACAATTAAAGGACATTTTTCGTTTTGAACGGGGTGACAGGACAAAAGGATTTTCGAACTAAAGAGAATGCAGAATAACACCTCTTTTTTTATGAATTTTGTTCTACTTCAGCGAATACCATCGTCAATTGCACTAGAATAGGTCAACAATTAGCGAAATGTCAGTGAAAAGAAGTATTAGAAAAATATAAAAAAATAAATTATGAATTAAATACCCTTTTTTATTAAAAATAAGCTTGTATGGAAAAGCACTTAAAAATAGAAAATAAACCATGGAGTTAATAAAAACGGAAAAAGCTAACTTATAAAAGCTTGTCACTTGAATAGGAAAGGTTAAAGAAAACTTCACTTCGGATAGGTATGTCAATCGTTCGATCGTTCGCTGGAAGTCGTGAAAGGCTGGTTAACGAATTTGATATAATTTGACGTAATATCAAACAATTCGGCTGCAACCTTGTTACAATAAATAAGCAATTTACAATGCAAAAACATTTGCGATAATCCAAATAATATTTAGCTTTGCCTATGTTATGTATAGCTACGCTAATGTCTAGTCCTGTACCAGGTAAAGTTTTAATCCCTATATATACAGTAAAATTTTCATTTGTAGAAAAATATTTTTCGTATATTAGACGAGGCCTAACTATTCAAAATACAAATAATAAACAGACGTCAGTAAGTGAGTATAGATAAAAATACTAAGTAAACACTTCAAAGTTAAATTTCTTTGGCTTTACACTAGATCGTCTTCATACTCGTATCACATATCAGTTGTGTCGCACTCCATCATCGGCAGCGGTACGGCCGGGAGGAAGTACTGGCGACGGACGGCCGCGCAGCGGTGGGCGGCGTCGCAACAGTGGCCGTCGTCGCTGCGGTGAGCGGCGTCGCAGTGGTGGGCGGCGTCGCAGCGGTGGGTGACGTCACAGCGGTGGCCGGCGTCACAGCCGTGTGCGGCTTCGCAGCGGCGGGCAGAGATCGAGGCCAGGGGCAGCGGGTGGTCGTGGGGGGAGCGGTGCAAGTGTTGCGCGTGGTGACCCGACACCGGGGGCGAGCGGGCCCGGCGTTAGCTGCCCTTGGCCACCAGGTGGTAGGGCGTGTGGATGGTGGCCACGGTGTTCAGCTCCGTGTGGCCCAGCAGCTCGTCGGGGTGCTCGTGCTCGTGCTCGCGCCGCTTCTCCTCGTTGGTGTAGTAGTGCGCGGCGCGGCGGCGCGTGCAGCACAGCGCGCCAGCCACGGCTGCCAGCACGGCCACGCACAGCAGCATCAGGCCCGCGATGACGCTCATCTGCGCCTCGTGCGTCGTGGGGCACGGCTCCAGCCGATCGAATGACATCTCAGAGAAGCTCACCCCTCGCAGGCGTGGTGGGGCGTAACACTTGAGGTTTCGCAGCGTTGCGTTGAGTACTGTCGTCGTCATATACACGAGCATGGTTCCCGCCGAGCACTGATCGCAGTGCCAAGTGTTTTTCGCTAAATTCACTTGAGCAATCGCTTCCAGTCTTTGCAAATCCAGCTCAGTTAGCGTTTGTAACTTGTTATGTGATATATCTAATCTCTGTAAAAACTTTGTCTTCGTCAGAAGTTTGTATGGAAAGTTAGTAAATTTATTCCAAGATATATCTAACGCCACAAGGTGTTCGTTGTAAGTAAAAAAATTCGGTGGTATTTCCGGAAGCGACAGATTGGCAAGTCCAACGCCGTGAATTTCTGGTAATATCTGAAGCAATATGGCAATTTCATTTAGAGCCAAGTTGTTTCCGCTGAAGTTGATCGTTTTCAAGACATCGACCACTGGCGCGAAAGTTTGTAAATGGAATCTGTCAATTTTATTGTGGCTGATGTCGAGGTGCGTGAGGTTGGTGAGGTTGGCGAGCGCGGCGGGAGCCAGCAGCGCCAGGCGGTTGCGCGCCAGCGACAGCACGCGCAGCTCGCGGTTGCGCCCGAACATGTTGTCCACGATCACGGACAGCTGATTGCCATCCAGTTTTAACTTTTTAAGTCGTTTCAAGCTTATAAATTCATCTGAAGTCAGATATTTAAATAGATTTTCTCCCAAGTCCAGTTCTTCCAAATTCGAAACCAAATGATATATTTGAGTGTTGACGCGCCTCAGTAGACATCCCCTACACTTAAAGACTCGCAGGTGTTGAATGTCCTTAAACACCTCAGGGTTCAGTTCTGTGAGAGGGTTATCACTCAAGTCCAAAGTTAATAATTTCGCCAACATCCTGAATAGTCTCGGAACCAATGTCGTAATTTCATTATTTGATAAAGTTAATGTTCTCAGTGAAGTTAAATGTCTGAAGGTTTCGCTCGGCATTTGTTCTATGTTATTATGATCGAGGTACAAGTCCGTGAGATTTATGAGACCTCGAAAGTTGTCCGCTCCGATGCTGGTGAGGTTATTGTGGGTGAGGTTTATTAACCTAAGGTTCTGGAGCCCCCAGAAAGAGTACTGACCGATTGAAGGGACGTTTGAGTTCACGATGTGAAGTTCTCGAAGATTGACGAATGGTGTGGGTTGTGTGAAGATGGGGCCGATGGTAAGTTCGTTCGGTTTGTCTGGTGGCGCTGAGATGATGATGATGTGCGCGTTGCGGTCGATGTAGTCGACGGGCACGGCGCGCATGAGGCCGCGCGTGCAAGCCACGCGCACGGCCTGGCCGCCCTCGCGGTCCATCATGCTACGGCAAGAGCACTCGTCGGGACACGAGATCTCCGCACCGCTGCAGCTCATCATCACGGTGGTGGCAGACAACAACAGGTACAACATCTGGCATCGTGTATTTCTGTAACAAAGCAAAATTGATTTTGAAGCAAACTAGCGACACCACACAGAAACGTTTTTATTTTAAAGTCTCCAACTTGAAGGCAAACTTTAAATATAATGGGAATTGTATGGCTTTCTGAACCTGCAGTATCGTACAAAACCAATAAAACAAAGTTGTGTAGGAGGTTGGCGCGAACACAACCAAATAAAGAAAAACAAAGGAAAAGTTAAACCAACCTATTTTCCATTTTTTATAAAATACCTTTTTTAAATGAAAAGCCAGACAGATTTCATTTACAAACCAAGGTATTGCCAGACATGCAGTTATTAAAATCGCATTGGCTCCGTTTTGCAATCCACTGTTAATTTCCTGTCGCCTCAATACAATTATGAGAAACCAGGACTGGAAACATTTAATTGAGACGAATGTGAACGTGCTCTGTTATTACAGTATCATGAACATTTTTCATTAATCTTCAGTTAGTACCTACAGTCAGCATTTTACAATTATATTCTTAATCCAATGGTAAGTACCGAATATCCTTCGTTAATCTAAGATAAACTTAGATTACACAGGGCTTAGTTAACAGCGATAACTTATGGTTTTCGTCTGAAGGGGAGAGAGCTTGTTGAGCGATCCAAACCTTGGAATGTGCCCTTAATTACCCTCCATATTTTATCGGCAATAAAACTATGTTAAGGTCGTAACAGGTAAAAATATTGTTAATCCGCCCATTAACACGGTAAGTGTAAAAAATGCTCGAGTCCTGTGAACTTGGCACGAGATTACAGTCTTGTGAAATATGTGCTTCGCTTTGTCCGCGGAATCAAAACCCCTGAAAAATAACGCCCAGATAACAAAAGGCTTTTTGACGCGCCGACTAAGCGGCATCCATTACGTGAATACCGAAATATTTATTCGCACCTTAATGAAAAAAAGAAATTCTTTTGTTAGTTCCATCACGACCGCAAAGCTTATTTTAATTTTAATTTACATTACAAAGATATTATCTGAACTAAGAAGGGTTCATGGTGACTTTGGACAAGCAAGATAGATTTATAAAGGATTTAGTATAATATTTTTTCCGTTGTTACGGAACTTTTCTTCGGGAAGGAAGGGTATTTTTTATGTACTTTAGTGAAGAAACTCTAGAGAACATTATTAATTTAATTAACTTCCTCTTTAAGAAAAGAAATCAGAGTTTAATTAGTAATTTGGTACATTCACTTGATTTTTAAAGGTTTTATAAAAAATACTGATAGATTAAGTTACTCGTAGTTAAAAAGCGATGATTTCTGTCCCTTAAACCGTCAAATTCCACCTCAAAGGGGTATCCGATATTTGAGGCTAATGAGGGACGTAGAACCAACACAAAGACCATTCAGAAAATTTTAATTACAATTGTATTGCATTCATTTTAGAGTATTATTGGCTCGAATAATTGTCCAATAGGACATACAATTATATATACAAGTTTATATGAGATTGTTCAAAGACTTTCAAGTCTATAAAAGGGTAAGCAGGTGATCAGTGCCATAATAAAATGTATTATTCTCTGTATGAACCACTTGAGGCAGCAAAACTTTGTTATTTCTGTTGTTTAACAAAGTTGTAAAGTGAAACTCAGTTGTTTTATCAACTGTATAGAAACCGTCTCAAACAAACAAGTTGTGTACTACATTCATAGCACACAAACATTTCATAATCTTCTCGTAAACTGGCTATGGAACGGCCACCACTGTAATGTTAGGTTACCTATGTTTAGTGAGAGAATCCTTTTCCGTTTGATTCAATTTACCCAGCAAAGGCTTCTTTCAGTCTTGCCCACTAACCTCTTTACTAATGAACTTTGCGTATAGCTGAGATATGCTCCGACACATTTAATTAGCCTTGTCTTAAACAAGCAAACTTCATCTAAAAAGTACTATTTCAATCCAATTAAAGAAATCCAATTACATACCATTATTTTAAACTAGTTAATAATTAATGAAATTATGAACAAAATAACAATCAATAATTTCGATATGATTTTAGTCATGGTTTCTTAAATGAACTAGCCATCTGATAGTTACTTCATTAAGCATACCGTGGCAAGATTAAAGTAATTCTAACACAATAAAGGGCAATTTGTGTATAGCAGACTAGCGGCAAATGACTAGCGCAAGTAGACAGCCTCGTCCGGGGACGTCTCGTGAATATGGAACAGGTATTTAAAAGAGCTGGACATTGCCTATAGGTTGTCGAACAATTGAATAAATCCTACCTCCATGGACAAAGGGTTTAGCAGCCAACTATAAATTACCTAACAGGCTTAATATTATTACAGTGTCGTTTTTAGGAATTCAAATTGAATACCACCCCCTGTTTTATGTAGGCGCAACCTTTCATCACAAATCTTATTAAATCCATAATGTTGTCCCGATAACTTAAGCTATTTTATGGTAATATTGAAGTGAAAGCAGAAAAACAGAATGTACCTGTTTAATATGCTGCGCAGGATTTGGCTGACGCAAACAGGATATACATCATGGACGATGCCGAATGGGCAATCCAGGCTCGTTATTATGAGACTCGCCTATTACCTATAACCACCTCTGCATCCACATTATTGCGTAGTATTGCGGTGCCAACATTCATCATAGTTATAGGCATGAAGTTACTTCATACTTTGTCGGAAAACACCTCGATGTTTCTAATAAGTCTACTTTAGTAAGTAGAAACTTACTCTTGTTATTATAAGCTTGGAGCAGCGACTGTAACTTACCCCGATGGTAAACTCTGACCTTGACCTTTTATTTTCTTTCCACCATATCGGCTGGCATTTAGTTGGAGTCGTAAACATTTTGTACGATAACAAACAGCACTTACCCACACATGGTTAGCTTTGTATTGTTGTACTATTTCAAAATACACAAAAAAAATCTCTTCGTTTCGAAAGACCCAATTCAATGTTAAATCCCAACTTTTCAAGCAGACTTGACAAGCAAATCTAGCTCGAAATATTCTGCTCTGAAGTTTGTAAATAAAACAAAGTGTGGGATCCAAGTACCTTTTCAATTGAATCAACTTGTTATTGGATTTTACGCTCATTAAATTATTTGCATTCATAATGTAATGAGTGTGAATATTTAAATACATGAATGGTAAGTAATATTTGTTTGGCAAGCCAGTGCATTACATTTTAAAACTTTGCGGTACTTATTGAATTCCAATGAACGTTTATAAAAAATAAATAAAAATTATGACAGCCCCTCTACACTTCGTATAATATGACTATAGCTATCTATAGGATCCATTAAACACTAGGTACAGTGAGGATGAACCCCTCGGCAACTAATGCTGACCCAATATTGACGATGCATTCATTACCGAACCACTATCAGCCAGTACTCTCTGCCAGTTAATGTGTAAGTAGGTATTGCTTAGATCAGGGATGTGAAACGTATAGAACATGTTCCACTACATATGGTACGGGCAAAGTTTCAGTAGGTCGTATATATTATCTAATTAAATTAATGCACTCTGCATTAATTTAATTCGGTATTTATTTGTATGTGTTAAAAAAGTGCTAAATTTTTTTTTATGAGTCTTTGTTGTTTCTAATCCAATGTATATTTTCAGGCGACTGCGAAAACGTGACATAGCATGCCAAGGGTTGTACAGATATCGGTAAAACTGGTGCCTATACCACGAGAATATTTTATGGCGCGCATATAAAATGTTGGCCATCACTGGCATCGATGCACGTACATTAACGCAACATTTGCCAGCGACTGCGTTTCCGGCAGTGCAGCAGTGTCAGCGGGTAAGTAATTACCTGGCATACGTATATAGTAAGTACTATAGTACATAGTGAGCACCTATACCACGGCATTTAAGTGCTAATTTGATACTAAAGTCAACCTGCAAAAGCTATTTAAAGTACTGCAAAATTGCGTTATGGGTAACCTTTGAGCCTGAATACTGAATAACATCAGTCTTTTGCTAGCTAATTTAATTCATCTTGGTGGCACAGCATTCTGCCCCGAGTACATAACTTGATACTGTGTGTATTTAAAATAATTAAGTCCAATCTTTCAGCCTTCAAAGCTTTAAGGCTGAATGCAATTATCGGAACTGATGGCGTTCGATAGTTTCTGCCTACCTCCATGGGGAAAGTACATGTTAGATATGCTTATATCTTCTCTTATAAATTGTTTCAAACATAATATTGTAAATATGCTAACTTTATCTTGTACCTACTAAGATAGCTTAACTGCTACGTAGTTTGGCAGAAGTAAAATGTAATGTATTTGACTTATGTTTGTAATAAACACTTTTTCATTTTTCATTTTTTCAGCCCATTATAAATATACTTAGGTATTACTTGGTCCTTAATCTCTGATTGAGGTCAATTAGGTCACAGTATCTTCTATCAACAGCTTACTTAACTCGAGAAATTCATATAAAACAGGTTCATTGACCGAAGGAACCCTAAAAACTTCGTCTAATTTATTAATTCCAAGACCAAACTTTTCTTATTACAGAATTCTCACAGGTCTTGTATCATAATGTTTTTATAAATATGTATAACTATTTGGTCACAGACTCCTCCGAACTCTATGATTAGTATTTCTTTGAACTACGTGAGATTAAAGTAATGTATGCTACATTACTTTATTAATCCTTCGAATGGCATGACAGAGAACCAGTAGGTACATACTTTAAATCACTTTTATCTGCGTGGTTCAAATGATTGCCTACACAGTTTATCGCACACATTTTCATAAAACCGCTGGTATAAAACTTCACGATTCAACTAAAAGCTGACTAATAAAAGTTATCCATTATGGAGGACATCTAAAATTTGGCGTAGCGGCTGAGTTCATCAAGCCTCAATTTAAAACTATTTTATCTGTCTGTTTTTAAAGTTAGATAATCGCATTTCGCATGTGAACATTTTTCTCTTGATGAGGGCGTCACGTAGAGCGCGTGGCGGCGTGGGCCGCGTCCCACTGTCACGTACTAACTCAGTGCCATCGCCCATAAAGTCGGGAAATCGCTGCCGAGCCACGACCACTGTCAACCATTGTCGTCACTTTTATGGATAACGGGAACAGGATACGTAATTATACACGTAGATTTATTTTATTGACAATTGGTGGACAAAACTAATTTCGCTTTATTTGGCCGGTGACGTGAGTTGGCTTAATTAAACAGCCGTCAACCGTGAACTTCACGCGCTCATCACAAATGTTGTTGATAAACTCAATATAAACGCAAATTAATTTATTTGAATTCATTTGTGTGAGTACTGTGAGTGAATACCTACCTACATACGTGAACCGCCCGAAAAATCTTGGAGCTTATGTGAGGGACAGCTGAACACTGAACAGACCATTACTCCTCGTACTATCAGACGCGCCAACAAAGGATACAACGACACCGACAATGCCAGAACTCGTTCAACTTCTATTCGCATTTGCTTTGAATTTCGTTCCACTTTCAAGATAAATTATATTAAATGTGAGCCCCCGTCTCGGTGGGGTAAATATGCACTTATGTGTGAGAACCGTGCTGATTATAGTTCTTTCGAAACGGTATTCTTACGGAAATAACTCAAACAAACAAATAGATCGAATGTACCTAACATTTTCATTAATTTAACTAAAAAAGTACTGTTTGTCACCTGATCTCTGATCGATGCCACACAGTTTTTGCTTAGGAATAAACGAGCACATAAAATACATATAATTCGTTCGGAGCTTTGTCTCTAGTGTGGCCCGAGTGCGGTAGATTATACGGGCCAAGCGTTACGATGCATACTTATATCGTAAACTTTACTAATTAAATATTCCGTATTCCATATATTGCCTTCAACGCTAGAGGAATAATAAAAAGATAGTTTAAACCTGAACTCTCTAAAAGGATAGAAAAGGTGCCATTTTACGATTAAAATTCATGATTTAGCTCAGATTTTTTAGAACAAAATTTAAATGAAGCCGTAAAACGTAGAGATACCTCGTACCAATAAAATAATGAAAGTTATAGACACCGAAGTCTGTACTTAGGTCATCGTTTTACGAGCTTGACCAAGCATGAAAAATGCATTTCAAGATTTACGAGCCTTTTATGCTCAGATTCCGGGACACCCGAACAAAAATGTAATTTGTCAGGCAGCCCGCCTTTGAAAAACGATAAGGGAGATGGATAAAACTACGAAATATATGCTCACGTCTTGGGTGTATTATGCGGAATACTTTAAACGTTCAAAGAGGAAAGTAAAATTGTTAGAATGGAACAATCCACATTCTCGTGAGTGCCGCCTTATCCCAGGAGATCGGCTGGAGACGAAGTGGACACGGTTCCAGCTTTAGAAACGTTTGCACGTTTACATTCTGTAAGTAGAAATATTTTCAAAGTGAATCCACATAACTCCCTGTTGGCACTGCTGGGAAGGCAACGTCACAAACCGAAATCGAAAAAAAGGTTTCACTCATCAAAACCGCTATTATTAAATGAACAGAACGACAATATTCTTTACTATTGCATTATTGAACATGACCCGCCATTTACTAAGGTTACCTTATTATTGAATTGGCACCAACAACGTACTTGATTAAATATAGTGACCGACCCGTGGTACATCTGCGATGTCCAACTGGTTGTACTACGGAGAAGTAAATTTACCCATGGTTCAACTCTTTTTTCTGATATTTATGATTATGACAATATGACCCGTGGTACAACGGTGGAATTATGTCCAACTGGTTGGACCACGGGGATAGGATGATCGTGTAAATCAAATGAACGTCTAAAACAAAAGACTTACATCGTTAAGTGATCTGACAACGATTGCGATTGTAATAACCTCCTTCTTTTTTAAGTCGGTTAAAAAATGGGTGCAAGTGATTGGTGCAATAAAGATGTTAATGAAGTGAAATAATAAAAATAATAATAATAATGACGTCACTCATACATACAATGTTCAGCTCCCGACGGACATTCTTTGGTTTTTTTAAGGCGGGTGTTTTATGTTATTTTATCCTTTTTTCAATAAATTTTTAACCGTCGTGGGTTTTTTCAAAAATTTTAATTTTGCTTTCTATTTTAAACTTTTTACTTTAATTTTTTTTTTATCTAAGAACATGCACTAATCAAACCTAAACCCATAACTGAAAATTGCATCAAAATCGGTCTTGTAGTTTTGGAGAAAATTGGCAACTTTGATTTGCACAAAAAATGTTTGCTGCAGCGCCCCCTGGTGAGTTGTCACCGTAACACCTATCTAAGAACATGCTCCAATCAAACCCGAACCCATAACTGAAAACTGCATCAAAATCGGACTAGTAGTTTTGGAGAAAAATGGTAACATGTATTTGCACAAACAAACAACCTCTCATCCCAAACGCTACAGTCTCCGTTCCGTCGTGGGTAAAAATAAACTTTAGAAGAAAAATCAGTTTCTGAAGTCGGTGACTTTTGTTTGTTTGAGTTCATTTTTTTGCCACCGACTTCAGAAACTGATTTTTCTTCTAAAGTTTATTTTTCACTTTTTTGTGTTTTATCTTTTGATGAAGTCGATTTTATTTTTTTTTTTGTTAAAAAGTTATTATTTTTCACTTTTTAGTGGTTCACATGTGCTTACCCCTTCACAACGTATCGGCATGATGTTATGTTCTGAACTGGTGTAAACAATAGACAGACATGAGATTTCAGCAATCCCAGTCCATTTGCTATCATTTATTGAGGAGTTCCGTTGCCTATCTCCTAAGTTCTTCATCAGATCTTCACCAAATTGAAAAGGGTTCACTTCGAGAAAGTACTCTTCCAAAAACGACTCAAATCACTTCAAGTGTCGCTCTAAAATTTAAAGAGTTTTCTCTATTTCTCAAGCATCCCATCATCAGATCCTGACTTGATGATCATGGGACCACCTGGGAAGTATACTCTTTCAAACAAAACAAAAAAAATCTAAATCGGTCCAGTTATCTTCGAGTAATCGGGGAACTTACATAAAACAAAATATCGCCGACGAATTGATAACCTCCTTCTTTTTGACACCGGTTAAAAATATCAGCTGCATGCTATTGGCAAAACGTAGAACAGTTAAACGTTCAGTATTTTAGAAATAAATCAAATCGGTTGGAGAAAATAGGAAAATGTATAAAAAAAACCTCACTATTACGCCAAACCCGTCGAAATTCAAGTTATTTCTAGTTTAATATTATTATTAAAAAAATCAGAGGAAAAATAAATAGAGGCTTTAATTTTCTTAATTTCTCCTCCACACTTCTAGGAACTTAATAAAAAATCCCGTGAAAATATGACCACTAAATATTTCGTTCCACCTTTTGAGTATTTTTGGTCTTATTGTACTGGGCTAACACGTTTATCGTGATTACTTATTTTTGGGTAAATATTCTTCTCCTTACCTAATACAAATGGAATTCATACGATGGGGTTGGGCACGGCAGGTACCTAATATTGAGTGCTTCGGGTAGGCAAAAGGTATTACAGGATTAAATGAGATTGTTATTTATGTAGGTACCTATGATCGGGACTCATCGTACAAGTTCGATTCCACGAATAACAAAGGCTAGCAATGGTCTTTTTTGTGTGCGGCTCGAGTACAATGAGATAAGGCGTTATATAAAGAATCTTCTCCGCGGGTCAAATCGAGGGACTTTATCGTTATTATTTATCTCCGAAACACATTTGTAGGAGCTTCTCTTTATATCCCTTTATTTTACATGACGACGACGCGGCACAAATTGATTTCTCTGTAGTCCCTCTGGATACGAGTTCAATGGAAAAAACACATAGTCATGGCCTAATGATATTGTAGTAACATCTTATGAAGACCTTCGATATTATTGAATTACTTGTGCCTGGACTGCTCATTGCGAAAATAGATTTGACGCGTAACAGTCACGTAGCCGTATTATATCGCCCTCGAATACTAAATATTTAAAATGTCAATTCCATTTAGTGGCCGAATTCAATGAACCTAAGAAGACGTTATTTCTGAGTATTACTCAATGTCAATATAAAAAAGGAAGTATTTGTATTCGCTGCCATTATCGGTATCTAGGTCCTCAATAATGATGAGGACCAGCCTATAATGTTCCCACTGCAGAGACACAGGCCTCCTCTCTCGGAGAGGAATGGGCTATACCCCAACACGCGGGCCAGTACTGGTTGGTAGATCATGTCACGAAGACATGGTTGTTTACTCATGATGTTTACCTTCACCAATTTGAGACCTGGGTACTGTCCTGACTTAGGTCCTGCAAATACGTCATTAAACACTTGGGCAATATAAAATACCAAAAAACAAATAAGTGGGTTCATTATCTACACCATCTGACTTGAAATTAGTTTCAACAAGAATCAATAGGATCAATTTGTAGTCAAACAGCGTTGACCGTGGTATTTTTGTTTTCGTGCTTTCAGTCGGTTTATTGGAACTGCCAGCTTAGCTCAACTCAAAGTCTCATAGCATTAATTTCAAAGTAAAGCCTGAAATACACATGCTACTAGAAAAGCATGCTTGTTTGCTACTAGTAGTCTAGTCAACAAGTTCAAAAACGTGTTAAATAGAAGTAAAGCTCCTAAAAATATGTGCGATAGCTCATTTGATTCGGAATGACGCCTAGAAAAATGTTTTTTAAGGGTTTTTTAGCACGTCAAAAATTGCGATTTTTATTAACAAAAAAAAAAAAAAAAAAAGGTATTTATTTAGTTTTTTGTTTATAATTTCTAAAATAATGATTTTTAAGATATTTTGAAAAAAGATCCTGAAAGAGGACAAAATTTCCAAAAAACGTATTGAAAAAAATTTTTTGATTATTTTTTTTTTTAATAATTTTTATTTTCTATACTTTGTTATGATTACTTTTGTAATTTTTTGAATATTTTGAAAAAAAATATGACGCTTAATATTATTTGTTTATAACAAATTGTTTAGTTAATAAACAATCAAATCATTTATTAAAAAAAAAAAATTCTCTGTTAAATCCAATGCAAAGAATTAATGATGATTTATTAAGCATAACATAATTTCTTAACTAAGTATTTGAACAGTCGAACAATTTAAAAAACGATTATTCAAAAAAAAAACCCAAAATAGTCTGTTTATAAACAATTTCTTAAAAAAATTACAATTTTTTTTTCCAATCTTAATTAATACCTATATTAGATGCAAAAGCAGCAAAAATAACATAATTACAAAAAAAATAATTACAATAATTTAATTTTTTAGAAAAATTTCATTTTTAGTTAATTAAAAAACAATCTAAGTAGGTAATTAAGAAAATCATCATCATCATCAGCCTATAATGTTCCCACTGCAGGGACTCAGGCCTCCTCTCTAGGAGAGGGATGGGCTATAATCCACCACGCGGGCCCAGTGCGGATTGGCAGATGTCACATGTCTTCGAATTTTTTGGTTCTAAGACATGCCGGTTTCCTCACGATGTTTTCCTTCACCGTTTTGAGAGCAGCGGTGATGAAATAAATTACACAAAGTAATGTGCCTGCTCTTGTGGTCCTCTTTCAGGATCTTTTTTTCAAAATCTCTTAAAAATCATTATTTAAGAAATTATAAACAAAAAACTAAAAACCTTTACCTATTTATTTTTTTCTTATTTTGTCAATAAAAATCGCAATTTTTCACGTGCTAAAAAAGCATTAAAAACATTTTTCTAGGCGTCATTCCGAATCGAATGAGCTATCGCACATATTTTTAGGAGCTTTACTTCTATTTAACACTTTTTTGAACTTGTTGACTAGACTATAGTAGTCCAAGATCCCAGGGCCGCGCCGCCAGAGGTCACGTATTTTCAGACGAAGGAAATGTGGACGATTGGGTAGAACTACTACGAACTAAGAACGCATGCCTACCTGATAGCGTGCTAAGAAGGCCAATTTTCAGGTATTAGGTACTCAAGGTACATAAAAAAATAACTTACTTCACGTATTTTCTCCAAGCTGATTTTTACGTATATTCAAACTGAAACTCAAACTCAAAAACTCAAATATTTTATTTCAATTACCTAAGCCATTACAGGCATTTTGAATGTCAGAAGGACGGAAGAAGAACGAAACTACGAGTGCAATACGTCATCTCGAAAGTCACCACGCCGAACCACACGCCATCGAATGCCCGCAACAACGAACACTGCGAGCACAAAAGCACGCAGCGACGCAAACCGCAACAACGAATGCTCGAGACCCCGAATTACGGAACAACGAATGCACGCCGCAACGTGCAACCGCCGCCCCGCGACCCGGAGCCCCGCACACCCGCCGCCACGGCACACACCGCCACGCGCCCCCGCACCCACAGCACTCGCCGCCGGTAACATCCGCAAGCAATACGGCCGCTAGAAAGTGTCTGGGAGTATTGGCGACTTATTTTTAAGGATCAATATCCTACAATATACGTAAAAATCAGCTTTCAGAAAATACGTGAGGTTAGTAATGTTTTTATGTAGGTACCTTGATAGCCTGATACTTGAAAATTAATTTATTTCCTTCGTCAGAAAATACGTGACGTCTGGCAGCCCTGGGATCTTACTCTACTACCTACTTGTATGCTACTAAACGACAGTTGCTCGAAACTAGCATGATTTCGTGCTCTAGGTACGTAGCATGTGTATTCCAGCCTTAATATCAGGCATTTTTTTATTGTCAAAAATAAGCTACCTACAGTCCAGCCACAGGCATAGAAACTGTGGATGGACTGAATTTGTCCATTGCAAAATCATTGATCTCATAGAAAGGGCAGCAAACTCCATGGTCACTCTTTTCAAATCAAGTCAAATATTGTATAGTCCTGCACATATTGTTGCAAGTAGAAAAAAAAAAAAACAATTAAAAACTTAAAAAGTAGGATAAGCCCTATGCCCTAGGCCTATACCAACCATATTGTATATACCTAAAAAAATGAATTACAACATTAAGAGACTTATGTTTTGGAAGAAAAACCTTGAAAATTCTGTAAGATTAGCCCGTTTTGTACCATTATTTGATTGTGAGCGTAACTTTGACTAAGTTGTCACTCGAACTTAGCCACTGTATTAGTCAGTTGGCATATTAGTCAGTCATGCGCTTGAACTAAACCCGCTTAAGCTTTTCGTAAGGGTTAAAGAGATCGGCTTTTGAAAACCGTTGCAACTCGGACACCAAAAGAGTCTCTTTAAAAACATTTACGTGAAATGCATTCAAAGACTCCTTTGTGAAATGCTATTAAAGAACAACTGGATACTCGTACCCCGTTTCAACACAGGCTGACGTCAATTATATAACGTCTTTTAACATTTTTTACTATTCAAAGTGTGGCATTGCGACGTAGAATACTTTGGGGTAGTTATTTCTTTTGTGAACACCCCAAGAAAGATATCCAGTTCGCCTCAATGGCGTCAAAGGCAACAATCTGTACAGCACAGCTGCCCCGAGGGTTGGGAATCACAGCGCAAATTGCTTCGTATTACAATACGAATACATCTTACTATTATTTAGAGTAGGTACTGGTGAAATAATGCGTCGCAATTCTGCCTACTACGTTTTTGTAATACCGGTACCTACATATTAATCCGGCTTCAGAAAACATTTTGCACCAACTTTAGGTGACAACAAACGATATTTCAATAGAATGGTGGATTGAACGAGAGCAATAGGATTCCTTTCGCACCCATTCAAGTATGGGATCATTTTATAAAGGGTGACATACACGTGTAAGCTTTAGGACGTTCTATTTTTCTTTTGTCGTAAAGAGTTATAGCCGTTAAAAAGGAGTTCGTCCTCGACCGCAATATAGGTACCTAACGCTACATAAACATAACAGGAATAATATGCTTCGCTTTGCTATTATTTCCGTTACTTTGAGGTCCCACTGACCATTGTAACGAAGACACGTGAGCTTTTGATAAAAGAGTGATCATAAAGGACGATGGCGTCATCTTGCTCACTGGCATATAGGAAACTTAAGACATTAAAAAGGAGATCGTCCTTCACCGCAATATAGGTACGTAACGGAATACGAGTAATATGTTTCAGTACACTACCTCAGAAGTACTACTAACTATTGTAACGAACACACGTGTGTTTGTAACAAAGGAGGGATGATAAAGGACGATGGCGTAACCGTTCATAGACATATAGGAAACTTAAGACGAGCCGCGGAATTATTCGGCCGACCATTGATATTCAAAGCGGGATTTTAAATAGAATAAAGTTCTTATTATGCGTGTGTCGGGGTTGGGGGGGAGGGAGGCAGACCGCGACGGGCAAGCGGTTGAGCGAAGCTCCCCCTAATAAGAATACCGTTAAGGGTAATAGGGTAGGATTTGGTACATAGAGAAAAGATTACGCACCCGCCAGAGACCTTTTCACTAACCACTGCCTTGTTTGTGAGCCGCCACTGCTTTTTGACAATTCGCTTAAAACACAATTTTAACAAAACAAATAAGACACATACGCTGATGGGTTTGAAAACACGAAACCGATTTTTTGGTAATTTTATAGGAAGCGTATTGTGTGTTTATTTATTACTAGCTGACCCACGCAACTTCGTCTGCGTCACATAAATATAGCTTATAACCTTTCGCGATAATCCATCGACTATCCAACATAAATTTAGCTAAATCGTAACAAACAAAAAAAAAACTTTCCTCTAAAGTTCTGATAAAGATTAGTTTAGATTAGCTTAAATTATATTAAAGTGAGAATTAGTATAGGTATTTCTTACTGTTAAATATACGATAACACCCTGTACTTGTAAAAATTATGATGCAGCAAATATTTTGAATTTGAATTTCCCGGAGGCCAGCCAGAATCCCCCGTACGTACCTACATTGCGACGCGCGAATTATTTTGCCGCGCTGATATTTTTACATTGCGATATCTTCTATGGTATTTGTTTAAACTGTATAGAGTAAAGGGCACAAATATTGTACATTAACCGTTCTAACAAACACATTTATTTAGATATAGATTAATACCATATGGGTTAAATCAGCTTCGCAAAAAATAAATCTTTTTAACCTAACATTTTAATAGTAAAAAAGGGTTAAAGTGAGACAATCTTAAAAGATAGACATATGCTGTCGCAGACTTTTTTTAGAACTTTTAAAGAAAATTCCTTCATACTATTTGCGTAACATAAACCGTTTTCGCAGCGCACGCAGCGGAAGCTCTCAAAAAGGAAATACCTTTTCCCGTTCTTGTAACATTTTTCATTTATGCTCCGCTCCTATTAGCCGTAGCGTGATGTTACATAGCCTAAAGCCTTTCTCGATAAATGGACTATCCAACACTAAAATAATTTTTCAATTCCAACCAGTAGTTCCTGAGTTTACCGCGTTCAAACAAACAAACAAACTCTTCAGCTTTATAATATTAGTATAGATATTTGCACTTTCTCTAAAAGCATTTTTTTCTGTTCGGGAAATACATTGTTATTTTTAATTTAATTTTTTACCAGAAATTTTATTTTTTTAATAAATGTTAAAGCTAAAAGCATGATAAGACCTGTCTATCTGTTGTAAAGAACTCCATTCCTATTGGAATTATTTGGAATGGACGTCATTCCAGTAATTTATACACCATATTCATCAATACAGCAAATACGATTGTTTTAACGATTTGGGCCTCGACATGTCAGCTGGCTACGAGAATGAACGCTTTCATTTATATTGTCGAGGGGATTCAATTAATATCGAACCTTACAGTCCTTTTATAGAATAAAACACTAAATTACAAGTTATTAAATTACGTTTGTAATATTCCTTCAGGCAAACAATTGTTTTGTGTGTTCATGAAATTGGATTGTGGAAAATGTAAAATCGAAGCCTATGATAAATACGGGTGTTATAAATAATCTCCGAAAGCTGTTAACAACGTTCATTGACGATTAGTATCGTCGACGAGTAGGTTCAGTTCCACACAATTATTTATCTTATGTTCGAATATTTTCTCATATTTTAATTTCGAGATTCGTAGGTGAGATCGAGAATAGTAGTTTATGCGACTGTGCATAATGAAGGGCATTACAACACAAGTGTGGGTTTAAGAAACGAGCCGAAGGCGAGTTTCGAGTGATGTAATGCTTAATTATGTATAGTTGCATACACTAATTTATCTACCCAAATATCATAAGGGCTCTATGATGGGTTCAGGAACCATAGGGAAATGACCAGCATTGTTACCAGTGTAATGCAATAAAAAATGTAGATGTTCAGATGTCTTTTTGATGGTCTTAATGTAGATACTAGAATAGCACACTCACTTGAATTTGACACCTGTTCCAAATTTAAACTCATAACCGACTGTTTTCAGTAGGGTATGAGTTCATTACAGTTTTGTTTATTTCTGCTGGTTGGTAATGCTGGTCATTGCCTATGGTTTTTGAACGCATTAGAGAGGGTTTATGATATTTGGGTAGATAAACTACTATTTTCGACAACAGCATTATAGACAATTTGTTTTTTTAGGGTTCCGTACCCAAAGGGTAAAAACGGGACATTATTACAAAGATTTAGCTGTCCGTTCGTCCGTCTGTCGATTAGCAGCCTGTATCTCAAGAACCGCGATAACTAGACAGTTGCACAAGTTATGTATTTCTGTTGCCGCTATAACAACAAATCTAAAAAAAAAATTACGGGGGGCTCCCATACAACAAACGCGATTTTTATAGATAATGTACGTGATGTAGATAAGGTACGGAACCCTTCGTGCACGAGTCCGACTCGCAGTTGAGTGGTTTTTTTTTCTTCAATCCCCGAGCGTTGCGCCCTGCATCATGAAGGTCTCAATTAAAGAAGTTTTAATAACCACACCAGAAAGTTTTTCCAACTTTATTTGATTATAGAGCTGTGTAAGTTTGGGCATAAACATACACAGCTCTCTAATCAAATAAAGTTTAACTAAACTTTTCGTATGAAAAATCAGTGATGCATTTTATTCGTGTATAGAATTTAAAACGTTTTTACTTATTGATTTATGTTTATTTAAAAGGTACTCGTATATGCAATCTTATATTCTCATCATAATTATATAGTTGCATCTGCTAAGCCTTTTCCCAACTTTATTTGGGGTGGCTTCCAGTATAACCAGACGCAGTTGAAAATACTACCTCCATAGCCCAGTTAGGACTGGGTAATACGATACCTGTTGGTAAGACACGTCCCAATGAAAAAATAAAATATTCATCTTCGCTTACGTTCTATTTTGAAAATATTATAAGTGGATATCGGCACTGGTGGGCTATCTAAGCTGAACCCTTCCTGGAGGTAATCAATGCCTATTAGACCTCACCCTGCTGAGGTCGTCTCTACATACAGTTCAACTCATAATAATATCACTAATTAATGCTGCGGCGCCAACAGACGTATATCATTACAAAGAGGGATTCCTCTAAAGTGATACCTCAACATTGATATATTACCTAATAATGCCGATAGGGGCTCACTAATACGACCCTCGATTACAACTTCAAGGGTTAATATAATGCTTTGATATGCCAACCAGTCTGTTGTCGGTATTTCTAAGTATATTTGGCGACATCCGTTTAATTAGGGTAGTGTACCGAAACGATGCGAACGGGACTCTTTTAGTAAGCCGTCTTTCAACAAGCTATGTTCAACCATAGATCAAATCAAGGGAATTTAATCCATCCAGAAAATCTTCAATAAACAATTATTTTACGTTTTTTATTCTACTAGGTAGAGTAGATAGGGAACCCGGTGCGCGCAAATCTTTATCCCACTTTGCCTGGCTTCTAAAACATCGATTACTTATTCAAATATAAACTTGTCAAATGACGAGACATTTCCATCGTTCAAACATATTTAGACCGTAAAGCTATTTATTTGCAAACTTGAAATGTGTACAAAACTTCAAACGAACTTATTATACTGTTTATTGGTTCAGGATAAATATTCAGAACAAATGGTGTTTTATCATCTCCGCGCAAATAATAATACGCGATTCAACAAAGGTCAATTTACCCTGCCATGTGTTCCACGTACATTGGTGCCTACCTATACATACCTGTAATATGTTAGTTTCAGGTAAGTAAAGTTTTAGGTCACGTAATGTTTTTGACACGTACTTTCAATTTTCTCATTCGTTCAAATATAAAAAGATTAAACTTACACTTATACATAAACTGTTCTGTCTATTTGTACCGGGGAGTAGTCGTTACTGTATTGAAAGGAATTGAAACGAAATAGATTAATGAAGGGCCACGGCATTTGATCTTTAAATAAATATAATAATGTATCGATGTGTTTCGAGTGCTGGCTCAATGGGCCATAGTCCATAACTCCATACGCAGATGTCAAGGTACAGTAGAACAGAAATAGAGGCGTTGCGTGTGCGGTGCGTTTGGATCGAGTTGCCCAAGCGCCTTGCGGTTACGCTGCGGTCGCGGGTTTGATTCCGTCCTCAGACGATTTAAACATTTGTGTTTGTTCGTATATTCGCTTTTATACTTTGACCTTTTAACGGCTTTATGCGGTACCAGTATTTAGGCCCAAAGCTTTGTCTACCCAGTTTACCATACCAAATCTTTTATAATTTAACATTTTTATCTTGTAACGACTTTAATTTGTAAATTTCAACATTCTCCGCTCATTATTTACTAAAGATATTGCGGCTAACGCTCAGCAACGTAAATCTGTTTTTTATTGGAAATTACAGATTCGCTGCAAAAAAGCTGCGTGTAGCGGACAGCTGTTACTTATCTTTTCATAATTTCTAAACGGGATACTGATTTCTATGTAAGTATGTACTTATATACCTTTGTTATTTACCTCTCGCCACCTGAATATTAAATATGTAATTAGGATGGGTTTTAAAAAGGAGTTCCGAAACGTGTTTTAATGACCCAACAATAATTGAAGTCGGACTTTTTTTGAATACAGTCTTTTATTCGGCCTCTTTGAGTGGAAGCAAAAACCAGTATGGAGATTATTTGATGCCCCTTTGTTGAATTCGCGCATGACGAGTCTTTTCAAAGTTTTTGTACGAGCGGTCCCTGAGAAGGGCAGCCCAGGTGTCGAAGCTAATAAACGAGAAGGGTTGAATCAGTTGCAGATGCAGCATTATTCTTGTCAAAAGCCTGAGAACACAGACGCCTTTCATAAGACTGGTCTATAATAAGGATCACTTTTGAACTTTAAAGTCACGTTCAGCAATTAAAATATAAGTAGAGTATCTTAGTGCATAAGCAGTGGTTGCGGGTCCCCGGCGCCCGTAATAACTGGTTTGCATCAATTTAACGACTTGCACGAAACACACGACTGCCGGAAGTCCTGAAACTTCCAATCTTGCTACACAAACATGACTTCTATAATAATTATGATGTTATTGTTGTAAATTAATCATTAAAACCCCTAATTTGCTTTTAATTGGAAGTAGGTAATTAAATCATGTAATGTGAGATCTAATCTCCTAAATAAATAACCTCTGCTAAATTATGTTGTGGAAATTATGTTCATACATTGTGTTAATTAATTTCCTCTTCATTTTGACTTTAATTATCTTAGGAGGTAGTATCACTTAACCTGGCCCTTCACTTCAATAAAATGAGAAAACTGTACCTGATTAAGGAGCAACTTATCGAGGATGGTAATAATTATTATCCACGTAAACCTTCCTTCCTTCGCAGAATTTACTTTAAAACCTGTCAAGTTGTTTAAAATTACCTACTACCTAATTGAATTCCCAGACAAACGACTCTGTTTTATCGTATTTAGCGGTTCGAAATATAAACCAAGAGAAGCTCATCGCAATACCTCCGTTGTATTAAAACAGGTTGTGTATTTAATCCTATAAGCCATTAATAAAGTCGGTGGAAGGAATTTGTCAAGACGGACGAAGAGCTTCGGTCCGATATCTAACAAAGAGCTCTAAATCCACTCTGTTATAGGCCAAATGAATGGATCTCTTGCGAAGAATCTCAGCATTCAACTTAATACCTCTGGAGGAGGGACACGGACGACCACTGACGATTTAACCTGTGAAGCTGAAAAGGCTACGCCACTCTGTTAATTTGTTAGACAAATGATGTCTCTAGTAAGCTTTGTATCTTAAGCTCTAATACGCCTCCGTTGAGCGACATTATTTAACTATACAATCTCGATAAGTCAACTCAGAGCTAGCTAACATAACCTAGCTAGTTATAAGATAAGTTAAAATGCGTTTATTGCATTGCGCGTCTGTGTGTTAACCTTCCCTTGAGATAACTTGTGGCTGATATCATTATTGAAGTACATAGGTATTATATGAGACGGTTATATCCGTGGCTGGCGTGAACACATTGATAAGTCGACTTCCATGATTTTTTTTTATTGGCTTTTTACATCCTAGGCATTGGGATCATAGGTACTTATATGAAAAAATTGACAGCTTCAAATATCCATAAATTTTGGAGCAATCGACTTTGGTAGTAATGTGACAACTCTCATTTTGACGTGTCTAAATTTACAAGTCCACATGTCCAATTGAGCATTCTCATGTTTTTGTGATCAAAAATTGATATGTTGATAAATTATTATTCGTTATTTGACAAATCGAGTTATCAAGTTATGACCAACCAAAGTTTTCTGTGTATATTGTGAATAATTGAGATATCAAGTTATGGACAACCAAAGTACTGCAGTTTAAATTGTGATATTTGAGATGTCCAGTTACGGCCAACGAAGTTCTGAACCATAAATGTAATAAATATTGTTATCACTACAATTTCCGTTACAAAAAAAGTTAACGTTAAATGAATATGTTTAGTTGACAACTTATTAGCCAAAGTTGTATTAAAAAATAATCGATTTGTCAACAAACTTCTGTAAAAAGTAATCACTATCACTTTATTTGAAACCAAAGTTTCCACCGAGTCCGTTTTTCTGAATGTTCGAGATAAACTCAAAAACTACTGCACCGATTTCAATTTCAGATTTATCAAAGAAAGGACTCTTTACAGTCAAAAATGTTTACGATTCTGGGGGAAAATTTCTATGGCAACCAATTATATGGCTCCAACATAACACAAACATCACCCCTTTAATCCCCAAAGGGTTAGGCAAAGGTGTACCTAATAGTACACCCACATTTCGCCAGTTATGTTTTAAGTCCCATGTAATAGGATAGGGGCGAGCCTATTGCGATCTACCGGGCACAAATCCAGTCTCCGTAGCTGTTACTGATAAATTCCTGATGGAGAAACCCAATAATATTTTGACCGACCCGGGAATAGAACCCAGGACCTCGCTTTTTTATAATATAATTTGTGGTATACATACGTGTATCTGTATGTTATCTTGTATCTTGTGTCTGTATGTTTGTGGTCCTCAAAACAATATTCTTTATTATTATTTTTTACTGTTAAAACACTAGTAAACTGGTAGTTTCGTGGTCTTTCATTTTAATATTTGGTCAGTTAGAAGAAAAATGTTTGATTTTAGTGAGTAGTAGGTATTTCAGCGAATCAAAAATTGTTTGGGTTCCGTAGCCGGAACCCTTATTGATTCGTCAAATGTGTCCGTTCGTCTGTCCATCCGTATGTCACAGCCACTTTATTCGGAAACTATTAATATTAGACAGTTAAAACTTGTTACGTAGATGTAGTCTGTAAATCGCTAAATATTTATACAAAAATGAAAAATAATAAAACATTAAGGGCTCTCCATACATGGAACTAAAACAAATAAAACTTGTTCATCAAACTTATTCATGCGTGATATCTAAAGATAGGTCACTTAAAATTATATTGAGAACTGAAACCATTTTTTCTCAAATTCAATCGTTTGAAAGATAAACACTTCTAAAGTGGTAAAATTTGTGTCCCTCCCCTCTAACTTCTAAACTCATCATCTGCCTAGCCTTTTCCCAACTATATTGGGGTCGGCTTCCAGTCTAACGGGATGCAGCTGAATACCAGTAGTAACGACTGCCAAAGATCTATATATATGGCAGCCGGAACCAACAGCTTAACGTGCTTTCCGAGGCACGGAGGAAACTCGGTATGTCGGGCGGTCACCCATCCACAGACCGACCTAGGCAAGCACAGCTTTACCTAAAGATCGACCTGAGTGGTAGTTCTTAATAAGCCACGAACTTTAAACTAAGTAAATGAAAAATCTAAAAAATGTATATGCTATAGATCGCAATAGAAACTTTCAACCAAAATTAATTTCAACGAGATATAGTTAGCAGTTTTTGAGATATAGCATTTAAAAAACCGCAAAAATAACATTGTCCTTCATACAAACACTATGAAAAACAAACTTATCACAAGATGAGTATTTCTGTCGCCGTTAAAACAAGAAATAATACAAACTTAAGGGGGCTTCCCTACTACCGAATGGTACGAAACCCTTCATGTGCAAGTCCGACTTGCACTTGGCCAGTTTTTTTTTTGTTTGTCATCTTTTTGCTAAATATCAATATAAATAAAAAGAAAAGTTGAAAAGAGTGACTGACTGACTCATCAACGCCCAGCCCAAACCCTTGGACCTAGAATGCTGATTTTTTGCACAGAGGTTCCCTTTGTAATGTAGACTAGGAATATGGAAGGATTTTTGAAAATTAAACCCCTAAATGAATTATATAGGGGATGAAAGTTTGTATGGAAAATTTTAATATTTGTAGTTTAGCCGACATCCACGCGGGCAAAGTCGCGGGTAAAAGCTAGTCCAATAATAATAATATGTTTGTTATTAAAATAACATTGTTTACCTATTAATACTCTGCATTCAGTAGGTGAATAAGTTGATAACTGTTGGTGAATACGCCAATAACGCGGTGAATACGTTGACAAGTCGGTGAATAAGTTGATAAGTCGTTGGTGAACGAGTTGACAAGTCTTTTATTATGCAATCTATGGTGAATTTCGATTATTTACTGGCATCATTTAAAAGGGGGCATAAAATAACCTTAAAAACAACTACAACATTTATGTAAAACTAATTTACCGATTTACCAGAAGACGTCAAACCCTTTTGATGGCCGTCCTGACAAATTGCAGTTTTAGACTTGTCAACATATTCACGCCAGCCACGGATATAGTGCCAGCTCGCTGCTGACTCAATTTGAACGTTGGAAATAGAAACTATCGGGAGCACTTCCCTGATATTAGGAAGCTAACGAAGACTTGGTATCTAGAACTGAAAAGCAATTTACAGTATAATCATCCGGAGAACACACAAACCAATTAAAAAACATAATAGGGATGTTTCCTAACACCAAAATTAATGCTTTTTAACATAGAACTGCTTTTGGTTAGGTTTTTAGTAGGAATATAAAGCTAATCGGCTGAAGTGGGAAAAATTTAGTCTTCCATAAAAGAGGCAAACATATATTATGGTTCTATCAACGCTGTCTTGATTTTTAACTAAATATGCCCTGTAATATTCTCTCACCAATCAAAAGAGCTTTTTGTTAGTAAGGATATTGTTTAACTAATACTCTAGTTCTAAGCTAATATCGAAAGCGACTCTATACGGGGCACGGGCCGATCGTCGCGTAGCCGTGCGGACTCGTACGAGCCCGTACGCAGTCGTCCGGCACTCCGGCCGCGACTTCTCGTGACTCGTGACCCACATTAGCACGGCACGGGATACGAAACGGTTGTTTTATTCTCGTTTTTCTTTACAAATGGGAAATCGGACCCACATTATTACATGTCTGTGGAGGCGTAGATACACTGAGAACTTCTTACGATACCCTCTTGTTCAAGATTTATGTTAGTACTGAAACTCTTCCAAACACACTGCGCTGAAAATTTCAAATTCTACGTATAATGGTGCAGGAGACATTAGGCAAGTATCGCGACAATTTGCTAGCATGTCTTAATTAGCTTACAGATGAAAAAACAAATGAAACTTTTAGAACACATTATTATCATCAATTTTGTTCAATGCTTTCAAAGAAAGAAAGAAAGAAAAACAAAGAAAGAAAACATAATTATTTATTTAGCACATGCCACAAGTGCACACAACAATCAACAAAAATTAAAAATAAACAGAAAAAAAATTGTGTGTGTATTATCTCATGGCTGCGCCAAATAGGACCAGTTCAACAAACTGACGAGCTAGTGCCCGACGCACTACAAACTCTATTTTATTTTTCAATGTGTGTATTCCTTTACAATACAACGTTTTTAATTAATTATGTTGAATATAATAGATTAGTTAATCTCTACATTCCTCAGTTTCATTAAGAATTTTATTTATTACAGACAATGAACACTAATTCAAGGAATATCTGCCCTAACCTTAAGCAAAAGCATTTAAATGCTCTTTAGCAACGAAGTACAAACTATTTACCTTTCTTCTCAAAGCGGAGCAGGTTCATCCATTTCATAATTAAGGCTATTCCGTTCCCCCTTTTTCCCCTATTTAGCTATGTACCTACCTGAGAGCAAAACTTCAGAGGCATGCGGTTTAATGTTAAAGTACTTTTTTCTTTTCTCGGTAACAGTGTTAGTATACCTCCACCCCCGCACCGCAAGAAAATATTAGAAGCAAAACTTTTAAACATTAATAAGCCGAGCGGTTCTGCAACAAACGTAACGGCTCGACAAACATAATGAAAGTAATAAACATGGCCCGAACGAGTGCGACGAGAACCTCTCGATTTGTACGTAAATGAAAATAACGTTAATAAATGAGAATAGTTTGCGACAGTTTGTTAAGCCGCGGATCACCAAACTGTGCCTGCTTCAGAATTAAGCCCGAGACTTGTACAGTTCGCTGTAAAAGTGTACTGCTATTGACCTACATCCACTTCAAAGGAGAGACAGGGTTAATTTGTTACCCTTGTCCAATTGTCCAAGTGCTCCGTTTACAGAGAGGTTATATACAGTCAAAGATGTTTTCACGTAATGCCTTAACATTGTAGGTAACTGGACGCGCCTCCGTCGTGGGGCATATCTAGAAACATTAGTAGTAAGTGCCATTATAAGATTATCTGCTATTTGTGAAGTTCAGTGGCACCGAGTCAACTGGATTGTAAAACTAACTCAAGTTGAAATATTAACAAGCGTTATTGAACGTCACAAACACGCGACTTCGTCGGCCAGTGTTCCAACAATTTATAATTAAATGTACTATTCTTCTGCATACATATTGTCGTGGCCAATAACATATATTCTTTGGCGAGTGAAAATGGCTTCTCGTTGTTCCAAATTCCCAAAGGCGCGTTGCGGGAATCCGTTTCACCATTCAGTTTATTTAAGAACTTAAACGTGTTAATTAAGTTATGGATATATGATACCTGTGAAAGTAGATCGGCATGGCATCCGCGAATGTATGCCCGCCTGTCTACCAAACAATGATTAGCTCTATGAAATTCAATTTCCATTTTACGCGCTGTTGAGCTGATACATTGTTGACAACTGCTGAATTGTTCGGAATTGATAATACACCTTATTGTAAAAATATTTCAGGGCCTTTATCTGATGACTCGTTATTTTTATATTGAACGTGAAAAGTGCGAGAACACCTTTAAAATGCTTTAGGTATCGGAAAGGAATATACTCGTATAGATGCCAACTTGCAGTAAGGGCGCAAAGTGCTGGAATCCTGATGCACTTCAAGAAGCACTCAGTGCACCGAGGAGGTCGATAATGGCGAGCGGTCAAGCGTTCTTCAGCATAACTTTATCCTTTATTTGAAACGTTTTTAACAAAGTAGACAGCGGTCGAAACCAACATTTTTGAAAAAGACCGAAATGCTGAGTGCTTCTGTCAGCGAAGTGCATTACTGGCGAGCCGACAGTGTGCTGGCAAAGCCTTTGGCATATGAAAGAATTTCTTTCTGAGTTTTTTATAAGACCTATAGTTTTTGCCTGCACCTTGCATCAACTTGCATGGCATGTCACTTTTTTTTTAATAGTGTGTTGAAAATGTAAATTCAAGCAGAATTCATTTTATGAAAAGTGTGCTTGTAATTTAATGAACTTAAGTGATATTCAGTGTCTTACTATTAGTAGGTTCATACCGTTAAATTCTACCCCTACCCGTAATTAAACTCCATAATTACAACCCATGGTACACCTACAAATAAACTGTGTATGTACAGTGCCCTTTCCGAAACGTCCTCCAACATTTCAGACATCAAGTTAATAAACAAACATATCATATCATAGATATTACGAACATGATATACCATGTTCGTAATATCACATTCGATTAGTCGAATGCATATTTCATCAGAACCCGACGCTACCCCTAGCCCCCTCTCTCTCCCGAGAGAATAACAAATAATATGCAGATACTACTAAACCTTAGGGAGCTAAAGTGGCTGGTAAATGTAAATAGCTTTATTCCCTAAAAATCTGAGACAACTAGCCGTTTGTGCCGTCTGTATCTTACGTTATTCACAAACTCCAAGGCGTAAGCGGTGCGGCGCGGCGCGGCGTCTCGGAACAAAGTTTGGCGTCCCTCCATTAAGGTAGCTACACTATGCGATTTACACAAGTTTCTTTCCAGCGAGTTGATATGAGTAGCGGCCGAGGGCATCATTATATCCAGATCTTTAGCTTAGGGACCTACTTCCTCCGACAACAAGAAAAATTAAAACTCTTGACAACGAACTGTATTTTTCCGCCGCCTTTGTTTAATTTCACCCTCAGCTTGGGCTCTTGCTATTTTTAAACAGTTCCATAGATTTGAGAGCTCGTAAACTTTTTTAAGAACATTTGAATAATTTGATTAGCGTTTGAGCTCGTATCAGTTCGTAGAATCTTAAATACCGATTCAGCCGACTTACAACTTATTTAAGCAATCTTTAAAACGAGAAGTTTTTCAATTAAGCTGTTTTGAACTGACTTTAATAAAGCGGGGATCAATTCGTCTGAGTATATTTGGATACATCATGATGGAACAGTATGGAAATTTTGAAACTGTTGCAGGTAGAAAGAACTGCATATTTTTTTTCCATATGTCATGTTTAATATGAAAGGAAAACATATCAAAAATGCTATCATGACAAGAACACAATCTACGAAGCTATAAAAAGAAGAACCACAAAAGAAAATCATTCTCCAAAATAAATATACCTTCCACGTTTGATACAATAACGCAATCTAATCGCACAAAAGAAACATCAAGAAGACAATGTCTTTTATTTCACCAAAATTGAACGCAGATAGTTTTATGAATCGTAGCGTAGTGCGTATAAAACGTTCATTGATCACCCCTTCATGTGCGTACACCATAGTTCCCCCACCATGGCCGCGGGGTGCGACTCTAGGGGTGACTGATAGCAGGGGTCCTTTAATACCCCTCTATGATTCGACACGAAAGAAACTAATCAATATTTTTCGACAGATTCGCGCGTCCAAAATTCAAGGTTGATGTTTATATTTTTGTCGAATTGCTGACAGTTTTAGAACTTTCGTAATTTTATACGTGGTAACCTTATTACTGCCTTCAGTTACGGTCTTTTTTCTTTCAACTGCTCGATCATAATATTATTATTGCGATCCAATCTCAAAAAATATTGCTACTTTAATGAGTTGAAAATCCTTGAAACGTGTAAATCTTTTAAGTCGCGTAACAAGACACCTTTCTGATAGAATGGTTGCGATAGTTAGTGTTGAACTTATAACTTTCCAACAAACGCGAAGTTATCGCAGATGCAATTATCTGTACAAGGATTTTATCTTCCCTTTTAAAAAAAAATACTCGTTGATAATAGCTAACATGTTCGGTGCCTTTGACCAATTACGTACCAAACGTACGTAATTGTCGTTACGTACGGTTATGATTTGTTAGAGGATAAATAGAATAGTATAAACTTCATCACTAATTCCTTCTATCAAAAACCGGACTGAAAAAAACTGAAAGCAAAAAACAAGCACATAAATTAAACAAAACTTGTAAGCAAGCGGGGTCCAGTTTTTTGAGTCGAGTTTTTTATGTTTTTTTAACTACTTTTTTATTTAGCTCTTAGATTTTTTTAAAATATTTTTATAGGTAATTATATTTGTACTCACCTTTTATAACCCTTTGTTTTGATACCCTACTCGACGGTAAAGGAAGAAAAACATTTTTTTCACCTTAAACAACGAAAAATAAAGCCGCCCTCATATTTTTTATGTCAACTATCTAAGAACACTTCTTATAGTGAGTCAAATCTAACGAAACCTTAATTTAAAAAATCCATCGAGTGGTTTGGAAGATATGATAATAAAGACATAACTATATAACTTTAATTTAATGTGAACTTGAAACTTCCAGAGATCCAAATTTTTTTATCTTTCTTTTCTGATTTCTCTTTGAAAAATGAATCGTTATTTAATTAGATATTATAAGATTAAAAGCGGTGCCTTTTCGTACGTATCGTTAATATAAATTACTCGCCGTATTATTTATTTTATATTCAAGTGCAGATCGCTGCCTGCTCCTATTCTGCCATAAAGGCAGACGCTGCCGGCATTCACTTACTTAATGTTTACGATTGCATATAACTTCTTCTTTTAACTACCTAATACGATTATGAGAATTTGAGTTGTGGAGTATAAAGACATAAAACTGGTAATAAAGCCAGTCACAATAATTTACGGTACAGTGCTAATAGAGATTAGTTAATGATAAATTTTAATTCAGCCAGTCTCACCCCTGAATTAGTGATCGGACAACGGCGCGCTTTGGACACTGCCAGCCGGATTGCAGATACAGCTAAATGGATTACAAATTGCTATTAAAAATGCAGGGTGTTCTATCCCAGCCTGCCAACCAGCTTGGTCATCAATAACGCAGCGCCGCCGTCAAATCCTGGCATGCAGATTGAAACTGAGTGTTAGTAGAAATGCCCAAATTTATGTATGAAGGTCGATTGGTAGTTACGTCCCGGCTGGTAAACTGTAGAGTGTCGGAACGATAAAGACAATTCAGAAAGGACGGAGGTAGCGCAGGCCAACGATAAGTGGGATCATAATGGTTGTGCAATTTGTGACACCCGAGCCCGGGACAAACTTTGTAGTTTACGCTATACTTTTAAAGTTTTCTTTTCAAACGGCGATTTTATTTGGGAGTAGTTAAGGTTAAACGTTACGGTTAAACGGTTCTGACGTAATAAAATATTTAAAATTAAACCGACCAATTAAACACTCACAGGGTTGTTACAACTATAGGTGTACTGAAAAAGTAGTTTTTATTTCCAAGAACCGCGAAAGTCAACTTATCCAACGACCGCGCGACCGCCACATACCCGCCTGATTTTTAAACCATCAAAATGACCAGGTCGATTCCATTCAGTGTTTGTGACTGGCAATTCTGAAAAACGTCGAGTCATACGTCGTTGTCGTGATGCGAGTTTCAGTCGATCCGAAGTTGACCTATCGATTATCACGTTACTTTTGCCAATATTTCTTACTAGGATATCGCAATCAACACTTGAATATTTAGAGACCTCATCCTACGCATAATCGATAGGCACCAGACGGCTAACGCCTCTCGCGTGTAGTTTTTGTATATGTATATTTATTAGCTTTTATCATCGAAAACTTCCTTCCCGGTACTACTTTTCCTTTATGAAACCAAAATTTTCTCTTGTCCGACCCCAAGTTTTAAAACATTCCAGTTAACCAATTTTATACAGGATGCAAAAGGAATATTTAAATTTTTAATTCTTAAGGTGTTTGAACAACGGGGTCATTCAGGTTGGTAATGTCGGTTGTTTTTTAACTTACAAAGTGTGATTTCTTAAAATAAAAACAGGTAACAGTACTTTGTTGTATCAAAGAGATTTCTTGATATTTTTCTAATATAATATTTTATTACAATTAACAATGCGCACCCCAGTAATGAAATCGCTAGCATTATAACGAGTTTGTCCCTATAATAAATTGTTTCAAAATTGTGTAACAAACTTTGTTGCGATAAAGATCCAGTAACTTCAGATGGCGCGCCGTAAAGACGTGTCCCCTTTGTTATTTCTGTTGTGTGGTAGGTAACATTGTTTGGTGGATTGAGAGCGCTGGGTGGCAACACAGGCAACATATTCAACAATGTAATAATACGCTTACGTGCCCGGACTGTCCGCCGGAGCAGACGAGGATAGTGGCGGACACCGTGGGAATGTACAGTCCCACACCTGCACCTGAACCTCGCTTACCGGCGCGCGGTGTGAATCATCACTCCGATTGTTCGTTGCTAAGTAAAAAGATGCTTTTTAAACAGTGTATTTAAAATTATAATTATTCAAATATTTTGTCAGCTTTTCTGTACTCTATTATAAAACAGAATTAATATTTATTAGGTTCTAATTTAATATTTGTTGCTTGTAAATCCCGAAACAGTCGTGAAAATGAACATTAGCTGTTACAATATTTGAAATCGGAAATTCTATTTTCGACACGACGACGTCTTGTCTCATGGGTCTCGTAAGAAGCAAGGTAGTAATAATAAGGAAAGTACCTAACGTAAAAATAGAGCCTTTACCACGCCTTATGGATTTATATAAAAGTACCTTTTTTAATATGTTACTTCTTCTAAGTGACAAAAAGTTTTGCAATTTAAAAATCAGAATGACATCATAAACTTTAAGATGATGGAACATCGTGAGGAAACCGGCATGTCTTAGAAGGAAACAGTGGCAGCGTGAGGAAACCGGCTTGTTGAGGACCAAAAATTCAAAGACATGAGGCCAACCCGCTCTGGGCCAGCGTGGTGTATTCCCATTATTTCCCATACACTCTTTAAGAGAGGAGGTCTTTATCCCAGCAGTGGCGACGTTAAAGGCACATTATGCTATGTTTATCATATTCATCATAGTCTGGCAGACTTGCCCAATATCTTTACTAAAATCAATATGTCCTTAAGCTTCCTTAGATAGACAACGTTCACTGGATGGCTGGTCCATGCGTGCCATCTTGCTAGACAGGACAGGTGCACTCACAGCTGTGCGCACTCAAAGCTCTTCGCTTACCTTTGAGTGTACCTGCAAAGCCTTTAAAGCTCATTTCAGCCTGGTCGGATGAAGGATCATCGCCATAAACTCCTAATAGACAATCCACGGTCGTGAAGCATATTACCATAAGCTCTTGTACTACGCTGACGGATAAGGTAACCAAAAGAGAGCACCGACTACCAAAGCTCTTGAATTAATCGCTACACGGTGAAAGGACCGCAACGTTTAATTCCAATAGGTACCTATCAGGTTCTAGGTATTTTATCATTAAAGAGTCGCTAGTACTCCGAAAAATTTAATCCCTCCATTCCTGATTTCTGTTGCCATTTTATTTTTGGGGAGTCAATGAAATATACGTAATCTACCGATTTCTGGTTCCTTATTTCCTAGAATTATTAAATCGCTAATTTGAACAGTTCAAAACTTAATGCCTGTATAGGTTATGTTTTTATTATATTGTTCTACAGCTTCTTCATTCCTACGTTATCCGATTTCGAAGTTAAGATTATAAGGGTTTATAATTTTGTTTTGCTACGGAATTCAAAAAACCGAAAAGTGGAGATAAGCTTACAATATCTTCGTTTTCTCATTATTTTTTAAATTATCTATTTGGCAAACCAATCGTACATGAGATACTTAATGAGTGTAATCTGTTAATCTTTTATCTGAATGCAATAATCCGATCTATACAAATAAATAAAATTGAAGTGTCTGTTTGTAATTTCAAAATAACAGACAAGGTAATTTGACTACTTTTGTTTCAGACACAAAGATTTTGAGTTCTGTGTTAAAAATATAACCTTTGAAATTGTTACCAAATCCGAACCATACATAATAACATTTTTACAATAATTTCACGCGAAAGAAGGTTGTGGGGCACACCTATTAAGGAATAAAAGTATTAATGTAATTTTGATCCTATCAATCAGCATAATTTGCAAGAATGGAAAATGAGTGCAATAACTCGAATTTGTTTTGTAGAAAACAGTAATTTAATCGTGTGTACAATTAGGTACTTTGAGAGCAGCGGTGGCAGAGAGAGCAACGGTGGCCCAGTAGTGGCGGCCCAGACTTGCAAACAGTAACCCTAGGGTTCGAACCCAGGCAGGCGCATTACTTTGTGTAATTTATTTCAACAGAGCAGTGGGCTCTCAAAACGGTGAAGGAAAACATCGTGAGGAAACCGGCATATCTTAGAACCAAAAAATTCGAAGACATGTGACATCTACCAACCCGCACTGGGCCCGCATGGTGAATTACTCGTATAGGCCATCCCTCTCCTAGAGAGGAGGCTGGAGTCCCTGCAGTGGGAACATTATAGGCTGCTGATGATGATGATGATGACAATTACTTTTACCTACTTAAAAATCATCAACGCCCCAACTGTCTCGTTGGTGTTACATTTAGGTACTAAGCGTCTTCGATTCCCGGATCGGGCTGTTTCCTGTAAGTCTGGATTTGTACTTGATTCGTGATTATATGCTCACCCCTTACTAAATATGACTAATACACACTTAATTAAAAAAAAAAAAACAAATGTTCTGGGTTAACACTTCTGCCTATCACTTCGACGATTTTATGCGTATTGATAAATTAATGTTTTTAAACAGTAATGTAGTCAAAAGCAGTCGCCTTTGACCACATTACAGTTGAAAAGCAATAAAAAATTAGTCCGATTTTATCGCTTTCGAGGTAGCTCCAATTATTTTTTCAACCCCTAATTAAATACCGTATTGCCCTAAAGCAGCGTGACAATAATTAAAACAATTAGAAACTATTACAGTCAATTAGTACAAAGGTTAATGAGAAATTAAAAACTTTCAGACACGAAGGAGCTAAGTAGGATATCTACCCATCGTGTACCTTTATATAATAGGAACTGTTTTTCTTTGCTGTCTCCTTCGGTTATACGCTTTCATTTTCTTTTTTACATGACGTAACATCACGCTTACGATCCACGAAGGTTCAGGCAGGTGTACCGAATAGTAATATTTATAATATAATATAATTTTTTTTTTTTTTGAGCAGCGGTGGCCCAGTGGTGGCGGCCCCGACTTCCGAACAGTAGGTCGTGGGTTCGAACCCAGGCAGGCACATTACTTTGTGTAATTTATTTCATCATCGCTGCTCTCAAAACGGTGAAGGAAAACATCGTGAGGAAACCGGCATGTCTTAGAACCAAAAAATTCGAAGACATGTGACATCTACCAATCCGCACTGGGCCCGCGTGGTAGATTATAGCCCATTCCCTCTCTAAGAGAGGAGGCCTGAGTCCCTGCAGTGGGAACATTAATAGGCTGTTGATGATGATTGATGATAATATTTTTTATTTATTGTTTTCACAAGGTATTCTTACAAACTAGTGACTGGAGTTTTCTTTTAGGTGTATAACGCCTGTATTAGGAAACCCCACTCTTCCATAGTACACCTACATTCCCCATTAAATTTGAAAGTCCCAACTACCTATTAATACCTAATAACAGGGCTCAAATGCAGACTCGTGGTTGCTACTGAGGAAATTCTGAGAGATAAACTAAATAACACTTTACCCGACCCAGGAATCGAACTCAGGACCTTAGCAGTCGACCACTAGATCAGCGAGGCAGTCATATTTTTACAATTTAGCATATTATATGATTCCCATTGTTAATTCTTCTATGAGAGAAATCACATGTCTTCATATTTTTTGTTCTAAAGTATGGTGATTTCCTCACGATGTTTTTCTTTACCGTTAGAGACACTTACATTTATTTTATATAAATTAAACCCCTAGATTTTCTACCCTGTTACTATTCAGAAATGAGAAAAAATTAATCGAGCCACAGTTTTTTTAATTGGCCACAGGATCAAACTTCTAATTTTATAACTCAGCCACGGGAAAATTATATAGCCTCTAATATACTAATTCGTCTTCTTTACAACGCCCACTAAATATTCTATAGAAAGCATCAAGTGACGATCAACATTTATATTAACTTGTCCTTGTTATTTATACATAGGCACCTAATTTACTAACTCAGCCACGGAATTTATATCTCACCACCATTTTACATTTTACAGCTTCAACACAAGGCCCTCAAAAAAATATAAATGAAGCGACCGTAGTCAACATCATTTATTATAACTTCGCATGTAAAATAATACATCACATTCTTTTATCGTGAAAATAGCAACAGAAAGATTTGGCGCGAGCGCGCGAGACGACAGCGACCGGCCATTTGCACCAATCAGAGAGCGCCAACGTATATTATATATGAACTGTCAACTTTTGATATACTTTAGATTATTATATTTACGATAAAAATACCTATTAGTTACAGAAATGTTTTTACCATTGTCTAATTGACTAGTCACAGGCAGACTGTATGATTCGTTATTGTAAACTGAGGGAAATAGGTTAGGTTAGGTTAAAACTGTGACAAAACGCGCGCGAGCCGAGCGAGCGAAGCGAGCGGTGCCGCGGTAGCGGCCGGCGAGCGCTACTTCCGAGTTGCTTGCAGAAATGTTTTCACAATTTATTGTCTAGTTTTCCGATAAAAATTAAGTTCTGAAGCGATTCTGTCGATAATTTTTGTGGCACAACATGTAAATAAAATCGATCTTTAGGACATTCGATACTCTGAACTTCAATATTTAGGTCATTAAGTACTCTGAACCTCTGTAATTAAGCCTTTCGATGACACGACAGGAGTTTATACATACTATTAGTGGCTATAATATAATATTTGATGACAATTTTAATTAAATTTTGATGCTCAGTTAATGTGGCATGAGTTATAATTTAAACGTACTGAGTTAATAAATTAGAAGCTAATTGAATATTTTTTTGATGCCATATAATAATATTTTAGAAGTTTACTGTTTGAATTCATGTTACAAATTTAGATGCTAAAAAATTATCACGATGCTGAGTTGTATTTAGAGTGGCTTTAAAAAAGATAACTTGTGGCTAAGATAGTATTATTTAGATGCTCGTTAATTGTGGCTGACTTAGTAATTTAGAAGGCAAGTTAGATTAATACTTCCTAGAAATCGAAATCATCTATCAAACACTTCGGACGAACTCGTGTTTTGCTTTTGATCTTCATAACTCATATTTAGACTTATGAGAAACTCCCAAAACAACTCTGTGTATATATCTAGGTTGTGTCGATTTAAAAGTTTACTGAACCGAATTTCCTCGTAAGATGTTATAAACGATCCCTCTTCACTCTCATTACGTCCTTAAGTTAAGTTGAAACACTTTCATAATTTTATAAACAAGCTATGAGCCGATTTAATATACAATGGACTTTCATAAGCTGGATTTAAAGAGAGAGCAAGCAAAAGCACCAGATGCCGTCAAGTATTCCCCGGTGCAAAACCTCGCTGAGTCCCAAAAAAGCGCTGACTGGAAACAATCAGACGTTGCTTGTCTATTGAAAATGTTCAAGATTCGGCGAGGTGGAGGAAATTTAACAATAGTTGAGATTAACGGAGTAGGTACCTACTCAAAAAATATTCAGGTAGGGAAATTGTATCTCTGCATCTGTACTTATAACGAATTGTTTCCTTTTATATGATAAAGATGGTTTATCCGAAAAGAAAACCTAAGACCTGAAGCTTATATTCTGTTCAAATACAAGTGTTTAAGAAGACCACCATCAAAATAATACAGTTAATATTAAAAAAAAACTGAAACACCTGGTTTCGCTCTGTAAAGAAAGATTTTGAGTAATAGACATTATTTCCACAATGGGGAACACTACGAGACGAGCGGCTTCACAAAAAGGCTGTAGGAACTAATCAATCATTTTCCTATCAGAAAATATGAAGCGACCGCCTTATTCTTTCAATAAAAGTCCGATTACATACTTGATTAACAAATCACAAGGGAGATGTAATAGTTGGTTCTATTCTTGCTGTTTCTAAGGATCATTGTATTTATGGGAACATTTTTCTAACAATTCTTCTTGAGGAAACGGCTCGTAAATCCGTGTTGAAATCGCATCTAGCCCAGTTTATTACTAGGACTAGTCGCTTTTAAATTGCATATCTTCAAGACTCTCTGTTATGATTGCAGCTTCTTGATAAATAGGTTATGGCCGCCGGCCAGCGTCTCCAGCAAAGACACCTAATAGTTCATCCGAGATAAGTAGTACCACGAGCTTTTCCTGAATAAATCCTTCCAACTTTTTTCATGACTCTTCAACTTTTACATGGATACCTACCTAAATTTTATTGAGCTAAGTGAATTTATTTAGTGGAACCGAAATCAAAGAGATTCTCTATTTTTAGTACAGATCACGTAAGTAGCTACTTAGGTACCTACTCGTACCTATGTGTTAATCTATAGGTACACTTTCTTCTCGGGAGAACCAATCATTTCCGTCAAATAAGTTATCAATTTAGAATTTAAACTACATACGTCTTGTAATTAATTTCCCTTTGAAGACTTTGGCCCTTTCATTGTTTGCAGTTCTAAAGTAATTATTATTTGTAGCAAACATCATCTAAATGTTCCTGGTGCTGAGGAAAATCATTAAATCCGTAAATGAGACGGAAAACTTGGAATGAGTAGACGAAAATAAATAATTTATGCTAATACAAAATATTCATAATAAATTATTTATTTATTAGATCCGACGGATTCTTATGATTGGAGTGCTTCGCGTCCAGGAAACTGATTTATTTTCAAATTTCGTTTAGTAGTTCTTTGTTTCCTTAGCGCCTTTTAACCGGAAACGATTGACGAAGATTTAGGAACATAAAAACAAAATCGCGGAAAAACAGAAGAACAAAAATGTATCGTGCCTTCAACCCCTCATACCTACCACCCTACCACCAATCCGAAAACCACAACAAAAATAAGTAAAATAAAGTGTTAGCCGTTAAAAGTTTTGATTTGCCTGTTACTAGCCCCTCCATTTATTTTATTTGTTTCCTGAATCACTTTTGTCGTCTTTAACGTACTACACCAAAAGTTATGATTTTGTAATATTGCCAATAATTCGCGAAAAATAATAGGAACTTATAGAAAAGATAGTTTTTTAAGAGTGTAACACGCACAGACGGGAATAATATCGCCGGGCTATATCAATGAGAATTCGCTAATAGCAAATTCCCTATGTGCGGAGCCGGAACTAATACCGAATTATGGAAATACTGAAAAAAAGTTTTTTTCGATCCCAAATGGTGCTTACCTTATAAATTGCGATACTGGTTTCCCGCTGGGCCAGTTCTGCTTCTTCATTTTGTGCACAATTAATTTATTAGAAGTGTGAAATAAACTTTGTCCGAACACATTGCTTGCGCGGTGCGCTGTACAGAGGGGCGTCAGACAGCGCGGCGGTGTCGCGAGCGGCCCGTTCGTGACTGAGGGCTGTGAGCAGCCGGCAGCGGCTCGCGGACAGGGTGGCTGTCGGCAATCGGCATCCCTCTCCCTCGCCGCGCTGCGCCGCGCCGCCCGACTCTCCTCCAATACCGAGTCTCCCCTCGAAGGCATTATTCTACGCCGGACACTACATTTAAGCAAAAAACAAAAGTCTACTTTGGTTTTTAAGTCCCCGAAATGGCTTGCAATTACATGAATCTAAAAGTTTTATTTTTCAAGCGTTTATAGTAGGGAGATACTTGATTATAATAATCATTATTTTTATTGGAGATATTTTTCGTTTACGGAACTATTTAACTTTCGTTTTGATTTCGTTTTCTTGCTAAGATAGATGGATAGAATATACTTTATTGTACAGGTACCTACACCAAAATTGATACACAGTATAAAAAATCTATGGGCACAACGGCCGTCTTATCGCTCATAGCGATCTCTTCCATACCACCTTTTCAAGAACCGAACTTTGGGCATAACAGTGGTAAAGCCATTTAAGTATAAACCATTACACCATCACTTATTAATATATATATACAGTGAAACCTGGTTAAGTGAGACTTCAAGGGACCTGCAAATTTGTCTCACTTATAGAGGTATTCCACTTACCCAGTGTCTCAGATATAAATATATATAAAAATCCCAGGTATAAATAAATATCTGTCTCATTTACAGAGGCTTCCATTAATAGAGGTCAGAATACAGGTTATATTAGTTATAGAGGTGCGATTTTTTTTTTTATAAATAGTACAAAAAATGTAAAAACTTCCATAAACGGATAATAACTTCAGTTTTATTAGAGCCTTCCATTCGGCAATTTTCAAAAACTGAAGGTCATTTAGGCTGAAAATTAGTTAAGTTTGGAATTTCCGGGTAGAATATCAATAAGTAAGTAAGTAAACAAACAAAACGATGCTAACAGATGCTATCTCAGTTACAGAGGTTAATGCATTTTCTCAAAAATGGTATGTAATGTTGCCATAACATCTCTAAAAAGTATCCAGGGGGCCAATTCTCGGTTTTAGAGATGGTGTCGAACTCGAGAAAAATTTCTAATGACGTCATTTTTTCGAGAAATTTTAAAAGTTGCTATTCTGGGGATGTCGAATTCGACATTTGTCGAAGGCTAACGTTAGAGTTCATGTCGAGTGCTTCTGAGCAGTAGAGATGTCATGTCGATTATATAGATATGTCATTTCTGAGTGAATTTGTTGAGTTTTGGATTGTACACTGTGTTTTCTTTTCTTTAGTTTTTAAATAAAATACGGCTTGGCATCTCATACTGGAAATTCGATTTATACTCTTTGATTTGTGAATTGTGTTTTCTTGAAACGACGACCTCGTCGTTTCAAGAGAATTACAGAGTCTGTCTGCGCGAAGGTTCGCGCAGACCAGACCAGAGAACCACTGAAAGATGGACGAGTTTATTAGCATTTTTATCTCGGAGTTGTTGGAAAGTGGCGAGCAACTGGCCAATACAAGGCGACAACAGCTATCCCGCCGTCGATACTTACGACTTGAGCGAAACAGAAGTCATTAAAAACTTCAGACTAAATAAAGTTTTAATAAGGGTTCTAATACTTAGATCTATTGGCTCCTGTAATTCAGGATACCACTAAAATAGACCTGAAAACGAAGGTAAATAATTGTTTGCTTCATAATTTTATTAGTCACTGACAGACAGTCAGCTGTCAAACTGATTATTTTTACACTAAACGTTTCGTTTTACTTTGGTTTTGCACGGGACTTATTCAAATTTAATATATAAATTTTATTATTTTTAAGTGTTTCTCATAATTATGTTTACTTGTTTGTTTGTGAAACTAATAAATACTTTTTCTTCCTTTCTTTCTTTCTTTTATACTTAAATAATTAGGTTTAGTCAGCGTTTTAAAACAAAATCATTCATTCACTCATAGCTACCTAAAACGGAACGCGCGATTCTTCATAATGGTAACATTAGCTTCACTCCATTCGACATTTTCGTGACATTTATTTCTATTTTGACTGAGAATACGGAATTCTGCTCAATTCGACATTTTTTGGTAGAGATAGAGATATTTTTGATAGACATAGAGATAGACTTACGAACTCGAACTCGAGATAAATGTCGAAAATCGAGAATTGGCCCCCTGGAAAGTGAACTTTACCGGAGACTTATTCACAACTGTCCAGTAAGAAGCGAGATTTTAAACTTGGAATCTCCTACTGTCCAGTAAGTAAGTATGTAATTTTCTTACTGGACACTAGGTCATCCTCTTTAGATCTGTTTAGAAAAAAAAACATAGTACCAGACACAGAAAGTTTAGCCATTATAACATGGTTATAGAAGGGAGGTTCCAAATATATATCTATCTCTCTTTTTGGTATGACATTTTATGAGATACATATATTTTTGGAACCTTAAACAGCCATTTTATACGTTGCGTTTTGTACTTAGTAATGTTGTAGAAGTATAGTGTGGGATTTTATGATTGTATTTAGTAATTTCATTTGTTAAACTTTCTTTAATTTGTTGTTAAACTTTCTTTAATTTTTGAGAAAAGCATTATACAAACCTCAACCAGTAAGAAAGCCATCCTGGCCTCGTATATAACCAGACCTCACCTGCGGTTCGGTCCGGTTAACTCATACTTGGCCAGGAAGGCTTACTTACTGGATTCTGCAGTAATGTACTATTAAAATTCACTTGCTGTCTCAGTTACAGAGGTAACCACGACGATAAAATCGAAAGAACGAATCCCAGTTATAGAGGTTTGCTTCGTCCCGCTAACAGAGGTATTTCAGTGCCAAAGTGTAGCGACCTCAGCATGAGTTCCAGTTATGGAGGTTTCTCACTTATCCAGGTCCCACTTAACCAAGTTTCACTGTACAGTATAATTAAGTATATTTATTACAAAACGAAACGTTTTACAACTTCGCCTATAAAATAAGCAAGTAACTAGGCTTGTCTTGCTGGCAGCGGCAATGCAACCCACAAAACCTGCCTGATAGCCTGCAACGTAAACGATCTGCCATATTATTATGGCGCGGAATGCTCAGCCATCAAAACTGTCAATAATTCTCGATCTCATGTGCGTCTTGGAGAATCTTAACATTTTTTGAGATAAGATGGGGTTTTAGGGTTGGAGGGAATAATCAAAAGCAGTAGCAATAACACATGTGAAATATGGTAGACAAATACTTGAGCTTAATGCAAAATTCGAAAACATCGTCATAGTAGTGAAACCCAAAATATGAATAAGATACAAAAGTTTTGAAGTCGCTTAAGGCGAGGTTTCCCTACTTTGTTTTTATGTACGCACGACCTCGTCCCCCGCCCTGCCGCGCGAGCGATATAATGCCTAAATTTTGACTGTTTTTTCTTCTTGGAGAAAAATGATAAAGAAATTATACATTATGTGACCCGAGATAATACACATTTTTTACGACCTTTATTATGATATAAGTTTCATTTTTCAAAGCCTAATATAACTCAAGTAAAACGATTATTTAGCCATCATTTGGACATGTCTTTGCGATTTAATTGGATGCAGTGAAGTGTAAGTAATCGTGTATCGCATACCCGACATATCATGATCGAAAAGTCAACTATGTAATACATTTTTTTCAAAATTTAAATCCGTTCCATGTACGAGTAAAACGCTATTGTTGACGACGTTTATCGGGGTAACCCCGCCTTAAGCTGCTGTCCGTCACAGCTGGATAAGCTGTACTTCAATTAGATCTGAATAGCTGGAGGCAGGGATTGGGCGAGGAGAGTTTTATTAGCAGATTATTTATTTAATGATTCTATTATTTATTTTATTTCTACGTAAAGAAACTGCGAAAACAATTTGTTGCTTACTGCTTGCCCCGTAACAAGTCTTTATCTTTTTTAGAACTCTCCAGGAGGATACAACTAGGGTGGGTGGCGTTAGGGAAAGCGTGTTGGTTGGTTGATATCGTCAGGAACGCGGGAAAGGGATGGATGAGGGACGCACAGAACAGAGTAGAGTGGCAAGAAAGGGGAGGCCTATACCCAACAATGGTTGATTCCGGGCTGAAATGAACCACCTTAGAAATGTGGATGTACGTACTAATGGGAACCTACACCTCTGCTTAACCCTTTGGGGATTACAGGCGTGAAGTTATGTTAATCACCTCAGACAATTTAGCCAAGGTTTGCAAATAAACTTGCATATCGTCAGCATAAAGGCGGTGTGATGAGAGGAAATACCAAACAATAAAGTTGTGACTGTGCAATAATATTTTTAACTGGAATAAGATAGACACCAAAGTAAGCAGCACGATCGCCAAAATGGAACTGGCTGAGTTATTTACGACACTTTAATACCATAAAGTACGTTGAATAAAATAATTATTGTATGCCGTAATGTCTTTTTCATAGCTGTGGAAATTAGGCAGAGCCATATTTCTCAGGTATCAGTAAATGTAGGTTATATAACAGGAAATAAGTTTCGGAGTAGCTATTTGTTGCTATATGTTTTCCTCATTCAATCAAAAGCCTCTCTCATAAGAAAAGCTGACCAAAATATACGTGGTTGTGGTATATTTTTTATTATCTCATTAGTTCTCGGCACCGTCATGTAATGTTGGCGTAATCTTCTTCAATCTATAGTAATAGCGGCTCTACTTAGAAGACGATTTAAAAGCACTTCAATTAGTTAACTTTGGCAAAGTTTGGCCGAATCTCAAGTAGGTTTAGCATCACTTGACATGCAAGTGGTCGGAAAATTAAAACTGAAGTAAGTTATTTTATGTTTATTTATTCATTAAACACTACTTTGGAAAGACTGCCAAATTCAAAACTTACGACGAACTCGGGGTTACCAGTATAGTCACCTGCGCATCAGAAACAATATCTACGTAACATAACATCACACCTGTAATCCCTGAAGGGTTAGGGAGAGGTGTACCTCTTAGTATCACATTTCGCCAGTTATATTTAAATCCCATGTATTAAGGAGCGACCACTGGTAAAACCTTCTTTTTTTTTAAGCCTGGGAAATCATCATAATATGAGTCCTCCCGCTCTGGGCAGAGCGGTAGGGAGTGTCAGACTTCTACTGACTAAAAACCACCCATGTTCCTTCTTAGCCCTTTCGGCCGCGGTATCTCTTTCGAACAACCCGCAGCCCACACGCCACACCCTTCGTGCATCTTTTAGTGTCCTGTTGCCCGCCGTGTACAACTGACTGCACGCTCAAGGACTTGAATGAAACAAACGACAGAGGTATCTCTTTCGAACAACCCGCAGCCGACCTACTTTTACCTGAAATAGCATAGCTGTATAGTTCGGAGTTTCAATAAACTGCCAGGTTACCGGTATTGTTTCCGACGTGGGGGCCTGTACTTACACATTCTGTTTCAGGCTATTAATCAACTTTACCTTTTTCTGGAACAACAATGATCTACCTGTTTAACATTTCTTAAAGATAATGTTTTCCAGATGAAAATAAAAGGGCGGATCTCTTTTTAAGAGCGAATATCACAAATAAAACTGAACGCGATCAGTTCATCTGAACTGCGTTTGCCAAAACCTGCCAGTGTGTTTTGGTTAAATATGGACGCTGACAATATTCATGAATGAATTTAACTTTAACATGAAACTCGCCCTAAGAATTTTAACATAGCAATTAAACTGTCCACTTGGCAGTACTATGTCCACACTTGGAACAACAGTTACTACAGACAATACCTACTTAAAGATTTATAATCCGTTATGTTTACGGGTACAGACCCGAACCCATCTTCGGATACATGTCAACCCGTTAAACTGTACATACATGTGCTTTATAGTGTTACGTCTTGCCTTAGGCCACTCAGGATAATGGCCTAATACCACTTTGTTTACAGCCTACAGACCCAACTTATATTACCGATTAGTCTTTAATTGGGACCCAGACTTTATTACAGATCTGCAGCACAAAGGAAGGGTGGACCTTTGGGCTTTTTGCGTGAAATGTGGTCTAACTTACAAGCTTCTTGCAGTTTTGTGAATTTTGCAGGCAAGATTTATCCTATCCTTGCTGAAACCGTTTACACGCGAACTCCGGGTGGCACGCAACGCGACACAACATTCTGGCAAAAGTGTTTATTAAAAAAAGGTTTTTTTATGGCAAGTCTCCAGCCAATCTAAAGGACTATGGTGTGCAGAATAAGTTTAAATAAGGAGTATATATAAGGTCCCATTAAAATAGGTGGACTTTTAACACAGCGTTCAGTACGTCTAACCAAACATATCCAAGTAAAAAAACACTGATTAAAGGGAGTTTTTTTGACATAAAATGTTGGGTGACTTTACTCTTTTAGGGCCGGTTTTTCAATCGCCAGATAAACCGTCAAGTAGCTAACAGTTCAATAAATTTAACTGATTCTTTAACGAACGAATAAAGAGTTTCAATTTTTCAAAGCTCAGTTACTGTTCAGATTGTTAACTGACCGATTTTTGTGACTAGCTTCACACTACATCTGCGAGAGCGAGATGCACTTATAAACGTTTACAGATGTTAGAAAGAGACAGACAACTTTCAACTTAACGGGAATCTTAGCAATAACATTCATCGTATCTTTGACGAATTGTCTTCGTGTTAATATTTTTGTTTCCGTTCGAATATCTTCTGTTAGTGTGTTGTGTTTATCCCCTGTGTTTTAATTATGGAAAATTCCCCAAAACGTGAGTGTTCCATGAATTTATAATAAAAGTGAAGTGAGATTATTGACCGAACTAGCTGTTGCCAGCGGCTTCACCCGCTGCAACTCGAAAATCATCCCACGGGAAGATAAAATCGGGATAAAAACTATCCTATGTGTTAATTCAGGTTGTAAACTATCAAAACAGATGAAAATCATAGACTCTCTCCTTCTTAGTTGGATCGCATTACTTTTATTTAATATGATTGTTATATATTTGTAAATTAAGTGTTTTTTTTCATTATATAAATGAATTTGATTAAATATTGAATTTTATTTTGGTGATTTACCGTTTTCGGGTACAAATATCCCGATTTTTAGATGGTAAGTCTACCGATCTCGCTCTATGACGTTCGAGTCCACTGGATACGTCAAGTAACTGTCCGTTAGCGTGCTAACGGGTGTGTAAAGGGGCAGTTAAATTTATTCACTGGTTAGAGAGTTTAACTGGCCGTTAGGGCCTATCTGTCTATTGAAAAATTGAGATTCTTGTTAACTGTGGAATTAACCTTATCTCGTCGATTAACTGACTATTGAAAAATCGGCCCTTAGTGTATTTTCGCTAGCTGTTTTATTTTCTTGTAAGTATGGCTTATTCTATCTAATGCGTTTTTATTATTTTCTTTTTTTACCATTGTCCTTATTTTAGTGGTCTGAATGATTCCTAAAATTTTGTCCACCTATTTTAATGGGACCTTATATTTCTGGCTTTGTTATATAATTATACTAGTGACCCGCCCCGGCTTCAAAAAAGTATTAAAACCTTCCTCTTGAATCACTCTATCTTTTAAAAAAAACCGCATCAAAATCCGTTGCGTAGTTTTAAAGATTTAAGCATACAAAGGGACATAGGGACAGAGAAAGCGACTTTGTTTTATACTAAATAAGTAATGAAATAGAACCATAATCTATAAGTTCCCTTGAATAAAGGGTGGTGCCGACAATACGACAATAAATGAAACCACTGGTAGTTCTAGTTCATAAGAACATATTTAAAATATCAAATAAATCCTAACACTGAAATCGTTGTCGTATCGTCGGCACCAACCTACCTAAATTTCTTTGCCAAATTCTTTTCTTATTTTTTTTTCCACATGTACGTTATTCCTAAGGTTAGTAAACCAATATTTATTTGTAAATTGTATTGTATTTCGTTTACAGTTTTTTTTCAATTTTTTATTTATGTGTTAGGATTTATTTTCTGCTACCAGTGGTTTCATATTGTCGGCACCAACCTGTATAAAGCAAGCTCACACCGGGGAAGGCTGGAGCAGAAAAGCATTTTATCTTTACCCAACGTAAATTCATATTCGTATTTAGCGGTCACAAGATACACATTCCAATGATATGAGAGATCGACCCGAACTTCGCGGAATATAAAGAGCACACATGAAGATGCCGCGCCTGGATGCGATGGTATGCGACGGGACGCGACGGAAGGTAACGGCACGTTGCATGCCAAGACATGCGACGGTATGCACTGGATGCCGCTAATTTACGAGCACGGGGTGGGGCAGTGCACTCCAATTTCGCGGCCGCGCCGCTGAACCCTGCCGTGAGCTTAGCCACCGGTATGACGTGAGATTTCTCATATGCCACGGTATCTAACGTCTGGTGCCGTTATCAGTGCGCGCTAGCCGGTGGCAACATCCCCCAACCCTGCCGTCCCTGTAGCGCGCTGCTGACCTTAACGCACTTTACTATTCATGTCCACATTTTTAATTCAGTTGCCCCATAAAGTGTTTACCTTTACCTAGTAAGTCCTCCAGGAATTACTTTACTACCACTAACTAGTTCTACAATATGACTAAAACATTTTTGTAATAGACTAGCGTCCTGCCCTTGCTTTGCCCGGCACCACCTATGGAGCTCTCAACAATGTTTTAAGCAGAACCAAACCAAACAATATCGCGGTGATTAAGTGAATGGAATCCAGGAGCCCACACTCAGCAGTCGTACTGGCGACCACGAGACCACCGGGGCAGTTACATAACATAACTATATAACGATATTTTAATTAGCAATACAATATCAACAGAGCAAGTACAAACCTTCCATTCTATTACGAAAGTTTAGCGTTCCTCTTAGCGAGTTTCATAACTTCAACAGAGGAAAACGGAGTAGATAGTCGCAGACCGAGTAATTAATAAAATTATGATTAAACTACAGATATAAAATATTTCTGTCTGTGAACTGAATTTAAAAGATTTATATGCATTGATGATAGTCTAGTCGAAAGCTCACCTATAGGGATAGAATTCCAGGCTGGCTGAAGTTTTTCTACATTTTTCCGCCATTTCCAAGTAACAGTCCGCAGTATGTATTTGTAAACGGTAAATAAATCAACCCACCGTTTGCAAGCCTACCACAGACGATAGCACTGGTAAAGGTACAGGCCAGGATAACTGTACAGTTCTCTCTTTACACGTGCTCATGCATGCCAGTACAGTTTGAGTGTACAGGAAAAACTGCACATGCATAACCTATCACTTATTAACACCTCAGCCTCCACCCCTAGCGAAATTAAATACGCGCTTTAGACGTGGAGTTGCGGACACTAGCCCGTTGTACTTATACTTAACCCCTAGCGAACAAAGGCGTTACATAACTAATGTAAGTTAGAATTATTATGATATTTTGTGCATAACATTATCATAGGTTGATTAACTGTCGCTTAGTGGTGAGTTTCAGGCCATTCTGGCGCCATTCCAGCGCGCTGAAAAGTCCTTTTGCAGGCTAAGGGTGCTTGCAGAACGAGGCAGGTTTCCAGTAAGAACAAACTGGTACAGATATTAAATATTCCCATACTTTTTCCATGAGATCGCACTTAAAGAAACTTTGGGATTACAATGGCGCGGTGTTTTAAAGCATAGTATGGTTTTTTCATCTTATTTTGGAATAGGAAGGAGATGGAGCTACTCATCTCCGGAAAACATGTGCAGAAAAATATGAAAACAAGTGATCTATATAATGTGTCATTTCCAAAACATTGTTTCACGAGATGACATGAATATAAAATGAATTATTTAATAAACTCGATGAAATGACTAATAATAATGTTTTTGAAATCGAAACTTGTGAAATTATTTTCATCAATATGACACAACACAATTTCTAGCTCGTTCAAACTGGAATTGTTGAGCTTGTTCTACTATTACGACAATGAATAGTATCGCAGAATCAAGTAATCAGCAGTTTGAGTACAATTCATTGTGGAAACAATAGTTGTCCATTTTTTTCCCCACTCTAATAAAAAATTTAGATAATTATTTGGGAATTACTGTGAATGTAACTGTTTATTTAATACTAGATGTCGGTTTAACTACAAAAATGACGATTTTCCATACAAATTTTCATCCCCTATTTAACTCCCTTAGGGGTTGAATTTCGAAAAATCCTTCCTTATTCCTTGTCTACATTATAAAGGGAACCTCTGTGCTTTCTAGGTCCAAGGGTTTGGGTTGGGAGTTGATAAGTCAGTCAGTCAGTCAGTCAGGACTTCTCTTTTTATTTATTTAAAAATGTATAATATATTATGTTTTGTATATAAGTTAACGAAATACATACCTGATATACGTCTTTAGAGTTCCTTCTCTGGTTCGTGTTACGAAGGATAATATAGTCAAAATGCTTCCTTAAACCACCTCGCCCAAGAACCCACTAATTTTAAACCAGTCTATAAAACCCTTAGGCACGTAATGTTTACACCAAGAATTGTGTCAATAGGGCAATTTCCACTTCCAATAAAGTACCTCTATTTTCTCTTCCACCTGGCATAAAATGCATCGGGCGACCAACCTCTGAATTAACCAATCTTTTCTGAAAGTAAATTCCATAAATGAAAAGTGAAAAAGTGTTAGGTACCTTAGTGCTTAAATCAGTTTTTCTGTTGAACGGAAAGGTAAAGCTTATTGGTACTTGAACTATTTATAAAAGGACAGTTTATTGCAGCTGACAGAATATTTGACCTAAATGCTCTCCTCGTTTATTGACGGCTAGGTGCTGACTTCCAGGGATTCAATAAAATTAATGAAGGAAAAATATTTTCATGACACTAGGTCAATCACTCAAATATATTGATTGATCAGGCACTTTCCCGAAGATGTTTTTAGTGCGTCTCCGCACTTCGTCCTTGGGGAATAAAAGCTCACGTGAACTACTCACAATTAAATGCCTTTTTCTCGGCACAAAAGAAACTGTCACGTTTTTCTCACATAATTTCTTTACAGATTAAAGCAAATCGAGTAGACAGTGGACGTGGTAAAAGTGGAAAATTGCCAAAGTAGAGCGTCATTTATCAACGCCATTTGGTGACATTTCGCGCCTTAGGTGAATCTTAATGGAATAGACATCACAACTCCATGTGGCAGCAAACCATGGACCCAAAGGAAATCAAGTTAATATCGACTAATTTCTGTGCAGTAGAGACGTCAATGTTTACGAACTAACGAACTTAATAGCGTACAACAAGCATGTTTTCGAACTACTTGTGTACCTTTGAAGTTTTTTATACCTTTGAGAAATTATTCAATCTATATATATAAAAATGTTATGTTGGTTTGTGTACGCTTCAAAAACTCAAAAACCACTTCACCGATTTTCATGCTGTTTTCACCAATGAATGTTTTATCCATTCGAGGAAGGTTTTTAGTATATAATTTAACAGACTTCCACGCGGGTGAAGCCGCGGGCATCAGCTAGTATTTTATAAAAGAGGTACCTAGATAAAAATAAAATGAACACCAAGCAAAGAAATAAACTTTTGAAAACATCTTCCAACTAACAACACTACCATGGCAATCTCTCAATGCGCCCATATGCACTTGAAATTCTTTCACTCTGAACAAGGTGCAATGTCATCAAAATTCTGAAAGCTTTCCTTTGAAAAACAACGTCACAAAGCCTGTGGAAATAGCAGCAAATAAAAATCTTCAGTTGGCAGCAATTCACAAAACTGCAAAGGTCTTTTAAGCACTAAAACTAAAGCATTTGATGGACACGTAGACCCAGCAGTGTGTATTTCTATAAACTATTGGTTAATGTATTAACAGTGACCCTATTCGCAAATTGTATTATCTCTACCGGACGCTAGTCAACGATATTGAATATGATAATGAAAGTATTTGCATTTATTGATAGAATACAGTTAGCGGTAAAGTTGAGCGGAAATCAGCGACGGCATATGCATCGACGCCGCGCGGGCCATGGAAATGTGCAACCGTGCCAATCTGTGACGAACTCATGCTAATACTTTACCTAAGGAAATACTTTAAGTACGTACGAGTACTTGTTAAGCTATTGCATAGCTTCTATCGCGGGCCTTGAGCGTGGAGAGCGAATCCAGAAATTCCGTAACGAAAATATTCAGTATTCAACCAGGTTGCTATGGTTACGGAAAATAACAAGGTTGTCAACTGAGGTTGTCAAATTAAATAATTTATAACCTCACGTGTAAAGGTGTAAAGTTTTTCTGTTTTGTCTCTCTGCTTTCTCCTTCTAAAATATTCTTACTCGTATAATTTGTGTACAAAGTGTTTTAAATATGAATAAACAAAGTGCATTTATTAATGAAGAAAGTCACGAAAAAATAGTGGAAGATAATGAGTGAGTACTCCTCGAGTACTCTATATCATTCATTTTATTATTATTACGCATCTATCATACGTTTTATTGGTTTTTGCATTACTATTCTGCGAATCGGTCTTAGAAAACGATTCGTTTTCTTATAAAATATCTAAAATAAAATAAATAATTTTCATATTTTTCAATGTTTTACACTTACGTCAGGCTGACAAGCTGTCAATACTTTTTCTTTTAAATTTTCTGTCATAGAGTTTCTTACTAGCTTAGTCTATGAAGGTTACTTTTGATTTACTTATATAATTTAAATTCTTTTTAAAAAATACTGCATAAATAAAATAAATAAATAATTATTTGCATAAGTTGATAAAAAATGCTATGCAATAGCTTTACCGCGGCAGTCTCCGAGTGCCACATCAACTTTTTTGTAATTTATTTAAGACTAAGCAATATCTACTTACGCAGTACCTAGGTACATACCATTTTTCGCAATGTTAAATATTCGTTGATAATCATGGGCAAAATTTTCTATAAGAAACCATTCGCTAAAGATGTAATTAAGCACCAAAACTTCTTCTAAATGTATTTCGCGTTCAATCTGAAAAGTGAAATACGTACTTCAAAACAATCTAATGACGAGAATTATCTCCCAGCGTAATCAAAGCTTAACAATACAGCCTGATAGGTCAAATTAGAAATAAGAACAAAAGAAGCCTATTTTTAGCACCGGCTCGAACTCATTGGCCTTTCAATTAAAACTGTTTCAGTCATTTTTCACAAGTGCTTAGTACCAAACAATTTGCCGAAATACGCTATGGAAACGTTTGGCGTGTACTCGTATGAATCAGGCATCACGTTGTGAACTTTCATTCAAAACAAGCAAACAACAATTGTCGGCAGACGCGATGCTTTGAGCCTGTTTCACCTTTCATTTTTGAGTGTATTGAGTAAATAGTGGCTATTCGGATATCGTAAAATAGGCCTTTTGAAACATGAAACGGTGAATCCAGATTTGTCTTGCCATCGATAACCAATTGTGTTTTGCATGTGACTACCAACACGTCATAATATAATACCTCTACAATCCGTTATTGTCGCCGTATTCGAACTGCTATCCATTTAGGGATGTCCGTTTCGAATGCGAATGAACATCTCAAAGCAACGCATCAATTTACCAATAAACAACGATCAATCAATTAAAGTATATTGATTGATTACACCATCAGTGACATCGATGGAAATTTAACATTCTTCTTCTACTTCGTGTCCCTAACACTACTATTATTATCTACAATATTATAAAGAGGAAAGATTAGTATTTTTGTGTGACTGTATGTTTGTAATGAATAAACTCAAAAACTTCTGCGCCGATTTCAAAAATTCTTTCACCATTAAAAAGCTACATTCACCTTGAGTAACATAGGCTACTCTTTAACCTTGCATTCCCACGGGAACGGGAACTACGCGGGTGAAACCGCGTGAAGTCCACTAGTATTTTATAAACCCAAAAACGTCGCCATTTCCATGGCTTTGTCAGTTGTAACGCAAAGGTCTCTTTGGCTGCATGTTTTGGGGCTAAACTGCCAGGATAAGATGTTGTAAGGTAATTGTAACGTTAGTTTTCAGTCCTAAAAGCATCTCAATATTCGCGGCTCATTAGCTAGGTACATAATGGTGTATGTAAGAGTGCTGAGCACAAACCGATGGCGCCCACCCAGTAAACGTAAGCTGCGTGATTTTTTGATAATTTTAGAATTTAGGTTTTGCTTCTACTTATTGGTTTCTTAGTTTTATATAAACATGCACGAAAAGTGCAAGTGTTATCAAACGTTTGAAAGGCGAAGTGATTGAGTTCAAAACATACACGGTGCTTTTGTGAAAAAATAAAGCGCATGGACCCGCTGGCAGAGAATACGATAGAACAAAGAGGTATGTACTGCGACGATCTGAAATAAATTGGGATAAGTACCAGAAGGATGACGGTGTTCAATGTTCACTGCACAAACAAACAGAAGTGTGCGTATTCGAATGCATCTACGAAAGTTACATTAAACTCCGCCGTTTTAATATTGTGTGGTTCTAGAATATTATGAGTGGTAACCCTACTCTAATCAGTTCCCAAATGGCCTGCCACGTACAACAGGTACCTACATAGACTATGTAACATGATTACAGACGGTTAATGCTTGTCATTTATAAATATTCATCACATTCTAATTAGGACCAATTGAAATAGTAAACCATCAGAAAGCTCATTAACGGAGCTTAGTTCAGTCATATAACCTACAAATCTACCCTGGATGTCAACAGTATTAACACAAGTTAATACTGTTGACATCCATCTCTGTGGCTTACAAAATAAAATGTTTCCAATTTGTTGCATATAGAGGCACTGTGTTGAATATAAACGAGCTTTAGTTACTCCGCTGGCTCTATTTGATTACAAGCATTTTGAATAACAATTGATGTCAATCACAACCTAACTCGACCATTGCACCATAGATAGATCTGTAGTGACATACAGCAAATAAAAATTGAATGAATGTAACCCCTATTGCTCAAAAAATTGTTTCATACTCGTATAATACTTAAATAAATTCGTAAAAACAGATACCGACGATAAACGACAACTTTTCATACTTAATTCTGTTTTACTTGCGAATTGAAATAAATAATAACTGTGAAACGTTGTATATTAAACTAGCTGACCCGTGCCCACTTCGTTGGGCATAATGTTAATAATCCTTTTTTAGCTTTCATTCGACCGTTTTTTCTCCGATTCACTTTGCAAAACGGACTACCACGTAAAAGCCTTTTTATTTTTCGGTTTTTTATATAACCTATGACACTCAGCAATAATGTGGCTTTCTATTGGTGAAAGAATTTTTAAAATAGGTTCAGTAGATCCCGAGATTACCCCTTACAATTTAACAAATATACAAACACACAAACTTTACCTCTTTATAATATTAGTATAGATAGTATAGATTTACCTTACCTCATCGTATTTCAATATTTTAAAAGTTTCAAACAAAAATAATTGGCAATTACTAGTTTTTAAGTCCCTTTATAACCTACGGCTTATATAAAGCTAACCTACCACCAAAAAGCCATTACACATTATATCTACCTGTTCAGTTGGCACTACAATTTTATATTAGTTTCTGTAATCGCAACCTCGGATCACACAAAAACTACGGCAAGTTGGTCGCCGGGGAAATAAATGTCTCTTTTGTGAGCATAACTGCCCTAACTGCCTAATTAGAGACACATTATGTAGCTAGGAAAGTTCTGAACGGTTAGATAGAAATTGTAAAGAGAAATGCCGCTTACCATCACGGCACGAGCAAGTTTTGGCAAAGGGACTCATTATTCATTCGTGACATCGTGATGTGGCTTCACTAGGAAACAGGAAACCGACTCGTGTAATGTAAGCCTCGCTTGACTACATTTTTTTAGTCTGAAATACAAATTATGTGGTTTACCATGAGAGAAAACACGTGAAAATAGACGCCCTATTAGATGAGCAACTTTTTATTTTTGAACTACATAGCTGATTTTATATAACTCAGTATTACACCAGTACTAGCTGATGGGGTAGATAGTATCCTACACCCTCATCTCAAAAGTTATGCAGATCCCAATTAGGTAGCTAATAAGAAGCGAGCTATTAACTCGTTTAAACAACGAAACCCCTTTTCTATCCCCCAAAACGAAACGAATTACAACATTTAATTACTGAAAAAGAAAGCTCTCTCATAAACAGCGATAACTTTGTCGAGAAGTCACAAACAGGAGTTTACCGACCTCACGACAGTTAAATACAGGAGGAGAACAGGAAGTTATAAGAGGCGAAAGTAAAAGTTGTTCGTTAATTTCACCGAGACGTTTTATTCCTTACGTTTTCACAAAATAAGGAGAAACAGATAGCTATAAAAGGATAATACGAACATTATCCTCATACATTGCCGTCGTGAATGAATCGGTTCAAATCACTTCTTCATAAACAGTACATGGTTCAATCTATCTAAAAAACAAGTAATTAAATAAAAAATTTAAAAAAAACCCCAACTCAATAAAGATCGAGACCTTAGAGACCTTTAAATCAAAGTTTGACCAAGTTTAAAGGGAGTAAAAGTCAAAAAACAATTTTCAAAGCTTTTTTGTTTTAATTTGATCGTTAGTTTATATTCCTCATTCCCTTTCAATATAGTGACCATTATTCTACAAATCAATCCCTTTCATTTTTTTGCTACCCATATTAACGTAATTCGTCATTTTGTGATGGCGGCCATCTTGGATTTGAATTTTTTTTTAGTGTATAGTCTTCTACTAATCAAGCCCTTTCATTTGATACCCTTATTGATAGGAGTTGTGAACAAATATGTACTCCGCCATTTTGTGGCGGCGGCCATCTTGGATCGATGTTTTTCAAACATAGGTAGAACACTCTCAACTAATTCACCTTTCAAACAAAAAAAAACTAAATCAAAATCGGATCATGCGTTCGGGAGCTACGCTGCCACACACAGATACACACACAGATACACAGACACACAGATACACAGACACGTCAAACTTATAACACCCCGTCGTTTTTGCGTCGGGGGTTAAAAAGAGAAGTCCTGACTGACTGACTGACTCATCAACGCCCAGCCCAAACCCTTGGACCTAGAAAGCTGACATTTCGCACAAAGGTTCCCTTTACAATGTAGACAAGGAATAAGGAAGGATTTATTGAAATTCAACCCCTAAGGTATTTAAATAGGGGATGAAAGTTTGTATGGAAAATCGTCATATTCACGCGGGCGAAGCCGCTGGCAAAAGCTAGTGTTTCATATTTACGTGTGACTGCGCCCCCCACTGCATATAAATTAATCTATGGCCTTTGTTGTGAGCGCGGGTCCCTCGCGCTGACAACAAGGCCAATCAAATGCAAATTGAAAATCGACCTCCATCGTTCCTTCTTCAAAGTTTTCTCTTTCTTAATTATACTTAACTTCACGCATACCATTAAAACTGGTCAATGTACTTTAATTTCTATTATTGTCAAACCCAAACCCGAGCTGTTACACTCTGAAGCCTGATCTGAGGGCATGTGGCAGACTAACAGGGGGTGCAAAGGGTGGCCTGCCCCGGGCCTTGGGCCTCCAAACTCTCCAAGTTTCCTTAATCAAATCCTAAATAAGGCTTTAAAATATCCCGTCGAGGCTGCCGGGTGGTCACAAAGATACCGCCTCGATCGAAGAGGCCTCGACATAAAGGGCTAAGAAGGAACATGGGTGGTTTTTAGTCAGTAGAAGTCTGACACTCCCTTTCGCTCTGCCCAAGAGCGGGAGGGGTTATTTGATGATTTTCCACCCACCCCAAAAAAAAATGGCTTTAAAATATGGTAACTATCTATCTATAAGAGGTGGTTTGGAGTTGGGATTGGGATGTCCCATATAGATAAAATACAATTAATGAAGAGCGGCTCGATAATGTTTTCGTGATTTCAACTGGAAAAACAAAGTTTCGAAAGGTATTAACTTAAGTTATTGAGGAGTTTTGTAAAATGAAGGCACAATATTATACTTCTATTATGCTGTAGCTACAATATACACTCCTTTGCAAAAAAAACGGGCACCTTAGGAAATTTACGTTCTAAGGTCGATTTGAGTTAATTCAATGAAATTTAATTGTTTGACGTAGTCTGTATACTTATAATCGTGTAAATTAATACGCGTGAATTGAACTGTGGCAATTTAAAAAAAAAAATCTATGAATTCATTAAAACCGATGTACACGGCCAAACAATAAGAAGTGGTCGGCAATAGAGACAAGAAGATTTTTTTACTTTGTTTAATTAAATAAAGTTACAAATGTAATAACCTAATAACGAGTGTGACCTCCTCTTGCCAAAATCACAGCTTGAATCCTTCTGGGTATGCTTTCCACGATGTTTTTAATGACGTTTTGAGGAATACGTTTCCACTCTTCTGCAATGACTCTTTTTAGCTCCCTGATATTTTACTCCTCCTCTTACTTATTTCTACTCCTCTTACTTCTTCAAGGCTCTTCTTCAGGTCCACACTTGACGCCTTACGATTCCGCAAGGCCAGACTCACCAAAAAGCGGTCATCTCTTGGTTCTGTGTGTCGTTTTCTTCCCGAACCGGGTCTTCTTTTGACCGAACCGGTCTCTTGATACCGTTGCCAAGTCCTCTGGACAGTTGAACGACTCACATTTAGCCGCTGAGACACGTAAGTTTGCGAACAACCTTCTTCAAGTAGGGCTATAATTTTACCGGCCCTTATCGCTTTATCACTCATGTCAAAAAGTGGTATTTAATGTAAAAAGAAAGTTAAAATTGTTTAATTTGCAGAAAATATCCAAAAAGTTTTAAAATTTTAGTAATCAGTAATAAAATCGTTTCAGCAATTCGCGCCATTAATAAAGCAATTTTACAATAATCTACAATAATCATTATTTTCCTTTTGTTAATTTCAAAATTTAAATTTGGAACGTACAGAATCATGCCAGGATTCTTCAAATAACATGCCAATACATCGTCAAATTAATAAAACCTCTTACTTGTCCTTCTTCATTGAAGTAGAGAAAAAAATATGAAGTGCCCGTTTTTTTTGCAAAAGAGTTTAGTTACTGAAAATAAAAACCAACTTTTTTTTTTCCTTAGCCTACACTGTCCCACTGCTGGGCAAAGGCCTCCCTCATGGCTTTCCAAGTTTTTTTACAATTTGCCTTCTCCGTCCAATCCGTTGAGAATGAGTCCAGATCCTCACGCCAGCGTTTTTTGGGCCTGCCTCGGTTATGTCGGCCGTCTTCAGGCACCCACTGTGTTACTATCTTCGCCCATCTGTCCGGTTTCATCCTTGAAACGTGACCCGCCCAGTCCCATTTTAACATGGCAGATTTAAGGCCAACATCGGCGATGCCTGTCTTAGACCGTATTAAGGTGTTGCGCATTCGATCGGAGAGTCTAATCTTAAGAATGCTACGTTCCATCGCTCTTTGGCAAACGTTGAGTTTGGACTTTGAGTTTGGAGTTGAGGTTAGGATAGGCAGGATACACATGTCGACCAGCTTGCGCTTCAGTGAAATAGGAAGGTCGCCCTTCATAAATGCCTTCATGGACCAGTAGCTCCTCCAGGCATTTTCAACACGACGGTCGGTTTCTTTGTCCTGTCGGTTATTGAAGGATACTAGCTGGCCCAGGTAGATATATTCGTCGACATAGTGTATTTCCTGCCCATCAACCTCGACCCTATATTTAGCGGCATTGCTCATGACTTTAGTCTTCGACCAATTCATCGTCAGTCCAACCTCAAGGCTTGCAGTGCTCAGGTCTTGGAGCATTTGTTCTAGTTGATTTGCTTCGGAAGCAAAAAGAACAATGTCGTCTGCGAAGCGAAGGTTCGATAACATTTTATCCCCTATCGGAATAAATTGTGCTGTCCTATTACTTTATTTTTACTAATTGCTCTTTTTGCCTAAAACTACCTATGTTTGCCAAAAACTACCTATTACTTTATTTTTACTAATTGCTCTTTTTGCCTAAAACTACCTATGTTTGCCAAAAACTACCTCTTACTTTATTCTTACTAATTGCTCTTTTTGCCAAGGTTTTTTTTTTTATTTTCAGGAATAAAAATGATAGCGTGGTGGTTGAACAGAAAAAAGTCGTTTTACGAAACACGATTTTTTTCTTAACAGTGACAAAAGAAGGAAGACACAAAAATTATGACAAAAAACTACAAATGTGAAGTGAATTTTATTATAATGCTTGTAAAATTACTTCAAACACTCATTCAGCATCGCCCTGGGTCTCAGACGGCTTAGTCCATCAATGCAAGTCAGAAGGCAGAACCAATGAATCACACTCCCATCTATGACTGGAAAATTGAGTATTAGGAAGGGTAAAACACCTACATGCCATTCACCTACAAACTAATGCACTTAGTATATGCCACATATTTGTATTTACATTATTATGTTGTATAAAAAGATTTATCTTTTCAAAATGTAAACGTTTACCAATTTGACGTAATTATAATTATTAATTAAGCTTTGCAGACCGTAATCTGAGTATACATCCCGATTAATTAGCAGACATGACTTTTATTATAATTAGGACATTAACTGATTTATTTGCTGATTTTGTGTTGGCTGCTAACATGTCATTATAAATATATACCTCATTCATACTGGCTGTAGTGGCATTACCAAAAGTACTACAGCAATATAGTTATACTAACAGCGCAACCTATGATACAAATGAAGAACTAACATCAACATTCTGAATCGCGCTCAAAAAACCCGAATGTCTTTCGTACAGTGGCCTGTGGCCCTGACTTAACAGCTGCCTAACCGGCGACTCCTGCCTTTTCTATAAGGGAAGAAGAACTTTACTCCCTACTTATTCAATACCTCCTTAGTGCCCTCTAATCTATCCGGGGCTTTAAGGGAACCAGAGGCAGCCACCCCACAAGTCGGGGCTGCGGGCTCCGTCGGGGCTGCGAGTTGTTCGAAAGAGATACCGCGGCCTCGACACAAGGGGTTAAGAAGAAACATGGATGGTTTTAGTCAGTAGAAGTCTGACACTCCCTACCGCTCTGCCCAGAGCGGGAGGAGTCATTTGATGATTTCCCACCCAAAAAAAAAGGCAGCAGCCCCGACACAGTCCACCGTGCTAGAAAGATGAGATGGCGTAATGGTGTCTACATTTTCGTCTATTTTCGAATTATCGGCGCCAACCTGTATAGGTAAGTCAATCAAAACTTGCTTCATCTTCAATATCTATCTATCTATATAAATAAAAAGAGAAGTCCTGACTGACTGACTGACTCATCAACGCCCAGCCCAAACCCTTGGACCTAGAAAGCTGACATTTCGCACAAAGGTTCCCTTTACAATGTAGACAAGGAATAAGGAAGGATTTTTTGAAATTCAACCCCTTGTAAGGGAGTTATATAGGGAATGAAAGTTTGTATGGAAAATCGTCGTTTTCACGCGGGCGAAGCCGCTGGCAAAAGCTAGTTGCAACATAAATGTAGGTAGGTAGATATTACTTACAAGAACATCGTATTGAGTATTTATTATAAAAAGCCTGCCAATCAAAATTAAGTTATAACAGGATTATATACATTACTAGCGGACGTCCCTCGGTTTCACCCGCGTAGATCCCGTTCCCGTGGGAATACAGGGATAAAAAGTAGCTTAAGACACTCAGCAATAATGTGGCTTTCTATTGGTGAAAGAATTTTTAAAATCGGTTCTGTAGATCCCGAGATTACCCCTTACAATTTAACAAATACACAAACTTAACCTCTTTATAATATTAGTATAGAAGTATAGATTAACAACTTTGCTTTTTGCCGTATTGGTACGAGATAAGCGTAAATATTATGAATGGCGTTGAAATATATACAAATATATCTATCAGTTTGCATGCATCGTACCTTTTGTTGACGGCCTTTGCCGCGGTTTGGCGGAATGGTGTGTCCCGTCACTCGTGAAAATTTAACCTCACTTGCTAAATGTATTTCAATATTTAGATTATTATTTTATCCGCGTACAATGAAAATCCATAGACTTGAATTCTTTGAAGCATTTATTTCAATCAATTAAATCATTTACGGGCAATTTGAATTGTAGTACTATTAGGTACACCTCTGCCTAATTGTCTGGGGAGTACAGGCGTGATGTTATGTTATGTATGTTTGTATAGTATTATATTGTGAAGGAGCTGGTCAGTTAAACAGAAACATAAAATTACTGGGACATTCCTTCTGGCCCAATGGCACTTTGCCAGCCCTCGAAATCTAACCCAGGACCTCATACACAGAAATCGCGCTTGTGACAACTAGACCAAAGAGGCAGTTCAATAATTATAACAGTCAATAAACAGTAGAAAATATATTTAAAGAAGTTATTATATAACTAGTATTTTCATGGACAATTCCTCCTAGTTTCTGTATCACTGCTCAAACTGAGCTAGTCAGTGGGAAGGCGCCACAAATATTCAATGAAGTGTAAAAAATTCTCAGACGCTTTACAAAGCAAAAATTTCAATTGCTTCCAGACTCAACTGGATATTAAAGAAAATAATGGAATTTAGGGGAAATGATGAAATTGCACAGAATAATCTGCTGATAGTGAGAGAAACGTCGATAGGTTTCTAAGTTTTAGCAGCGGATATTTATATTTTGAGCATTGAATAATCACGATTTGACTGCTACAAGTAATACAAAAAAAACTCGTGGTTAGGTTAATATGTAGTTGGTCTGTGGGTGGGTGACCACCCATTACACACTCCGCCTTATTACAAAAGGTAGTTAAACCTGGTTTAACTTAGACCTGGTTTATTTCGCATGCTGTCACTTTCTTTTAAATATTATTGAAGTGACACGTCATGCGAGATAAACCAAGTCTAAGTTAAACCAGGTTTAACTACGTTTTGTAATAAGGCGGAAAGAGTTTTCTCTGTGCCTCGGAAACCACGTTACACCATAGGTCCCGGATGTCATTTGTAGATCTTTCACACTCGTTACAGGTAGTGAGTGGCCCGAAACCAGTCTCACCAAAGGGTATCATATTACCCAGTACTAACTGGGGTGTGGAGATCAGATAGTCAGCCGCACATTAAATGCCAGAATTTTTACTTACCGAATTAGCAATTTTTTTCAAAATACTAAACATTCTTATTATTTTTACTCAAACTTTTCGTTATTGATCAACCAATCCAGGAAGCCTTTTCGACATAGAGATAATGTTCCTTTCAAAATATTTTTGAGTATTTCTCAAAAAAAGTGTACGTAACGAAAAAGTTGTTACGAAATATTGTTATGAAATAGTTCTAGATGTTACTAAATAGTAAACATAAGGCTATAAACCAACCTATTAAATAAAGCTTATGAGTATTTCTCAAAAAAAGTGTACGTAACGAAAAAGTTGTTACGAAATTATGAAATAGTTCTAGATGTTACTAAATAGTAAACATAAGGCTATAAATCAACCTACTAAATAAAGCATATGAGACTTTAAAATTCGTAAAGAACTATTTGCCAGTGAATGTTCACTAAGGTTTTAATATTGGCAAAGTTTTAAGAACTGTATACACTCAGATTTACACTATACTTTTTCATAACGTAACGAAATTCATAAAAAAACGTTACGAAAAAGCAACGAAAATTTTACAAATTATGATCATTATTAAGTCGATGGTTTGATAAAACCTGAAACTGCAAATAATATAATACGCTTAAATGTTCGTACGACACGTATTACAATAACATATAAATCAAGACTTATCTTAATGTGAAAAAGTGAAAAAGTATTTCTTATTACGAAAAAGTAATCTCCCTTGGACAACACGTTCAAAACTGATTTTCACATTAAAAGTTATGGCGGAGACGTCAGACCTACAGCCAATCAGAATGATGCTAGTGTTGTCCGTGTTAAAAGGTAACGGATGCGTTCAGAAATTACGTGGAAGTAGAAATAAAACGTAACTAAAGAGTAAGTTACTAAAAAGTAAATGGGCACGACTCATTTTGTTTTTCGCATTTTTTTTATATTTTACTATGAAACCCCATAGAAAATCACTTTAATTAAGAAACTACATTTAATCAAGGTCTGTAATACAAAAAAAATTACAATATTAACGCGACATATCGAATTTTATGAAGTGTTACATGTATGAAGTCGTAGGGTGGCAATTTGATTTTTGTATGAAACGCAAAAAACATCTTTTTAAAAAAGCTTTCTAAAATTGATTGAATACTATGGTTTTACCATTTATTCTTCACAACTTTAAAGTTTAATAGTTTTTCTTCACAAATATGTTATTTTTTGTATGTATGGTTAAATAAAAACATTGAAACTTTGTTACTATTTCGAGGCACACTTTTTTTTCAACAGATGTACACTTATTTTGAGAAATACTCATGAGACTTTAAAATTCGTAAAGAACTATTTGCCAGTGAATGTTCACTAAGGTTTTAATATTGGCAAAGTTTTAAGAGCTATAGACACTCAGCTTTACACTATACTTTTTCATAACGTAACGAAATTCATAAAAAACGTTACGAAAAAGCAACGAAAATTGTACAAATTAAGATCATAATAAGTCGATGGTTTGATAAAACCTGAAACTGCAAATAATATAATACGCTTAAATGTTCGTACGACACGTATTACAATAACATATATAAATCAAGACTTATCTTAATGTGAAAAAGTGAAAAAGTATTTCTTATTACGAAAAAGTAATCTCCCTTGGACAACACGTTCAAAACTGATTTTCACATTAAAAGTTATGGCGGAGACGTCAGACCTACAGCCAATCAGAATGATGCTAGTGTTGTCCGTGTTAAAAGGTAACGGATGCGTTCAGAAATTACGTGGAAGTAGAAATAAAACGTAACTAAAGAGTAAGTTACTAAAAAGTAAATGGGCACGACTCATTTTGTTTTTCGCATTTTTTTTTATATTTTACTATGAAACCCCATAGAAAATCACATTAATAAAGAAACTACATTTAATCAAGGTCTGTAATACAAAAAATGCACAATATTAACGCGACATATCGAATTTTATGAAGTGTTACATGTATGAAGTCGTAGGGTGGCAATTTGATTTTTGTATGAAACGCAAAAAACATCTTTTTGAAAAAGCTTTCTAAAATTGATTGAATACTATGGTTTTACCATTTATTCTTCACAACTTTAAAGTTTAATAGTTTTTCTTCACAAATATGTTATTTTTTGTATGTATGGTTAAATAAAAACATTGAAACTTTGTTACTATTTCGAGGCACACTTTTTTTTCAACAGATGTACACTTATTTTGAGAAATACTCTTTTATCAAAAGACGATTAAGACCTTTATGAACATCATTCGAAAGTTTTCAAAGACAATAAAACTTTTTCTTGAAATATTAAATTCCTCGTATGACAAGATCCATGCAAAAGTGTACGAATTAAAGCGAATATTTTCCGAATTCAAAAACACATTTTGAAAATATCTTTATGATTTTCAGAACAAATAAAAGAAGTTATGTGCAATGCCGTCGATGTCCTTGGAGTTTTACTTGTAGTAGGTATTTGTTAAGCAAAAAAACTACTACCTATTGGTTTTCATGTGCAACTTTCTCCAAGAGACCAAAAATACTAATAAAAAGAATCAATGGATGTCCCGCGATTGTCTCCCTAGCAAGAGTATGCGTGCGGAGTTCAGTCGAGACGTCATGTCAAAAATAGGCGACGTAACTAGAGAGTATTCCGAAGTGAATGGAACTTGAACCGGATGTTTAGGAGTACACTAGGAAGACTATCCTTAGTTCTCGACTTTGAGAACCCTGTACCCCGGTACCTACCCTAGATTTTTACTGACTTTTTTTCAGCTTATTTCTCTTACTATACACAGTTCAATGTTAACGTAGATACTATCTATTACCATCAATTCTGTGTTAATCATCTTGATTAGTCATCGATATCAACGTCTTGTGAATCCTATGCATAGCCTCCAAACGTGACGATGTCCTAATATAATATGTAAGTACTCGTATGTATTACAAGTAACCCTGATTATCTTACACCAAAAACCCTAAAATTGTACACACAATTGACACAATGTGTTGTGAATTGCTGGGGTCCACTGACCGAGAGTCTATAACTTACTTTATATATATGTATTTACTTGTATTCTTAAGCCAAACCGGTTTACTGGTGTATCGTGTCATATGCTAACCCAAACAAAGCAATTACGGCCTGGCCACGGGGATCGGCGCGGCGCGCGGCGCGGCGGCGGTGCGAATGGCGGTGCGGCGGGCGACGCGACTACTCGCGCGGCGGCATTTGCAGGCCACGGGGAGACGCGTTCGCCGCCGCGACCAATAAGGAAGTCCGCGGAGAGCAAAATGTCTTTATCAAAGTTATCTCGATATTGCTTACAAAGTAATAATTTTTTGGTTCAAGACGTAATATTTGGAAGAGATTGTGGAGTACATTATTTGAATACGAATCGAGGTATAGATGGAGAATTCCACAAGATGTACGAGAACTACAGCATGTATTCAGAAAAAAAATTCGAGTATACCAGAATGAGTGTCGAAACCTTCGATTATATTCTTGTTAATATTCAACCAGAATTGGAGAAAAAAGTCAGTCAGTCGCGGTGATTACAACTAAAAATTTTTAATCCCTTCCCTAGTCGCCGCGACTGCCGCCCGACTCCGTGGCTCGCGCCGTACTGATTCATGTATTTGTTTCACTCACCGGTCGCGCCGCCAGTCGCCGGTGCGATTCGCGCGATACAATTCGCAGGTCGCGCCGCCGCGCGCCGGTCGCCGCTCCCCGTGGCTTGATCAGTACATTTCTATGCGTTTGTTTCAGTCGCTAGACGCCTCGCCGTTCGCACCGCGCGAATTTTCGCTATTGCGAATGTCCCGTGGCCAACGCGTTACACTGCGACCAACTTTGATGTAGCGACCAACTTGGTTTGTCACAGTTCTAGGACTTTGTTTATTCCGATGTGGAAAAACCTCATGGTTAACCTCAGCCAGTTAGGTCTGTCAGACTCTAACTGACTAAAATCCTCTCCAATATTCCCTTCCCACACATCCACTGGTGATCATGGGATCTATTGCACCTTCCACGATCCCCGGTTAGGTCACAGTTCAAGCGTAACCAAACCCTAAGATTGTATATAATTATACCCGTGTGGCCTAGAACAAACTAATTTGGCTCAAGACCTGGTTTGACCGGTAACATATTCGTAAATAACGAACATTTCGTAGTATCATTTGTTACACCAGAAGTATCAAATGTATCCATGTAAATAATAATATGTACACACTCCCACGGCCCAATGTTGTCGACCCCGACTTACGAACAGTAGGTGCATTACTTTTTGTAATTGATTTCATCACCGCGACTCTCAAAACGGTAAAGGAAAACATCGTGAGGAAACTTAGAACCAAAAATTCGAAAACATGTGACATCTACCAACCCGCACTGGGCCGAGCGGTGGCCTGAGTCCCTGCAGTGGTAACATTATAGGCTGATGATGATGATGACTCCCACATGTAGGAAAACAAAAAGTGGGTTTCCAGTTTATCAATATTTGTAAATTTCTATAGAGATATTCTACAACATGACTACAACGTTACTTGAAAAGCTGTTTGTAAACTAGACAAAACTGTTTGTCTTTAATTAACGTTTACCAGCAATGCATTAAAGCTAGACTACCTAAATACTGACGTGTTAAATCAACATTTTCTTTAAAGTAACAATTCAGTAGGTAAGGAGTTAGATAATGATGAATCAACCTTTGACTAGAGACGATGCGACGAAGGCAGAAACAGTGCGCACACATAAAGACTGAGAAGTGGAAATTTGTTGTATTTCTGCAGCACTTTTCAACAAGATGAGGTAAGCTTTACTTTTTTGACTTTTCATTTTCTTTATTGCCAATCAAAAGTTACTAGGCCTAACGTCCGTGGTGGCGACCTCTGATGATTGCATATATAAGATGCTAATGTCGCCTGCAATATTAAAAAAAAATTCAAGGATCATAAGTCATTTAAAAGAGACATGTTTTTAAATCGTTCAACAATAGATTAAAATTCACATAGACTAATAATAGAATAATAGTATCTTCGTTGTGTCCATCGTCAAAAAATGGACATGAAAGCAACACAAAGTTTCAGCTTCTTTCAGGTAACATAAAAAATGCGTTTTTTCATTAATAAAATATCAACTTTGTTCATAAGAAGACGAAAGCTGGAGACTTAGATTGTTTTGGTTTCCTCCATAATTCCATACAAAGAAAGAAAAAAATATGGTGGATTTATTTATGTGCTGCAAAAGTGTTACCTATCAGAGAATGATCTAGATTTAAACATTTTTTCCCCTAACATCTACCTAATAATATTCAGTATTTTTAATATTTATTGTAAGAACAAACACGGGTCTTGCAATTTTTAATATTTATTGTAAGAACAAACACGGGTTGTGTCTTGCAGCACGCTGACATAGGTATATTGCTCATGACGATTACATACATTTTCGCAAATGCATCTCTGCTGACTACCAGACAACGGAATTTTAAAAGTTTTTAACATAAAAGACATTGACGAACTTAACCACCGAGAAAGGAAAAAAGGGGGAATATGAAACGTCGATCTCGTGACGAGATCGACGTTTCGACGTTTCGTTTCGTAAAATCTCGTCAACTGTTTTGTGATGTAATCCGTCTGAGCTGCTTGTCCCTATTGCACTCTACGGACGCAAGCCTGACGCGTTGCGACGGCAATTGTTTCTTCAAATATCTTTTTTAGGGTTCCGTAGTCAACTAGGAACCCTTACAGTTTCGCCATGTCTGTCTGTCCGTCCGTCTGTCCGTCCTCGCTTAATCTCTGAGACCGTTAGTGCTAGAAAGCTGAAATTTGGTACCAATATGTGTATCAATCACGCCGACAAAGTGGTAAAGTAAAAATTGTAAAATAGAACATTATGGTACAAGTGTGTAACGTTGGTGATTACCGCTAAGGCGCCATTGAGACCCGAGCCGTCAGGTGAGGGTCTTAAGAAAGCCGAGGACGGTAATCATCAATACACACGTGTATCATAATATGACGTTTTTCAACACACTTGTGAAGAAAATAATACTAAAAAGTCATCTTCAACAGTTAAAACGAGTTCTGATTTTTTTCACAATAGCGGGAAAAATTAATCGGTTTTCCTATGCGCGCGCATCTACAGTTCGACCAACTTATCTGTGCATGCGGGAAAACGCGGAACCAAAATAAATGTACTAAGTTAGCGACGCATTTTTTCTTGACCAGTGGCGCCACCATGAAATTCACACTTAAAATGTTCATACTGTAACAATGGCGATCGGCCATAGACTAAATGAATGAGCGCGATAGAGTTTTAGTCACGTATAAAATGAGGAAAAAGTTTTCTTTATTACAGAGAAAATAAAAGTTATATTATTTGAGTGAAAGTTTCATTTAATAAAAACGTACAAGTTGAAATTATCTAATTAAATTCAAATTTGCATGAAATGAGCAAGCACTAAGTACATTAATTTATTTTTACTATTGAACACGATCTTTTTTGTAACAAAACTTTTTTATGAACGTAGCAACTCCAACCAATAAAATTTAAAAAAAAACCCCTATAACTCACTAGTGAATAATAGCAATGAAAAAGTCACAGTTTGATTAAAGGTGTAATTATGTCATGTGCCTAATTGCGGTGAAATTATAGCCATTTTATGAGCAAGTGTGTTGAAAAAATGTTTTATTAGGGTAGCCCCCTCCCTATAGGTATGTAAAGTGGGAAGTGATTTTTTTTTAATTTCCACCCTTACGTGTGATATATTGTTGGAAAGGTACTTAAAAATGAATAGGGGTTTACTGAGATAATTTTTTGATAATGTCAATAATTTCGGAAATAATCGCTCCAAAAGTAAAAAACAATGTCCCCCCCCCCCCCCCTCTAACTTTTGAACCATAAGTTTAGAAAATATGAAAAAAATCTGAAAAGTAGAACTTTTTAAGGACTTTCTAGGAAAATCATTTTAAAAGTAAAAACAAAAAAAAAATAGCACTCCGGGAGTGCCGGCAGAAGTGAAAACTTCAATATGAACTTTCAAACTCGCGTCAGGATCACGTGACCCTGACGCGAGTTTGAAAGTTTTTACCCATACAAAAAAAAGTGCTCAGCGCCGCTAAAGAAGTTTTCACTTCAAAAATATTTATATAAAAAAAAAGGTAGCACTCCGGGAGTGCAGAAGTGAAAACTTCAATATTAACTTTCAAACTCGCGTCAGGGTCACGTGATGCTGATCGAAAAATCTTACGCTTTTTCGATCAGCATCACGTGACCCTGACGCGAGTTTGAAAGTTTTTACCCATACAAAAAAGTGCTCAGCGCCGCTAAAGAAGTTTTCACTTCAAAAAAATAAAAAAAAACATAATGGATACCCACATATAAACTCTTAAGTGGGAATACTTATTGTGACGGACGGGAAAAGTAACTACGGAACCCTACACTGACGGTTTTTTTTTTCAAATTCCTAGCAGGTCTTCTTAGCGTAGGTCTTCAGAGTCAAAATAATTCCTGTTGGTTTTTGACAGTTTTGATTGTGAAATTGTTATTCTGTGAGTGTGAGCGCCCTCTCTGATTTATAAAGCGAAACACAATACAGCAGGATTCAACCAAAGACAGTCATAGGAAATAGCACTAGACGCACTGCCCAGATGGTCATAAATTATGGTTGGACTTCGCATAAAAAACTCTAAAACAATTTCACAGCATACCCGACAAAGATTTTACATCAACTGCCACAAAATTAAACGGTTGGTACATCCAGCGCTAGCGATGCGCCTCGGGCAAAATATTTTCAGCGCCCCTTTTTTACCGCCTAAAAAGTAGTTTGTCTATGTTATCCCTATCTGTTACCGCATATTTCCCGGATTTCAAACCAAGTAGAATTTATTTTTCATTTTGTTTTCAAGTCTACCGCATGTTCGGAAATACAAGAATATATACTACCTCTATTTAATTCTTTTTCACTATAACTCGTACATTTTTTGGGGATAGCCTTACGGATGGAAAGTTATCAATAGCAAAAATCACTGGACTTGAGGGTTTAAACAAAATTTAATTCAGCCAGCATTCAAAAATTCAGCAAAGGCTTGTCAATCCTGTGAAACGCCCTGAAAACGGTAGCCACTTGTCCTCTGTTGCTTGTCAGGCATACTGTATAGGTTTCTTGATAGAGAACAACAAACAATGGCTGTTATTTTGCATGATAGGTGCTGTAAAAGTCCTGCCCTTTTTAGTATTTTATCAGGTATACAGTACCAATTCGTAAATAAAAAAAGATCATTTTACAACAGCTTTGTTAAAATTCATAATATATCTAAAAGGACGCCGCGATCTGAATAACGAAGAAGCTCTACTTAGTTTTATTAGATCATCGACAGTCTAGGTCGGTAGTTGATAAGGTGAATCTTAGGAATGTCAAATAGTTAATCCCTTTAGTTGTTATTAAAGTACCTAATAGTTTAGTGGTTTTTGGCAACCCTGACCGGTATGAGTGCCAGCTGAGGTGCAGAAACTGGTGCCAGTTCGCCGAGTGAATATAAATCAGAGTTTAGGTTCGAACTTCGCTCTCGTTGCGACGATAAGCACGCGTTCATTCGACTGTACTTTTGTTACTATCAGAGTTTGTGTTCTGTAGACTGTACGTACCTACCCATCTACCTATACCCACTGCCACTGCGACTACCTATCTATAAATCTGCATTTTCAACATCACTATACAAAGTTATTGAAGAACGGTATAAGAAAAACACCATATTTTAGAGTGGTAACCTATTAATTAATTTGTATTTTTTCACTTGTTTCTTCTTCCTTCTCCGATTTTTTATCACCTACTTACATTATTGATACCTACAACAAAATATGGCAGGTGCCCAATTAACATTAAATCCGAAATTACTTTAGGAACACGATAAAATAAAATCTTTAATTAACACATAAATCGGCTTTTATGGGGACGAGAATCAGGTGATTAGCGAAAGACACTGTAATTGCTTACAATTTGAACTGAACACACCTTAATGATGGGGGGGGATTAAAATTGTGGATTTGGTACATTCTACACAAATTCTAATGAAATGGGGGTCCTATTTGACAAACGATATGTAAAATAATAATCTCGGGTCTCTCTTACAGTAAGTTCGCGTACGGCCGCACCTATTGAACCCTTGTTTTTTTTTAATGGGTTAAGCCCGCTACACTTTTCCCAAGACCATTGCAACTCCTGAAAACCAGAATCAACAGTGGAAACCACCAGGCAATTTCAGCACTAGACAAAACAAAGGACAAAAGGACTTTTACAACTGGGGCAGTAAGGCCTGGTCAAAGGCCGTCCGCAGACTTAAATATGTATGCGTAAAGGCCAGTGCTATCCTACATGCAGGTAGGGATTACCTGCACTGAGGATTTTGATCAAATCCAACTGAATGCGGGCTCTGCAGGGTATACCTAACGAACACGATACAATATCTTGTGTGGTATTTCTGACAATGAAACTGAAAACTTTTTTTTGAAGTGAAAACTTCTTTAGCGGCGCTGAGCACTTTTTTTTGTATGGGTAAAAACTTTCAAACTCGCGTCAGGGTCACGTGATGCTGATCGAAAAATCTTACGCTTTTTCGATCAGCATCACGTGACCCTGACGCGAGTTTAAAAGTTAATATTGAAGTTTTCACTTCTGCCGGCACTCCCGGAGTGCTACCTTTTTTTTTTTTTTGGAGTATTGGATATCATCAAATGACTCCCTACCGCTCTGGACAGAGCGGTAGGGAGTGTCAGACTTCTACTGGCTTAAAATCACCCATGTTCCTTTATGTATCGGGGTCGCGTTATCTCTTTCGAACAACCCGCAGCCTCGACGGGCGTCTGTCCTTACGAGCCCCTACAATGTTGCTGACATTCCTTCGGGGCGCGCGTGAATCAGGAACGCACCGTCGTCGTCATTAAGACGGACGGACGGCGAGCTAGCCCATTACTCACCATCCACAGGCCCGCGCCTACGGTGGCCGGAAGCCATCACGTGGCCACCGACGCCAGGAGCGTCTTCCGCGGCCGAAGACGCTCCTGGCGTCAATGATGCCATGAGATCGCACCGGAGGTATGTCCGCTGAGCGGCGATTTGCCGCGGTAACGGAGTTAGGTACCCGCCGCCGCGCCGGTGCGGCGGCGTTTTCTTTCGTGTAGGCGCGCGAGAACAATCACCTCCAGATCCCATGGCGGCAATCCGGCAAGGAGACTCAAGAGACAAAAAATCGACAGGGAGTGTAATAATCAAAAGAGTGCGACTTTGTATTCAACAGTATGAGACTCATTTTGACCATTCGATATTTTTTTTAATTTTGTTTTAAAAATGTTAAAACTCGTAGTCTTCCTTTTATTTCTGACACTAAGGCTGGGTTGCACCATCTTACTTTAACAATAACAAACATTGAAACTTCAGTTAAAGTATCGGTTACGGCAACAATGAGTTGCTCCATTTGACAAATAGTTAAATGACGTCATAACTTTAACCGTAACTGTAACCGCTCACTTTCCGCTGGTTAGTGTTATAGTTTGTGTTAAATTGTTTGTGTTATATAGCTCACCGGAATCCGAAAAAGTATAGTAAATTAGAAATGAAAAAAGCTTTCTTGAAAAATTCCGCTGTATTTAACAGACGCCGAACTGACATAAATTAAATGAAGTGTCACTATTGACACCACTTAGAAACGAGTTTTTACGGTTTTGTTTATTATTGCCATATTTAAACATGTTACCCGCATCAAATTTGGGGTAAATCACGCCTCATTTGACTTACAACCCCTTTAACTTTAACAAAGCTAATGAATTCGCTGGTGCAACACATTTTGCTAATACCCGTTATAGTCAGCGTTACTGTTACTGTTAAATTTGACACAAACCTTAGGCTGAGTTGCACCAAAAAAGTAGTTAAAGTTAAAGTTTGTGTCAAATTTGACAGTACTTTAAGGGGTATAGAAAAATTATTTATTTATTTATGCACACACAAAATACAAAAAAAAAGGATAAAAACGTAACAAATAGAAGAGCACACAGGTACTGCTTATTTAATTATTTATGTATATACAAAAAAATTTTTGCAAACATTCAAACAAAGTAGGTAAGTACCTATTATATTTATTGCTTTGTCTATAGCACGTATTATTTTTTGGTTGAACAAATTACCCACGATGAATATCCTTGTTACGCCTTAAGCAATGCAATCGAATAGTCAGCCACCAAGCTACGTTTTTAGAGACTTGAAATCTTGGCAAGAAACATTCGTCGTTCCATGTGGAAAAACGATCGGCTCTAGGTAATCACACTTTTCTTTTCATCGCTTTCGTCATCAGAACTGGTTTCTGCGAGTATTTCTTGGAGCAGGGACATGATAAAATTGACAGACAATTTAACAAAAACTATAACACTAACCAGCGGAAAGTGAGCGGTTGCAGTTACTGTTAAAGTTATGACGTCATTTAACTATTTGTCAAATGGCGCAACTCATTGTTGGCCTAACCGATACAAAACTGAAGTTTTGATGTTTGTTTGACGTGTCATTTGACACAAACTTTAACTACTTTTTTGGTGCAACTCAGCCTTAACTTTGACTACTTCTATGGTGCAACTCAGCTAAGTTATTTAGCAAAAAATAACCCTTATGATGAAACCTTTCGATCGGTATGATAAATCTACAGGGTAATTGTTTTTGGTGTAGCGGGTTCGATTCCCGGTTCAACCATGTAAGATAAGATAAGATTATTTATTTGCATAAACATGAGTCACACATACAAAAATAAAATTCATGCATGCAAGATGGTTGTAACATTATTAGGTACAGGCATGTTTGCCACATGATTTGACGTACCTACGTGCAAATGTCTAGAAATTTTATTTTTTCAAACATTCTCAAAAAATAACTACCTATGAATTAAGAAATTGAACAAAAAAAACTATTATAAAAAAAGAACAAAAATATATTAAAAACAACAATAGGTAAGTTATTAATACTCTAATACAATTATTCATGTCAATAATATAAACAACAATTAAAAAAGTATCAAAAAACATAATTAAACTATTCCATTGTAAATTAAGAAACACAAAAATTAATAATAAAATCACTAATAATAATCAAATAAACAAAAAATACTATGCCAATATAATTCTTTCCTCTAGAAATTCGTTAATTGTATAGTATGGTGGCCGGATACCCCATGAAGCCGTGGCTGCTGGCTGACGGTATGACTCGCTGCTCGAAGGCGAAGGGGAAGTGATGACGACGTATGAAGTGCTTGCACGAAGGCTGCGCTGACGTTCATGCTCGGGGTCACCAGTTTGGGGGGTATGAGGAACAGGGTTTAAAGCTCCTCATCCCCCATTGAAAAGGGAGGATCCTCCGGCCGGACGGGTGTTGTGTCCGGCGGGCTAACTGCCCGACATATTATTATGTAAGTCGGGAACTCCTATAAAGGCTTATTTATTTATCCTTACAACATAGTATAAAACAAAGTCGCTATTTTTGTCTGTTTGTCTGTATGCTTAAATCTTTAAAACTACGCAACGGATTTTGATGCGGTTTTTTTTAATAGATAGAGTGATTCAAGAGGAAGGTTTTAGTATATAATTTGAACGACATCCAAGCGGGTGAAGCCGCGGGCATCAGCTAGTTATAAATAAACTAGCTGATGCCCGCCGTTTACTCTATCTATTAAAAAAAATCGCATCAAAATCCGTTGCGCAGTTTTAAAGATTTAAGCATACAGACAAACAGACAGACAAAAATAGCGACTTTGTTTTATACTATGTAAGGAAGAGCGCTTATGTCGCGGATAATGTTCATAGCTCGATGTAGGATTTTCTGTCGATCGTTGTTAGTACGCAGATGTTGCGAAGATGTTGCGAGGTTCCGTATGGTGTCGGACGCAAAGAATAGCACCATCCCAATATCTTCCCGTGAGTGTCGTAAGAGGCGACTAAGGGATGTACCAGAGAATGGGCAGCAGCGTTCTCTGTGCTTTTTGTATCGACCGTATTGCGATCGCCAACCCGCCTGCCAAGCGTGGCGATTATGGCAAACCCCCCCTAAGCAAAAATTACACTTAGGGGAGGCCTATGTCCAGCAGTGGACGTCTTTCGGCTGAAATGATGATGATGATGATGAGATGTTGCGATAGATGTCGCTAGTCGCCACACTTTATTAACTAGATATTTCTTAAGTTTATTTTTCAATTGTCCATTATTAACCTCCTTCCAACTTTTAGGCAACTTAATTATTTAAAAATCTATGAATGCAGTTTAAATTGTTTTTTAAATTAAAATAATGTCTTATTTCAGTAAAATGTTCCATCTACAATATTCAAGGTACTTTCCCTCCATGTGGCATACATAACCGTGGGACGCCCTGTATATAATGGAATAATATTTATAATAATACACATGTGGATGTGTGTTGTTGTTTTCTATCTACCCAGAACAACTAGTTAATTAGATTTATTCGTTTAGGATCTCAAACTGCACTATCCTCTTTAAGGTGGATCCCTATAGACCTCGCCATACATTTTGCAGAAGATGTAATCTTCGTAATTATACGGTTTCTGCAGAATAAAAGCAAGTACCTATAATGAGTCTTTATAATAGTTAAATAGTCTTGCTAAGTTCAAATTGACCAGTGAATCGGCTGATCTAATAGCGCAATCAAGCGCAATTGATAAGTGTTTTATTTACTGATGCTGTCATTATTTTTGAGCTAGAGATGTCATACATAATGTGAATGTGCGTGTGAACTGAGGGACCAAAAAGGAATCCGCATTATGAATATCCTAGGAGGATTTAGTAGTATACTTAAAACAATTGTAGAAGGAATCTGGGAATTAGTAAACAAATATATTGAAAACTACGACCCATGAAGTGTGGTCCCTCAGTTCTCACAGACGATTAGCCAGATCTTGGAAAGTATCTTAAAGAAGAAGATTTTGTGAATACAGACATTTAGTAAAGAACTTGAAAAGATATTTACCAAATAACAGACCACAAAGCATTAAAGATAAAAAAAATATAACGACTGAACTGTGGTCCCTCAGTCCACATAACACAGATAAACAACATTTTAGTGAATCTTACTGAATAAAACCGTTATTTTTCTACATAACGTTTTAGTAGAAGTCTTAAAACATAATTATTGTAAAAAAAATGGAGCTTAAATATTGAAGCATTTTGAAGATAGCAATGATTAATACTGGTCCCTCAATCCTCACATCCACTGACATATATGCGTGTCCTAGCTGCTTGATGAGAGGAATTTCAGAAAGTGTAGTGTACTTAACGTTTAGTAGTAAGTTTCTTCTAAATAATAGGTATCTAAAATTGTGTATTTCTTACTTCTTATTGAGATAATACTATTTTTTAATCCTATGAAAATAGATAGAGAAGTGGTTACACTTCTCTATCTATTTTAAAGAAAAGCCGTAATAAAGTCACACGTTATAGGTACCAACCTAAACACTTTAATACCGTGTGACTACGGCTTTTCTTTTTGTTCTATCCTGAAAATCTTGTTTCATACTTTTTCAGCGTCGTTTTTTTTTTGTCGTAGTCGGGTTTTAGTCTTTTACTTTTATACGATGATTTTACTAAGTACGATTCATTATGCATGAAACAAGTAATTATTGTAGACACAATTTGTTATTACAGCGTAAAAGTAACTGCGTATTTTTTGACGTTACTTAAAGTTGTCGTAAATGTAGATCTATAAGAAAAACCAATATCCTTTACTATTACTTATAATATACCTTACTAATATTATATTTGCGAAAGTAACTCTGTCTGTCTGTCTGGCTGTCGGGCTTTCACGCCTTTGACTAGTGAACCGATTTCAGTACACATTATAATTTTTATACAATGTTAGATAGTCTAGAGCCTGAGAAAGGACATAGCCTGCTTTTTAGTGCTAAAAAAGGGTTGTAAGGGGTTGAAAGTCCCGTCGGGGCTGCGGGTTGTTCGAAAGAGATACCGCGGCTAACAAAGAACATGGGTGGTTTTTAGTCAGTAGAAGTCTGACACTCCCAACCGTTCTGCCCAGAGCGGGAGGAGTCATTTGATGATTTCCCAACCTCCAAAATAAAAAAGGGCTTGAAAGTTGGGGATGAAAAGATTACTTTTAGTCGCACATCAGCTAGTAAAATATAAATTTACAAACAACAAAAGTTAATATAGATACAAATAACAACGCTTGTAATATATGTTTTCTCAAAAATGGTAAGTATGTAATGTTGCCATAACATCTCTAAAAAGTATCCAGAAAGTGAACTTTACCGGAGACTTATTCACAACTGTCCAGTAAGAAGCGAGATTTTAAACTTGGAATCTCCTACTGTCCAGTAAGTAAGTATGTAATTTACTTACTGGACACTAGGTCATCCTCTTTAGATCTGTTAGAAAAAAAAACATAGTACCAGACACAGATTAGAGTTTAGCCATTATAACATGGTTATAGAAGGGAGGTTCCAAATATATATCTATCTCTCTTTTTGGTATGACATTTTATGAGATACATATATTTTTGGAACCTTAAACAGCCATTTTATACGTTGCGTTTTGTACTTAGTAATGTTGTAGAAGTATAGTGTGGGATTTTATGATTGTATTTAGTAATTTCAGTTTATTAAAAAGTTTTTTCTAAAGTTGTTTCCTAAACTGCCTCGTTGGTCTAGTGGTCTACTGCAGAGCGTGAGGTCCTGGGTTCGATTCCCGGGTCGGCCAAAAAGTGCTATTGTGTTTTTCACATATGAATGTAACCTTCAATATTAATTAAACGAATTTGTTGTTAAACTTTCTTTAATTTTTGAGAAAAGCATTATACAAACCTCAACCAGTAAGAAAGCCATCCTGGCCTCGTATATAACCAGACCTCACCTGCGGTTCGGTCCGGTTAACTCATACTTGGCCAGGAAGGCTTACTTACTGGATTCTGCAGTAATGTACTAATTACGCTTTCTTATTATTGTAAGCAAAGGTAGGTACTGAAAATAGAGGAGGTACTTTTTATTGCTTGCTATTGACTAAATAAGTAATATTCATTGATTAGGTACTCGAGTTATCTTAATAAGGCTGTCATCTACATATTCATAGCTTACCGCTAAACCCTACAATGAGCTAAATAAAGAAGGAGCACAATACATAGCATACCTAATAATTACAGATGTGCTACCTATGTTACTATAACTTAAACATCACATATTTAGTGCTAAACTTACTTAAAATCAGGTATTCCAAAAACACAATAAGTAATTTTTTTAAACTCGGTTTTTCGTGGTTTCGTTCTTCTCATTTATCATCTCACAAAACAATTTGAAGCACCATCAGGCACTGCAAAAGAACGACTGCTGAAAAAATTTTGTAATTAACAGACCTGGGGGTCTACTGGCCACTTTCATCAACAGCCTATTAATGTTCCCACTGCTGGGACACAGGCCTCCTCTCTTAGAGAGGGAATGGGCTATAATCTACCACGCGGGCCCAGTGCGGATTGGTAGATGTCACATGTCTTCGAATTGTTGGTTCTAAGACATGCCGGTTTCCTCACGATGTTTTCCTTCACCGTTTTGAGAGCAGCGGTGATGAAATAAATTACACAAAGTAATGTGCCTACCTGGGTTCGAACCCACGACCTACTGTTCGTAAGTCGGGGCCGCCACCACTGGGCCACCGCTGCTCACTCTGCTCACGCTGGCCACTTTAGCAGATCATAATAAATATGAATTGCGTTAAAAATCTTAAAATGGTCACAGACGCAGTTACTATTATAATAGGTCCATTTTACGCTTTTTAACGCAATTCATATTATGATCTGCTAAACTGGCCACCTGTTACTAAAGTTAACCTACTTACTTAGGTATCTAGAACACTTTTATTTCTAAAACCAGTAAATGTCGCTCCTAAAATACCCGGTTCATTTAAGTGCTTAGGCTAACGAGATTAGTGCTATGGGACTTGTGCACAGATGCGATGAGCAAGGATTCTTTTATGATGATGTAATTAGTAAGTGCACTTGCTCAACTTGCTGGTTTCTCGCGACTCATAACGTAAATGTTACTAGTCTCATGTCCGTGTGCACTGACACATAAGACTAGATATATGGCAGTGATCTCAGTTAAACGCTCAACTCAGCGCTGAGGGTTGCTAATTCAACAATACAAGAAATGAGTTAATTATGACAAGTAGAAAAATCCCAAAAATTAGCACGCCTTCCATCAATAAAACTCTTAATGGGTAAGTAATACTAGGTATTACTTCAGGTCATCCCATTGCAATGAAAATCCAGCTAATAAATGGGTGCTAGTAGGTAACCAAAAGGGTTTGTATTACCTAACACTTTTTTACAACGATTGTCAACGAAGTCAGAATATTGGAATCGGCGGCGGTTAAAAATGCAAGCCCGCATATCCAATTGATAGGTACCTATACATATCCAAAACCCGACCCGGCTTGATACCCAGCTGGACCTGACCCAATTGTGATATTATTCGCAACCACATTGCTTAGGTACCTTATGCTTACCTAGGTACTAGAAAAAGAGAGAAATAATTACAGTATTGTATTGTATTGTACTAGTATTCTCCTAATTTATTTATTTTTGTACACTGTGCGTGAATGCCTTGTGGCATTAAGTCCGCCTTTGTACCACATTTGTGCATGAAGTATAAATAAATAAATAAAACTTGTTAGACTCTTTCAGCTACCTAGGTAATCAAATTTTAGATGCAACAAGTACCTACCTAACTCAATAATACGCTTCTTGTGTTGGACAATAGATACATTGTAATAGGTAGGTAACGTGTGAAACACATTTATATTTTAACACCTTCGCACCAGACCGTTGTTCTTTGATTGATTATATCAGCTACAATAAAGACTTTTCGACCGCCCAGACAGTGGGATTGCGGCCACTTTGTACTTCAAAATCCCGATCACGTACCAAATAGTAGAACCCAAGTGGCCGCAGTGCATAGTTTGTTTTTTTTTAATAAATGATGGAATGTAATGAATCTTCCTACCTACTTACTATTAATTTATGAGCCCCGTCATAAATAGTTTGTTTGCGGTGAATATGAGTTAAAAAGTTAATGAAGATAACTTAATTTGTTTTTAAACGAGATATTTTATTTAAATCTAACTTAATTTCGAATTAAAAATGACTTATTTGCTTTCTGAAGTGTGATCGCTAATCCATGTCCGTGTTTTTCAATAATTTTTAGTAGATATTTCTATTATATTATATTTGACATGAACAATTAAGTTCTCAATGTTTCTGGTGATATGTAGGTACACTTATGGGTACACCTCTGCCTAACCCTTCGGAGATTACAGGCGTAATGTTATGTTATGATAAAGTACGCAGTAAAAATATTGTTAGCTCATTTTCATAATTTTCACATCAGGCAATTAGGCGCTCTCTTAGTAAGGTAGAAAATTGCGAAAAATCGAGGTCCTCGGCCCCGTCATGTCCTACCCTGCTGGAGTGCTGCGTACTTCTAGTGAAGAAAATCTGGCCGAAATAATTATCGACCAAATATTACAAGTCGAATTTGGCGCCCTTAAATAATTCCATAGACTAAACTGTATCCTCCTGGAACTGTCACCTATTGTTTCTGGTGCGAATACATCACTCTAATCGACTAAATACCCAAGTAACCGAGAATATTATCCGTATCAAAAAGAAAATCAATTTGAAATAAATTATCTACCAAATAATACAAGACGAATTTGGCGCCCTCAAATAATTCCATAGATACAGTCTCATAATTATACTAAACTGTATTCTCCAAGAACTGTCACCTATTGTTTCTTGTGCGAATTCATCACTTTAATCGAATAAATACTCAAGTAACCGAGAATATCATCCGTATCAAAAAGTTAAGCTTACTTTATGGTTTTAAATGTTGCCAAGTTAAGCTTACTTTATGGTTTTAAATGTTGCTAAGGAAAAGGTATTTTCATTAAGTTGTTTCTTGCGCTATTATATTTTTTAAAAAGAACCGGTTGCTATTACGGTATACAATTATTTATTTTTTATGAGTTTACTCGTTTCATGAAATCACATAAAAAACAGTTTTTTTACACCGTGTGACAGTTTCTTTTGTGAACGCAGCTTTGGATCGTGGATTTGATGGATTGTCAAATGTATATTTTTAATCTGTGATTTAAAATTTGCCAGCTGGGCGGTTCCGATATTTATTTTTATAGTTTTTAAAATCAAAATATATTCCGATAAACAATATTGTAGCCGCTGGTAGTTCTTGCCAATAGGAGCCCTAGCCGTGACATGTAAGTACTAAAATAACATTAATTTAATTTTAATTAGGTGCTTGTCGTTTGAAATCAATATCATTGTACCTACGCTACTCAAATTGTTGCGAAAGTAACAAAATGAAATAGTGCAATAACCTTTCGAATTATAGCTATAATCATTGTGCCTTTTGCTTGTAAAGTTGGTTACAATTTGCGGAATGCAAAACTACAAGCACAGAGTACTTTAAACTACAAGGAATGAGCACTCTGAGCAAAAAATAACTAAGTATAGTTAAAAACCAATAAAATTATTTTCTACCTTAAATTAAAAATGTACCGTGTTTTTAGTTACGAATAAGAAAATTTAACTATTATTACCAGATATAATTTCTAGACAACACTGTCTGTTTAGGATTGACTCGTAAGCTGACTCTGTCACTGGTCCAATATAGATGCAGAAATACTTCAGCATTGTACAATAAAGTTAAGTGGCATTTAATCTAGGCTATTTTACCACAACCTATTTTAAGTTATTTTAGTATTCAATAGGAGTGCTTTGTCTATATTAGGTGCTGCATATTCAGACATATTTTACTTTGGAAGTTTAGTTGACTCAAAAAACTTTCTGCAGACCTACAGTGCGATCAAATTATCTTGGCAGGTCTGAACATAGGCTCTGCGAACTTTTATGCATGTAAACTTGTGAAGAAAACTGTTATTGCCAGTTAGACCAATACTTAAACGATCAGAAAATATCTAATTTAAACAGTGAGAAATACAAATAAAATAAATATCATAACACTTTTATACATTAGTTGTAACAAAATGACCTGCACGAAGGTTGGACCTGCCAAGATAATTTGATTGCACTGTACGTATAGGAGAAAAACGCCATGTTTAGTTCAACAGTATAGTAAAATTAATAAAATTATTTGACAATGTTCAGAAAAATCTGAAAATAATATTAATTATGTATTATGGTTACTCACCAGGCAAGGAAAACAAGAAATATTAGATTTCCCTTTCATTGTAAAGTCAAACCATTGTTTCTGTGAAAATTGTATTAATAGAATATTTTATTGCTCATTCAATACAATCTAAAAATAGCTGAACACTTATATGAAAGCATTGCTACTTTATTACCTCAAAAATTTGATCAGTAGACAATGTTTGTAAGGTTTAAGGTTTCTCCTAACCATATACCTTATGAATAGAAAAACAATATTATAACTTTTTACACAAAAATCACAAAGCCACAATCTCAAAAGATTCTCTCTAGAAATAAATTTGTATTATTTTAGCCTCCATTGTATTTTCACTTACCATTCTTTAAAACAACTTGATGAAACAAAGGATCTATCATTAAATTATGTTTCCATTCTAGGAACTACACAAAAAATATACATTACCATTAAAGATCGAAAAAACTTTAAACTGTGAGTTTTCCCTATTGTAACATGTACAGCTTTGGCCTTGAAAAGTAATAGTTAAATCACGATGTTTTTACAACATTTTAAAATGGAGTTTTCAAAAAAATGTTCTTTTAAAAGTCCACTTTTAATGTGGCTTCATGCTGCTAGAGAGTGATAAATCATTCCAATAGTAACAAAAAGCTAAAATGTATTCATCGGTTGACCTCAATTATTTAATTTTGTAAGTAAGATGAAATCATCACAGTTCACAATTTATTTTTTCTTACTTTCACCACATAAACAAGTAAAAATATACAAAGCAACTGTAATTAAATAATGAAAACTCTAAAAACACTGCCGTTGGTGCAATCACTATTATCAATCAATTAGGCATATATGTTTACGTAAAATATTATTAATATCAGAGGCTACCTTGATTATACTAGTTGTTTGTTGCACGATTGTTGTTGTTGATATAGTTTCATGTATTTTACTTAGAGTATTTTGTATATTTCTTAAATCCCTTGAGGTTTTTAGGCCTATACTTCCCGCTGTCCCCTGATGATATGTTGTGAGTTTTCATCATAGTAGTCCTCCGAATATCACATGTATTTTTTGTCATTAGAAAGATCAAATGGCTACTTCAAGGCAATAAATTAAAGTGCTTTGACATAAAGTCTGACTAAGATTTATAATTAATTAATTATTTATGTAATAAATGTTATTACATAGTGATGTGACGTTACCTGTAAGCAGTCGAGGATTTTCCCAGTAATGCTACAAGTAAAATTCTAAAAAAATAAGTAGTAAGGAAGTATGTAAGTAAAAAGGGTAAAATATTTTTTCTTATATATTCATTTATTTTGTGATTATGAGTGATCCCGTAAGACTTATACCACTTCTAGTTTAAATGCAACAAAAATTTAATTTTAAATGTTATTTATTCAATATTCCTAGTAGGTAACTCACAGAATAAGTTTCGAGAGACTTGCCAAGTAACTTCCTGGGTATTTTCTCAATGTTCCTATCAAGTTACTTTAGTAACTTGACAAGTTACTGTCTGGTATTTGGTAATATATGGTAAGGCTTGATAAGCTCCAAGTTTAGTTTTATGAGTAAAAATACATCAACATTTATAAAATTCACATCAGAATGTAATTAATTTTATCTAGTTTTTTGAGATCACAAAAGTATTTTCAGTCATAATCACAGTAAGTCACCGTATATTTGTTTTAAATCTAAACGTCTATTATAATCAACTATACATTAACAGGTTTTTCATAGTTTTGTGTAATGATTTACAACAGTACCTTTTTTGATAACCACAGTCGTATTGTACAACTAGTACAATGCGACTGTGTGTTTTAGACCACGTGTTTTAGATGAAATTAACAAAACAATATTTAAACAAGTTTAAAGCTACGGTTCCACTGAGGCGGAGCGGAGACGAGCTGTGCCGCGATTCGCCAATCACATGGCTTGAAATCCACATCACAAGAGGAATAAAAGAGATTTCAAACCATGTGATTGGTAATTCACGGCACAGCTCGGATCTGCCTCAGGGAATATTACCGGTAATAATAGAAACTTACTGGGATTTTTTCCGTATAGTAATATACTGGTAAAGGTAAAATGGTAACGGCACATCACTATATTATGTAGGTACATCACTGTAGCGGTTCACAACAAAAGTTCTATATCACAATAAATTAATTTTTGTCGTCCCACAAAAATACTCGTTTTTGTCACATTATCCCTATCAACGGACGTATTTTAGTTTAGCTTGCACTGTCCCACTGCTGGGCAAAGGCCTCCCCCACGTTCCAAGTTAGTTTACAGTTGACCTACTCTGACCAATCCCTACAGAAAGTGTCCAGATCGTCACGCCAGCGTTTTAGGTCTGCCTCTGTTACGACGGCCGCCATTAGGGACCCACTGTGTGGCTATCTTCCGCCCATCTGTCCGCGTCATACTAGAAACGTGACCCGCCTAGTCCCATTTAAACCTGATGCAGATTTAACACCAATATCGGCGATGCCTGTCTTCAATAGTATTAAGGTCCCGTTGCGGCTGCGGGTTGTTCGAAAGATACCGCGGCCTCGACACAGGGCTAAGCAGGAACATAGGTGGTTTTTAGTCAGTAGAAGTCTGACACTCCCTACCGCTCAGTCCCGAGCGGGAGGAGTAAATGATGATATCCCAACCTCCGAAACAAAAATATAGTATTAAGGTGTACTGCATTCGGTCGGAGAGTCTTGTTCAGATTGCTACATTACATCGCTGTATGGAAAACATTGAGTTTGGACTTTTGAGCTTCAGTCAAAGACCAAGTCTGAGCGCCATAGGTTAGGATAGTCAGTATATACAATAAATTATAGACCATGTCGACAAGCTTGCGCTTCAATGAGACAAGAAGGTAGGCCTCCATAAATGCCTTCATGGACCAATATCTCCTCCAGGCATTTTCGACTTTGTTGAAGGAAACTAGCTGGCCACCGTGATTACTAGTGATTTTATCTGACCCTTTACCCCTCTCGAACCTCACGTGATTTTCCTTTACTTTCTCCTTATGAATAATATTTATTTTTGAATGCACTGCATAGCACGGCGATTGTGTTTTTAGTTTTATGTTGAAGCATGAACTTAGCTGAATGTATATTGTTATTTTTAGAATCATACAATAGTATACATTTTTAGTTTTCATTGTACTCAAGTTTGCGTGTCTGTGTTTATCACATTTTTATATCAAGTCATGATAAATTCCAAAGTAATGTTTTTCTAAACTTTTATAAAATATTTTGTTCATGCATATAAGAGATAAAATCTAAAATCCAATGGACGTCTCATATATAAACGTCCATTGGATTTTAGATTTTATCTGATACATCAGGAGAAAATGTGATAAACTTAGAAACTCAGCAACATGTTTATCACCCGACTGCGGCGAAGCCCAAAAGGAGGGTTATGTGTTTGACGTGTATGTATGTATGTCCGTTTCTTTGTTCCCTCATAACTCCTAAACGGATGAAGGTATTTGAATAAAATATACTTCGTTAGATTCGTCTTGATGGCGCGAGTGTTATAGGCTACATTAAATTAAAAAACGAAGAAAAATTGCGGATTTTGGGGGCCAAATGGCTGAGTTCAAAAAAAAAATTCCAATTACCATCGAGTAGGGTATCAAAATAAAGGGTTTTAAAAGGAGATTACAAAAATATATAACACTTATATTATGTTTAAAAGAAATTCAAAGTGACAAATCCTATAAACAAGCACAAAAGTTAAATCATCTGCGAAGAACTTTACGCGACCAACAAAAGAACAAACACAAAAGAACTAAAAAGTTGGAAATAAAAAAAGTAGTTAAAAAACTAAAAAACCCGACTGAAAAAGCTGAAAAGCAAAAAACAAGCACATTTTAAATTAAACAAAACTTGGAAGCAGGCGGGGTTCATTTGAATATTAAATCATGAAATGAAAAAAATAGAACTATTTAAAATAGTGTGCTTGTTTTTTACTTTTCAGTTTTTTCAGTCGGGTTTTTTAGTTTTTAACTACTTTTTTTTTGTATTCATCTTTTTCTTATTTGCCTGGAGAATACAGGGCTCATGAAATTGGTTCATCTACCACAGCTAGACTTCATTTCAATTTAAACCTAATGTGGTTAAAATATTTTATAATTATCCAGTCGTCATGCTTTTTAAACGGTTTTTATGAGTAAATTTCATTTGCAACACGTCTTGTTAGTACGCTTTGCGCTGCAACTGTAGTGTTTCAACATTGATGTATTGCGACGTTATGTCGTACAGACGCCAGGACATAAAGCTACTACAATCTGTCAGATTTCTTTAATAGATTTTCAACTTTATCACTAAAGCATTAGGCTCAAGGTTGATTGGGATTTTTTTAGTTTCAGTTAGCTTGATGTACTGGCGTCCGTACGCCCGCGTCGACTCTTCGTTTTGCTTTGTGTAACCTGTGGTGCATGAGTACAAATAACAGTAGTAACTTGCAATACGTGCCGGAGAGAAATACTCTCCAAGCCGGTACGGATGCACTGAGCATTTAAATTGGATTACGTCTGTGGAGTGCCCGCCGGTTAGCGAGACGGGATGAGAGGAGTTAACACTCACTAGATTCTTGTCTAGATTATTATTTTAATGTCGCAATCGTGAGCTAAACTATCACGTATCGAATGTCCTTATCCAATACTATCACTACAATGTTATTGTGTCCATGTACGTAAAACACGCACACGATAAGATTCTTTTTCCATTTGAAAGAGCTTTAAAATGGTCTACAAGCGACTTGCTCAAACATTTCAAATCAAGAAATAAAACGTGTACATAAAAATTTACTACTTATACAAGTATAAAAGGTGTTCAGTTACCCATAACGGGTATATTGCCATCAGCGATTGCCGTCGCTTCATATTGACAAGCGTGGCACAGGCACAGCTATGCCATGAGTCACGGTTGCCTGCCCACGTGCCGTGCTCGCCCTCGCCACTTCGCGATCGCGACTAGTTACGTTTTTTGTGTTGTAAACTAGGAAATATGCACAGTGTGTTTGGCCGTTCCATTCATTATGGTTTTGTGCGGCCTGAATACAAGTGAATACATACTTGTATTCAGACCGCACAAAATCTACGAATAAGCCCGAATAGGCTTATTCGTAGAATTAGGACAGTTAAACAGTTCATAATGGATGTAACATCGCCGAGCCCTTCAATTAGGCTCAACGATATTAGGGGTGGTGTTCAATTCTATCGCTCCTAAACTAAATTAATTCAACTATTGGATCTAGGCTAATCGCTTTTTATTTCCCACTAAGTTTTTTTTTTTTTTATGGCGACAAATATGCTTTCAAAACAGCTAGCGACAGTTAATTAAATCGAGTACCTACTACGAGTACTCATTCAGTAAAAAAATATATAGAAGTAGGTCAATAATACGATAAACCTGTATGTTAATATTTGGTAATGCAATTTATTTATAATTGTATGCTGTACCTAGTCGTGTGCTTCTGTTGCAAAAATATTGTGTGGTACCGTCTTTTTACCTGACTGCGGCGAAGCCCAAAAGGAGGGTTATGTGTTTTTTTCGTTTTTAAACTATAGCAAAATGAGATGCTGGAGCACTTTTTTAGACAGACATCCCCAATCTGAATCGTCTTAGAGTTCTTAATTGCATTCACAGTTTTTGAATAAAACAGAAAGGCAATTTTCATGCTTATGACACAATACCATGACATGCAATCGATCCTAATAATTGCCACCTTAAGGGTAACTATGTCATAACCTCCAGAGGCTAATTTCAAATCGATGTGAAGGTTTATTTGGCCTGTACTAAAATTATGCACATACAATGGATTACTGATAGCATCTCATTTCTATCGACGTCAAAGCCTTGAATAATCCCTTGATGATGAATCTATTTTAATGGATGTAACAAAGGGTCTACTTCTTTTTCAGTTAATGTTCGTGCCAGTTGGAGCCGAGACGTGTTCTTCCCACATATTTAGACATTCTACAGGTACTTGTACAAACCATTACTTAATAAAGTAGTTTTCACTAATAATGTATCTTCAAACTTACTATGCATTCGTTTGCAATACAATTTGTTCTTGAAATTAAACAATTACTTGCTTTTGTAACTTAAACACATTCAAATAAAAACGTATGATTTGAAGAACAAATTGACGTAATATGATTAATTTGCTGATTTTTAATTACAATCACTGCTCGTATATAAAATGCAGTAAGATAGTTTCCTTTAATGCAACACACATGATTAGTTAAATCAATTAAAAAGAGTGCAGCGTTACATGGATTCCATATTGCTGCTTGTAGCACGCACAGTCATAAGCATTTTAGTTCTAAACTTCTAATCATAAATAAAACCCAAAACTTTAAAATTCTACGATACACCACAGCAATGAGAATAAACACAAAGTATTAGTTAATGGAAAAAATACCGACTATGTAACCTTTAATAAAATACTACCTTCTTAATTATCAATACTGAATTACTGACTGATATAATCGAAGCTTACACTATTTGTAATAATTTTATTTATAGTCGGCTTTGAATGATTTTAATTATAATACAAATGAATGGGCCAATTAAATAACTAGTACCGCGTAAAAATCTGACTAATAACTAAAACTAGTTTTTCTTCAACTCTACCATATACTCAACTTAAGGTCAAATTTGTCACGGCGCTAAAGTCATTAAATCATCAACGCTTAGTCATACATACTTACTTGATGACGTGTAGCTCTTATAATACCTATCCCGAATAATGCTATAGAACACTGAAACCTGATTTGTTTGTATACCGACAAAGCAAACAACGGCGAGACAGCATTAGAAGCTCCCTGAGTGCTTTTTCACTTCTATAAACACAAAATTGACGAGTATCATATTGTAGTCAGCTACCAAACATAAGATAAAAAGAAAAGCTCTAACTATTAAAGTATAGTCTGCCTCCCCTTGGGGGTTAGACTGCAATGCAGGAGGCTCAAAATACAGCAGCACAAATCGGTCGTGTCTTTGAATATTTTAACCGGACCAGACTGAGTGGATGCAACTTTGTCATGTTTATGCAGTTCGTGAAATACCGGGTATTATCTTTATAAGATGGCTAGAAATACAGGGTAGTAGTCGAGCTACGTCACGAAAATTTTTTTCAGGTCTTTTTTTATTGTGTTACAGTGAAATTATCGATTTAGGGATGTAGGACGACATTGCATAAGCCACTGTTCTATAAACGAATACTTATCGAATCCAATACCGACACGCATAAATATACCTGTACAATGTACATACTTTAATGTAACCACTCAAACTTCATCATTAAAACGGAAGTTATTAAGTTCGTTCATACACACACACTCATATACACTACTACTGGTGTACGGTAAAAAAGCATGTAGCTGTCTACCATCAAGCATTATACGTATTATATCATGAGTATTGGAGAGATTCATTGTTTAATAATAGAGTAGACATATTATCTACAATAACTAGATTAACTAGTATCCTAGTTTGTTATTCACTCACTGTCACGGAAACAGGTCGAGGCTGGAATTAGTATCCCTATTTGTGTATTATCCGGGATTTCAATATTTGAATACTTAATGCGGGTGGATCTAGTTTTCTTAAAGGAGTTTGAACTTTTTTTATGGGAGCTTGCATATCGACCCATTTTGATTTTTTTTCGTAATAGCAGCCCACGGCGAAAGTGGTATGTATGGATAGAGGACATTTAGACGAACAAAAAATGTCATGAAACATGGTACTCTAAAGTGTCAGGTTATCGAGATATTTGGAGGTAAAGATCGACATATGAGTACAATGACCACATCAAAAATAGACCTTTTACGTGTCTATTGGCGTTGATTATTATTATTACAGTTTATTGAAAGAGAGTACACACATTATAAACTAGGTACTAGGAGTATGAGAAAACTATTCTTTGACATAACATAGCGTTTCATTGCTATGTGCGAAGCGATTAGCCCGGGCATGCATTCCGGAATTCCGTATCAATTTTTCTGATATTTCAATTCCGGAATTGAGAGGAGTCCGTAGTATCGGAAACCCGATATTCATAAATTTTTGATATTTTGATTATTATTTTAAGATAACTATTAGCAGGTGTGCCGTGTGATCCACTATTTACACAGTCCGCAAGACTTCTTTGCACAAGCAGAGGACGATACCTTTCCCAAACCCAATTCCCAACATCTTCCGGTTCGCGGTCGCCACTCCGGAACTTATCGGCCCCATCGGCCAGCCGTTCTGCGAGCAATGTGCCCTGCCCATGGCCACTTAAGTCTGGCAATTCTTCGGGCTACGTCGGTAACCTTGCTTCTCATGCGGATGTCCCCATTTCAGATTCGATGACGCAAGGAAACTCCGAGCATAGCCCTCTCCATTGCCCATTGGGTGACTTTGTGCTTTCTGATGAGGCCCATTGTGAGTGACCACGTTTCGGTCCCGTGTGTAATCACTGGCAACACACACTGGTCATAGACTTTCGTCTTGAGACACTGTGGTAAATTGGACGAGAAGATACCGCGCAACCCCCCGAATGCTGCCCAAGCCGACTTGTATTCGACAATTGACCTCTTTCTCGAAGTTAGACCTACCCAACTGGACCGTTTGCCCCATCTCCGATCTTGATAGGAGTGGGTGATACATGAACATTCAACATAACCTTGGTTTTGCCCATGTTCATTTTAAAACCCACTCTGTCGGAAGTTCTACTGAGGTCATCGAGCGTTGTACTGATTTCTTCCATGGTCTCACCCATGACCACTATATCGTCGGCAAACCGAAGGTGGGTCATGTACTCGCTATTGACGTGGATGCCAAGTCCTCTCCAATCCAGAACCTTGAAGACATCCTACAGTGCAGCGGTGAACAGTTTCGGAGATTATGACGTCTCCTTTTCTCACACCGCGCTGCAGAAGGATAGGTTCCGAGGTGTGGTCCTAAAGTCGGACTGACATGTTTGCTTTTTTGTACAAACACTACAACACCTCGATGTACCGGTAGTCGATTTGGCACCTTTGGAGAGACTGCAGTACAGCCAAAGTCTCGATCGAATGGAAGACTTTCTCGTAGTCCACAAACGCTAAACAGAGAGGTAGGTTATACTCTTTGGTCTTCTGCATAACCTGCCGCAGCGTATGTATGTGGTCTACGGTACTAAAGCCTTTTCGGTATATGTTCCGGAATTCCGAAATCAGATCTCCAGTATTGGAACTCAGTTCCGGAATTGAGAACCTTGCGATATTGCATGCCCTAGAAGCGATTTTCTCGTGCGTATATTAATAAATTAATTAACCTGGGAACTATTATTTGTATACAATTTAACGCCTATAAACGTAATATGTCTTTTTTTAATGATTGTCGTTGTACTCAATTGTCGATCTTTATCTTCAAATATCTCGGTAACGTGACACTTTGGGTACCATGTAACTGGACATTTTTTGTTCGTCTATATGTCCTCTATCAATACATACCACTTTCATTGTGGGCCGCGATTTCGAAAAAAAATGGTGGCCAGGTTATGCCACATCGGTTCTTATCCCCTTTGTCGGAAGCATACGAGACAGTTAGGTTATTTCATTTGCTACTAAATGAAAAACCCTTGATGGAAGATGGTTTACTCGAATTGTTAAAGAACTCCTCAAGAATCGACGATTTGTAGTTAATCTTCTTGAAAACAAGATAAAACATGATCGCTGTATCGAACCAAGTGAATGGTCTACCTCAAGGTAGTATATTGGCTCCAGTGTTGTTCAATGCATTTTAGTTTTTATAGTGTGTTCAATTTTATGTGTGAAGCTACTTATGCTTACAAAAAAATGTTTGAGGTTTATTTTTCCGTTTATAAAAGTAGTAGTAGTAGAACTCGACTGCCTCAGATTTAGCCATAACTTATATGGAGTTATCCTCGGAAAACTCACACAAAGAATACGATAAAATTATTAGCATCTTGAATTTTCTAAATAGCTAATTAACTAGCTACAATTAATAGTACATTAAGTTTAATTGTACATCAGCCAATATTGAACTCGGATTTTATTAACAGTCTAGCGCATTTAAATATCGAACACAATCTCTGTTTCACGCTATCGCAGTTTCCGTGCCAGTGAGCCTATTAAATATTCAGTGGATATCTAGCCAATAGGATTGTTTCAGTTTCAGCACAATCAAATCATTTATTTTTCATCTTCATGAATATCCCTATCGCCTTCTTGTATATGTATTTCGTAAATGTGTCGTGTCACGTGTGTTGCTGTTTGCTTGGACATAGATGTCTAGTAGTCCGTCGGTAAACAGTTTCGTCTCGATCCAGTTCCAGAGCAGGCTAGCGTATAATGTCGCTGAGTGTGTAACGTGAATTCGAGCTCACTCCGTGTTCTGATTACTGTTTTACGATTATTCGATATGCGATTAAATGGCTACGCCCACGTCTGTATACTCTGCGTAATTGTTATATTCAACAATAGTAGATAAGGTGGAAGCAATGTGAACTGGTGCATTTCCATGCCATTATATCGGAACAAGCTTTACGAGTTATTACTACGATTCTAGGAAACGAGTCATGAAGTACTACAGCATGAAAAATAGTAGTACCTTGCTACCTTGACCAGCCATTTTTTTTTGTTTTACGATTTTTGTAACAAAATTATATTGGTTTAAATTCAGCGCGAGTCCACTTAGCGCACATCTAGCTCGCGGCATGTTATTCTATTATGATGTGAAGAACGCGAGCGGCCTTCATGCTTAGTGGGCGGATGACCGCGGAGCGCGCGGATCGCCGCGACTTTCACCTACCTGCCGCCTGGTTTCATCAAAACAAAACTTTAAAACATTACGACTCCGTCGGTCATTCGTACGTTGTTATTTATTTTAACGCGTTATAGTAGTCATTACTGAAAGGCGAATAATTACTAGTGCATCTTGCGTGACGCAGTGTTGTGAACGTTAGATTAGAAGTTTTCTTTTAATCATAATTGTAATTCATCCATTAACAGTTTGTGCATGTGTGGTGGAGCTGCGGCTGCAGGCTTTTGTACAAACGTTATGTAAAAGGGTGCTTACATATTTTATACTAAGCTCTTTAGCCCTATTTAGTGTTTTATCATAAAAACATCCTACAATACAGGTTGACATTTATTTATCAAAAATGCAAATGTATATGAGTTTAAATATAAGATTACACATTCATGATGTAATTGCCCATACATAAGATAAAAATGCGGTGATTACCATTCAAAATTGATGCAGGTATTAGCACGAACTGAATCATTGGTTTCCCGTTTTACGCTAATAGAAAAAAGTCTTAATTAATAACTTAGTAAAAAATCGTACCGAGTACGTAGTCTGTCGCTTGTGTGACACTGAAGGCAAGTGGCCCTTCGGTTATCTATGTGGAGCTGATGGCGTGACCGCGCGTGTCTGGTGCAGAGAGGAGCGCGCAGTAAGCAGGGGCGAAGGGCGAGGGGAGGGCTCTATATGGCAAAGAGTCACCATGAAGGTGGATGCCGACGCCAGAGAAGCGCCCGCCGCACCGCCCGCTGCTCCCGGAACGCCGAACGCTAGTAATACAGAATCACCTGTATCATCTCTGGACGGTTTGTTGGTTTAACACTACTAACGTTCACTATTACGAGCACTGAAAATATTGAGCTTGCATTCTATCGCACCGACGTCATCTTGAACTATTTCTTTTGTCACAGCACTAACATGGCTGACGCTGCTTGGGTACTAATTTATTATCACCGCTTGTTTTAATAAGTAATTTGTAGTAGTAGCAGTTAACCCTAGATTAGTGGTGGCGGACTTGGACTCGAGAAGCAAAGGAATACGTACATCCCTGTGTATCCCGATGTACATAGGAGATAGTATGAATGTAAAATGTGGAAAAATGGTAGTCCAAATATTAGTAAGTTGAAAACGGTAAACCTATCTTTTTTGTACTATATTGGTTAACGGAATACGTTCGTAGTCATACAAAAAGTTGTTCTGCTATAACAGCTAGTTCCAACAAGTCTGATTGTTGCAAACATTTGGCATGGCTCTTTTCTCAAGAGATCTTTTGTGGTCTGGACTTTAAAGGAATCCTTGACCTCTTCCAGTTTGTTTTAATATTCTTCTTATGAGATTTAAGCAAAATTGGAAATATTGCCGGCAATGGGAATATTGCCACCAGGCACATCACTACCCCCGACTTTATAAAGTTTTCACTGAGTTAGAAATATCACCGCATAATCATCTACCATCTACCTTACATATTAAAATATCGTATCCGCTTAGGAAATATTGTAAGAACGGTATTTAATTACTTTACATTTAATTACATACAATTACTTTATAAAAATACTAGGTGGTAGGTACATACTGATATTAGCGGAAACGTGTCAAAAGAAAGGGAACTAACCATTCTGGAAGCTAAACGTAATATCTTATTTGAGCGTGTACAAAATATAGAGTTATTCCGGTCATAGGTACGAGCGTTCAAAGACAGTTAACGCTTCTGAAGCTAATAAGGAAGCGTTTCTAAGCTACTGCGTAACTGTGGATAGTATTAGAACAGATTTGCAACATTTGCTGGACACCTATAACGCGAAGTTGTTGGCTATAGATCCTGACGCAAAGCCAAATTTCCGGCTATGGACACGTGGTCCGACCGCATAGTCCGATCAATCGGACTACGTGAACTTTTTTTTCCAGTTGGTTCGATTTTAGAATCTTGCCAGTCGAACTACTAAATCTTAGGACCGCGTGGTCCGACTATGTAGTCAAACCATGAGGTCGGACCAGGTGAACGATTATCAGTTCACCTAATTCGATTCATCGAAATAGAAAAGAATCCCAAGTTCTTCGTTATGTATGAAACTTCCATATCAGTAAAGTCTCACAAAGTACCAGAAGGCCAGAATCGTGAAGTAGTTGTATCTTCATTGCACGCTGCATGTTATAGATTTGATTATGAGATTCCTATTAACAATAAACAATACATCCTTCAAGTTTCTGGCCTCCTGGTAATTTGTGAGAGTTAGGTACATACAGCAAGAAGAACTTTAAATGATATATCAGGCTCTGTAACTCTGGGACCTTTTTTTCCGATAAGTAAGTCTGTGTGTAATACAACGGGAACAAACCAAAAAAAATCACGTAGTCCGATTGATCGAACTATCAGGAATCTCAAAAACACGTGATCTGATTAGTCGACCCAACTGGAAAAAAAGTTGACGTAGTCCGATTGATCGGCATAACAGGAATTTCAAAAACACGTGGTCCGATTAATCGAACCAACTGGAAAAAAAAAGTTCACGTAGTCCGATTGATCGGCATTATCAGGAATTTCAAAAACATGTGGTCCAATTAATCGAACCAACTGGAAAAAAAAGTTCACGTAGTCCGATTGATCGGACTATGCGGTCGCACCACGTGTCCATAGCCAAATTTCCAGGCGTATACCATCGTTCGAAGATTTATATTGCATTATCAAACGTATACATTCGCAACTGGAAGGTAGTAGTAATTCTCCGCGCAGGCGTCGCCAGCGCGCACGCCACGACTGCCTCCAATTGAACTTATGTCTTTCGATGGCGATAAACGGAACAGGGCCCTGTTTAATAAAACTTACAAATTGTAATTGTAGGTTACAAGTTACAATTCTACAAGTTTCTGTTTAATAAAGAATACAATTTACAATTTTACCATGGTGGAAAACTGATAAAGGGGTTTGAACTTTTTTGTATGGACGCTTGGACGCTGGCATATCGACCCACCGCCATTTTGTTTTTTTTTTCGATATCGTGGCCCACGATGAAAGTGAATGGACGACATATAGACGAAAAAAAAATGTCATAAAACATGGTACTCCAAAGTGTCACGTAATCGAGATATTTTAAGGTAAAGATCGACATATGAGTACAATGACCACATAAAAAATAGACCTTTTACGTGTATAAAGGCGCTGATTATTATGATTACTGTTTATTGAAAGAGAGTAGGTATATTACATACTACTAGGACCACTAGAAAACAATTTTTTGACATAACTTAGCGTTTCATTGCGATGCGAAGCGATTTTCTCGTGCGTATAATAATATCAACCTGGGAACTATTATTTGGATACAATTTAACGCTTAAAAACGTAATAATTGTATTTTAAATGATTGTCGTTGTACTCATTTGTCGATCTTTGCCTTCAAATATCTCGGTAACGTGACACTTGGGGTACCGTGTTACTGAACATTTTTTGTTCGTCTATATTATGTCCTCTATCCACACATACCACTTTCATCGTGGGTCGATATGCCAGCTCCCATACAAAAAAGTTCAAACCCCTTTGTAGCTACAAAATTGTCGTCAAAATCTACAGGCGTTTTTTACAATTGTAATCTTTTATTAAACAGCATTTACAATATAATTGTACAATTTGTAAATTTTATACTTATTGTTTAATTCTTCTTATTTTTTAATTTTTACTAATTGTAAGGTTTATTAAACAGCACTTGTAAGAATGTTTTACAAATATGTCAGTTATCTACAAAATTGTAGGCCACTATTTTACGCTAGCTTCAAGTCAACATTGTATGACAATGGCTCGTTGACGGATGCGGACAGGTGTGGGACAGGTTATACTATTTGATAGCCAAGCTGTCACCGAAAGCGCAGTCAGTCTTCGCGGGAATTACTCCCAGTGCTGAAAATTATCAATTGATATTTCAGTCACTCATAGATAGATATCAGGATACCCGCGTACTCGCATCCACGTACTTTGGCCAGGCTTTAAATCTTAAATTGAGCTTCTGCCTCGAATTTCCAGCTGTTTATCGATAATTTTATGAGCGCGGTTAGCGCACTCAAAAACTTAGAATTGTCCGATCTTTCGGATTTCATGCTGCTACAATTGGCGCTAAAGAAATTCGATACGGAGACCATTGGTGCCTTCGAGATGACGGAACGTAACAATAGTATACCTACATTAGATAGCTTCACTTCTTTCATCCGAGATCAGTGCCGAATTTATAACAGCACGCAGCCTAATTCATATAGCTCGTCCTGGGATGACGGTAAACAGAGGTCCAGCAAAGCGCGAAATAATAAAAACATTCACGCTCCGAATCCTCTATCCTATGTAGCTTGCTCAGAGTCGAATAATGGTATAACTGTAGTAAATGTTTGTGCGATAATATAGAACACGACCATTATTTCAAGTGCTCAGCGTTCATTAGCTTATCCCCGTCGGATCGCTTCAAATGTGTAAAAAATAACCGAGCATGCATTAACTGCCTAAGTTTAAAACAAGTAACTAGAAACTGCACGAGCGGTACTACTTGTTGTTCCTGTAAACAACGCCATCACACATTACTGCATTTCGAAAGGATTCAAAAGTTGTTGTTAGATAAACCGGTTCAGACTAATACGTCATCCCGGTCCGGCACCCGGTACTACGGCTTAGTAGGCGACTCGACCGCTGGAACTCGCCCGGTCCGGTCGAGACAGGAATTTAATTTTTATTCATCGAACATACCACCGCCCGCCTTTTTTTTTTGGTGGGTGGAAAATCATCAAATGAGCCCCCCCCCCGCTCTTGGGCAGAGCGAAGGGGAGTGTCAGACTTCTACTGACTAAAAACCGAACCCATGTTCCTTCTTTGCCCTTGCGCCGAGGCCACGTCATCTCGTCTATAATCCGCGGCCCCGAAACTACTTTTACAACGGGTCTCTCTGCTTGAATCTCCTTTTAATTTAAAAGTTAATTAAGATAGATTATGTCGAAAAAGCCTTCAATCATCGCAAACGCCGAATATAGAAGTGTAACAGTAGAGTAGCATTGGTTAAGGGACAAGGTGGTTGGGTTTCGATCAAAAATAGTATTTTATAGCAGCTGGTCGGGATATAGTTAAAAGTACGTATGGGCTCAGTTTTCACTGTCATTCTAATGTACATTTCTTGGGATCAGTAATCTATGGTGACTTAACACATTACAAATTAAACATCGGAACAAACTAAAACGGGTACTGACAAGCATTTCTGCGAACCTAACACTAGCACATCGCATAATATTAGCGTAGGTAGTACGTTCTCCAAGTCGAGCCCTTGGGCACGAGATGTTGCGTGCAGCAGGCTCGTTACAGGTAAACGCAAATATGATGAGGTCTACACTAGCATTCTAAACTCGCAATTGTAACAAGCTGAAGTGGCGGGAATATACTACCTACATACGGTGAAAAATCGTTTTCAACAAATTGTTGGCCTTGTTTGTGTACTGTCTCTTAATATTTTTATTGTTGATTCATAGCTTGAGGGTGGAAACATAGTTTGGGTTTTCATGATCATAGTTTGGAGTTCTAAATGTATGTTTACGTCGTAGTGAGTCTAATATTTTTTTGGTCAATATCAACTTCGATTAGAGAATAAATTGTTGTCGTAATATGCACAGATTATCGGATACTAGAGCCGCCTACTGAAGCTATCCCGACGCCCGACCGGGCGTTATTAGCCAAACTGGAGGAGGAGAACAGACGGATCGAGGCGGACGCCAAGTGCCCCTCGCTGACTACGGTGCACAGCCGCAAAAGTTCCGATACTTCACAAGTGTCTTTAGCCTCGGGTAAGATCCTGTTATATTACTTTTTTTCAACAAGTCGTAGCTGTCCCTCTCCTAAATAACCCTCCTTTTGGGCTTCGCCGCAGTCAGGTAAATACAGGATGCTGTCACGAACAATGTAATGGTACTAGTCGAAATCATCGCGATATATTTCTGGGTCAGCCTCAACGGTGCCTTCCAACTTTAGGAACCCATTGCGCAGTCTCTGGCCATGCGGTTGTTATAAAATCAAAAATTATGTTAATCACCGAAGGAATCATCAAAGCAGATGTTTAAAACCTATATCAAATATTCAAATCCTAAGTGTAGCTGGTTGTTTACAAAAAATCATTGTCAACAGCTAGTACCAATAGAAACCCTATGTTCAGAACAATAAGGTCTTTCAATCAACAACTTTTGCAAAAGTGTATGCATCGTGAGTGTTACAGTGTGCAGTGTAATGAATGGACATATTTTTGTGACCTACTTCTTTCCTTAGACAATTAATAAAAACGGTTTTACTCTCACGATTTGTAATCCGTCAGTTGCATATGTAACAGTAAAATGAGTCAGTATCTTGTTTTGTTTACTGAACGCAACATTATCTGTGGCACTCGTTCGGAAACTAGATTCGTTCAAGTTCGCAGCAAAGAAGTATCTTGAAAGTATGTGCCTATAACATTTAATAAACAGGTAGATTTTTTCAACTAATCTCGATACGTTTTCGCCGTTCACGTTTTATATTATTTCGGTAAAATATCAAACCTATATTTCAAGTTCTAAACTGGTCCACTGTCTAGAATGCACAACTGTCAAATTCTTATCTCTTATCAGTAAGTAACTAGCGGTGATAACACAGATATGTACTATAACTTGTACATCTTGTAAATACAGTGTTTTATAAAGAAAATGAACGATCCAAACAATTTATATGATGAAACCAAAACTGTGCTCGAATTTTACATAAGAGGTGTTCTAGAAAATTTGTCATTAGGTAGGTTATTATTTTAAATGCAAATGTAGCCTAAATACGTGACGCATTGACTAATTATAGACAATTTTCTGAAGTATAAAGAGTTGTTATTTTTTTAAATGTTTAAATTGTTTAAAAGTGTTGTCATCCCGCATAGTTATTGCAAAGGACCGACAATATAAAGATAGGCAATCATCATTCAATTTCAATAATAGGTTTCTGTTTTCCTTTCATTGTGATATATCATGTGAACTACAGTGAACAGTCACATATAGCATTGTGTGTACTGCTGTAGTTTTACACCTGATCTTAACATAAACACTAGGATAAGCCATGAGTATCAGAGTCTGTTTTATTCCACATTATCTATAAAGTAAAAACCTGCTGTAACCTATTTATTATATAAATACAATTTCTTCCAGATTTTTATTATATTTTGATTTGTCAATCCTGCTCATTGGGTTAAATTTTTCGGAAGCGGGTCACAAACAAATACCGTCAGGGAATGTAACTGTTCAGCAAGTTGACAACCAATTTTCCATGTTTATATCCTTTGGATAACGCTGATCAAAAACTACAGTTATGATTCAATACTTTTAATTTAATTTGGTAGTCTATTTGCTTGTCAACTAATTTCTCTGGCTTTACTTAAAAGTGATTTTATCCCTGTCCTTTTGATATGTACACAAGGTGTTTTTTTAATCCCTTAACTGTAGGGCATACATAAGGCAATATCATAGAATCAACTAATATGAATTATTTTTCAAATATCATTTTGTTTTTGTTTTCATTTTTCACACAAACATAACATCACGCCTCCAACCCCCGAAGGGTTAAGCAGAGGTGGGTGTACCTAAAAGTACACCCACATTTCATACAAAATACTTAAATAATTTCACTATTATTCATATAAAACACCCAACCCAACAATATGAACAGGAACACATATTCTAGGAGATTTTGTATTATTTTAACTTATAGAATACAACCCTTGAGTTACGGTACTTATATTAAATTATTGTATTGTCATCAAAATCACATACAACTGCCAATTTTCGTAACGCTACGATCTTTAGAAGATGGTTAAATTAGTTTTCTTAGATTTGATTACATAGTTACATACATACAGGTCAACCTAATAAAAGCGTGTTAAAAACACGTTATTTAAGGTCCCATTAAAATAGGTGGACAAATTTTAACACAGCGGTCAGAACGTTTAATCTAAGATATCTAAAACAAAAATCATAAATAATAATCATAATCATAATCATTTTCGTCTCCTTGGGTCTCCAATCTTTGAAAATTCTTTTCCCGATTTTATCGAGGAAAAAATTCAAAATTTCAATGATGTTTCGGAAATACTACTCCAAATTAATATGCATTCGGCCATCACCATAATTCGATACTGTTGTTTCGGGCCTAAATTAACATATTTCCTTCGTGGTTCCCCTTTATGGAGTCACACTCACCTTTTGGACAGAATGGACCAAATTATCAAACATACCTTAACATCAATTTTAAATGTGGCATTGGATGACCGAGCTTGGGCACAAGCTACTCTTCCCATACGCATGGGAGGACTCGGCGTCCGCAAAATTTCCAGTTTAAGTTTACCGGCTTTCATATCCTCGGTCCACGGCACTGAGAAGTTAATCAGGAATATCCTGGCTTCCACACTGATTAATTTTGATGTGCCGTGCTTCTCTGAGGCTATCGAGGCTTGGAAACTCGCTTGCCCAAATACTGAAGCACCCGACCATCCATTTTCTCAGAGACGGTGGGATGAGCCGCTTTGCAGAGTAGTTCAGAACAATTTAGTCAACACGTCTGCTACTACTGCTGAGCGTGCGCGCCTGCTGGCTGTGTGTGAATGGGAATCGGGTCTTTGGCTTCACACACTGCCGTCGTCGAGCATAGGCACTTTGTTCGACGACACGACCTTCCGCCTCGCTGCTTCTTTGCGCCTTGGTGTCGCCTGCTGTTCTCCTCATCGCTGTCATTGTGGTGAAGCTGTCAACAGCCTCGGTCACCACGGCCTGTCATGCAGCCGTAGTGCTGGCCCTTTCGCGCGGCACGCGAACTTAAACGACATCATCCGACGTGCTCTTGTCACCGTCGGCGTACCAGCTGTTTTAGAACCCCATGGCTTGGCACGCGACGATGGCAAGAGACCGGACGGCATGTCTTTGTTTCCTTGGAAGATGGGTAGGCCTTTAGTGTGGGACGCAACATGTGTCGATACTCTTGCGCGCCATCACATCTTCCAAGTTCATCGTGCTGCGCAGGTGGAGCCGCTGCGGCTGCAGAAAACCTCAAGCGGCGTAAATATAGTAACCTTCGCGGAAACTATATTTTCGAGCCGTTTGGGGTTGAAACTCTGGGGCCGTGGGGTCCGAGTGCTCATAGCCTGTTTAAAGAAATCTCGAAACGCTTAGTTGACGCTTCTCGTGACCCAAGGGCTGGCTTTTATCTTGGCCAGAGGCTAAGTGTTGCCATACAACGAGGCAATGCCGCCAGTCTTTTGGGCACATTACCGGCTGACAGCGTTGAGGAGCAGTATTTCGATGCCTTTTTATAGTTTATTGTTAGTTTAGTTTATTTTATAGTTTTTAATTAATTTAATATGTATCTCATTTTACAAAAAATAAATCCCTAATGCTAAAAAAAAAAAAGATACGGTCGTCCAAACAAAAAAACATTAAATAAAGTGATTGTTTTACTTTTTACTTAAAATTAGAAAATTGCCGGCACAGAACAAACTCATCCTTTATGAGTAGGTACTTAAATGCGTTTTTTTTTTGCCATTGTCCTTATTTTGGTGGTCTGAATGTTTTCTAAAATTTGTCCATCTATTTTAATGGGACCTTATATATCGACAAGAATACTATAAAGAACATCTGTAAGTAAGTAAGTAACACACATTTGTTTACAGCGACAAGTTCAAGCCATGACCCGGAGGCCCGAGTTAGCACTAGCAGCGGCAACGGCGAAGAGGACTTATGGAGTCTATGGGGACGTATCGTCAGCAACTGGGAGACTGAGTGGAAACGACGCAACCAGTTTGTACGAGACCTGGTGCGTCAGGGAGTCCCGCATCATTTCAGAGGCATCGTGTGGCAACTACTGGCCGGGGTCGATACATCGCCTGAAAAGAAACTCTACTCTTCGTATATAAAAGTAAGTTTATGTACATGAAATCGTGTCAAAAAGATGTGATTTGAAAATCGTATCTCGAACACAATCTAAAGGGTGTAAAAGTACCCTTAACGCAAACGAAAGGCACTTGTTCTCCCCACCACTGCAAATCATTTTTTGGTTCTAGACCATTCCTGGGAAACCCCTAGTTACGGAGATATTGGGGGTAAAAGTTCCAAAATTTTCACAGCTGTTTTTGTAAATATGTACTAGTTTTTCAGGTTATAACTTTACTTAAATTACCTCCATGACCCGTTAACTATTCAAAGCATCCACTTGCACAATGTTTTAAGAGTGCTACATAGAGTTTTACCGTAAAATGTGATTATGGTCCCCAAAAAAAATATTTGTTTCCCAGCAAAAATATTTGCGTAGGGGTACACTTAGTTTGATATACAGAATAGTGATGCAACGAATATTCGCATATTTTTGCATGTTCTCATTCGCATTCGCATTCGCAAAATTTCTGCGAATGTTTTGCGAATATGTTTAACAGAAAAAAAAAACAATTTGAAGATAATAGTAGGTTAATGAAATCATAATTGATTCATTTCTTACGTTTTTTTAATGCAAGGGAATGTAACTTAACCTCGTAAGCACGTTATCAGTCTACACTTTATTATTATTTGTTGATTATTTTACTTTAAATTTTCATTAGAACTTATAAGACAAAAGTATACGTATGTATAGTATAATGCAATGTAAACAAACGAAAAAAAATTCTTCTATGATATATTTTATCACTTTTTACTTAAGTTTTTAATGTTATAATATCATCTTCTTGAACAAAACTAAAAATAATAACCAAACAAACACATTAATAATCCTCTACAATAGGCTATAAATATATTCATTTTTCATAAGAATCACAAGTAAATAAACACTCTACCAAACAAAGGCAAAATTATTTACTTTTACTATAAAGCGACACCTTTAAAACGCTCTATATTTCCAAAATGGTAGTTCGGTTGAAAATCTTTTCTGGAAAGTAATAGGGTAGTTGACAAAAAAATCTAATTAGTCCGTCAGATAGATTTCCAAGAAATATTGGACACATATTTTTTATTTTTTCACGTAAACAAAAAATTAAGACAATACAGCATGACCGACCCATAGTCACACTAAACTACCACACCAGTGTGACTATGGTTAAATATATTTATCCGTAGTCACACTGATGTGACTACGGCTTATCCGTAGTCACACTAGTATGACTATGGATAATTTAACCTGATCCGTAGTCACACTGGTGTGACTACGGCTGAACCGTAGTCACACCAGTGTCGTAGCTTTTGGTCACGTCACTCATACATGCAACGCATGTACTCCATGACGCGCGCTCGCTTCGCTCGCATATTAAATAACACTAATATCTTCTGTCCCCGAAGTGCCGGGCCTCCGCCGGCCTACGGCCCGGTGCCCATGCCGCCCATAAAGGATACTGTCGCGAGACGGACTCCACTTAGCGGACGACTAGCAACAGCATATAATTTTGGTTATTCATCCGGGTGTGACTACGGATCAGGTTAAATTTTCCGTAGTCACACCAGTGTGACTACGGATAAATAAAATTGACCATAGTCACACTGGTGTGGTAGTTTAGTGTGACTATGGGTCGGTCACTCAATACAGTGGTTTGAAAAATCCCGCGCGACGTCATAATATAGTTTGGTACATTTTTTACCAGAAAGTGACGTCACCAGCCCCCACTAACGATCTTTGACACGTTTTATTTTCGTCATTTTTTATTATTAATTTGATAATACAAAAAAAAAACGTATCCATATGACATTATGTAAAAAACACGGCGAATTATCGAGAGAAAAAAAACTTAAAAATATTGTATGTGTCAGTCGATCTTTCACTTTGCGTAGCGTTATGGGCAAGAGGACTGAACATTTTTAAATTTAATTTTTTTTTTTTCGTGGTTTTATTACATTTTGTCATGGTTTTCGACTAGAGCAACATTTTCTTTCCAGAAAAGTTTTTCATCACATCACACGACTTTTCGAAGCACTGCATCGTCTTAATTTTTTATTTACGTGAAAAAAGAAAAAAATATTTGTGTCCAATATGTTTGCAAATCTATATGACGGACTTTTGTTGTTTTTTTTGTCAACTACCCTATTGAAACTAAAAAAAAACAATATCTTCTATGAAACTTGTATCAGTTTTTCTTTTTATAACTATTGAATGTTTAAATAATCATCGGTGCGAGCGGAATGACACTTCTTATGAGTTCGTATCAACTCGGCAATTCTCGGAACAAAATATAAACGATAAAGGTACAAGTTGGTAGCCGACTGCACGCAGCAGCAGCAGACGACATGTCAAATTTGAACAAAAACTGAACATTTGTATTCGCATTCGCGAATGTCAGTAGTAGATATTCGCGTTCGCATTCGCGAATGTTCAAAAAATGACATTCGTTGCATCACTAGTACAGAATTCTTGGTTGACGGTTGTGTGATGGGTAACTTACACCCTGTATTATTGCTGATAGCAATATTTTAAAATAGAATCTGAAATAAATCTTAAGACTGGTTGTCAGACTTTTGGGCCAATAACTAACTGTACAGTCGGTCAAAGATGTACAAATGACAGTCGGGACCAACGGCAGGAAAAAATCCTAAAAAATATGTTTGTTTTTGTTCCAGGCGAAATCTGCATGCGAAAAGGTGATCCGTCGTGACATAGCACGGACATACCCTGAACATGATTTCTTCAAAGAAAAGGATGGTCTTGGACAAGAGTCTTTGTTTAACGTAATGAAAGCGTATTCTTTACATGATCGCGAAGTGGGGTACTGCCAGGGATCTGGCTTCATCGTAGGCTTATTGCTGATGCAGGTCAGTTTTATTTGAGATATTTAATAATTTAACTGTATATTGACTGTGTGAAGGATGGCATGGCTAGAAAGTAGGTGACTGCTGAGATGACGAGTGATAGAAAATGGAAGAAGACGAGCTGCGCCAATAGGGGATCGGACTGACTCAAAAAAATATGATTCTGTTTAGTCCGTCAGTTAGATTATCGAAAAATATTGGACACGTGTCTTTTGTTTTATCAAATTAATAAAAATTGACGAAGATAAAATGCGTCGTGACGTCACTTGTAGGTAAAAAATGTACTGACATGTGACGTTTTCGAGGAGTTCACGAGTTTTCGAAGCACTGTATCGTCTTAATTTTTTGTTTAGGTGAAGAAAGAAAAAATATGTGTTCAATATCTTTTGGAAATTTATCTGACGGAATAATTAGTTTTTTTTTGTCCGATCCCCTATTCCAAATAAATTGGGATAAAGGCAGGTGAATGATGATTTAATTTTTAATAATATACAGTGAACACTAAGGCGCACATGTCACAGACCTCTGCTGACCATAAGGCTCCCGCACTCCATCCTCTGCCATTCTCATCCAGGTAGTTAGTCCATCCAGCACTGCACTCAATTATCCCACGGGTTTGTTTACCAGGATTAATAGTACATTGTAATACAAGGGCCTAAAATGACCCATTATATACGAGGTAGTTTTACTACCGAGCTTTAGCGAGGTAGTAAATAGGAACCGAGTTATAATGGGATTTTAGCGCCGTGTGTTACACTGTACTTTTCACTACGATTGCGAGAAAATAAAATAACCATGTTCAATATGAGTTTATTTTATTAAAAATTTAATTCAATTTAATAATACAATTCCAAAAATTTCGGGCCAATGCATTTTTTTTTATTTCTTTTGTAGCTGCAATGCAACGCACACATTCTACCAAAGAGTTCGGCATTCAGCGCGTTTAGTTCCATTTTTAAAAATAAAACATTTTTTTTTACTTGAAACTACATCACGCACCAGCTGGCTGAACAAGTTGTCGTACGAGATTTACTTTTAGCCCTAGGGCAATATATGCAATTTTAGGCCCGCTCTGGTATGCTATTATGACGTTCTTTTTGAGCAAGAGGAGTGAAAAAGTATCTTAACGACGAGACAAACTATGGCTCTAGTTAATCTCAGTAAGGACAAAGGGCTTTGTCTGTGAATGTGACCGTAAGGTTCAACAAGCAATTATAATATACTAGCTGATGCCCGCGGCTTCACCCGCGTGGATGTCGTTCAAATTATATACTAAAACCTTCCTCTTGAATCACTCTATCTATTAAAAAAAAACCGCATCAAAGTCCGTTGCGTAGTTTTAAGGATTTAAGCATACAGACAAACAGACAGACAAAAATAGCGACTTTGTTTTATACTATGTAAGGATACTAATTTATTAAGCTGAAGAGTTTGTTTTTTGGTTGATCGCAGTAATCTCAGGAACTACCGGTTCGAATTTACTATATAGTGTGTTGGATAGCCCATTCATCGAGGAAGGCTATATTACACCACGCTACGACCAATAGCAGTAGAGCATCAATGAAGAATGTTGCAAAAACGGGGAATATTTAGTCATTTTGAGAGCTTCCGTGGCGTGCGCTGGGTAAACGGTCAAAATTACGCAACAATCATGTATGACGCAATTGTTCCTCTGAAAAAGTATTAAAGAGTCCGCTGCATTTAGGTTTCTTTTTTGTTTTTAGGTTGACTCACTATAACCTTTTTTATGGCAATCGTTCTAAAATAATACATTATTTGCGAAGGTTTATAAAAACATGATATTAATCCGTATTGTCTCTTTTTCTCTTTTTTTCTTTTCTTTTTTACTTGGGACAAGCCCGTCACACTATTTCCAAACCACTCCAACTCCTGAAAGCCAGTATCGACAGTGGCGACCAGCAGAAAATCGCCGTGACATTGAAGCTCGACGAAGTCCCAGACAAACAATATAACTGTGTTGGATCCCGCAATGAAATTAATCAGAAAAGAATAGCGGAGGAGTAGGAAAACACTCTCTCTCTCACTCATAAGTGATGCAGACGGAGTTTCGGGACAGCTAGTAAATTATATTTAATACACCTCTTTTTAACCGACTTCTCAAAAAGGAGGAGATTCTAAATTCGATTGGTATTGATTTCAAGTTTCTTTTACTTTACACCCTCTTATTGATAAACCCGGTGAGCCCGGTGTAGAACAATGTATATCCTCATTAAATGTATTGTAAAACCGAAGGAAATACTGATTTAAGTTACTGTTGTGTGTAGTAAAGAGGTCAGTATTAAAAACAAATACATAATATGTATTCTCTCTAAATCAGATGCCGGAAGAAGAAGCCTTCGCTGTGTTGGTAAAGATAATGCAGCAGCACCGCATGCGGGACATGTTCAAACCTAGCATGGCAGAGCTGGGCCTCTGCATGTTTCAGTTGGAGAACCTTGTCCAAGAACTACTACCTGACCTGCATGTTCACTTCCAATCACAGGTACAAACTGTTGCTATATAATCACGGGTTACAAATTTTCAAGGGTTTCCATAAACAAATACTCGGTGGCAATCTAGTGTTCTGTTGATCTCGATAGGTTTGCCCTCTATTAAATAGGTAAGACCTATGGAATAGGGAGTCTAACATAACATTCAAAATGTGGTACCTCCTTTTAGGTTCGTCTCCGCCTTAGGGGAAAACAGGCATGATGTGTTATGTAGCTGACATATAGTACAACGAACCTTGTACAATCGTATATTGTTTACCATTGTTCACGCTATCAGACTTAATACAGCTGCATTTCAAACTTCCTAAACTAAAATAGCGAAATGGGCCAACGCCATTGTTGCCATCGCGGATCAAATCCTGTTCATATAATCATATCCTGGATGACGCTGGCACAAGCAAAGAGAGGTCTTTACCCAGCAGTGGGTGAATTCAGACTGTGGATGATGACAATAAAATGGTGACCACTGACCAGATCATCATCATCAGCAGCCGAAAGACGTCCAATGCTGGACATAGGCCTCCCCTAAGTGTCGCCACATTGACCGGTCCCGTGCGTCTCGCATCCAGCGGATCCCTGCAACCTTCACCAGGTCATCGGTCCACCTAGTGGGAGGCCTTCCAACGCAACGTCTTCCGGTTCGCGGTCGCCACTCCAGAACTTTCCGGCCCCATCGGCCATCCGTTCTGCGAGCAATGTGCCCTGCCCACAGCCACTTAAGTTTGGCAATTCTTCGGGCTATGTCGGTAACCTTGGTTCTCATGCGGATGTCCTCATTTCTGATTCGATCACGCAAGGAAACTACGAGCTTATCCCTCTCCATTGCCTTTTGGGTGACCAGAACCTGGTCACCCTAAGGGGTTGGGCTAAAATGACATTATGGCAACATGTTTTGCACACTGCAATGATGATGAACCAGTCAGTTGTGTCAGCAGGTGTCATATCCCCAAATAACTGTAAATAAAGGTTGTGGTGTCAGAAAGACTATTATTAGGCCGCATTTAGTTAGTATAACATAGTTAGAAAACTGACAACAACATAGTTGGAAAGTAATTTTAATTAGGTTGATGATGAGTTTACAAACATGATTTATTGATAATGAATAATGGTTTACAGAGTTTCAACACATCGCTGTATGCCAGTAGTTGGTTCCTCACGCTGTTCACTACTACACTAACGTTGCCGCTCGCTTGCCGTATCATGGATGTCTTCCTATCCGAAGGAATTGAAATAGTTTTCAAGGTAGCCCTAGCCTTGCTTACTGTGGGCAAGAATGATCTGCTTTCGCTGGATATGGAAAGTATATTAAAGGTAAGTGTAATATCCAATATTTATCTAATCATCATTTCAGCCAAAAGACGTCCACTGCTGGACAAAGGCCTCCCCCAGGTGTTGCCATATTGACCGGTTCCGTGGGTCTCGCACCCAGCGGGTCCCCGCAACCTTCACCAGGTCATCGCCGCAGGTAATTTTCGTAATACTCTTCGGCGAGCACGAGGTTTTGGGTTCGATTCGAAACTCAAAAAAAGCATTAAGTATTTGGTTTTTTTCAGCAGGAATTTCTCAGTAACTGCCCGGAATCTAGATTTGTGACTGATTGATGCCCATAGGCCCATACCTATTACATGGGACTAAAACACACCTTTTCCCAATAGGGAATATGCATAAAATTTGAAATGGCCTAAAATATTTTTTTCTCGAATACTTATTATCGTAATATTATACTTAATGAAAAGGATTATTTTTATTTAAGTACTGATTATTTAAACCCCTAAAATAATATTCAAAAAGTGCAAAATAAGGGAGAGAAATTCAAACTTCCAAAACGCGCCACCATTGGTCGAACGAAATGTGACATCATCTGACACGACATTGTATCCCGTTAGGGTATGTAGATGTTCTGTGAAACACCCACTGGACGTGTCATGTGACGTCACGCAAAGCGCGCGCAAAATGGCGGCGTTTGAACTGCTTAAATTTTTTTAAAGTTTTAAATTTCATTTTTAAAAATATCTAGAGTATTTTGAAGCCCATTAATATTTTTTTCTACGTTATAAAATAGTAAACTATTAATTTAAGACAAAAAAGAAAAACATGAATATTCCCTATTGTGTGTAGAGGTGTTACTATAGTTCTATAGGTTCTCTGCCTAACCCTTACGCTATTACATGTTGTTATGTTTCTGTTATGTATATGTTTATTTGACGTTGAAGTAATAAGATTTCACTATTTATACATATTTTTACGTCACCAAGACACTATAGGTGAGTAAGACGCCCTAGTCTAGCTTTTATCTTACAAGTCTAAAAACTAAAACCCTACTACAAACGGAGGACTAAAACTATAATATAATATATACATATTTGTAATGTGCTCGCCAAGATCTTTCATTTGACACCAAGCATGTTATGGTTATCTATTTTTTTTTTTCGAGACTAAAATCTGACATTTAAATTCCGTCATAACAAAAATTTATAAAATTTATATAGCCTATGTTACCCGGACTATTCTCACGAATCTATTGACACCGGCGTTGGAAATCTTATCAGATCACGGTTATCTAAATCCTGTTTCAAAGTCAAACCTATTCCACTTCAACCTTTACAAGGTGATCTTCTACCTTCTCGACTACACCTGGGTCATTGTTTTCAAACAATCGGCATCGACTTCGGAGGTCCTTTTAAGATAAAAGAAAGTAGACGTCGTAGCGCTAAATCGTACAAAGCTTATCTTTGCCTCATAGTCTGCCACGCGACCAAGGCCGTTCATCTCGGGCTGGTTACTGAGCTCACATCTGAAGCATTCATAGCGGCCTTAGATCGTTTTTTATCGCGGAGAGGACTTTGTCACTCCATAGTCAGTAGTCACAGATGGTGGCACTAACTTCGTAGGTGGAAAATCACGTTTTACTGTCGAACACAATGTAATGTATGTGTTACGGCTAAACCTGGGTGTGAACATAAACTTAAGATTAGCCGGCTAAACTTAAGTGTAACCGCAGGCCCTTGGCTAAAAATGTAGAAGGAAATGTAAAAGGAAACAATGTAATAATGTTTACTATTTTGACACGAAACCTTTTTAACCGACTTCAAAAAAAGGAGGAGGTTATCAATTCGACTGTATTTTTTTTTTTTTTTTTATGTTTGATCGCTCATAACTTGCGACTGGGTGAACTGATTTTCATGATTCTTTTTTCATTTGAAAGCTGGTGCTTCCCGTGTGGTCCCATTGTCACCATTTCAATATCTGATGATGGGATCTTGTAGAAATCGGGGGAACTCTTCAATAAATAACAGCAGATTAACCGCGATTGTTGCTATAGCATATCTAAGCATTGTTTACGCCATCACACAACATAATATCACGCCTGTACTCACTACAAAGGTTATAAAAACTATTTTGTGAAGATCTGATGAAGAACTTCGGAGATAGGCAACGGAACTCCTCAATAAATGATAGCAAATGGACTGGGATTGCTGAAATCTCATATTGTCTGTCTATTGTTTACACCAGTTCATAACATAACATCACGCCGGTACGTTGTGAAGGGGTAAGCACATGTGAACCACTAAAAAGTGAAAAATAAAAACGTTTTTACAAAAAATAAAACCGACTTCAAAAAAAAAACACTCAAAAGTGAAAAATAAACTTGAGAAGAAAAATCAGTTTCTGAAGTCGGTGACTTGTTTCTTTGATTTCATTTTTTTGTCACCGACTTCAGAAACTGATTTTTCTTCTCAAGTTTATTTTTCACTTTTGAGTGTTTTTTTTTTGAAGTCGGTTTTATTTTTTGTAAAAACGTTTTTTATTAAAAAATAATCACCCTCATTACACATACTTTTATGTATCTTTTACCGACCAAACCCGATTTCAGGACAAACTAGTTTTGCCTAGACTGAACTAGTTCTTCGTTTCCGCCAGCAGGTCGACGGAGACCCGCTGCGCGGGGCTCATATTTCTGTCTGCAGGGTTTAAAAGGACCTAACTAACCGAACCTCGAGGTGCTCTTGACGTCGACCATCTAGGGTTATCGTTTCCGTCAGCAGGCCCACACTATCGCGTATAGTAAGAACTAGTTGAGCCTAGGCGAAACTAGTTTGTCCTAAAATCGGGTTTGGCCGGAAACATATCTATGTAGGTATTCAAAATTACAATTACAAAATATAAATTACTTAAAACAATATAGATATTGTTAGACCTAATCATTAATAGTAGATTGTATCATAAGGGAGCAAAATAATATTTTTACGGCGAGGGCGCTTTTTTGAATCCAGAGCGAAGTGAGGGATTCTAGAGTAGAATCCCGAACGTAGTGAGGGATTCTTTAGTAGAATCCTGAACGTAGCGAGGGATTCAAAGTACGTCGCCCGAGCCCAAAATATATTTTGCACCCGAGTGATACACTCGACTTTTCATCACCATCTATGAGAAAATAAAAGGCGCCTCATATTTTATTGTAATATTATTATTTAATAAAAATAGAGTGACGACACGTTTAAATCCATCAGACATATTAATTACGAATATGTGTCCAGTTGTTAAGTCCTTTTTAAGACAACACGTTACTAAACAACCTTCTACTCCATATTAAGAAATTGTCGTATGCCTTTAAATATTTCTCCCGGGATTTCGTAGGGATTAAGTTTCATCATCATCAGCCTATAATTGTTCCCACGTGCGGGACTCAGGCCTCCTCTCTAGGAGAGGGATGGGCTATAATCCACCACGCGGGCCCAGTGCGGATTGGTAGATGTCGCATATCTTCGAATTTTTGGTTCTAAGACATGCCGGTTTCCTCACGATGTTTTCCTTCACCGTTTTGAGAGCAGTGGTGATGAAATAAATTACACAAAGTAATGCGCCTGCCTGGGTTCGAACCCACGACCAACTGTTCGTAAGTCGGGGCCGCCACCACTGGGCCACCACTGCTCTATTAAGATTAAGAGGATTAAGTTTTGTATGACGTTATTAGCTTCTATTTTTATTGTTTCAGGAGTTAATGCACTATCACTTTCAGAACTCGACGTAGAGCTCATTTTTTTTGCACAAAATACAATAAAGTCCGTACTGATTATTAGAACGGAAGTAAATCGCGCGCTTTTGTTTTTTTTTAAATTTAGTTACCGCGTCTCCTCGCACCGTACAGCCAACACCTGTCAATACAATTTGCGTTCGATTTCAATGAACGATTCATGTTCTAAATTCAAATCTCATTACTGCCCGCTAAAAAGTCTAATGGAGAAAAGAGCTACTTTGCTCGCACTTATAGAGGAACAAAACGACACTTTTCGAATTGAAGTGATGAAAAATAAATTGTCTCCCCACCGCCCCCTCAAGCCCTCCTCCGCCCGGCGCGTCCATCGAATACATTTTTAACCGACTTCCAAAAAAAGGAGGAGGTTATCAATTCGACTGTATTTTTTTTTTTTTTTTTTTTTTTTTATGTTTGTTCGCTCATAACTTGCGACTGGGTGAACTGATTTTCATGATTCTTTTTTCATTTGAAAGCTGGTGCTTCCCGTGTGGTCCCATTGTCACCATTTCAATATCTGATGATGGGATCTTGTAGAAATCGGGGGAACTCTTCAATAAATAACAGCAGATTAACCGCGATTGTTGCTATAGCATATCTAAGCATTGTTTACGCCATCACACAACAATATAATATCACGCCTGTACTCACTACAAAGGTTATAAAAACTATTTTGTGAAAATCTGATGAAGAACTTCGGAGATATTCAACGGAACTCCTCAATAAATGATAGCAAATGGACTGGGATTGCTGAAATCTCATATTGTCTGTCTATTAACCGACTTTTGTTTACACCAGTCCTAACATAACATCACGCCGGTACGTTGTGAAGGGGTAAGCACATGTGAAACACTAAAAAGTGAAAAATAAAAACTTTTTTACAAAAAATAAAACCGACTTCGACAAAAAAAACACTCAAAAGTGAAAAATAAACTTGAGAAGAAAAATCAGTTTCTGAAGTCGGTGACAAAAAAATGAAATCAAAGAAACAAAAGTCACCGACTTCAGAAACTGATTTTTCTTCTCAAGTTTATTTTTCACTTTTGAGTGTTTTTTTTGTCGAAGTCGGTTTTATTTTTTGTAAAAAAGTTTTTTTAGCCGTTTCGTTTCGGTTAATGTGCACATTAGCCGGCTTAAGATGGCATATCACGACACAAACTAACATGTTAACGAACTTTAGCTGCTTCTCAAAGATAAACCTAAGTTTAGCCGGCAAATCTTAAGTTTTTGTTCACACCCACCTTTAGCCGTAGCATATACATTTAAAACATGGTATTATAATAAAAGGTATAACCTTATATGAATTACGTTATTAAGTTTAAATACACCGTACATCGTACATATACGACCACGTTATTATGTATGCTGTAGGTATATTTTCTATAATAATTAAATGGAATTAGACTAAATTGACAATTTGTAATCTGCAACATATCTCTCACTTACAGTACATACAAAAAGAACTGCCGTCGAAAGCAGAGGCTGATCAAGATGTGTTTATGAACCTCGCGTATTCTATCAAAGTGAACCCAAAAAAGATGAAAAAGCTTGAGAAAGAATACACAGTTATCAAAACTAAAGAGCAAAGCGATATAGCGGTGCTGAGGGTAAGGATACATTATCTAGTTTAAAAGGTTTGTGGAATGTCTGCGTGGCCTTCTTCAGGCTTGAGGTTATGGGCTAACAATTACTAATCATAATACATTTCATTACCGGAAATCCAAGTATTTGCCAAATATTTCTCAACTAGCTTGTGCCAGCGGCTTCGCCCGCGTGGAGTTCGATAACTGTCCCATGGGATCATACTACCGGGAAAAGAAGTATCCTATGTGTTAATCCAGACTATAAACTACCTGTGTTCTAAATTTCATCCATATCCGTTCAGTAGTTTTTCCGTGAAAGAGTAACAATCAACCATCCATCCATCCATACATCCTTACAAACTTTCGCATTTATAATATTAGTAGGATTGATAATTTAAATAATAAGGATCCGTAATGAAATGTTCAAAATTATGCACGTTTTTATTAATTTTACCCTTTTAACAACTGATTGTCTATATTCTTGGAAACATGGTATTTATTGTAGTGCCTGCGTCAGGAAAACCGTCTGTTGAAGCAACGAGTAGAACTACTCGAAAAGGAGAGCTCGGGATTGGCTGAGAGACTTGTGAGAGGGCAAGTAGATCGAGCGGAGGGAGAGGAGGAAACTTTTGCCCTTGCCCGAGAAGTGCAGGCACTGAGGAGGGCCAACGTCGATGCACAACAGCGGCTGGCCGTTGCTCAAGACGAGATTCGGTCCCTCGAGATGACCATTGCTGAGGTGAGTTATATGGTTTTAATCAGTGGAGTAGTCAATAAATACAGTGATATTATTTATGCCAAAAACGTCGTCGTATCGTATCGTTTAGACCATGATAATTGCATCGTTAATGTTAATGCTATGATACTTTCGTTCAATAATTAGGCCTATAATTTTGCCACTACCAGTAATTAACCCTGTTCTGTATCTATGTATGTTCTTAGTAGTTATTATAATTTAAACTGTCTTTTGACAATAAGGAATATTTTGAAAATGATCTGACTGAAATCTTAAAACATCATTCTACTGACTACTCTCTGTGTTACTGAGTTAAAACTGGCGAAAAATTCACATGAAACATGTCGCAAATCTATTTATTTCCCTCGATCTTGTTAGTGAAAAAAATATGTACATTAACATGTTTCTGCTGTGTATATTTCGACAGTCGAAACGCATAGTAAAATAAAATCTTAGAAAACGAACGGAACACTAAATTATCCATCCTGGTTGTAGAACAACTCACGACAGTCTTCTCTAGAAGGCATAGAGGGCACTGGCACACAGAAAGGCGAGGAGTTGGCGCGTTGTCTTCAACGAGAGCTGGTTCGCGCAAGACTTCACGCCGCAGAACGAGAGGCCGCTGAGAGGGAGCTAACGGCCCGCATCGCTGAACTGGAGAATGAGAACAAGAGTCTCAGGAGGCAGCGCGTTGATAATAATGTGGCCCATTTACAGGTAATGCACGTACAGGATATTATTCTTCTTTGTTTCATTTCTCTTGACAATATAATCATAAGCGTGATTCAAATCCCGGAAGGTCCAGGATGGGCAGAAAAGTAGGTGGAGTAAAGAATGAGGTTTCACATTTCTTAAATTATTTAAATAAAATCAAATTATTCTCTAATCAATCTTTAAAACTAAAATATTTAGAGGTAATAAATGTAATATTACACAGGATCCCTCAAAGTAAGCCAGATTATTATTTTTAAATAATGATGAATACCGAAAGTGTGTGTGAGAAGCATTTTGTAGTGCGAATGTGAGACACGGTGTTTCAATACGAGATTGCGGCATTAATATGACTCAAAACTCATGATTTTAAAACCGGGCCTAAGTTGTCCATCTATCCCTATTAATTGTGGACTGAGCATAGTTCTGGTTTTGTAAGAAACCGTAAATGTTGTAAGTTTTACAAGTAGGCTTATTTTAGACCGCCCCCTCCATTATGCCAAACTGAATCGTCTCTAATATGTTCTGTGTAAATAATGCTGTCCTTACAACAACACGAAAAGTGATTCATTCATTCACTGATGCGTCACATTTTTGACGTCACCCTTTCACATCATGACATAAGGTACTTAGTATGACAAGGTTTTCAAATGAACTGTACTTAATACTGTAAACATTTTCAGGATGAGCTAATTGCTGTGAAGCTGCGTGAGGCTGAAGCTAATTTATCGTTGAAAGATCTGCGGCAACGCGTGACGGAGATATCTGAAGCGTGGCAACGGCATCTACAAGTAAAACACACTTAATACTTCTATGTTCGGTCTTGTACACGGAAAGAAACGTGATATAATATAATGACACTTTCATAAGTGCAGATGACACAATGCAGTGATTAATGCGACGTCATCTTGTGGAAAACGATATGATGTCATATTGTAGAACGATTCTCGGGACTTTACGGGAAATAGTGTGTCTATTTACCTATTTCTTGCCATCATTGGCGCAGGATTGTATTGTTGGCTTTCACGACATCGCATCAGTACTCTACGTACTACAACGTCATCAACATTTAAATACTAAACTCTTTTAGTCACACTTTATTTTAGTCGGAAGAGAGAGATCCGCATATACTGGTTTCTTATACATTGAAGTTGCGATCAAGGAATAAAAATTCTTAATTCGTGTTGTGATCAAGGAATAAAAATTCTTAGTTCGCAACTGGTTACGAAATGCAGTTGCGACCACGGCCGGAGGGCGTAACAGGTAGTCAGTGGCCCGAAAGTAATATTACCCAGTACTAACTGGGTTGTGGAAGTCAGCTAGGCAATCGTGCCAAGTAAAATTTGATGGCACGGTTGGCGCAGTGGCTCAAGCAATGGACTGCTGCGCTGCGTGTCGCGGGTTCGATCCCCGCACGGAACAAATATTTGTATGACCTTATACAGATAGTTGTTCCGGGTCTGGGTATTTGTGTATGTGAGTTTAAATGTTTGTGAACGCACCCACGGTACAGGAGAAATTCCTAGTGTGGGGCGACGTTTTTAAAAAACAAATAGAAAAAAAAAAAATGCTGGTATTCAGCGGTATCTCGTTAGACTGGAAGCCGATCGCAACATAGTTGTGAAAAGGCTAGGCAGATGATGATGAACATCAGCCATGGTATGTAACTACATTTTATTTGAAATAAGAGCCTGGGCCCTGGGGATCTGACACACAAGATTACCCTAGTATACATGCAAGTCTCAAAGAAGTACTGATGGTTTTTTGTTAAAAATATTATTCTTAACTGGCAAAATCAGGGTGTACTATTAACACCTCTGCCTCACTCTTCGGTGATTACCGACGTGTCATGATTTATGTCATTCTTACAGCTTCAATTATTTTATGTATAAACCTTTGTGAATAATGAGAAAGGAGTAAATGCCACCAAGACGTCTAACAGGGAAGCTTGGAACAAGAAAACGTGTTGCCGATCCCAAATAGAATGGGATAAGACCTTGTGAAGAAAGAAAATAAAGATAATAATATGGTTTATGTAATTTTAGGAGCACAGGCAAGACGTCCCAGCCCCAGTGCAATCGAACGTGGTGTCTGACATCATGGCGACGCCTAAAAAGTTGCTGCGCGCTTGGGAAGGCCGCTCCGCTGACATGCAGAAATTGGACGAAGAACTTATGACCACTAGGATAAGGGAGGTCGAGACGCTGACTGAGCTTAAGGAATTAAGACTGAAGGTATAGTGTTATCAGGTATTTTTTATATAGTCAATAGTTGAAAACTCTGATAATAGTTCTTATTAGTTAACTGATTAGTGACTTGAACAATCTGTTCATAACGGATCGTGCGAGCAATGTGCACGATCACTCCGACTTATGTTAGGCAATTCTTCAAGCTATTTCTGTAACAAAATATGTAGATAATGGACTTCCTACTGGTTTAGTACTATTCGTTTGTCCATCAAAAAATTCCCAGAAGCAAGCCAGAATCTAGATCTGATTACTACGAAACACAAATCCAAACCATACATCTATTTTCTAACGTTCGAAAAGAATTTCGAAATGTAGGTGTACATTAAGTACATCTCTCGCTGGCTAAACCTTCAGGGATTACAATCATGATATTATGTAGGTGATGGAGCTAGAAACCCAGGTGCAAGTGTCGACGAACCAGCTCCGTCGCCAGGACGAGGAGGCTCGTCTCCTCCGCGAGAACCTCGACACCGCACTGCAACGCGAGAGGGCGCTACAAACGCGCCAGAGGGAGTTCCAGCACAAGTACGCTGACTTAGAGAGCAAGGTGAGCATAAATGTTGGTAGATACAAACTTTTTTTTATTTACATCACTTCATGGTGTCCATGGTACGACTATTTATATCATAACATTTTCGCTTGTGTTTTTAGTGCTTATTAATGTTTTTGTTGCTGGAATATGTTACTTTTTTTTTATTGTCGTGTACAGGATAACATGTACAAGTTACAAGAAAGAAGAAGGTCGCAAAGACCTTCAGCTATAAGCTATAACATTATAAACGGTATACTGACATGTCCACTTTGTGCTCGTTACTTCTCGTGCAAAGCCGGATATTCTAGCCACATGAAGTCACATGAGAGAGCACAACAGCAACAGCTGTGGCCTGATACTGAGAATAAATCAATTTAAAATAAACCTTAACAGGCGCGGCGAAGCGCGTTTCTTGTCTGCTCTCGTGGCAGCTTGACGGCTCACCGCGCGCGTCTCGTTTTGCATGCCGTTTTCAACCGCGTGTCATAGGAGTCAAGGTTTATTTTAAATTGAATTATTCTCAGTATCTTCGCCGCGCACCGGAGTGCGTTGGGCCAAAGTCAGACAGACTGACTTACCAAGGGGTATCATATTACCCATATTACTAACTGGGTTGTGGAGGTCAGCTATGCAGTTACTTCATGTAAAGTTTTGGTATTCAGCTGCAACCAGTTACACTGGAAGTCGGCCCTAACATAGTTGGAAAAGGCTATAGGCAGATGATGTAGTAGTTTGAATGTGATTTAGAATTTAGTAGGTACTAACAAGAAACCTTCTTTTAGTTAAGTTAAGTTACCGTCCTCATGACTATCAAAGTGATCTTAACAAAGGACATCATCCACATTTCATACAGTTTTGGTCCAAAAGTAACAGTGCCAGCCAAATAAAAAAAGTGTTTTATTCTGATAGAACTCGTCCGCCTTAGAATTTCTTTATATGACACCAAAGCTGTAGCATCACTATACTTGGTATTATTTGAGTTCTAAAAATACTATAATTATAAAGCTCAATTACCACTGACTAACTGATTGACAGACTTGTTCTCCCAGATGGTGGATGGGGAGGTGGGTATATTTTGACAGATTCGTAAACACTCTCGTAAGTATGGGAAAAGTGCCAAACCCCCCCCCCTTCCCCCCCCCTTTCTCCCCCCTCCCTATCGTATCTCGGAAACAAAGAGACTACGAGTTTTTTTTTTAGGGATTCGTATAGAGGAAGCTTGGGGAAGTAAAAACCATTTTTCAATGTTGACCCCCTTGCCCGCCTTCACACCTCCTTTAGGCGGATCTCGGAAGTTAAGACTTGGAACATTTTTTTTTTCAGATTCATTAAAAGGGGCAATTCGTTAGTCGAAATTATTTTTCAAAGCTCCCCCCTCTCCCCTCTTCACCACCCCCTTCCCCCTCTTCACCCCTTTTTTTAAACTTGTGTTCTGTTTTGTTTACGGATTCGTATAGAGGAGGCTCGGGAAAGTAGAAACCATTTTTCAAAATCGACCCCCTTGCCCCCTTCTCCCCCCCTTTAGGCGGATCTCGGAAGTTAAGAGACTTAGAACATTTTTTTTTTCAGATTCATTGAAAGGGGCAATGCGTTAGTCGAAATCATTTTTCAAAGCTCCCCCCTTCCTCCCCCCTTCACCCCCCCCTTCTTCACCCCTTTTTTTCTGTTTTGTTTACGGATTCGTATAGAGGAGGCTCGGAAGTTAAAGCGAAGGGGGGAGCGGGCGAGCGAAGCGAGCCGGCGACCCCCGTAGCGTAGGGATTAGGTCACGATAGGTTTTCTTCGGTGGTAGGCAGGTCTTGAGTGGAGCGAAGAGGGGAGGTGGCGAGCGAAGCGAGCCGGCGACCTACGTAGCGTATTATAATAGGCGTTAAAACCTATCCTGTGGTGGTACCGGTAAAGCGAAGGGGGGAGCGGGCGAGCGAAGCGAGCCGGCGACCTTCGTAGCGTAGGGATAAGGTCACGATAGCTTTTTCTCGGTGGTAGGCAGGTCTTGAGTGGAAGGAAGAGGGGAGGTGGCGAGCGAAGCGAGCCGGCGACCTCCGTAGCGTATTATAGTAGGCGTCGAAACCTATCTTGTGGTGGTACCGGTAAAGCGAAGTGGGGAGCGGGCGAGCGGAGCGAGCCGGCAACCCCCGTAGCGTAGGGATAAGGTCACGATAGCTTTTCCTCGGTGGTAGGCAGGTCTTGAGTGGGTGAAGCGTATAAGTAGCTAAAAAGTGCAAAACCTCCCCTTTTTGCCCCTTTTCCCCTCCTACCTTTTCAAAGTTGCCCCATTTGCCCCCTTTAGGCGGATAGAGATAGAGATAGGAGACTTAGGACATTTTTTTTTCAGATTCATTGAAAGGGGCCATGCGTTAGTCGAAATCATTTTTCAAAGCTCCCCCTCTCCCCCCCTTCACCCCCCCCCCCCCTCATCACCCCTTTTTTTAAACTCGTGTTCTGTTTTGTTTACGGATTCGTATAGAGGAGGCTCGGGAAAGTAAAAACCATTTTTCAAAATTGACCCCCTTGCCCCCCTTCTCCCCCCCTTTTGGCGGATCTCGGAAGTTAAGAGACTTGGAACATATTTTTTTTCAGATTTATTGAAAGGAAAAATGTATGAAAAATCAGGTTTTTTTAACATGAATACCACCAAGTATATTGGTGCCACAGCTTTGGTGTCATATAAAAAAATGCTAAGGCGAACGAGTTCTTTCAGAATAAAGCACTTTTTTTTGAAATTTTGACTTTGACATTTGGACCAAAATGGATGATGTCCTTTACTGATGGTTTGCTGCCACTAACACTTCTATGAAAACAATAACAATGATCTTTACTATCATTGCAAAAAGGTTGCTCAGAAGTAAACTAACTGTGAAAGGACTGTACCATGAAATATAAATTAATAAATGATCCTTACTTGACGTTGATCAATAGGGTATTTCACCAAAAAAAATCTATGTAGTCCGTCTGTTAGATTATCGAATAATATTGGATACGTATTTTTTGTTTTAACAAATTAATAAAAAATTACGAAAATAAAACGTGTCAAAGAGTTTGACGAGACGAAACGTGTGAGAGGGGCTTTTGACGTCAATTTGTGGGTAAAAAAGTACTAATCTGGTGACTTCACACGACTTTTCGAAGCACTATATCGTCTTCGTCTTTCGTTTACGTGAATAAATAAAAAATGGGTACATTAGTTTTTGAAAATCTATTTGCCGGAGTAATAGATTTTTTGGGTGATATACCTTATTTTGCCAAGCATTCCGACGGAACCAGGAAATGCCCGACACTAACAAAATATTAATCGTTTGCGTTCATTTCGTAACTTCATTGCATACATTACTCACTAAACATTATATTTTTATCTTTTATTTTTGGAAATCATCTTTTATCACTGAAATTAAGTTGTTTATTTCAACAGGCGAAATACGATTCCATGCAAGCGAATATTCGCAACATGGAGGACGCTCAGCGAATAGCCGAACTGGAAACTGAAGTATCAGAATATAAAATAAAGGTAAGTTGTCGCCTTGTCGGACTGGAATGAGGAGTCTCGTATCGTACCGCCGGGTATAGTCTGTGCTGGCTTGGCCAAACAGAGAGGCCTTTATCCAGCAGTGGGTAAAGTGGAGTCGTGGAAGTCTAATTAATATTCCTACTTACAGAGGCGGTTTTGGATTATTGATAATCATTTACATTGCTCAAAAACAGCACAGTATTTTTGTTGAAAATGTAATCTAAATCGATATACTTATCGTTCTGGAAATATTTATATGAACCGTTCCATAATTTATTTGGTTAACTAAATTCGGAGAAAAAAAACTTAGCCCCACACTAATAATTTCTCCTGTGTCGTGGGTGCGTTTACAAACATGAATTATCATACACAAACCAAACACCCAGACCCGAAACAACTATATGTAGGCCGTACAAATATACTCGATTATTTTTTCATTAACAACTGTTTTTCGGTTGACTGTACTTCACTTGTACTTGTGTCAAAAAGGGGATCAGAACGGAATGATAAATTACAGGGGATCAGAAAGGAATAAACAAAAGAAAAATATTGGCAGTGGATCGGTTTGGGGGATCAGACCGGAACAACTCACAAATATTTGCTCCGTGCGGGGATCGAACCCGCGACAAGGAGCACAGCAGTCCAATCGCTCAGCCACTGCGTCAACCGTGCCGTCATAAGATTAATTGTATTGTTACATCGTCGTACTTTTCAGAATGAGGTGATGGCAACTGAAGGCGAGCTGCGCAACAATATGGACGGTGACTCGGACAGGGTCCGTGAGTTGCAGGAGCAGGTCGCCGAATTGAAGGCCGAGGTACGCTATCCACGCTACTCCCACCCCACCACAACATACATACACACTCACAGACACATCGGTCATTTGACACGCTGTATACAATACACACCTTTATACAGAGCGTTAACGGACCGTTCACGGACCGTTCACGAAGCCGTCAACCAAGCAATAAGTAACATCAAACTAAGTAATCCTACGCAAAAGTTGTTGCTGGGAAAGACGGTTTTTTGTGTGAAAAATCACGGTTCACTGCTCAATGTAGCACACTCAACACGTGCAAAAAATTGTGCTGGTTGATTTTGAGGTAATTAAAGACTTACCCTTAAGGTGGATGTTCCAGGGTAGCCCGCGAAATTCAAATTTTCTTACGTTTTTAGCGATTTGCAGGCCAGTGCTAGGTTGTATGTTAGTGAAAATATGATTCGCGGGTGTAAGACGTATGCAGTTTCAGAATTATAATCATCAAAATCATCATTAGGTACAACCCTCCAAGTTCATGTAATTTTCAAGAATGAGTATTTCATCAAAAAGTCATTTATTATTGATTTAACCGCGAATCATATTTTCACTAACATACAACCTAGCACTGGCCTGCAAATCGCTAAAAACGTAAGAAAATTTGAATTTCGCGGGCTACCCTGGAACATCAACCTTAACTAGCAGTATTAAAAGAAGACTTGTGTGAAATTGGGAACTTGACCCCCAATATCTCCGTTACTAGAGTGTTGACTGTTGGGTATAGCCTAAATAAAAAAAAAGATCGCAATGGCGGGGAGAACAAGTACTTTTCGGCTTCGCTTAGGATTTGGTTACACCTAACAGAAAATATGAAAAAAAAATAGAAATAACTTTTTTAATAAACAGTTCAGTAACACAAAATCATATACACAAGAGATGTTATAAGTGACCTAAAATATTAGGTAGCTAAAACCAGTTAACATACACTTGACAGTTAGTCTGATCTTGGGGCTACTATGTAATGAGACGATCCCGGTTCCGATTCTCAATTTCTCATTTGTTCAGAAATCTAAAGAACAATATAAAATACTACTTAATCATAATTAAACGCGTCTTGACGCTATGCTTCTCTAACAAATTAAATTGCGAACGATAAAACTATTGTTTGATTTAACTGTAACACGCTTTTACACAGAAATTTATAAATAAATTACAAATAGCACACACTACTAACATTGATGATCATGATTTTTAAATGTACCGTTTCATGTTTGAGGAGCGCACAGTGTGGTCGATCACTCGCTATAACAACGCTTCAGTCATTGTAACGGCAACGCCGCTTTGTCTGTGGGAGTCACTTTGTACATTATTGTTCAAATGCGATGGGAAAACATCCAACACTGTTGTCTATTGTTCACTAAGTCACTGACATTCAATTCATACAAGCAGTTTTATGATACGCGAAATATCTCTAAGATTTGCGTCAAATTCGTAAAGTATTATTTCGACGCACGATGTTTCAGACGTCGTTATTGGAAGTCTAGTTCTAGATAAAAATTTCTTATTGAAAACTGCTCTTTTATTTGCATTCACATATATTATGTCTTTGCCAATATTTGATGAACATTGTTTATTTAAAATTTAAAAAAAAAAAAAAATTCTGTGATGATAGCCTTATGTACAATGATTTAACTTTGATTAACCTATTGGAAAGGAATTGAATTCACTATGTAAATTTATTTGACACCATTAATTCTTGATATTCGAAGCGTACCTCTGCAGCCGACCAAAATTAAGGTATATATTTATGTAATAGTGTTTTTATGTACAATAATAATGCGCTTTTATCAAAATGTCTGATACATTTCGTTTGGCACTGCACAGTTTCCGACACCCATCGCCACACCGGACACTGAGCCCTGGAAATGGCTCGAGTAAGTTCTATATCAAACACTTACCGGCTAGTGTGTTAACAGGCTTACTCCATTCTAACAATCTGAATTACTCCTTTTATGTAGACTATTATTAAACATAGGAACACTTGTTAATCTTTGTTTGTCTGTTCAACTGTATAAATGTAATGTTATGTCGAATTTAACAGTCGTTGCACAGTTCAATTATGTCCTAAAATCTCCCGCCTGCTCACTTAAAGTAAACACCTATAGATTTTGATCTTAAAACTATGCCTACACAAAAGTACTATTAGAAAATTTACTTATTTAACCTGTACTTTACTCCTCGTAGTGAGTATAGTTGATTCATAAATAAATATAAGACCCATTTGACAAACTCAGATCATTGATTTAAGAAAGTTGTACCTTTTAAAAAATGGATTTGGCAAGTGAACACACTAGACCCCTATTCCAATTTGTTTGTTTAATTAGCGTTTGTACAAATCAGGCGAAGACAGCCATCTAACGTGCTTGTTCGGTGTCTATGCCTGGTATATATAATTTCGTTGAAGCTAAAAGAACTGGTTTGATTGTGGCTGGTCATGGTATTGTAAACTTGCTTGAATTGTGTTTCGCGCTTCTGCATGCATGTGTTTCTTTGTGTTGTTCATGCTGTGTTTGTTCCTACCCACTTACATATTGTGCTCACCGTAACATTGTCTATGTATCATAGTTTAAATTTGTAGAATAATAAAACCTATAAGACCCTTAACCTATTTTTCGGTATCGAAACTATCTATTAATACAAAACTTTAACAAATGGTTCTTAAAAAAAGCAAAGGAAAAGGAATGGCAGGCATACCACACATAAATGTAAGTTTTTTTTAAAGGATTAAATATATTTGTGAAATATTGAAATTGAAATTTTTTATTAAAAAAAGTGATTGGATTCTACCTGAACTAGGATTAAACCTGTATCTCAGGTAACTCACTCAGTGCTTATACGTAATAATATCTAAGATTCTTTCAAGAAATACTTAGTAAAAAAAATATCAATAAATAAACTAATTAGACGTCGACGTTCCATTATTGCATAACACGAAAATCTAGGTCACGTTTGTTTTTTGTCTACAGAGCACTGTAGGTACAACATTTTGCTCAATGCAGTAACATTAAAATATAAAATGAACCTTATCATCATTTTTACTACAAATTGTCAATGCTAAGAACTAAAATTATTTTACAATTATTTGGTAGGTAAACTATAATACAAATGACTAAAAAGAATTTATTAAAAGAATATAGTCGGCGCTCTTACGCGTCATTATAATCGATAGAATTTACATAATTATCTTGCCTCAGCTATTTTCTTAGCGGGGCATTCTGAGCTGCCTGTTTTGTGGAGGCTCGATTTTTTAAAACGCAAGCATGTTGCACAGTATGGCAGATCGGCAATTTTATTGCACTCATTTCTGATCTGATCTGATCTGATGACCTTGTTCTCCACAATGTCCACACGTATAGGTAGCCTCCCGACAAGTCTTAGCAGCATGTCCATATTGTTGACATTTAAAGCACCTGGTCACAACTCACAAGTGTAAAGTCCCTAACTGGGCACGATGTCCAATTAATGTAAACTCGGTTTTGATTTCTATGGACCTTTTTTATGCTGGCAGTAACTTCAAGAATGAAGTTACACGTAGGTCCTTCCTTTTTACCCGATTTGTGACTTAATTTTATAGAAGCCATAAAAGAGTCACGAGGTAAATTAGGCAACTTGTCTGCTAAGTTCTGCTCATATATGCAATCGAAGACTTCTTGATCACTTAAAACGGTTGGTACTCTTATGACAGCAATTCTTGGCCTTTTCTTATGGGGCTCTTCCATTTTCAGGCCGGAACTACTTAGCTGTGATGATTGCCTAAGTTTTTCAATGTCGTCTTTTGTCTCCGTGCTGATTATAACGCCACCGTTTTTGGTTTTGCGTAATCCTCTCACGTGCAATTTCATTTGTTCCGGGTTTATTATTTTTTGGACTAGAGATTTAGTGTCGTCACTAGAGTTTAATTTATCTGTTGGATAAATTGCAATAGAGCTGAGGGTATTTATGCGCAAGTAATTATCCTTGTTGGTTTTAACCATATCAGCAAATGTAACTTTTTCTGCCGTAGTTGTTTTGATGCAGTTTTCTTGAATGCTAGTTTGAATTGTTTGCTGGAATTTTTCAAGGCAATTCGTGAGGTCTCGTTTTTCTTTTTGCACCTGAGCAGAATTTTGAAATTCTTTGACCTTGAGTCTCAAGTCCTGGTAGTAAACGGCCATTTGTGACACGCCATGTCCTACCTTGCCCGAAAGAGAATTGATCTTCAGCTTTTGTTCAGCGTTCAGGTTTCCTTCCTGGGCAATGAGACATAGTTCATCCAGACATATATTGATACGCGACAAGAAATTAGCTGGTTACCGCTCTGTGTATGTTTGGGCCAAATTCCGTGTCGCTGAGTGTATTTTGAGAGCAGTGGTCATGAAATAATTAATTTACGCAGTGCCTGCCAGATCCTAGACGTTCTCTACTTACAGTTATAGGTGCGTTTAACGTCGCCGACGATTTCGAGCTCTTTTTGCTAATGTGTTTTTTTTTTAAATAGGACGTTTCGATACGGAATAAATGAGACTGGTCAAAACAAAAGTAATAAGACTACAAAGATTTACTTAGAATAAAGTCGATGTATCTATTGTTAATTAATAATAGTGATAGTACAGAACAGTAAATTGTATCCAGCTGTGCAATAATAAATGCTCAATCGTATAAAACAACGTTTTTGAGACACCTTTTAGCATAATATTTTGTAAGAAATATTAATCAAGTCTTTGCATCTTCGCTTGAAGATAGACACATAATCTAAACCACTTATAGTATTCAATTAAAAATCTGTTTTATTCCGTTAATTTGGTCGGAGCTCAGCCAGTCCAGTCCGTCGATTTGAGGTAGGGCATGCATTCCGGAATTCCGGAATCTCGCAATTCCGGAATTCCGGAACAATTTTCCTGATATTTCAATTCCGGAATTGAGAGGAGTAATACCGGAATTCCGATATTCATAATTTTTTGATTATTATTTTTTGCGCGACGCTTTACACTATACTTTACAGCATACAACTGATATCACGTTACAGTTTATGCTCAAGAAACTTCTTTGCGAGTTCTAAACTTGCGAAGTCGTATTAAACAAAGAAGATTACTACATATTAGCAGGTGTGATCCACTAATTACACAATCCGCAAGTCTTCTTTGCACAAGCAGAGGACGATAGGTACCTTTCCCAAAGCCAATTCCCAACGTCTTCCCACTCCAGAACTTTTCGGCCCCATCGGCCATCCATTCTGCGAGCAATGTGCCCTGCCCATTGCCACTTCAGTCTGGCGATTCTTCGGGCTACGTCGGTAACCTTGGGTTCTTATGCGGATATCCTCATTACTGATTCGATCACGCAAGGAAACTCCGAGCATAGCCCTCCCTATTCCCCTTTGAGTGACTTTGAGCTTTCTGATGAGGCCCATGGTGAGGGACCACGTTTCGGTCCCGTATGTAATCACTGGCAACACACACTGGTCATAGACTTTCGTCTCGAGTTGAGACACTGTGGTAAGTTGGACGAGAAGATACCGCAAAACTTCCCGAACCCCGAAAATCCCGAATTGACCTCTTTCTCGAAGTTAGACCTACCCAACTGGACGGTCCAGTTGGGTAGGTCTGTCCCAGGTAGGCATAATCGTCCACAACTTCGAGTGTAGAGTCTCCGATCTTGATAGGAGTGGGTGTTACATGAACATTCAACATAACCTTGGTTTTGTCCATGATCATTTTAAGACCCACTCTTTCGGAAGCTCTACTGAGGTCATCGAGCATTGTACTGAGGTCTTCAATCGTCTCAGCTATGACCACTCTATCGTCGGCAAACCGAAGGTGACCTCTCCAATCTAGAACCTTGAAGACATCCTACAGTGCTGCGGTGAACAGTTTCGGAGATATGACGTCTCCCTGTCTCACACCGCGCTGCAGAAGGATAGGTTCCGAGGTCTGGTCCTGAAGTCGGACTGACATGTCACATGGGAGCGTTTTTTACAAACACCGCGATGTACCAGTAGTCGATTTGGCACCGTTGGAGTGACTGCAGGTGCAGTACAGCCCAAATCTCGATCGAATCGAAGGCTTTCTAGTAGTCTACAATAACGCTAAACAGAGAGGCAGGTTATACTCTTCGGTATTCCGTATAACCTGCCGCAGCGTATGTATGTGGTCTACGGTACTAAAGCCTTTTCGGAATATAATTAATTTGCTAGGACAAGTCGTCGGTATGTTTTGGGGTAGCCGGATCTCTTCCGGGGATTCTTAGCACCCCTTGCCACGCCGTTGCCTCGTCCGCTACCGTAGTCGAGGGTAGACGGGCTGCCGGGTACTAGGGGCCATTTTTGTCATGCGCTCTAATTTATTAGAGGGGGTTTGCCATAATCGCCACACTTGGCAGGCGGGTTGGCGATCGCAGTATGGTTGCTACAAAGGCACAGAGAACGCCGCTGCCCAACCTCTGGTCCCAGTCCCTTAGTCGCCTCTTACGACACCCACGGGAAGATATGGGATGGTGCTATTCTTTACATCCGACTTTATATCCGGTTTTAAAATGTTTAATTAGAGTAATAATTGAGAAAGATGACCAAATATGTTTAATTTGTTACTGAAAATCATTAAAAGGCTTATATAATTATAAATTTTGTTTGATTTGAAACAAACTTTAAAAAAATACCAGTTCCGGAACCAGTTCCGGAATTCCGGAATCAGATCTCCAGTATCGGAACTCAGTTCCGGAATTGAGAACCTTGCGATATTGCATGCCCTAATTTGAGGCGTTTTAAGGCATGAAAGCTCTTTGCTGAGATTTTAGAATCACTGTCTCTGTTTAGTATAGTTATCTGTGGCGTAGTTTGTTAAAAGCACGCGTGTTGGTAGGCCGTCTACAATCTGAACCTAAATCTGGTTTACTAAAGTCGCTTTTTGCGCAATTGTGTTAAAAAATATTTTTTTCTCTTCGGCATGTTTATATGGACAGATCTACGCGGTGGTCCAATTAGTGACATGCATTTATGTGTTCTTAGGTCATGAGGCTAGAGGCTTGGAAGTCGCGAGCTTTGGGGCACACGGAGATCAGCCGCGCCGTGTCCTTCGAAGACGATCTGGAGGAGGACGAGAAACTTAAACTAATTCTGCGACGCGAATCATCCACATCCCTCGACCTGTCGGCGATGTCGCGGAAACCTACGTAACGAATACTATCTACGTTATGGTAATCGTTGCCCCTGCTTGCAGTTCTCTACTCATTATTTATCGTGTTGTGATTCCTGACCCGACCACGACATGGAACGGAGATTTTACTATGGCACAAAATGAATAGGTAGTATTTAAACGAGTGACTGTAAATTTAAATTTTAAGTGACAAAAATAGTTAATTTGGGTCACAGAATTACTAAGTGAGCGACTGACTGCGAGCGAGCGACAAGAAATCAACAGAACGGTAACTTACAAACATTAATTTGAGTTACTTAAAATACAAAATGAGTAGCTTCATAATATTTAAGCGACCTAATATTTGTATGAGTGACAACGTTACATCCTGCATTTTTTTCAATATTTGACAAATGATATAATTATACTGAACGGCATTTTATCTTAAATGAAGTGTTTCCAATAGAAAAATCACTTTCTCTTTTTCTCTTCTTTCTTTTTTTTTCTTTCTTTCTTTTCTTTTTTTTTTGCTTTATAATGAGCAGAGCACACACACACACACACTTTTTTTCGAAAATGTTCGTATGAAATAACTATTTGAAGAAACACTATTAGCCTAGAAATTTAATTATTTAAAGGTAGGGGTAGGGGTTTAATTAAATAAAACAATGTATTCCGAAAAAATAAAGCAATAAATATTTACTTAAATCAAATGAAGAAAATAAAATAAGAAGCGTTGACTGAAGTCAACTACTTAATAAAAACAAGTAAGTACTTAGTTTTCATAATAATACAAAGGAACATTAATAGGTTATGAGGAGCCCTACTACTTATCGTCACTGGTAAATAAGTGCTGGCTTGGACTTAGCGGGACGGCCTTTTTTCCTTTTTTGCCCAATGGGTATCATTTTTGCTTCCAGAGGTGGTGTTGTTAGTTTGACCCGAATAGCTAGACCCAAGACGTGTTTGCATACATATTTATTGAAAAATTCGGGATAGTCACAAGAGCCTTTTTGCCAGTCCGAATTTGGCAGTCTGGTTTTTATACTCGTCAAAAGTTTGCCAGCGATCATTGTAGCTTAAATTTTTCGCATTATCGTTGTAAATCAAATATATTATATTTTTGGCAGAATCTTTATTTTTATGCCTTTCTTCGCCCCGACATAAGCTTTGGTCCATTGTCGAACATCTATAGTAAAAAATCAATCATAGTAAAAACATCTAACAATCTGTAGTTTTCATTTAAAAATGTTATCAAAATAAAAAACATAGGACCTCATAAAGAATATCAGTAACCAATAATCATTAATAAAGCAGCTTACAAAATGTTGCTCAATGTGAACTTTTTAGTAGTTCGCTATGTAAAACTTCAATTGGAAAAATCGTCTCTATTTTAATATTTAAGTTAGCCTTTGTGTATTTCTAGTCGCTCACTTAGTATTTTAAAATCTGAAATGGATTAATCATAATTTACTTTTTGTAAGCTCGTTCTGGATTTTATTACAATAAAAGTCGTTAATTTAGTTTATTTTTCGCTTACTCAAATTCATACCGCTCAAGTTATAAAAACAGTATATCATCATCAGTCGCTTAGTTATTTTTTATTCGCTCGTTTTATAATTCCCTTATATTAATTGTGGTTTATTGTGCCACTTATCCCAGGAATTTGTGCCTTGTGCTTTTTTAATAATAAGAGTACGATTGTGGTCGAGCTGGGATCACGGTTCCTGACCCGACCGCAACCAGATCTAATAAAATATCAATAGTGGGAAGTTACTGATTATACCAAAAATATGTGTCAAATTGTGCCTACCTTTTTCCGCGCTTAATTTTTACTAAATAACTGATATAAGTACTCAAATAAGGCACTTACGAAAAATGTATACCAACTAAGTATACCACGCGGCATATAAGTTGAACATGCGCAGTAGTCGAATTTTAGACGTCCCATACAAATCAAACAGAGAACCTGCGCAGAACGACGCCATTTTGTTTCAAGTTATTTGCCTAGGAGTCTACCCATATTTCAGCTTTAAAACTAAAGAAAAAATAGTCATACCTCGTTACGTAAGTAACAATAGTTGTACATAATGATAAGTGCATTTCCGTTAAGTAGTGATGATGATCATAGATCTAGAAAATATTATAAGCGACCATTACGCGTCCACATATCAAATTGAAATTAACAATGAATTTTGCGGTCCGTTGCAGCAAAAAACAAAACAAATTTCTAAGTACGGTACGACTCCTTATTGTTTTAGTTTTAAAGCTGAAATGTGGGTAGTTGGTATAGTTTTTTTGTAAGTGCCTATTTGAGTAATTATGTCAGTTATTTAGTAAAAATTAAGCGCGGAAAAAGGTAGGCACAATTTGACACATATTTTTGGTATAATCAGTAACTTCCCACTATTGATATTTTATTAGATCTGGTTGTGGTCGGGTCAGGAACCGTGATCCCCAGCCCGACCACAATCGTATTCTTATTACTCAAAAAGTACAAGGCACAAATTCCTGTGATAAGTGGCACAATAAAACACAATTAAAACAACCATTTTGTGCCAGAGTAAAATCTCCGTTCCATGTTGTGGTCGGGTCAGGGATCACAACACTATTTATCACCACAACTGGGCTTGTGATTTCTTCCTTTCTTGATCTTCTATTACTGTTCTGTAAACGTGTAAAGAACAGTTCACATGTCATTCTTCATATATACTCGCTTCTCGTATCACCAACAACTCGTAATGGCTACCATTGACCGCGGAATTCTCGATTTTTATTATAATATGTTATAATGTTTTACAGTAGTTGTGTTAGACATCTCTTTGAGCGATTATAATAGACTAAAAATAGTGAATATAGCTATAGATCAAAATACAATAATCTACATTGCTTAGAGTTCCTTAGACTGCTGCACTTATCCAGTATCGCGATGCCAACTACAATGTACGCGATGGACATCAAGATAGTGGGCATACTTTTAAGATGTCGTTTGAACTTTACGTCGAACACCTTTTTGAAAAGAATGTCCGTCATTTTGTATTGCACTCACATTGATGCACATTATTAGTAAGAGTAAGAATAATTTGTAATACGGTTGTAGTTGAGACATACAGGTAGTTTTATTATAATAGTTGTATTTTATAGTCTATTGATTATTGGGTAGAAAACTAATTCGTATAAGATCATCAGCTAACATTATATATTTAATGAATTCACGTAACATTAACTTTCTCACGCAAATTGGTAGCTTTGATCTACCTAAACCAAGCCTGAAGTACTGCTAATTGGCGGCAGTATCTATGTCTGAATTGGTGAGCCGTCATCGGCCTATTTACCGACCTTGTAAACATTAAGTAAAGTTAATTGTTGCTAACTGCTCCTGATTCCGATACATGCTGAATACACTTAAACTAGAATTATTGCAATGTTTTACTTGCAGAAATCAAAGAAAATACATCCTGGGGTAAGTAAAAGGGTCTGCAATTCTCTTATTTTAGTGTAGTCGAACACACAGAATCAGCGCTGAAAGCAACATCACAACGTATCTTCCAACTCACATTTGATACAAGTGTAGTGACAATTTCTTGACCGCGTGATACATACATCTTTCATCCAAACATTCAATGATTAAGTAACTTATTGAATTTGAAAATCTCTCATTTTTGACAAACATTCCAACTTGTTATTACTTATTATTTATAAATAAAATGAAAAGTATTTTAATTTGAGTAACCCTGCTGCCGCAGGCCGAGTTTTCTTATTTATTAATGATTTTAACTTAGTTATTTAAACGTCGAAAAGACGAATTCGATGTTGTTTTTTAGACGAAAAGACAGGGACGACAGTCTAGTATTGATGGCAATATTACGCGTACTTATTTTATAATGCTTACTTATTTTTTGTTAGTTTTTAAGTTCAAGTATTTTAATAAATCCATAATATGTATTAATTTATTATTGTAAAAATACTCAACATTATTTTAGACATTATGTTATTTAATTGACACAATGCCTTTGACGAGTATTATCATCGGCACGATTCTTGAGCGCTGACGCAAAAGTGAGTTATTTGGTCCCTTTGGTGGTATGAAGTGAGACGCGGGGCGGGGAAAGTGCAGTGATTGGCCCGTAGCGCATCGCGTCATAGCCGTCACTCGGGATTGGTTCTTTACTCCTGCAGCACTTACCTCACGACCAATAAATAATAAACGGGTGTGCGTTTTATTTGTCATAAAGTGTACGATGCGCACAGCGATCCCCACTCTTCCGCCGAGCGCTCAAGAACCGTGCCGGTAATTATACTATTTTAGGATCCCACATAAGAAAGTTTGAACCCCTAAGCTATGGAACATTCATCCATGCTATTGAATGAACTTGCAAATATATTGATTCAATACACAGGTCAATCGGTGAGGGGCTAAGAACTCACATAATTAATTTTAGGGAGCGAATAAAACTGCTTCTATAATATGAGCCTAGCTATTCATCAGTCAATTAAAATGTAATCTTATTTTACATCAATCTACATAGTTATATTCAATACGGATTACAGGCAGCGAGTTTAGATATAAGATTTTATTTTAAAAATACTAATGTAGGACATTAGGTAACTAGGGGACCTATAACCACATCATTCTACACGGTATGGTGTTTAGAAATACACTAACCGCAAACTACTCAAGTGCCCCTAAGAGCTGCAATGCCAATATGAGCACAAGAACATACAGCTAAATATTTTGTTACAAATGTCCCTAAATATGCACATTTATTTTATTTTTGTTAAAACAGATTTATAGGAGAAATATAATATATATCGAGTTTTTTTTTTCATGATTTACTGCAATACTATGCATGTTGTTCCAAATAATTCCTTAGTTTTATTTTAGTTATCGTTGTGATTAATATATTTTATGTGTTGTGTAACTATATTATTTAAATCAATGTATCGGCAGCTACCTATGACAATGATTACGTTCCGTGTTATGTACAACCACAAGGCACTTCATTTTATACTGGTAGAAACTAACATGAATGAAGTTTTTCTAAATAAGAGTTGAGTAATATTTTATTGGGATATCGTGTAATCACATGTAAAATATATTTCAGTTACTTACAATAGTTTTAATATAGATTACTGGTCTACTTACATAAATAATACATAATAATATATATATCCTGTAGTTTAAGATCCAGCTATATAGGTGAAACAAAAAACTCTGCAGGAAGCAATAAACAAAACATCGACTATAACAGGATGTATGTGTAGGAATAAAAATACCTACATTTTTTACTTTTATATCATTAAATACTAAAATATTTGTCTAGTAAATAGAATATAAACGCAGCTTCCTGAGATTGTGTTTGCTCAATGTCTTTCCTGCTTATAATACAATATAATTTAATTATAAAAATAGATGTGACCATCGCGGTTAAACTGTAAAATGCCTTATGATGTGAAATACTTAGTTATGTTTCCTTTACATTGATCATTGTGTTAACGCCGCAGTTATTTTTTGTAAAGTATTGACATGTTTTGTAAAATAATATTAATCCCTGTGTTCACGAATAGTCCATGAAACACCCGAGGGCTATGGCACCATGTTATCTTACTGACAACTAACATGGAGTGAATGCTTTCTGATCCCAATTTTTTACCTTTTACTCGTGACTTTGTGTATTTTCATATTGTGTATTGGAAAATAAATTGATAATCTTGTATTCAATTTTTTATTACAAATAAAGACTTGTAACTCAATTTATAGCAGTTTTCTTTACCTACAGTCTACGATCCCATCTATGGCCGACCTTCACTTCACTTAAAACATGAACTACCTACTGTAATTATTACAAATTGGTGCCTCGATGAAATTAAATCAAGACAAATTGAAGTGTGAATATCAACTGGCCTATTCATACCCACCAATCCTGTATGAGGAAAAAAACGCCCTAATGCCCTGGCACCTGTGTCCACTAACGTCGCACACAGGGGCGGCGTTTTCGTGTCACTGACTCTGGCAGGGCTACCATCACGGATTTTAATTTTGATAACACGAAAATTTTGTCGTTAATTTGTCGAAATTTGTCACCAAATATCAGAATCTGTCGTTCACTGGTTCAAAAGATATAAGGGTTTATAGGTGGCCCTGCTGGAGAATCTCCCCAGCAGAGCCAAACTTATATCTCAAAAACTAGGGCACCTAGCGAAGATCTGTTTTCTCCTAGATTTTGTCGCCAATAAGTCGCAATATGTCCCCAAGTTACAGATTTAGTCAGGTCTTAGTTTAGGAGATATAATTAGTTCAATTAGTTAGGTATAGTCCAAGAGCTAGATCGTAGAGTTCACAAAAATCATCTTCGCTAGGTGCCCTAGATTTTGAGATATAAATGTGGCCCTGCTGGGGAGACTCTCCAACAGGGCCACCTATAAACCCTTATATCTTTTGAACCACTGAACGATAAATTCTGATATAATTGGTGACAAATTTCGACAATGTGTTATCAAAATTAAAATCCGTGATGGTGGCCCTGCCCTGCCAGAGTCAGTGGCACATCGTTTTCGAAATTCCACGGAAATTCTTGCAATGTGCTCATTTTACATTGTAACGGGTGGTGGTAAATCATCAAATAACTCCTCCCGCTCTTGGGCAGAGCGGAAGGGAGTGTCAGACTTCTACAGACTAAAAACCACCCATGTACCTTCTTCGCCCCTGCGCCGAGGCCGCGTTATGCCTTTCGATAATCCGCAGCCCCGACGGGCATCGGCCCTTGCGGGCCCCTTCCATGTTGCTGACATCTCTTTGAGGCGCGCGTGGAACACGAACGCGCCGTCGACACGGTCTGTTGCCATCATAAGACGGCCGTACGGCGAGCTAGCCCATTACTCACCGTCCACAGGCCCGCGTCTACGGTGGCCGGAAGCCATCACGTGGCCCTCGACGCCCGGAGCGTCTCCAGCGGCGGCTGGGACTAAAGGTTCTTTCCCTCTCGCGTTTCGCCACCTCCTTCGCTAGCATCACTGCTTCGCAGAAGGAGGCGACGGCGTCCCATTCCTCCTTGCCCCGGACCATGGCTTAAAAATGTGGAACGCTTCACGATTTTGCGTGTCATCCTTGCGCAGGGGCCATGCTAATCTTCTCTGTAGGTATCGTTCCAATTTTAGTATGTGTACTGCCGAAGCCGAAGCAAGTACATTATGGTACCACTGTGCAGGTTTCCTCTACCAAATAAAAAACCACGTAAACCGGGCCAGCAACCAAGGAGTAATCGGTGCATGTACATACCTACATGACAAAAAAAAGGGTGCCGGTCGAATATACATATCATCATCTTCCTGCCCTCGTCCCATTCTATTTTGGGTTCGGCGCAAGAATTCTCCCCTGTCAGACGTCATGGCATCATTTACTCCTTTCTCTTTCATATCATTCCTCACACAATCCATCCGTCTTTTGTTTAGCCTTCTTCTCCCTCTCTTTAAGTACATCAACATTAATATCCATCACTTTTTCACTCAGATGCGTTTCAATCCTCCTCGTTACATGTCCATACCTTTACACACAGGGGCGGATCTTGAATTTGTGGGGCCCTGGGCTAATACTGCTTAGGGGCCCTACCTAATTACTCAACTAATTGCCATTTTGACAAGAAACTGTTTTCTGTAGTGATGTAGGTAGGTATATCTAATGTAATATACCTATGTTATGTACAGGAAGAAAATAGGAGACGTCATGGCATCATTTACTCCTTTCTCTTTCATATCATTCCTCACACAATCCATCCGTCTTTTGTTTAGCCTTCTTCTCCCTCTCTTTAAGTACATCAACATTAATATCCATCACTTTTTCACTCAGATGCGTTTAAATCCTCCTCGTTACATGTCCATACCTTTACACACAGGGGCGGATCTTGAATTTGTGGGGCCCTGGGCTAATACTGCTTAGGGGCCCTACCTAATTACTCAACTAATTGCCATTTTGACAACTGTTTTCTGTAGTGATGTAGGTAGGTATATCTAATGTAATATACCTATGTTATGTACAGGAAGAAAATAGGAAAGAAAAATATTTTATTTATTTATTAAAACAAGCGACAAGGAATTCCCCGTTCCGTTTGATAGATACGCACACGGGTTGATTGATCGCAGTGTTGCCAGCCTTATGATCGGATTTTTTTTAATTCTAGATAATTTTTATTATTGACAATATCGTCTATTGGTTTCAGTTCGGTTGGGGGCCCTCTGTATTCGCGGGGCCCTGGGCTGCAGCCCAAAAAGCCTTTAAGTAGATCCGCCCCTGTATACACAGACAACTTCCTTTAATTTTTTCTGTTATGTGCGCCACTTTCAAACTTCGTCTAATTAACTCATTCCTTACTTTATCCAATCTTGTTACTATACATCTTCATCTTTTTTACAGCCCAGCAATCGGATCCATACAGTACGACAAGTCTGCACGGACTTATTATCTATATTGTTAGGAATCAGAAGTGAAATACGTGATCAAAATAAACAATGTTTAATATCTTTTAAATTACACTTTTACAAAAATATCACGACAAACATTTTAAACAGTAATCAAATAGAAATAGCACTAGCAAAATGGAATAATCAGTACACGAACAAAAACATAAACCAAAAATAGCGAAGCACACGATAATAGTCGGGTAACAAGTCCTTTCCGAGCGCCGTCCAAGCAAAAAGTGACCGTTGCAACGCCGCTCGCCTCGTTTTATGAACTTCTGTCGGTTGCCGCACGTCGACCGTACGCTAACCGGACGGCTACTGGCTGATGGCGTGACTTTGAGCCAACACGGCCTCTCCTGACGCTCTGACGTCCTCGTCAGCTTCCAACAAGGCGGCTGAGTCTTCGCTGTCTCCTTGATAGCGTGTCTCACAACGCCAGTGAGGCGTGCTGGCACCGTGGAGTGCCGCACACAACTGCGCCTGTAGGGAGCGCTGGCACCGTGGAGTGCCGCACACAACTGCGCCTGTAGGGCGCGCTGGCACCGTGGAGTGCCGCACACAACTGCGCCTGTAGGGCGCGCTGGCACCGTGGAGTGCCGCACACAACTGCGCCTCTAGGGCGCGCTGGCGCCGTGGAGTGCCGCACACAACTGCGCCTGTAGGGCGCGCTGGCAGCGTGGAGTGCCACGCACAACTGCGCCTGTAGGGCGCGCTGGCACCGTGGAATGCCGCACACAACTGCGCCTGTAGGGCGCGCTGGCACCGTGGAGTGCCGCACACAACTGCGCCTGTAGGGCGCGCTGGCACCGTGGAGTGCCGCACACAACTGCGCCTCTAGGGCGCGCTGGCACCGTGGAGTGCCGCACACAACTGCGCCTGTAGGGCGCGCTGGCACCGTGGAGTGCCGCACACAACTGTGCCTGTAGGGCGCGCTGGCACCGTGGAGTGCCGCACACAACTGCGCCTGTAGGGCGCGCTGGCAGCGTGGAGTGCCGCACACAACTGCGCCTGTAGGGCGCGCTGGCACCGTGGAGCGACGCGCTTAACACGTCAGTAGCGCGCTAGCAGCCTGGAGAAACGCGCTTAACACGTCAGTAGGGCGCGCAGTCGGCCTGCAGCGAGGCGCTGAGCTTCAGCGAGGCGCTCGGCCTGCAGCGAGGCGCTCGGCCTGCAGCGAGGCGCTCGGCCTGCAGCGACGCGCTCAGCAACGCCAGTAAGGCGCGCTCGGCAACGCCAGTAGGGCGCGCTCGCACCCTGCAGTGACGTGCACGTTCACGGCGTCACTGTGGCAAAGCCCTGGCAACCACTGCTAAGGCCAAGCAGCGTTGCCGTTGCGTTGCATCCACGTCCACGTTGCGTTACTCTGCAAACAAACAAATTTACAACAGAATTTTGTTCCGCTCGATCACTCCTGACCAAACTTTAGTTCCATTGGGTGGCACCAAATTCGACTCTCATTAATTAAATCAAATGTACTGGAAATTATCGAAAATACAACACTCAACTACCTTGAGTCATATACCATAGTCGTTCACACCAACCTTAAAAATTCTATTGCAACAAAAACTGCTGAAATCATCGAGTAAAACCATTAACACCAAGGCTCTCTAACCGAGTAGTACAACAAGAGAGTAATCTCATTCACTAAGGAACATTCAAGTCGAGAATCAAATTCAAAGAAACATTCACCAAACAAAACTTGTCAGACAAGAATACCAAAGGCACATAGGGATGTATAAGCACATTTTTAGCATATCACACAGACTTCTTTCACAACACTGTAGGCATAGGCTCCAAGTTTGCATACCCCTCAGTGGCTGTTGACATAGGCACATTGTTAGCATATCACACAGACTTCCACACACACTGTAGGCATAGGCTCCAAGTTTGCATACCCCTCAGTGGCTGTTGACATAGGCACATTGTTAGCATATCACACAGACTTCCACACACACTGTAGGCATAGGCTCCAAGTTTGCATACCCCTCAGTGGCTGTTGACATAGGCACATTGTTAGCATATCACACAGACTTCCATACACACAGCTGAGGCCACGCGCTTGACCAAACCACACGTCCTTATGTAATGGTTACTCTGCAAAGAGACAAATCTACGACAGAATTTTTTTCCACTCGGTCACTCCTGACTAAACATCCATTAGGTCCCACTCTCGTTGATAAAATCAAACGTGGCTAAACTGGAAATTATCGAAAATACAACAATCAACCACCCTGGGTCATGTACCATTGTCGTTTAAATCAATCTTAAAAACATTAGTGCGTCAAAAAAAAAATGCCAGGTTCACAAAAATCATCGTGTAAAACCACAGATCTCTAACTGACTAGTAAACAAGTCGATCTCCCGTGTGTATCACCATTTGACTTCACACTACGGTCTTTCCAGACCCTGACCTCAACCAGAGCTAAACGCACAACATACAACAAACACACCCACTGTCTACTCGAGTTTCCTCAAAAATCTTCAATTTTAATCGGACTACGACTACACAATAATTACTGGTAATGTCTAACACAATACAGCCGATAGAATCTCTTAATTGGCTTACAACCACAACTTTACTTCATCAAAATCCTTATAAACATCAACTGATACGTAACTCATTGGCATCTTTCTTAGCCTATATTGTGTATTAGGCACCTTCTTTAATAAAGCAAAACTTATCAGACTTTACAGTGAACCTGATACGGCCTACGTCTTCACACGAAAACAAGTCAACTGATCATATTGCGTAGGGGTTTGCATTTACGCAGACCATGATTATTTGAGTTTGATGTGCGCCAACAACTGCACTTTTGGGTTTCAAATATACGGAAAACAAGACTTTTGACTGTATTTTGTTTAGCATCAGATACACCACAAATCACAACGTTGCCCCACACCAGGAATTTCTCCTGTATCGTGGGTACCTTCACAAATATTTAAACTCACATACACAAGTACCCGACTTTGAAAAAAAACTAACTAGGTCATACATACACTTGTACTCATAACGTCATTATAGCACAGTGACCATATCGACTTCACGCGGACACAATGACCGAAATTCGTGTTTAAAATGAGTCCACGTGCTGTTATTGGTCAACCAATCGTTAAGCGACGTATTAGCACCACCATGTAAATAACCACCAATGCGTCCGAGGCATTGCCAATCACCCCAGTGACCTTATAAACACACACATAACATCACGCCTGCAATCCCCGAAGGGTTAGGCAGAGGTACCCAGTATACCCACATTTCGCCAATTATGTTAAGACATAAGCTTAACCATAGGGGTGAGCCCATTGTCACCAACAGGGCACAAATCCAGAAAATAACACTTTGCCCGACCCGGGAATCGAACCCAGCACCTTCATGCTCAGTAGTCGCGCTTGCGACTACTAAATCAACGAAATATTAAAATGGTTCGATCTTACTTGTATCAGGAACGAAAGTAAACCAACAATCCTGTCCGGAGCGTCGCCTCAACCGCGAGAGCGGTTACACAGGACTTCGCGTCCTCACGCGGCTCCTACGACGATCTCGTTCGCGCTTGGAACGGCGATCGGATCCCGAAACTTGCTACGTACGTGACCTTCCACTCCGCTTATGGTGGCTACAAGATCGCTTAGAACGAGAGGCAGTAGTTTTTGAACGCGAACAACTCGATCTATCCATTGCCAACTACTACCCGCTTTTATCTAAAATTAAAAGCCTGAAAACTAGTTTTTAACTTGTGGGCGAAAAGATCTTTATCCCACTTCTGATGTTAGGAATCAGAAGTGAAATACGTGATCAAAATAAACAATGTTTAATATCTTTTAAATTACACTTTTACAAAAATATCACGACAAACATTTTAAACAGTAATCAAATAGAAATAGCACTAGCAAAATGGAATAATCAGTACACGAGCAAAAACATAAACCAAAAATAGCGAAGCACACGATAATAGTCGGGTAGCAAGTCCTGGCAAGTCCTTTCCGAGCGCCGTCCAAGCAAAAAGTGACCGTTGCAACGCCGCTCGCCTCGTTTTATGAACTTCTGTCGGTTGCCGCACGTCGACCGTACGCTAACCGGACGGCTACTGGCTGATGGCGTGACTTTGAGCCAACAATATCTATACTTTTAATAAATCTGTAGAGAGGTCAATTCGGTCCATGATATATATTTTCAAAATAACTATCAGGGGGTAATTAGTGATCGATACAATCATGATGCCAAAAATGCAACCAGTTAAATTTTTGTCTGTCTGTCTGTCTTCCTGTCTGTATGTTCCATAAAGAAACAAAAACTACTCGACGGATTTTAACGAAACTTGGTACAATTATTCTTCATAGGTACTTCTGGGGAGGAGTATACTTTTCATCACGCTACAATCAATAGAAGCAGAACAGTAAAGGGAAATGTTGGGAAAACGGGAGAAGTTGCTCCATTTTTTAAGCTTCCGTCGCGTGTGTAGCCTTAATGGTTAAAGCTACATAGAAATCATTTATGACAGAAATGTTTCATATAAAATTATCTAAAAAATATCCCACAACAGCATATGTCTATCTTTTATAGTTGACTCACAATAACACGTGTAACTCCCGATAGCTTAGCAGTTCGGAGCTTTCTGATTACATTTGTTTACTCTTACGTTTATAATACTCTCAATCATCCCTAATTAAAAGAAGTTAATATTATTACCTATTCAATAAAAAAAGAATCATAGTAATTGGTATAGGAACACCAAACTTATACATGAAATACGCTAATAAGCCATCGCGCCGTCGCGCGTGAAAACTGAATCATGGCCATAAGGATTATCTGTCTGTCTGTCTGTATGTTCCTTATAGAAACAAAAACTACTCGACGGACTTTAACGAAACTTGGTACAATTATTTTTCATACTCCTGGGGAGGTTATAGTATACTTTTCATCACGCTACAATCCATATTAGCAGAGCAGTGAAGGGAAATGTTGGGAAAACGGGAGAAGTTGCTCCATTTTTTAAGCGTCCGTCGCGTGTGCAGCCTTAATGGTAAAAGCTACATAGCAATCATTTATGACGGAAATGTTCTACATAAAATTATCTAAGTTGTTTCAATGACCTGTCGCCTTTTCATCCATCTTGAGTTCATCCAGTGCGTTATGTCCCGGTCTACTTCGCCATCACCCTGGACAACGGACCCGAGGTACCAGAAGATGGAGCAGAATCGGTACGGGCGTTCCGGCAAGAGATAGGCACAAGACTGGATAGACCACCGAAATCGGAAAACAAGTATTCCGTTTTGATTCTACTTCATTTTAGGCCGGTCGAATACATAACCGCCTCCTTTTAATGAAGTCGGTTTACCCAGTAGACTTGTCGAAAAAGTCTAGCTAATGTAAAAGTCATCTCTGTGTACAGCAGATGTTGTTTATATATAATATTTAGGAAGACTCAATTAAAAGAAATAGTTGTTAGTAAATTAATTTATTTCTCTATACTTATGATAAAGCACCGTCATACATTAGTAGTATGTCATTAACAGTCTACATAATTAGTTTTATTTAGATAATACAGGCACAAATTATTACAGTAATCGTTAAGATATAGATCAGGCACAAACACTTTTTCTTGTTAATAAGTTTTATAATAAATTGTTTGTAAAAAAAGTTCTCAGGCTATACTTTTGTACTTGGTGAACAGATTATACAAGACTCGAAGTGTTGATTTGAGGTCGAGATTCACAATATCTGGAAAATGAAACAATTTAATTAATAAAAGTAGCAAATGCTTGAACATTTCATGTGTAGTCAAATTATTTACCTTCAGGTCTTGCTTTTGGTTTGGCAAGTCCAACATCTTGCATGAGTTCAAAGGCAAAAGAAACATTATGAACTTTCTGGTCAAAATCTTCTGGGATCAGATGGAAGTCATATAAAGGCACAAAGAATCCCTCGAGCAGGCCCATCAGAAGGCATAAGTATACACCATCATGGAATTGGGTGTCCAAGTCCATCACTTCAAGATTGACTTTGCTCAAGTGTTTGTTAACAAAAGTAATGAGTGACTTCTTCACTACTTGCAGCTTATCAGGAGCATGATCAAACAAAGCATCAAATGCATCTCTTTCACATTTCATTCCCAGATCATCATAGGTGGTTGTTATGGTTTCAACAAATGTCCTGAAATAGTTATAAAGAATTAGTACAATACTAAACTATAACACAATACCTAACTCTACGGCAGTAAACTAATGTACCTATGCGACAGTTGGGTTGTAGCATCTTTCTTCACCACCACAACATTGACGCTCACATTTTCGGGCAGGCGGACGGGGGCGCGGAAGTGGCGCGCCAAAGCAACAAGTAAATGCAATATAGACACAACATTCTTAGAGTGGATGGAATCCACACTCCACTTAGCCACAGGTTTAGTAGTTCCGTAGAGAACCTGTAAACACCTTGCATGTGAATAATCTGATGCAAATAAATATATAAAGAGCTGTGACATTTTGATTCAATATAGAATAAGCATCTAAACTAAACATACCCGATTCACTGCTCTAAGTACTACAGCTAGTTTCTGCCGCTGCCCTTCCTCAGACTGTGTTACTTCTGGCACATCTAGTTTGGTCTTAGTCAACATCTCCAGGAGCTTTTGAAGTACTTGACCATCATATAAATCTTCACTGATGTCCTTGACAATAATTCTTTGAGTGGCAAGTTCATCATTGATCCAATCAATAAGTACTTGGACCAGTTCTTTGACTCTTGGGTCTTCAAGGGACCTAGGCTCAATAATGGCTCTTTCTTCATTGTCATCTATAAAATATTTTAATAGAAGTTATATTGTAGTTTTAAAAACATTAGGTATTACCGTATTAATTCAATATTACTTATTATCCTGTTTGTTACATTGCTTGGCAGGATAACTGCACCACACCTATATGAGTCATTGGTTCAAACAAGACAAAAAAAACAATGTTTGATAAGTAACATAGGTTTAAAGCGCTTATAAAAGTGACTGATTGAATATAACAAGGTGTGCAGGATAAAATTATGTTAACTATAATATTTACTCACTGCTGCATGAGTCACACAGCTAAGTTTAATAATAGTTAGAACATAATATTTCTTCATAGCCAATTATTTTAATGGAACTCAGAGCTGCAACTTACTTAAACTGTACTCTTCTGGAGGTATTTCTGGGGCAGTCGGGCTCCCTGGAGAATCAATGGCGAATTTGCCTTCAGCCTGCACATCTTGCACTGTGTGTTCAAACCAAATAAAAACATAAACACACAATACCAGTTTATCATCATCATCATCATTTCAGGCAAAAGACGTCCCTCCAATACCAGTTACTGATGGTTTATTACTCACATATTTCTAATGAATCATAAGGTTCGAGCCAGGAAAGGGTAAAAGAGATCCCATCATTGAACACACTGAGAGATATGTTGGGAAGTACTGGCAAAGACAATGTCAAAGCATAATACCTATGACCGATTACTCATTTCATACAAGGTTTATAAAATACCTTGATACCCACACAGTCACACAAAAATATTGAAAGAGCCTTTACGAATTGTTCTCTTATTTACCTTCTTTTATGCGCTTCTTGCGGCCTATAGTCCCAATTTTGTCCCAGAATGATTCTTCTTTATCCTCCTTTTTCGGCAATACTGGAGTACGAGGAGATTTCGGGCGTGGTGACGACATCTCAACCTACCTACATAATAAAAATAAGGTCACCATCAATGAACACATCTGAAGTAATTCTTAGCGAAATCGTAGTCAATTATGCTAAGTACAGAGAAACACGAGTGATACAATACAAGAAAATCATTAAAGTGACGATTACTAGCGTAAAAAGTGTACCTTTTATTTTTAACTCTGATGGAAGGAAGAAAAACAACACTCAAAGCAAAACCACAGATTATTGTGAACAAATGACAGCTAAAACTTACTGAGGTCTATTCTGCAAAATTATTATTCATTTAAACGTCACCTTGTCTTTGACTTTAAATACCTTTGAGCTTTAAATTACTAAATTACCACTGACTGACTGACTCACTGACAGAATTGTTCTCCCAGATGGTGGATGGGGAGGTGGGTATATTTTGACAGATTCGTAAACAACTAACTCTCGTGAGTATGGGAAAAGTCCCAAACTCCCCCTTTACCCCCCCCTTCTCCCCCCTCCCTATCGTATCTCGGAAACAAAGAGACTTTACGTGTTTTTTTTTTGGGATTCGTATAGAGGGGGCTCGGTAAAGTAAAAATCATTTTTCAAAGTGGCCCCCCTTTTCCCCCTTCTCCCCCCCTTTAGGCGGATCTCGGAAATAAAGAGATTTTACGTGTTTTTTTTTAGGGATTCGTATAGAGTAGGCTCGGGGAAGTAAAAACCATTTTTCAAATTTGACCCCCTTGCCCCCCTTCACCCCCCCCCCCCCCTTTAGGCGGATCTCGGAAGTTAAGAGACTTGGAACGAATTTTTTTTCAGATTCATATAGAGGGGCATTGCGTTAGTCGAAATCATTTTCAGAAACTCCCCCCTCTCCCCCCCTTCACCCCCCCCCCTCTTCACCTCTTTTTTACTCCTGAAAAAATTTTTGATTCTTACCTAAATCTATTTGAGGGGCGTTGAAATTTGTATACCCTCCCCTCCCCAACCTCCCCTAAAATTAAAAGGGCTGTAACTTCATAACGGTTAGAGATAGCCATTAGGTGTTTGAGCAAATATTATAGTAGGCGTCGAAACCTGTCCGGTGGTGGTACAGCGGTAAAGCGAAGGGGGGAGCGGGCGAGCGAAGCGAGCCGGCAACCCTCGTAGCGTAGGGATAATGTCATGATAGCTTTCCGGTGGTAGGTAGGTCCTGAGTGGAGCGAACCTGCGAGACCGAGTGGAGCGAAGGGGGGAGGTGGCGAGCGAAGCGAGCCGGCGACCTCCTTAGCGTAACGAAGGTTGAGTGGGTGAAGCGTAACTCAGGGGCGACGACAAGCAAACTTTAGGGTAATGTTTTTTTAGTGGTAGTAGGAGGTAGTAGGTAGGTAGTAGGTAGGTGGTAGGTAGTAGGTATGTGTAGGTAGGTGAAGGTAGGTGTAGGTAGGTAGTAGGTAGGTGTAGGTAGGTAGTAGGTAGGTGTAGGTAGGTAGTAGGTAGGTGTAGGTAGGTAGTAGGTAGGTAGTAGGTAGGTAGTAGGTAGGTAGTAGGTAGGTAGTAGGTAGGTAGTAGGTAGGTAGTAGGTAGGTAGTAGGTAGGTAGTAGGTAGGTAGTAGGTAGGTAGTAGGTAGGTAGTAGGTAGGTAGTAGGTAGGTAGTAGGTAGGTAGTAGGTAGGTAGTAGGTAGGTAGTAGGTAGGTAGTAGGTAGGTAGTAGGTAGGTAGTAGGTAGGTAGTAGGTAGGTAGTAGGTAGGTAGTAGGTAGGTAGTAGGTAGGTAGTAGGTAGGTAGTAGGTAGGTAGTAGGTAGGTAGTAGGTAGGTAGTAGGTAGGTAGTAGGTAGGTAGTAGGTAGGTAGTAGGTAGGTAGTAGGTAGGTAGTAGGTAGGTAGTAGGTAGGTAGTAGGTAGGTAGTAGGTAGGTAGTAGGTAGGTAGTAGGTAGGTAGTAGGTAGGTAGTAGGTAGGTAGTAGGTAGGTAGTAGGTAGGTAGTAGGTAGGTAGTAGGTAGGTAGTAGGTAGGTAGGTAGTAGGTAGGTAGTAGGTAGGTAGTAGGTAGGTAGTAGGTAGGTAGTAGGTAGGTAGTAGGTAGGTAGTAGGTAGGTAGTAGGTAGGTAGTAGGTAGGTAGTAGGTAGGTAGTAGGTAGGTAGTAGGTAGGTAGTAGGTAGGTAGTAGGTAGGTAGTAGGTAGGTAGTAGGTAGGTAGTAGGTAGGTAGTAGGTAGGTAGTAGGTAGGTAGTAGGTAGGTAGTAGGTAGGTAGTAGGTAGGTAGTAGGTAGGTAGTAGGTAGGTAGTAGGTAGGTAGTAGGTAGGTAGTAGGTAGGTAGTAGGTAGGTAGTAGGTAGGTAGTAGGTAGGTAGTAGGTAGGTAGTAGGTAGGTAGTAGGTAGGTAGTAGGTAGGTAGTAGGTAGGTAGTAGGTAGGTAGTAGGTAGGTAGTAGGTAGGTAGTAGGTAGGTAGTAGGTAGGTAGTAGGTAGGTAGTAGGTAGGTAGTAGGTAGGTAGTAGGTAGGTAGTAGGTAGGTAGTAGGTAGGTAGTAGGTAGGTAGTAGGTAGGTAGTAGGTAGGTAGTAGGTAGGTAGTAGGTAGGTAGTAGGTAGGTAGTAGGTAGGTAGTAGGTAGGTAGTAGGTAGGTAGTAGGTAGGTAGTAGGTAGGTAGTAGGTAGGTAGTAGGTAGGTAGTAGGTAGGTAGTAGGTAGGTAGTAGGTAGGTAGTAGGTAGGTAGTAGGTAGGTAGTAGGTAGGTAGTAGGTAGGTAGTAGGTAGGTAGTAGGTAGGTAGTAGGTAGGTAGTAGGTAGGTAGTAGGTAGGTAGTAGGTAGGTAGTAGGTAGGTAGTAGGTAGGTAGTAGACATGAGCGCCGCGCCGGCGCGCCGCCGCCGCCGTGATTCCCCCCGCGCCGCCGCCGCCGATCCTAGGCGCCGGCGCGTCGAGCAACCCCAGCGGCGGCATTCGGGCATTCAGTTTAAGGTTGATGTTCCAGGCCCATTCCAGGGTAGCCCGCGAAATTCAAATTTTCTTACGTTTTTAGCGATTTACAGGTCAGTGCTAGGTTGTATGTTAGTGAAAATATGATTTGCGGGTGTAAGACGTATGCAGAATGACCTTTTGATGAAATACTCATTCTTGACAGTTACATGAACTTGGAGGGTTGTAATGATGATTTTGATGATTATTATTCTGTAACTGCATACGTCTTACAGCCGCGAATCATATTTTCACTAACATACAACCTAGCACTGGCCTGCAAATCGCTAAAAACGTAAGAAAATTTGAATTTCGCGGGCTACCTTGCTTGAACATCCACCTTAAACAAACACGCTGACCGAACGCACGTCCGACTGAATGCTGACAGACTGTTTTAATTTTATTTTTGTTTTCTCGTTTAAAAATTATGTTGTCAAATCATTTGTCACGTCAAAAATTATACTAAATCTTAATTGTACGTAAATAATTGTTTTATTTCAATTAAGGTAGTTAAATGAAGGTCACGCCGCCGACGCCGCCGCCGCCGACTTAAAAAAATCGGCGCGCCGCCGCCAGAAGATTGGCCATCGGCGCTCATATCTAGTAGGTAGTAGGTAGGTAGTAGGTAGGTAGTAGGTAGGTAGTAGGTAGGTAGTAGGTAGGTAGTAGGTAGGTAGTAGGTAGGTAGTAGGTAGGTAGTAGGTAGGTAGTAGGTAGGTAGTAGGTAGGTAGTAGGTAGGTAGTAGGTAGGTAGTAGGTAGGTAGTAGGTAGGTAGTAGGTAGGTAGTAGGTAGGTAGTAGGTAGGTAGTAGGTAGGTAGTAGGTAGGTAGTAGGTAGGTAGTAGGTAGGTAGTAGGTAGGTAGTAGGTAGGTAGTAGGTAGGTAGTAGGTAGGTAGTAGGTAGGTAGTAGGTAGGTAGTAGGTAGGTAGTAGGTAGGTAGTAGGTAGGTAGTAGGTAGGTAGTAGGTAGGTAGTAGGTAGGTAGTAGGTAGGTAGTAGGTAGGTAGTAGGTAGGTAGTAGGTAGGTAGTAGGTAGGTAGTAGGTAGGTAGTAGGTAGGTAGTAGGTAGGTAGTAGGTAGGTAGTAGGTAGGTAGTAGGTAGGTAGTAGGTAGGTAGTAGGTAGGTAGTAGGTAGGTAGTAGGTAGGTAGTAGGTAGGTAGTAGGTAGGTAGTAGGTAGGTAGTAGGTAGGTAGTAGGTAGGTAGTAGGTAGGTAGTAGGTAGGTAGTAGGTAGGTAGTAGGTAGGTAGTAGGTAGGTAGTAGGTAGGTAGTAGGTAGGTAGTAGGTAGGTAGTAGGTAGGTAGTAGGTAGGTAGTAGGTAGGTAGTAGGTAGGTAGTAGGTAGGTAGTAGGTAGGTAGTAGGTAGGTAGTAGGTAGGTAGTAGGTAGGTAGTAGGTAGGTAGTAGGTAGGTAGTAGGTAGGTAGTAGGTAGGTAGTAGGTAGGTAGTAGGTAGGTAGTAGGTAGGTAGTAGGTAGGTAGTAGGTAGGTAGTAGGTAGGTAGTAGGTAGGTAGTAGGTAGGTAGTAGGTAGGTAGTAGGTAGGTAGTAGGTAGGTAGTAGGTAGGTAGTAGGTAGGTAGTAGGTAGGTAGTAGGTAGGTAGTAGGTAGGTAGTAGGTAGGTAGTAGGTAGGTAGTAGGTAGGTAGTAGGTAGGTAGTAGGTAGGTAGTAGGTAGGTAGTAGGTAGGTAGTAGGTAGGTAGTAGGTAGGTAGTAGGTAGGTAGTAGGTAGGTAGTAGGTAGGTAGTAGGTAGGTAGTAGGTAGGTAGTAGGTAGGTAGTAGGTAGGTAGTAGGTAGGTAGTAGGTAGGTAGTAGGTAGGTAGTAGGTAGGTAGTAGGTAGGTAGTAGGTAGGTAGTAGGTAGGTAGTAGGTAGGTAGTAGGTAGGTAGTAGGTAGGTAGTAGGTAGGTAGTAGGTAGGTAGGTAGTAGGTAGGTGTAGGTAGGTAGTAGGTAGGTGTAGGTAGGTGTAGGTAGGTGTAGGTAGGTGTAGGTAGGTGTAGGTAGGTGTAGGTAGGTGTAGGTAGGTGTAGGTAGGTGTAGGTAGGTGTAGGTAGGTGTAGGTAGGTGTAGGTAGGTGTAGGTAGGTGTAGGTAGGTGTAGGTAGGTAGTAGGTAGGTATAGGTAGGTAGTACCGCGAGCTGGATTGGAACATTTTTTTTTCAGATTCATTGAGAGGTGAAACTTAGAATCGAATTTTATCGTAATTTAAACTTGGTCAAACCTTAATAAAGTCTTCCCAATCTCTTTTTTTAAGTAGGTTAAAAATTGCACACATCATATTAATCTACATAGCGAATTTCGATCGTCCAAGATATCAAAGATTTTTGCAGTGTTTAAATTTGGTTACGACACAAAGCTTATTACTTTATGAATATTTTTATAAACAGTTAATATAATTTGTTAATCAATGACTTACTAATGACATTTGCCGTGAGTCAAAGGGTACTAGCAACTAGTAGCAGCACATACAGAAAATAGGTCTCGATCCCAACGTGATTATTGAGGCTGACAATGACAATCTCAAAGTATTCTTACTTAATTTATTTTTATTACCACGCCATTTTTTTATTAATACAATTTCCAGCCCTTTCCTTGTACCGTCACGAAAGCCTCATCATCTTCTGATGCGTCTTTCCAGGCATAGGCTACCAGACAATCAATTTATCAGATAGGCCATTTGGTCTATTTTATTCCTGACTACACGACGACGTGAACACGTGACATCTCATGCATTGCACGCATGAATCGAATTACCTTCTCTCATTGGTGTTACCGGCCCCAGTGACTCGTGGCGTCGCGTCGGTCTCGTTCTATCGTTGCAGTTGCTTTTTTCAAAAATACTAAGTAAGTACATATTATTTTACGTCCACATTACTTTGTGTAATTCACATAACTTTGTGTAATTTATTTCATCACCGCTGCAGCTGCTCTCAAAATGGTGAAGAAAAACATCGTGAGGAAACCGGCATCTCTTAGAACCAAAAATTCGAATACATGTGACATCTACCAATCCGCACTGGGCCCGCGTGGTAGATTATAGCCCATTCCCTCTCAAACAGAGGAGGCCTGTGTCCCCTCGCTAGAGTATATATGTTCTGTGCCTGTGTCCCAGCATTGTGAACATAATTCCGCAAACATTGTCGCAAAGACGATCACTCACTATGGTGCTGCCATAACTTCTACCAAAATATACCCAAAAATACTGACTGCCAGCAATATACCTGAAAATATACTGATGTTCGGAAAAATCGATGAAATATACTGAAAAAGTATTAAAATACTGAATCTGGTCACACTGATAGGCTGTTGATGATGATGATGATACCTACGTGTGCTTGTCACTGAACTCCTCAACGGCTGGACCGATTTTGATGAAATGACAATGTATTCAAGTTTAATCGAGAATGGTTTAGATTTACAATTGGACCCGGTGTCGTCTTGCCCGGACAGCAACGCCACCTGCGTTGCTGTCCGGGCAGGACGACATCTGCCAGGTCCGCTAGTTATCTACAGGCTCTACACTATCTACATCTACACTAAAAGAGGTTAGATTTGTATGTTTGTGTGTATTTTTGTAATGAATAAACTCAAAAACTACTACGCCGATTTAAAAAATTCTTTCACTATTAGAAAGCTACATTTACCCTGAGTAACATAGGCTACTTTTTATCCTTGTATTTCCACGGGAACGGAATCTACGCGGGTGAAACCGCGGGACGTTCGCTAGTATATCTAAAAAGATATTGCTTCAAACTAAACAGTTTTTTAGTGTAAATTATTGCAGAATAGTAGATTGTCTTTGGAAGACATTGTGTCACTTTTTGTGAATCTGTTACATACACTTACACACACACACATGACGTTTTGTAGTTGTTGACTTGTTGATATAGCTGTCTCTCAATTATATGTAATAATTGAAAATAAAAAAGTTCCTCCCTCCATTTGTACTCGATTACTAGTGCAATTGATTTTTCAACTAAGGGTGCGCTGAGATTGGTGGTTTATTATTTTGCTTAACATCCAGGTACTCGGGAGAAGTTCACGCTACTTGTGCGATATATAGGTTGGTGGAGTCATACCTAAAAATAGCTGCAAGATGTATTGCATCACAGTTACCGATTATCAGAATCATTTATTACCAGATACCTTAGTGTTTACTGAACATTTTACAGAAGACACAATGGAGAAAGGTTGGAATCCTCCACCATATGGCTGGGGCGCACATACGACTCAGCCACCGCCAGCTGCGCCACCGAGTTACTCCCAAGCTGTAGGGGGTGTTGGACCTTCCAGCCCTTATACTCCTCAGTACACACCATGTAAGTAATATTATTATAAAAACGTTAACATTATTAACACAAGGTGACCTATTCATACTTTATTTGAGGATGTGTTTAGACTGTTCCCATTATGAACACTGACCTTGTTAAAATATCTAAACTCCACCACAAATCTTCTAAAACTGTAACTGAGTATTAAGATTCTTAGTCAAATTATTTGTTTAACAAAACATAATTAATTAATTAAACGTACATAACTTATAATTATGTACGTTTACTATAATTATTATTGTTAAGATCTATAAGCCATCTATTTCATAATATTTCAACCTGTTCTAGCTTGAGGTGTAACATGCTGAAGCCACAGTAAAAACCTAATTTTTAAAATCCTGTTCACTATGTATAACCTTGATGCATTTAAAGTTAAATGTTAAAGTCGACTTTGATTACGTTGATATTATTATCAAAATAATAATACATGCAGATACAAACTTGTTATAGATAAAACCTTGTAGCTGTAAACATCACGGCTTACTGCTAATTAACATTCAGCTATTTATTAATGTGCGTTGTTATAATATGATTAGTATGAGTTGGTTGCTCACACTGACATTTTGTTTCCTTTTTGGTAGTTTTAAATTTATTGATTTAGGTACATACAGTAGAATCCCGATTATCCAAATCAAGTAACACCAGGGGAATTCCGTATAATCAAAGATCTGGATAATCAATTTCAAAGTAAAATCAAACAATGATTGAAAATAATAAAATTTTGCTGATTCTCTCCGCGTATACAAATGATCATTCCCGCTTAGCCCTAACTAAAAAAGATAAGAATGAAAAATTACATAATCATTATAAACAAGCTAAATTGTTTTGTGCCTTTTTCCAATAACCTTAAAACTTAAACTATAAATAAGGATACAATGGTTGCAAATGTGTTCTACAGCCTTGACCCATTAGTCAATGTCATATGAGACTTGAGAAACCTACTATGTAAACACTTTTTAACCAAACATGCATAATCTCATTTGTTTCGTCTTTATACAGTTTCAGAAATTGAAATTGCTGTTTATTTTTGTAATCATTGGTCTCAGAAAACAACTTCTACATGATAAATGTGTTTAGTAATGGGCCTCAAGCTACTCTGTGGATACTTACACTACTATACTTATTCAAAAATTAATATTATATGTCATAAAAAATGTTAATTTATATTAGATGTCTTTGCGAAGGCCACATACTGACTTGCCTTCATTTAAGTACCAACCTCCACACAAGAGATTTTGTGGTTTGGCATTGAACAAGATGATTCAACACTTGATAACATTGTTCAAGATATTACTCTAAAAACAATCCTGAAATCCTTTGTTCTAAAAATATTGTGACTAATTACTATGTTGTGCAAACAGCCTTTGTAGGTCCCTATGTGATGATGAGTTAATAATAGCGCTATTAACTCATCACATAGGGACAATATTCAAATAGATGAACTTGCAAGTCTGATACATTGAATTCAGAAACAACAGAAATTGGAACCCACTTCATGAATGAGTCTTTGAAAATTATTGATTTATTGAAAAACCGAACTGAAAGATATCTTGCTTTAAATTAATTGAACACTGAAAACTTGTACATATTAGAATTAGTAGTGGATTAATCTGAATGTTCTAACAGAAATGGATATATTTATTTCAGCATCTGGACCTTCCATAGTAACGACTGTGGTGCCTGTAGGTCCTCACCCGACTCACATGATCTGCCCCAGCTGCCACGCTGAGATAGATACAGCCACTCGGACAAAGCCAGGACTTATTGCTTATATATCTGGAGCCATCATATGTCTTTTGGGGTAAGTATTTCAATTATACAAAGTAGTTCAAGGTTATTATGCAATCGGGGCTGCAGGGTTGTTCTAAAGAGATGTCCGCGGCCCCGGACACAAAGGGCTAAGAAGGAACATTTTTTTTCAAGTACAAGTGTAGCACTTCCTTCCGTTCGGCTCAAAGCAGGAGGAAACATTTGATGATTTTCCAGCCTCCAAAAAAAAAGGTTATTATGAAAGGGAATCATAGTCAGTTGTAACAATATATTCTATCTGTTCAATAATTCTATGTTCTATTCAGATGGCAGATATAATGCCAATTGCACCATAATCTGCACATCTCACCCATACCTATATTATGCAGGGATATTAAAACAGTGTGGCTGTAAAAGATGTTAAAAATGTGACTTCTTTTCAGATGTTTTCTGGGATGCTGCCTCATCCCCTGCTGCATAGACAGCTGCATGGACGTGCATCACAAGTGCCCCAACTGCGGGGCTTATCTAGGCAGGTACCGACGATAAACATCCAACGACTACACTTGATGAAACCGCTACCTGATCGTAAATGGAACTTTCAAAGATCTGCATTGGAATCCTCCATAATACCCTGCCTATTTTTATTAAGCTTTTATTACACTTATTAATAATGATTAGATTATGTTCCCACATGAGAGAAAACTTGTACAATTCCTTCTTAATTTATTTAGTTGCTTTATTTAGAACCAGTAATTTATTGTCCCTAGTCAAAGGGTTTGCTACTACTTAGGAGCCATAGTTGATGTCAATTATTAGAAAGGGTGGCTGTCTTTATACAAGCTGATGACTACTAGAACCGGATTTCTAAATTAGGTTGTTGCTATACCCCAACTTGGGTCGCAGGCAGATAGTCATGTGAAAACTTAGATCTAATAAGGGATGGGGCCGGATTTTCTCGAGCTTAATTTATTTATACACTAAACTGCTGTTGTTTTATACCTATTTCATAATATTTTTTAGCATATGGGAATACAATCTGAATTGGTTGACTTAGTTAATGAAATTAATAATTTATCAGTTGACTCGTTTTTTTAGGATTTTTTTTAATAATCATATGAGAAAGCCATAATATAATGTATTTAAGAGTTTTTATTCAGTGCCAAAATGGTCTTCCTCATGGCACGAGAACATTACGCTATTATCACATAAACGACATATAGTATAATAATCAATAATTATGATAATATATGAAATCATTATAGCATCACTTTATAATTATTATAAAAAAATTAAAACATTTTTATTTTGGAACTCGAAAACTAAAAACAGATTTTGTATGTTAACTGTGGTAAAACTCTGTACTTGCAGTAGATTTTTGTGTACTCGAATGTATCGATCTTATTTCCCAGTATTAAAAATGTGTTCTGTCTTCTTTGTCATATTTAATGGCACTTATTTTGGTTAGTCTGACTGACCTGTTAGGATTACAAAAATGATTTATTATTATTTTATACTTTCCAGCTAATTCAATAACGTTGTGCCTCTATTTATATTAGTTCTTCTCAATGTATTAAGTGTACTTTAAAAAAATAGTTCTGATATATTAATTGATATTAGTAACTTATAATTTTAACGTAAATGAGGATATTTGTGTGTATCATAAGCCTGAAACGTACTATCGAACGCGACTTACGGTACAGCCTTGTCCAATTTAAGTGGCTGATGATTATTTCTTGACAATAATTCAAGTGCAAAATGTGAGCACGAAAGTCTATGACCAGTGTGTGTTGCCAGTGATTACATACGGGACCGAAACGTGGTCGCTCACAATGGGCCTCATCAGAAAGCTCAAAGTCACCCAAAGGGCAATGGAGAGGGCTATGCTCGGAGTTTCCTTGCGTGATCGAATCAGAAATGAGGACATCCGCTTGAGAACCAAGGTTACCGACGTAGCCCGAAGAATCGCCAGACTTAAGTGGCAATGGGCAGGGCACATTGCTCGCAGAACGGATGGCCGATCGAAAAGTTCTGGAATGGCGACCGCGAACCGGAAGACGTTGCGTTGGAAGGTCTCCCACTAGGTGGACCGATGACCTGGTCAAGGTTGCAGGAACCCGCTGGATGAGAGACGCACGGGACCGGTCAATGTGGCGACACCTGGGGGAGGCCTATGTCCAGCAGTGGACGTCTTTTGGCTGAAATGATGATGATGAAAATGTGAGCTGACTCAGACATCCGACGCTGAATGTCGAAGTCAAGCGCCCTACAAAATGTGACGTGATAGCTCAAAGTCACGGAGATACGGAGATACTTACTAGTCGTGAACAGCCAGCGACCTCGTCTGTTAGATTCAGGCTGCATGGTGAAGGAAAACCATTGTTACCAACCTTTTTAAAGTAATTGTAGGTTATTAAATAGTGATTTATAATAATTTTATTAAGATAATGATTGACAACTGTATGTGCAGCTTATCTTTTACAGCATACTACAAAGTTTTACGCGACTTGGCTTTGCACTGTTTTAGGTCAGTCATTTCAGAATGTTTATGTAATACATAATTAAACATTATGGCTTATCTAAAAACAACAAAAGATACACTTGAACTTGTCCCTAACAGACCACCATTAAAACAGGAATGTTGTTACCTGTACTGCCCACAGCATTTAGCCGTAATGGCAACATATTAGAATATGCATCCGTATCAATTTCTGTTGTATTTACATATTTACTCTATTCTATATGCGTAAATATTTAGGTAAGTAAATGTACAAGGAAATAATAATATCAATCAATACCCTAATTTGAAGATTCTTTTTACAAGTATTTTCAATTGTAGGTAATTAATATTATATACTTAAACCTGCAGGTATTTTACATTTTTATACATTTATAAAATATTTATAAACGAAACTTCGAAGTCTTATACCTATTATATTACTTATTTAAAAACTATTTTCTTACAAAATCATACCTATCATAGTTAAATATTTTTTTCTATGTATAATTTATTAATAAATAAGAAATATGGGCTGTCTTAACAGAAATAAATGTGTTATTAATGTCTATTATGTAGTATTATTGCATAGTAGTTACTAGAAACCTAACAATTAATCACTCGAAAGTGAGCAGGAAACGTATTACTTGCTTTGGTTCTCAAATATCATCAAGTAGGTGTACAAACTAACAAAATGAATGCACTCAGCTCTCGTGTGATGTCCGGTGTCCCGAACCATGAAACTTAACAATTATTATTGTTCTATGAGTTCCAAGTGGAATGCACTCAGCACTCGTGTGATGTCCGGTGTCCCGAACCATGAAACTTAACAATTATTATTGTTCTATGAGTTTCAAGTGGAATGCACTCAGCTCTCGTGTGATGTCCGGTGTCCCGAACCATGAAACTTAACAATTATTATTGTTCTATGAGTTCCAAGTGGAATGCACTCAGCTCTCGTGTGATGTCCGGTGTCCCGAACCATGAAACTTAACAATTATTATTGTTCTATGAGTTCCAAGTGGAATGCACTCGGCTCTCATGTGATGTCCGGTGTCCCGAACCATGAAACTTAACAATTATTATTGTTCTATGAGTTCCAAGTGTAAGTACTTAACTGTATGCATGCACTAGGAATACAATCTCATTGAAAAGGGGGGGGGGGGGGGCTCACGGCGGGAGGTCATACGCACTGTCGATATAATAGCAATAGGTACCTAATAAACCATCGATACTTGGACGAACGAGGGTTCGGCTCTGTCCACGAGAGATACCAGATACGTCCACATAATATTTTATTAAAGAATTATCCTCCAACTCCTAACCGTTGAGGAGTTGTACCTACCTTCCATCTCCATCATCAGCTCATCAACATGAAGTGATGACTACTATATGCCAATACTTGAAAATTGCAGGGTTGCCCTCGATTTCTCTGGGATGCCATCATCAGATCCAGATTTCCTTATCATGGTACCCTTGGGATATCTCCTTTTCAACAAAAAAAGAATTTTCTAAATGGGTTCAGGCGTCTTCGAGTCATCGGTGAATATATCTACATAAAAAAGGTTCCGACGAATTGAGGGGATTGTCTCCACCGATCCCGGCGATTTGATTTAACACGGATCCCGACGAGTTGAGAACCTCCTCTTTTTAAGTCGGTTAATGAAATTTACCTTCTATCATCCATCAGGTAAACCAAATGGCCTGAAAGAGTACAACTATCGGTCCATAAGTAGGTACCTACTTACGTATAATTTTGAAGGAATTTTTTTTTAACTCCTAACCAATGAGGAGTTGTACCTTCCATCATCAGCGCATCCACATGAGATTATGTTTATCAGACGCAAATGTTTGACCAGCTTCAGAAAATATATGGAAAACGGTGCCTATATTTAATTTTGAGGGTTGCCCTCGATTTCTCAAGGACCCCATCATCAGATCCTGACTTGGTGACAATGGGACCACCTCGGGAGGAATTCCTTGCAATATTATTAAATCAATAGGTACAATATTCAAGGTTTAATTTCCCAGACACACCTTTCTCCTTATGAGCCTACCAGACTCACGGGGTAGGGTGGTCGTCAGGTGGCAGACAGGGCCGCAGCCAGGAGTTTGGTTGGGCAAACACTAAACACCAATAGTGAGTGCCACCCACCACCCATGTGGCCAACTCGAAGAGGACAAATGGGAATAAATGTCTTTAAAAATAAAATACAAAGAAAGCGAAGGTATAATAACCAGTGAAAGGACTGTAGTTGTCCATTTCAAAGTGTAGGTAGATCGCTATGGAGTTGAATGAGCATGAAACTCCGTGGCACGGTAATATTATCATACAGTAGTTCGACTTCATACAAACGGACGAAGCGCGAGCTATGCCTACGCGCCTCGATTATGGCATGCGCCTGCTAAGCAGACAGTCGCGAGTTCGCGACTCGCGACGTATAGAGTATATGTGTTCTGTGGTCGCGACTGTGTCGCAGTGACGAACGGACGGTGTGTAGTTTTTTAACAATAAATGCGCGATGTTTTCTCTAAAAATAAGACAAGTACATATTTAATATGACGAGTGGGATATATTGTGTTGTTTTTGGTTTTATGAATTCGTTAATAACGTATCCAGAGATAACTTTTTTGTAATTACCTGGAAACTTTGAAAGATAAGACTATAAAATAATTTCACTTACTAGTAGGTAGGCATATAATGTGTGTCTTTTTAATGGATAAGTATTTCTTTATATGCCCCGAAAAAAAACATGTTTTTTTTAATTAAATATATCAATCAAAAATCAACACGCATGTTTATTGAACACTTTCTATTCAATTCACAAAGTATTTTATTTGTTTTAAAAAGTATATTTTACGATCACAAAACTAAATGGAAACACAAAGTAGGCACATGTAATTAAAATACCGGAGGCGGGCAGCCCTTTCGCATGTAATTTACGTACCGCGCGGCTATAGGCATTTATTACAAGGACACGGCCGAGTCACACTACTATAGATATTTATACTGTGTCCGTGGACAAATCTTACTCATCTCCTTTTTTTGTCCTTGTAGACCAGGGCCGAAGCCTTCAAATAATTATGGTAAAAAATGAAAAAAAATTACAGTAGGATGAAACCCATTAGAAAAGGAGGGGAATATGATCAAAATGAAAGGAAAAATAAATTACGGTCGATCCGAGTTCGGGAAGTGGGGGTGGGGGGGTTTTTAAGGGGGGAAAGCGGTTTATCTCGATTTCCGTCAAAACTACAGCTTGGCAAAAAAGAGTAGAAAATCCGGGGGGCGCCACTGTGCTGTTCATATGGCAACCCGTTGTGACCGTATCGCGTAACAACCTATCGTCTTGATACTTTTATTACTATTTTTTTATACTTAAAAATTATTTATTGAACCAGAATTTATTCTCCTCATGTAACTACCTAAAAATAAATATATGATATTAGCACTGTTTTTTAAATTTTCTGGGATTAAAAAAAGGCGTAGAAATAATTATTGTAATTTATTCTAATAAATCTTCCAACTCTTTTTTGGGACGACCTTTTCTATGTTTTCCGGGTGTAGAAAATACGCCTTTGTTTCGATCTCCTTCCAGGACGACTCTTCTTATGGTGCTTACTGATTTACCTAAAGTGAATAAATAAATATACATAAAAAAATGCATTTTGCTTGAATAAATAACAAATTAAAAATAATACATTTTTGGTACTGTAATTCTAATGATATAACAAACAGTTATCACCTTGAAATCACATTCAACAATAAAGTTATGTAGAAATCGAATTTAAATTCACATAGTGCACAGTACGCCACTCAAGTATCAACATTAATCTGACACGCTTTATCAAGGTAATGTCAGACAAAATGTAAACATAACCTATGTGCTCGATGATTATTGTTCAAAATTCCGCTTATTTCGTATGCAAGCAAGTCAAAACAGAATGGGGTTCATAAATTAACACTTAATTCATCTAAAAACAATAAAACAAACAGTTACATACCTGTCATTTCAGCGGTTCTTATGTAAACATCGTTGAGATCGGAGAGAATGGTTTTGGCCTCTTTTTCTGCCAAACATCGCCTATATACCTTATAAATTATCGCTCTGCCAGCACTTCGGATGGTTTTATTCATTTTGTATTACTCTACGTTGCTTTAATCACGTTTTTAGGGCACAATTATAAATTTAATAAACTTTCGAACTTTGTTTACACCAAACGTCATAAGTTTTTAATTGTTGCCAGCAAACAAAAAAATTAGTTCCGTTTCTAGACTTTTTTGCCAAGCTGTACAAGTCCTATGGAAAAAAGTTAAATGGCAAAGTAGTAGGTAATAAAAAGATCTAGGGGCCGTTCAAGTATTACGTAAGCACTATAGGGGGGCGGGGGGATCTTTGCTTTGCTTATTTTTGATGACATGGGGGGTGGGGGGTCTAGATCATGTTTACGTCAGTAGTAGTTGGTTACTTTTTACACATATGGCAACCCACACATTGTCTATGCTTGAAAACGAAACGTATTGTCGGGGATTATGTCAATAATATTGGTTTTAAATTAATGAATAAGTACGTGTCCTCACCTATGAGTATTTTCTTATTTAATAAAAAAAAAAAAACAATAAGTACATTATAAGAAAAATACATAGACCAATGTTTACGTAAGCATGGGGGGAGGGGTGAGAGCTTTGATTACTTTTGCTGACAAGGGGGGTGGGGGGGTAAATAATTGCAGTAAATCTGCTTACGTAATACTTGAACGGCCCCCTACAACTTTTGCATTTGCAATTTTTTCACATAACCTCAAAATTTAGGTGAAAAATTCAAAAAACCAAGTTTTTGGTTTTTTATTTTTATCTTTTTCAAAAAAAATTTTTTTCTACGAAATTTGGTGAAAACTTACTTCCCAAATACACTGTAATTTATTTGATTTAAAATATTTATTTTTCGGCTTATTTTAACATATTATCAAAAAAGCACCTTAAGGGGATAGAACCGATGTGGAAATCGCGGCCCATGATTAAAGTGATATACATGGATAGAGGACATATAGACGAACAAAAAATGTTCAGTAACACGGTACCCAAAGTGTCACGTTACCGAGATATTTGAAGTTAAAGATCGACAAATGAGTACAACGACAATCATACTTTTTTTTTTAAATAGCCTTTTTACGTGTTTAAGAAATAAATTGTATCCAAATAATAGTTCCCAGGTTGATTATTATCAATATACGCACAATAAAATCGCTTCGCATCGCGATGAAACATTATGTTATGTCAAAAAATAGTTTTCTCGTGCTCCTAGTAGTATGTAATGTATCTACTCTCTTTCAATAACCAGTAATAATAATAATAAACGCCTATAGACACGTAAAAGGTCTAATTTTTATGTGATCATTGTACACATATGTCAATCTTTACCTTCAAATATCTCGGTAACGTGACACTTTGGGTACCGTGTTACTGGACATTTTTTGTTCGTCTATATGTCCTCTATCCATACATACCACTTTTATCGTGGGCCGCGATTTCGAAAAAAAATCAAAATGGCGGTCGGTCGATATGCCAGCTTCCATACAAAAAAGTTCAAACCCCTTTTCAATCGAAAATTCTGACGTCAAAATGTCAGCTTTTTTCAAAAAGTTTGGGGGCTTTTTGTTCATTGAAATATCTACTTTCTGGTAGTGTAAAAAAAATATACATTACTATAGGAAATGTTCTCAGAAAATGCAAAAAATTGAAAAATACTCAAATTCGAAATTTTTTTTTTAATCATTATGTACAATTTTGAGGTATTTATTAAAATGTACACTTTAATTACTCAAAAAATGTAAGATTTCATGTTTTATTTATAAAACGAAAAAATTGCAAATTGAAATGTACTTCTATAATTAACAAACAAATAAGTTAATAAAGTTATAAGTAGGTCTTTACCTATGAAATTGGAGATTTGTATGAGAATTTTAAAATATAAAAATTTTGGTATTTTTTTATTTCAGCGAATCAAAGTACTGGCCCAAATGATCTATACAATTTTGCCATTTTGATGGCAGTTTGTTTATCCCTTTACTGTAGAAGTCTGCCGGACGGGAGGCGATGAAGTCAGCGAAAGCGTTTTGTACTGCCTCTCGGGTGTCGAATTTTTTACCACTTAAAAAAATGTCTAAATTTTGAAAAAAGTAGAAATCTGTTGGGGCAAGGTCCGGTGAGTACGGTGGGTGACGGAGAGCTTCCAGCTGTAACTCTTGTAGCTTTGCGATGCTCTTTCGTGAAGTGTGAGCTCGCGCGTTGTCGTGGAGAAGCAATGGGGAAGAACGATTGACTAGTCTTGGTTGTTGAATTGCGAGCTTCTCCATCATTGTTTGCAATTCTTTGCAATAGACATCTGCCGTCACTGTTGTGCCATTCGGTAAGAAGCTGTGGTGTACAAGTCTGGCACTGGTCCACCAGACAGTCACCATCATCTTCCTATGAGTAATCTTTTTTGTAGCGCTCTGATTAGGTGATGTACCCGGGTCCATCCTCTGAGACGAACGCTTACGGTTGTCGTACAGGATCCACTTTTCATCACAGGTAACAATTTGATTAAGAATTTCATCGTTTCTATGCCGATTCAGTAGTGCTATCCATGCTTCGACGCATAAATCTCGCTGTTGGTCGCTTTGTTCGCGTGGCACGCACTTATGTAGCTTTTTTATCTTTCCAATTTGACGCAAGTGCCTTAAAATGGTGTTTTGACACTAACGCTAAGGCCTGCAGTAAGTATAGAATAGTAATAGTAAGTATAGTATACTGCCTGCATAGAGATTAATTTTTTTTTTCGAATATGAGTATTTTTCAATTTTTTGCATTTTCTGAGAACATTTCCTATAGTAATGTATATTTTTTTTACACTATCAGAAAGAAGATAATTCAACGAACAAAAAGCCCCAATTTTTTTTGAAAAAAGCTGATATTTTGACGTCAGAATTTTCGATTGTAAATTAGGGTGCTTTTTTGATATTAAGTTAAAATAAGCCGAAAAAAGTTCCGTGTGGTGTCGGACGTAAAGAATAGCACCATCCCATATCTTCCCGTGGGTGTCGTAAGAGGCGACTAAGGGACTTACCAGAGAATGGGCAGCAGCGTTCTCTGTGTCTTTGTAACAACCATACTGCGATCGCCAACCCGCCTGCCAAGCGTGGCGATTTTGGCAAACCCCCCCAAAAATGCCTGGGGGAGGCCTATGTCCAGCAGTGGACGTCTTTTGGCTGAAATGATGATGATGATGAAGCCGAAAAAATAAATATTTTAAATCAAATAAAATTACAGTGTATTTGGGACATAATAAGGTAAGTTTTCACTAAATTTCGTTGAATTTTTTTTTTTTTGAAGAAGATAAAAATAAAAAACCAAAGACTTGGTTTTTTGAATTTTTCACCTAAATTTTGAGGTTATGTGAAAAAATTGCAAATACAAAAGTTGTAGATCTTTTTATTACCTACAACTTTGCCATTTAACTTTTTTCCATAGGACTTGGTAGTTTTGCCGGAAATCGAGATAAGCCGCTTTCCCCCCTCAAAACCCCCCCCACCCCCACTTCCCGAACTCGGATCGACCGTAATTTATTTTTCCTTTCATTTTGATCATATTCCCCTCCTTTTCTAATGGGTTTCATCCTACTGTAATTTTTTTTGGTTTCAAAAATTATCGACCGTCTATTGCTAATTTCGATAAAAGGATTTTATTTCACAAACTACCTTGACGCCAGAACTATGAAGAAGTTTAAGCCGTTGACTGTACCTACTTCAAAATTGAATATGATTAAACTCGACAAGGGAATATAAATCGAAGACTCGACGTAGGGGTAATAGCTAGAAGGAGCGAGACAAGGTTATCGGCTCGATCACGGCTCGATCGTAAAGGGAAATCTTATGTCCTGTGCCGCAGAAAGCACAGGGCCGATCAAAGTTATTTTTTTCTGTCTAGAACTTCCTTCTAGTCCTTCTTACTGATGCCATGCCTAGAACTGAGACATGAGTGTGGCACCTTCATTTAGATAACATCACTAAACCACTGGTCAAGCATTCGATTCGAGTTCCAATCATCGGTTATTCTATTTTAGCTTTAGCGGCTTGCTTTTTATTTTATTATCATGCAAAAATATTATAAAAGGTCTTAGGTTTTATGTATTAAATTAATTTGTAGCAATGAATAAAATTAGAATTTTTAAAATTAGTAATAGACAAATAATAATTAAAAAAGAATTGTCTACGGCAAGTTGTCAAAATCCAGCACCTGCTAAAGTGACAAGCTAAGCTTCAAACCATAGATGTTCGGTCGTTGTCGAAGATAAAATTATTTCTATTTCAAAGAAAATTTGAATTTTGATTATTTTTTTTTGTATTAGAAAACGTTACTGAGACAAAATGTCTTGGTTGTTTGGGTACAGTTCGAAGCCTCCTACACCACCCACTGATGTTCCGCCTGCCGATTCTGGGGGCGCTGGCGGTGCCGCACCCCCTAACCTATCTAAATCTGAAAAGAGAGCAATGGAGGCCTATCGCTTTGATTCTAGTGCTCTCGAAAGAGCTGCACAAGCAGCTAGAGAACTAGAAAAATCAAGTAAGTAGTTATGGTATGATATTTATCAATCACATTGCGCGCTATTGCATAAGCGACCGCTTAACCTTACAGCAGTTACAGCCCGCTCTAAGACCTACTTTTGAGATAAAAACAACATTTTGGGTGTTCAAATCTTCTCATTGAAACTCAAAAATCTTGTCTAGAAATGATAAGTTTATTGTTCTTGTTGTGTTCACAAAATTGCAGACATGAGTTTAATAGGGTTAGAATAGTTTTATTGTTCTCTAGATGAATTTCGTTAAAATATGAACCTCTAATCGAGAGCTAGAGCTTTTACATTGGTTTGCTAGTCTCTCTATTGGGCAGAAACTACACAGTTTAGATATGCACAGAAAATGTAAAGGTTTTTTAGGAGTCTTTGTAAATATAGTCACCTACATAATGCATATGACCTCCTAGGGCTGTCATTCAGCTGATTTAATTTATCACTTGTGTGATTGAATTTCTTTCGACTTGGATAAAGTAAATTAATACTACCGTCCTTTATCAATAAAGCCATTTGACCAAAATAGAGTTTTCGAGATTTCGAAAAACTAAAGTACATATATATATTTAATGAAGAAGTTTGGGTTAGGTGCTTTCAAGAGATGAAATCATCATAAATTCCATGACTTAAAAACCTACAAAGGTTTTATATTTCTGAGAAGATTATGACCTTTGCACTCTATCAATATATATTGTAAAGTAAAAATGTATCATTGTGAGAGAATAGCTTGGCTATGTTCTAGATTAACTCTTCATATGCCAAGAATAAAGACACGATTAAAAAGCCGTTGTCTCGCGTGGGTTACGTTCCGGCACACAAAGGGTTAAGAGAACAGTCTTTTGGTGTTCTAGTGAAAAAGAAAATAAGACTTCATCATGCACAATATACTTAGATAAATGACTCCAGTAATTTTCGAGAGATATTAATATTTACAATTGGATCTGCCATGAACACACAATGACTTGCTAAAACTTAGAAATAACTAGTATATTAATGTAGGTATTGAGGTACACTTATTGTACCTAACTACATAAATACTTTTATGGTCTACCTATCCAGAACATTCAAAGGAAGCATTGGAGCTTAGTAAGCTACAAGAAAGCACCAAACAGACGGAACAAATGGCAAAGATCAAAGAGTATGAAGCAGCTATAGAACAAGCCAAAGTGGAACAAAAGAGAATTGATTATGAAGAGCGCAGAAAAACACTACAGGTACGCTTTGTTATTGGAATCCTATTAGTATTAGAATACAAACAGAAGTAATATGCAGGGAAGGATGTATGTTGTTCAAGGAAGTAAGATGTGAATAATACCTCCCTAAGCGTTTTATTATGACCATTAGGAAATATAACTTGTTATGAATGCATTAAAGGTGCATTGAAAAATAATAATTTGTATAAAAAAATATGCTAATAAAATCATAATCATAACATTTAATTATCCACATGTTACTTCCATTATTGAAGTTAAGGTATTGGTAAGTATACTCTATTGATTTCAATCATAACATTAATTTAATAATTAATAAATTATGCAATCATAACATTAATTTATTACATTTTTAAATCTATAGGAAGAAACAAAACAACATCAGATGAGAGCGCAGTACCAGGATCAATTGGCTAAAAAGAGATATGAAGAACAATTGGTACAACAACAAAGATCTCAAGATGAAATTCTAAGAAAGTAGGTCATTACATGTCTCTAAACATAATGTTAAATAAAATAAAAATAACATATAAATTATTTATTAAGTTCTATGAAATGAGAATGACAGAATGCTCATTTCATCCAGTGCTTCCAATTTATTTGAGTTTGGTGTATCATGTCTTGTTCCATGTATAGATACATCTCTGTTCTTATTAGTGGTCATGTCAGTGGTCACTGTCTTTTCTTCCACACCGCTAAACTGAATTTATGCATATTGTGTATAACTTTTAGACAAGAAGAGAGTGTTGCTAAGCAAGAAGCTTTACGGCGTGCGACTATTGAGCATGAAATGGAGCTACGGGAGAAGAATAAGCTCAAAGCGATTGAGGCTGAAGCCAGAGCAAGAGCTAAAGCTGATCGTGAGAACCGGGACATCACACTGGAACAAATAAGATTGAAGGCAGCTGAGAACAGAACAACTATTCTTGAAAGTATTAAGTAAGTAACTAAGGGCTGTATTACAGATCCTTACTCAAGATATAACTGAATACTAAATCTATATTTTTTTTAATATTCAAGTTAGTGACATAATTAGAACTAAACATATCTAATTAATTAACAGGACAGCAGGGAGTGTAGTTGGTACTGGACTGAATGCTCTGGTTACTGATTGGGATAAGACATTAGCCGCAGCTGGTGGGTTATCTCTTGTGGCGCTTGGTGTATACTCTGCTAGAGGTGCCACATCTGTGGCTGCAAGGTTCATCGAAGCTCGCATTGGTATGAACTTATCAAATTGGAAAACCAAGATAGCACAAAGTAGTTCATAAAAGTTATGACATTTGATTCATTCACACTTTTCTCTATTTTCAGGCAAGCCTACCCTTGTCAATGAAACATCAAGATTCTCCATATTAGAAGCTGTTAAACATCCAATACTCACAGTTTCAAAAGCCGTAGCGAGCTTTAGAAAGCCTTCCGATGCGTTAGCTGGTGTTGTCTTAGCACCGACTCTTGAACGTCGACTGCGAGATATCGCTATTGCTACTAAAAATACGCGTTTAAATAAGGGATTCTATAGAAACCTGCTCATGTATGGACCTCCAGGAACTGGCAAAACTTTATTCTCTAAGGTCAGTGAATAGATATTGTTAATAGTATTGTGTAAAAAAGATTTTGTTACACAAATTACTTATGTTTTACAGAAACTGGCTAAACATTCTGGTATGGAGTATGCTATCCTCACTGGTGGTGATGTTGCACCCATGGGAAAAGATGCTGTGGCCGCAATTCATAAAGTATTTGATTGGGCCAATACCAGTAAAAAAGGTTAGTATAAAGCAAGTACAGTAACAACTAACACAAAGTGTTACAATATAAAGTCAAGTTTATAGCTTGTTCATTTGGTGAAATGTATGTATTTACAATATGATAATATTTCAAATTGACAGGAGTACTTCTCTTCATTGATGAAGCTGATGCATTCTTGAGGAAGCGCTCATCAGAAAGGATTAGTGAAGATTTAAGAGCAGCCCTCAATGCATTCCTGTACCGCACGTCTGACCAGAGCAACCGGATAATGTTGGTGCTTGCATCCAACACGCCTCAGCAATTCGATTCTGCTATTAACGATCGTCTCGACAAGATGATAGAATTTGGATTGCCCGGCCTCGAGGAGCGCGAACGTTTGATTCGTCTGTACTTTGATACCTTTGTTCTTAAACCAGCATCAGAAGGAAAAAGGTAAATTAAATTTAACAGAGTTTGGATTAATTTGGATACATGTAGCATTTGACACTAGGTATATGGAGTGAATAATTGTTTTGCAGACGGTTGAGTGTGGATCAGTTCGACTACAGTGAGCTGTGCACGACGCTGGCCGAGCGCACGGGCGGCATGTCGGGACGAGCGCTGTCCAAGCTGGGTGTGGCGTGGCAGGCGGCTGCGTATGCCTCGGACGACGGACGCCTCACGCAGCAAATGTGCATTGATATTTGTGATGATGCTGTGATGGATCATCGTCAGAAGGTATGTATACTACTACATATTTTACTTGGGATTAAAAATAACAGTTTCTCCATGTCCTATTCATTATTGTTTTGACGACGGAGTTCTAAAAGTTATCGCTATTTGTAGTACTTACATATTTCAATTTTTTGTCTTAGATGGAGTGGTTATCAAATGAAGAGAAATCACGCAGCATGATGCCATATCTCTTAGACTTACCGCCTTTGGATACTGAAAATGAGAATGCTGAAACAGTGGTGCAAGAAACAGTGAAGCAAGAAAAAGTGAGGCCTAAATCCAAAAATGCATTGAAAATGAAGAAGGATGATGTTGAAACGGAGAAGTGACACAGTGTTAACCCTGGTGACGTTGTAGATCTAGCTGAAAACAACATATGTTCTACTTCCAAAAGAAACAGAATAAACTGTGATACCAGGCAAAAGTTCAAGTATAATTGTAAAAAGTCCGACTTCAAAAAGTTTATTAATCTAAATGAGGGAGACATGGAGGTATTGCGGATATTATCGCAGAAGAAAAAAGCTAGCACAAGTCAGGAGTATGTCCCAGTTAGATTAGTAGAAAAAAATAATGGTTTGAAAAAGTAATTCTTATTCATGGTTCACATAGACTTATGAATAGTCCCATTGTTTTCAATGATGAAACACAATGGTTGAGCCTGAGGACTCCTATGTATGTGGTTTTTGGGTTGTCCCGATTTGCACAAAGACTACACTATGTTTAGAAATATGTACCAAGGAGGGCTAACTCAACTATTTTAAAGAAAGTTGTCTTGTAAAATTATGAATAAACCTAAATGTACAAACAGAATATAATAGTTCATAATAAAAAGCGGAATAAATGCTTCTGGTTGAAGGCACTTAGTAGGCCATAAAATGTGCATTTGATGTAGAATTAATTAGTATAATTCCTTAATATCTTGTATTGAATTGGAGTTAATGCTATGTAATGGTTATGCTTACGAGTGTGTGTTAACTTGTGTCTGCGATCTCGCAATATAACTCAAGTCTGCAAGCATTTTATTTGTGGGTTATCAGTTATCATATTAGTTAGTGGACTTAGTGGTGTGGTGAAATGATACAGTGTTATCGGCAAATGCATGAAATCTTTATTGAATATAATACACACAATATCTAATGTTTCTTCTTCATTACTTGAAAAGGTGAAATATGTTTATTTTCAGCAAAAAATCTTAAAATAATGATAATATAACTGTTTAGCTTATGCTAATAGATCAAGATTGTTTTTATCGTTTTAGTTACACTAGTAGTGCTTATTAGATTATTGTTAACAAAAAGAGTTGTTTCATTTAATAGCAATTTACCTAATATACCATAAAATCGTACAACTATAAGTTGATGTTTGGTACATTATTAGTATTACCCTATGTCAGTGCATTACCCTGCCTCACAATATACCCAGTCTGGTTATAAATAATTAAGTAATTACAATGTGATGGCATATCTGTTAATAAGCATATTAAGTAATTATTATCAGATATCCCAACAGATTCTCTCTTGGGAATGAACAAACATAAGACCATGTCACAGATACATAACATTTATTATCATAATTTGGTTGATAATAAAAAAAAAACATTGTCAATGAGCCTATAGGTTATGTAAAAGTCATGCTTCTTATTTCCATTTTAATTAGCTACAAATCCTATAGCCAGACCTTCCAGACTAGGTATACTCTACAGTGCAACTTCTCAAGTTACCTGGCACAATAAGATATCACTCCATGCCTTATTATAAAGACATCGATTATCATACATTTAGTTTCTAGTAACCACAAATATTACATAATTCATCTAAACAAATTAAGACAATTTTTTTAAAGCTTTATAGTTGTTCACTTAGCAAAAACTAAAATCAATCACAATTCCTCAAGTTGTACATGAGATTGTGACAAGAACTGTGCAAAGCTAGAGTAATAGACATTTTTAATTTGCCCTGACCTTAACTATTACAATAACAAATTGACTATAAAATACATTTAATAACGGAATAAAGCGTTTTGATGGATAGATAATAAGACTTAATTTAACACTGAATGTGGCTGTAAGTTGTCCACACCATCAAGCACTTTTAGCATTGTTATCAAATGTGCTTGAATTTGCTAGCTTACATACATTCTGACATCTTACAGCTTAGGCAAAATATTTTAAATATTATAATTTATAAACAGTGTATATTTTTGGTGTGCACCATTGTTCATAATAAATATTATGATAAGTTTACATTCATTACATTAAAGAACAAAATATTGTAGCTACCATTTAAAACAAGTTTACTTTAATTCATAATTTGAATGCAAATAATATATTACATTTTTACAAGTATTTAGCAAAAGAATTAGATACATTTATTTGGCCATAGACATGTATAATATTTATGACACAAACTACTCTACACAGAAAAGATAATTACTTAGTTAAATGCGGTTACTGACTCCTGTTGCCGAAGCAACAAGAGGTTGAGGCTGGTGCTGCTTCATCATCAACCACCACAACTTGTGACGTCCTGCTCACATCTGTTTGGGCGTTCTGTTCATACCTTTCAATCATTGTTCTAGTAAGATCGAGGAAGAGATCTTCCACACCTTGGTTCAATTTTGCTGATGTGTAAAAATGTTGAGCACCAACCATATTGGCATAGCTGAAATACAAAAATGCACCTTTTAATTATTATATCTTTCCTGTTTTTAAATTAATGCATTTTTTTTATTTGTTTTCATATTTATGCTGTCAGTCATTCCTGACTGTGATCGGATATGTGGAAAGAAGTTTAATGTTTATAAAGAAACAACAGCAGTGTCTAAATTCTATTTAAACAGGCAGTACAATATCAGCTTTCTTGAGTCTCTTAGTATGATCAATAGTTTATGTGAAAAGGGGTTCGGATGGTTGGTTAATCTATTTTTGTATTTCTCAAGCTAGTGCTGCGCTTCTAGAATCGTTGGGATTTCCAGGTGCTGATATGCAAATAAATGCAAACGTGAGTCCATCAAGTAATGAGGTAAAACATACCTTTCTGCTTCTTCCAGGGGAACAGTCCTTTCATGTTCTAAATCAATTTTATTTCCAGCAATGGTCAGAACAATATCAGATCCCAACATCTTTTTCAGTTCCTTCACCCAGTTCTTCACCTGTAATATAAACTCCATTTGTTACTCAATTTCACTTCAATGGAAGAAAATAATTATTATACCCTACTAACAGGTTATAATTTATTAAGTGGTAGCAACTCTTTAATTTGACAGGACACATAGATCTCTGATGTCCTATTGTGTGAAGTAAACACTGAAACGGGACCAAAGTGGTGTAAACATTCCCGTCGGGGGTGCGGGTTTTTCACAAGAGAAACCGCGGCCTCGACATAAAGGTCCAAGAAGGAACACGGGTGGTTTTTAGTCAGTAGAAGTCTGACACTCCCTTTCGCTCTGCCCAAGAGCGGGAGGGGTTATTTGATTTTCAAAACACTAAAAAATAAAAAAAGTGGTGTAAACATCAATGGTGTCTACACACCTTCGGTTTCAGTTTGTATTGTTCGCCGAATCCCTGAAAGACCTTCAATACATGCTGAAACAACTTTTTCATGCTTCTCTATAAGTTGGTTTAAGAATGAATATGTCCAAAACGAAGGCGATGTCAGGAATTTTGGATAACATTTGAGACAGAATCCTGTCTCAGCTGTTATGATTGGAAACAAGCTTCTGGAGATGGTTGATTATGTGTATCTGGAGCATATTCTATCTTTTGATAAGGAGCATACTAACAGAGAGTTTTCCAGGAGATTACAACTCGGATGGGTGGCATTTGGTATACTGAAACATATTTTTGGTTTATTCCCGGTCGTCCCCACTGGGTACGAAAACTTTACTATCCTTTTTTTTTTTTTATAAAAACGTTGCCCCACGCTAGGAATTTCTCCTGTATCGTGGGTGCGTTCATAAACATATAAACTCGCATACACAAATACCCAGACCCGAAACAACTATCTGCAGGCCATAGGTACACATATTTGTTCCGTGTGGGGATCGAACCCGCGACACGCAGCGCAGCAGTCCAATCGCTCAGCCACTGCGCCAACCGTGCCGTCAAATCCTTGTTTAAAATGAAAAAAAATAATATCTGCATGGTATTAGTAACGTACTTAGATAGATTCGTAATAACAATCGTCACAACTGGGGAGGAACAAAACTTTTTTTTCCCATTCGCACCCAGTGGGGACGACAAGGTGGGGTCGACCGGGAATAAACCATATTTTTCGGTCCAAAAAGTTCTCTCTATGCCTGATGTCACCCGCCTTTTCAACCAATTTGTTGAACCAACAATAACCTGCGGTGCCGAGACAGAGATATGGACGTTGGATGATCACAAAGGCGACTGTCCACTGAGTATGATTGATCCAAAGCGGAAGTGGAGCAATGCTCTGCATAAACTTTTTAGAACAAGTGCATAACAGCGCAAAACGCTGTCGCACGAGAGTAGGACATCGGAGATCGGGTGGTGCGGCTCAAGTGGACCTTCTTTTTTTTTTTTTTTTTTTGGTGGGTGGAAAGTCATCAAATGACCCCCCCCCCCCGCTCTTGGGCAGAGCGAAGGGGAGTGCCAGACTTCTACTGACTAAAAACCGAACCCATGTTCCTTCTTTGCCCTTGCGCCGAGGCCACGTCATCTAGTACAAAAATCAAGTGGACCTGGGCAGAACATCTGGCAAGACACGAAGGTAAAAAAAGAGAGGCCTAGCAATGGGTGATTACAGGTTGATATGAAGATGTCAGAAATACATCGCTTTGTTGCATAAATTTTATGACGTTACAATTTTATTGATAGATAAGATATATGTAATCAGATATTACCTTTCCAAAAGAATCTTCATCTGTGATGTCATATACGAGAATAGCTCCATTGGAATTACGATAGTATATCGGACCCAAAGCGTGGAACTTTTCTTGACCTGCTGTGTCCCAGATGGAAAGGTTAACACGTTTGCCATTGATGTTTAATCTCTTGTTCAAAAAGGTAGCCTGGAAAAAAAATAACTAGGTTGATACTGTCTTCTATGTCTAATTTTAAGTTATTTAACGTAACAGGGTACTTCAAACAAAATCATAATCTGCTTCCAAGGGTTATCTCGTTGCTACTGTTGTAACATGTTAAACCTGTACAATATGTAATTTTGCTATAACTGAAAAAACATGGGATGTAATTTATTCTGTTACATGTCATTCCTAGCCATTTTTTTTATTTTAAATGTCTTGGGTATAGTTACCACAAAGAAGGATCCTAAAACTTGCCTACACAATTGTTGTAGATGGAGATAGATCACTTGGATATTCTACCTAGCAACTTATAAACTTGTCTATATTTGTTCTGAATTAACTGAACATTCGGAAAGCAACATTTTATATTACAGCACTTATACTTTCATAAACCTACAAATCACAAGATAAAGTATAAACTATGAAACTGATAATTAGTTTGATGATAATTTCTATAAGAAGTTTTAATATGGTCATAGATTTTGAGTTGTATGTACCTGCAGCGTAGTTAAATGTTTTTCGTTGAATTTGTCTTCGATGTAACGCAGTAACAAAGATGTCTTTCCAACACACCCCTCCCCCAGTAGAACCACTTTGAAGTTGTGAGTTCCGCTCGGAGCGGTAGCCATTATAATGATTTAATAGATCCTTGGGTTGAAACCTTGAACTAACGCAAATTAAATTTGTAGCAGTGGTAAGAAATACGTAATAAACTGTACACAAGTAGCAGATAGCTATTTTACATCGCGATCAAACACAAAAGCTATTCTTAGATATTCTTCACAAATTATTCGATAGATTAATGTACCACGTTGTATTAAACGGTAAGATTCAGAAAACTTTCCAGTTTGTAGATTACAAAATCTATATTTTTCAACAAGTTTACGGTTTAGTGTCACAAGTGAACTAAAATTATTGACAATTTGACATACATGAAAGTGACAGCAGCTGATCAATTAATTGATCATAGACACGAACTGTTTTTTAAGAGCCCGAATTTAGGCCAGCCGCGCACGTTCGGTTTCCGAATTAGGTTATCAGGAATTCAGATTCGGAAACCTGAATGCTCTGCTTACATACAAAATGTTCAACAAGGCGCACACTATTCTTACTTTTTCCAGACGGAAAAAAACGTAACGTTCGGTTTGATGCGTTCGGACAGTCAGAACGGAAAAAACCTAATGACGTCATTCCGAACGCAGCGCTCGCGTACATTTTGGCTCGTCCGCCGTACACGCACGGAAATTTCAATTCAGACGAGTGGACGTCTATCGACCCGTCGTCGTTGGAAGTAACAAAATGTGTGAAGCCGAAAATTTAATTATGTTGGTAGAACAATACGAGCACCTATCCTAGCATTTGGGATATTTATAATCTGGACTATCACTTGAGAGACGTAATGCGCCTACCACACGCTCACACTTCCCCATGGGCTTACTTGCGCAAACTGGCTTGAACACGGACTTAAAAATTCAGTTAAAAAGTCGCGATCATACGTACGACGTAGGTTTGCCATTTTTTAAATGACATTTTTGATGTACGACAAAACGTACCTCATCGACCGACGACTTGCCTCGACTGCGGTGTGAGCACTGAACGCCTAACCACACGCACAGAAAAGTACGCGCAGGCCGGGCTCGCAGGTAAAATTTCTAGCAAGTCGAATATCGTTCAAGCCGCGCTCAGGCCGCGCCGTGGGGTTTGCGCGGGGCTTGCGCGTGATTCAGTTTTCCCAACCACACGCACGGTGTTCCGTGTTCAAGCCAGTTTGCGCAAGTAAGCCCATGGGGAAGTGTGAGCGTGTGCTGGCCACATACGTTCGGTTTTCGAATTAATTTTTCAGATCAGGAATTCAGACTCGGAATTCCGTGAGACTAGCGCAGACAGCGCTAGAGCAGCTGTCACTTAGTAGCATACACGTACCACGTGTATACAAAAAGAGCATGCCTGTGAATAAGCATGCTAGTTAATTGCAAGCCTGTATATTTTTCGTGCACGACGCATAAAACCTCTTTTTTGAAACGCATAAAAATTAGCACGAAAAATAAACCGGCTTGCGATTGAGTAGTATGCTTATTCACAAACATGGTCTTTTCAAATACACGTCGTGCTTCTTGTATGCTACTAAGTGACAACTGCTCGAAACTAGCACGCTTACGCAAGTAAGCCTGAAATACACATGCTACTAGAAAAGCATGCTTGCTTGCTACTGGGTAGTATTGTCATTTGTAGCATGCTTTCCGAGTGTGCACATTTGCTCTAAAGCACAGACCTCAAAACCATACTTTTTACGATCTTATTTCTTTTAGCACGTCTGAGTGACATTTTCTTAAGCCGCGTCCCCACAAGAGCCACGCGGCCGTGCCTCGTGCGTGAGTGTGGACGTGAGCGAGGCCTGAGCCGCGCGACCTAACAAGAACGTTTGGCCGCATCCCCACTTGGGCAGCGCGGCTCCGTGAGGCCGAGGAACGTTTCGGGTGACTTTAGAGGTGACGCGGCTTTACAGTCTTTTATTGGAGACACTGACAGTAAACATCAAAAAGGTGACAGCACGATAAAAAAACATAAAATAGTAAAACCAAAGAATATAAAAAAAGAGCGTCGTGCTAGCCGACTTACGATTAGGTAGCATGCCTTGAAACAAGCATACTATTTTCGTATACACGTGCTACTTGTATGCTACTAGGTGACAGCTGCTCGAAACTAGCATGATTTCGTGCTACTACGTAGCATGTGTATTCCAGCCTTTACGTTAGATTTTTGGTCTTTGCTAAAGGAAATAATATTCTTTTGAAACGTTTATTATAGCAATAACATGAAAATTACATATAATGTAACAAAATACTTCAACTTCAACTCTCTATTAATTCATGGCCTTTGTGGAAGAACAAAATACTTAATAAAACCTATTTTTTAAAAGATGTCAATCAAATTATACCTATTATTAAGTTATCATCAGATGAGTCGTTTCCGTCCGTATCATCATCGTTAATCTCGAAATGATACGACTCTTTGGTACCAATTAATTCCACTAGAAAAATCCACTAGCCACTAAAACCAATATTTGTCCGCTAAAAGGTAAGTCAAAACCACCAGATTTAGTGGAAAATCCACTAAGTTGGCAACACTGCCGCATAGGCGTGGAGTGGCAAGGCGGGCCGCGATCTGAGGAGCAAATGGCTGTACCACCCGCCGCCGAGTCCACTGTCATTAAAAGATACGCAATAGCCCTGCAGCAAGCTGAAGCTGCGGTGGGGAGCGTTAAACTAGAGATGAAACGGATATTCGGTAACTATCCGGCATCCGGCCCATCCGGCCTTGTTTTCACTATCCGGCCGGATACCGGATAGTAATACAGTATCCGGCCGGATACCGGATAGCAAAATTAAAAAAAAAAAATTGCCATTTAAATCAAAATATTGCCTGGCGATCGTGTTTTTGATGATGACATTTCTTGTTAATCTATCAGAATTCAAACATAAAATCACGACGACAAGTGATAAACAATGAAATAAACAACAAACGAACTGAGAAACAAACACAAACTGACACGCGCGACTCGAACGCCCCCGAGTCAACCTGATCTCCGCTTACGTGCGACCCGAATGCGCCTGAATATTTCCGATCTCGTTCACCGCGCCAATATTCAAATCAAACTGATCGCGTCAACGCAATAAAGGGCCGAATATCCGGCAGCCGGATATCCAGCGCTCCGGCCTAGTAGCTTGCCGAACATCCGGTATCCGGTATCCGGCCAAACTACTAGGTATCCGTTTCATCTCTAGTTTAACCATCTGCGACGATAAGCGCGCGGGGACCGCCGCGCCTGAGCCCCGCAGCGCCGCGCGTATGAACCGTTACAGTAACCATGCCTGCTGCATGCCTGTTGCATACCTACTTGCTGCATGTTTGCTGCATGCTTGCAGCATCCTTTATTATTGACGAACATACGATACTATAAATTATTATCTTAATTTTCACTTATTTTCAAAACAAACAACTGGGATATTATAATATGTACCTACCTTACACCACGAGAATAACAACAAGGCTAATAACGCATCTGTCATTAATTAATTATAACTCCTCTTAAACATAACATTACACTTCTCTCTGACGAGCAAAGTTTGTGTTTAGGGATACCTATGTTCCTACTTATTCAGTTTTACAAGGCGTGCCTTTATATTCGGAATTCTAATTAATCGGTACTTTAATAACAGGAATGATGTTTCGAAAATAATATTTACATCTCTCATATTCGGTAAGTAGGTCCTTCAAATGGGTCTTTTAGGTGACCAATTGGCGCTCTAGGGTAATAATGTAGCTAGAAAAGCCCTAGGGCGGTAAGTAATTAAAACAAACTTAACCACTATAAAAAGGCACGGTGGGTGGTAATCCAGCAAGGTGGCTGAAGGTTACATTGAAGATTCCATCTATACATATAATAAATCTGTAGAAAAAATATTTTTGGACATTGAAAATATTAAAAAAAGGAATTGTCAGGGTGTTAAAGTATAACCAACAGAACTCATTTCCAGCATTTTTAGAATTTTTGTCTGTTTATCTGTTTGTCTGTTTATCTGTTTGTCTGTTTCGATGACTAAGCATCACGTAAAATTTACGAAACTAATGTAGGTAACTTTTATACATAAATATTGTGCATAACTTGGGGTATTACTTAGTCTTTGTTTCATCGTAATCGGTGCTGTCTATCAAAAGATATTTGAATTTATAGTTTTCAAGAAGAACTTTATCAATATGATCATGAATGAGACATGCAGCGACATCTATTAAATGAATGTGGTACTTTTTAATAAATGCCTTCCAAAGATAACTTTAAAAATGTTATGATAGCGGTACTCTGTAGGTAAGAAGTCTAAATGGAACTGCTTTCAAAGTCTACATAGCCTACTAAACCCTATAGTGTGATTGATCGCTTTCCATGCATTCAATTTTAGCAGTTTATCTTCGTCTTCGATAGATGGCGTTGTTCATTTGTACGTACACAAAAAAGGGGAGGTTTTTTTAACACGAGTTTTTTTTTTCTTGCGAAGCCCATAATGTGGGGTGTCTTTAGATAGGTCTTTGAAAAAGATTGTTAGTTTGCTCAAACACTTTTTCGATTAACGAATCCTTCGTTTGTGAAATATTAAGATTTAAAATGCAAATTTTGTTAGACTCAAGTCAGGCCAACCTAAACCAACCGTTAGGGCTGCGGGTCCCGTCGTGGCTGCGGGTTGTTCGAAAGAGATTCCGCGCTCTCGGCACAAGGGCTAAGTGCGTGTTCACGTACGCGCGACGCGACGCGCGGCGCGACCTGCGACGCGACGAGCGGCGCGTCGTGCGATTTTTGTGTTCACGGACACGCGATGCGTGCAGCGGCAGATATCATCGCACGCGCAAACACAAACGTATGGCAATGTACTACGCTGTTCATACAGACGCGGGGCGGTGCCCGCGGCGGCGCCCGCGGCGACGGCCGCCGCGATTATCGCGGCGACTTTTCAAGCGGGTAGCAAAGCACGCGGCGTTCTCAATCAAACCGACTAGTTTTAGGTATTGCTGATAAAGTAGTGTTTTTGGGGTCGCTGATTACAAAAATGAGAATGAAAATCCAAGATGGCGCCGACGAAAATTTTTGGTTTTTCCGTCACGGGTGTCGTTTTAATGGTTTTCGGGGTCGCTGATTATGAAAATGAATTCAAAATGAAAATCCAAGATGGCGCCTAAGAAAATTTTTAGTTTTATCATCATGGGTGTGGTTTTCATGGTTTTTGGGGTCGCTGATTACGAAAATGAGGTCAAAATGAACATCCAAGATGGCGGCCAGGAAATTTTTGGTTTTTCCGTCATGGGTGTGGTTTTCATGGTTTTTGGGGTCGCTGATTACGAAAATGAGCTCAAAATTAAAATCCAAGATGGCGGCCAAGAAAATTTTTGGTTTTTCCGTCACGGGTGTCGTTTTAATGGTTTTCGGGGTCGCTGATTATGAAAATGAATTCAAAATGAAAATCCAAGATGGCGCCTAAGAAAATTTTTAGTTTTATCATCATGGGTGTGGTTTTCATGGTTTTTGGGGTCGCTGATTACGAAAATGAGGTCAAAATGAACATCCAAGATGGCGGCCAGGAAATTTTTGGTTTTTCCGTCATGGGTGTGGTTTTCATGGTTTTTGGGGTCGCTGATTACGAAAATGAGCTCAAAATTAAAATCCAAGATGGCGGCCAAGGAAATTTTTGGTTTTTCCGTCATGGGTGTCGTTTTCATGGTTTTTGGGGTCGCTGATTGCGAAAATGAGCTCAAAATTAAAATCCAAGATGGCGGCCAGGAAAATTTTAGGTTTTTCCGTCATGGGTGTCGTTTTCATGGTTTTAGGGGTCGCTGATTACGAAAATGAGGTCAAAATGAAAATCCAAGATGGCGGCCAGGGAAATTTTTGGTTTTTCCGTCATGGGTGTCATTTTAATGGTTTTCGGAGTCGCTGATTACAAAAATGAGGTCAAAATGAAAATTCAAGATGGCGGCCAGGGAAATTTTTGGTTTTTCCGTCATGGGTGTCATTTTCATGGTTTTCGGAGTCGCTGATTACGAAAATGAGCTCAAAATTAAAATCCAAGATGGCGGCTAGGAAAATTTTAGGTTTTTCCGTCATGGGTGTCGTTTAAATGGTTTTTGGGGTCGTTGATTACGAAAATGCAGTCAAAATGAAAATCCAAGATGGCGCCGAAAAAAATTTTTAGTTTTTCCATCATGGGTGTCGTTTATATGGTTTTCGGGGTCGCTGATTACGAAAATGCAGTCAAAATGAAAATCCAAGATGGCGGCCAAGGAAATTTTTGGTTTTTCCGTCATGGGTGTCGTTTTCATGGTTTTTGGGGTCGCTGATTGCGAAAATGAGCTCAAAATTAAAATCCAAGATGGCGGCCAGGAAAATTTTAGGTTTTTCCGTCATGGGTGTCGTTTTCATGGTTTTAGGGGTCGCTGATTACGAAAATGAGGTCAAAATGAAAATCCAAGATGGCGCCAAAAAAAATTTTTAGTTTTTCCGTCATGGCCGCCATCATCACCCATGACGAAAAAACCTAAAATTTTCCTGGCCGCCATCTTGAATTTTCATTTTGACTTCATTTTCGTAATCAGCGACCCCGAAAACCATATAAACGACACCCATGATGGAAAAACTAAAAATTTTTTTCAACGCCATCTTGGATTTTCATTTTGACCTCATTTTCGTAATCAGCGACCCCAAAAACCATGAAAACGACACCCATCACGGAAAAACCAAAAATTTTCCTAGCCGCCATCTTGGATTTTAATTTTGAGCTCATTTTCGTAATCAGCGACCCCAAAAACCATGAAAACCACACCCATGACGGAAAAACCAAAAATTTTCCTGGCTGCCATCTTGGATTTTCTATTTGACCTCATTTTCGTAATCAGCGACCCCAAAAACCATGAAAACGACACCCATGACGGAAAAACCTACAACTTTCCTAGCCGCCATCTTGGATTTTAATTTTGAGCTCATTTTCGTAATCAGCGACCCCAAAAACCATGAAAACCACACCCATGACGGAAAAACCTAAAACTTTCCTAGCCGCCATCTTGGATTTTAATTTTGAGCTCGTTTTCGTAATCAGCGACCCCAACCAAAAATTTTTCTGGACGCCATCTTGGATTTTCATTTTGAGACCATGAAAACGACACCAATGACGGAAAAACCAAAAATTTTCGTCGGCGCCATCTTTGATTTTCATCTTGACCTCATTTTCGTAATCAGCGACCCCAAAAACCATTAAAACGACACCCATGACGGAACAACCTAAAATTTTCCTAGCCGCCATCTTGGATTTAAATTTTGAGCTCATTTTCGTAATCAGCGACCCCAAAAACCATGAAAACCACACCCATGACGGAAAAACCAAAAAAATTCCTGGCCGCCATCTTGGATTTTCATTTTGATCTCATTTTCGTAATTAGCGACCCCAAAAACCATGAAAACCACACCCATGACGGAAAAACCAAAAATTTCCTTGGCCGCCATCTTTGATTTTAATTTTGAGCTCATTTTCGTAATCAGCGACCCAAATAACCATGAAAACCACACCCATGACGGAAAAACCAAAAATTTCCATGGCCGCCATCTTGGATTTTCATTTTGACCTCATTTTCGTAATCAGCGACTCCAAAAACCATGAAAACCACACCCATGACGGAAAAACCAAAAATTTTCCTGGCTGCCATCTTGGATTTTCTATTTGACCTCATTTTCGTAATCAGCGACCCCAAAAACCATTAAAACGACACCCATGACGGAACAACCTAAAATTTTCCTAGCCGCCATCTTGGATTTTAATTTTGAGCTCATTTTCGTAATCAGCGACCCCAAAAACCATGAAAACCACACCCATGACGGAAAAACCAAAAATTTCCTAGCCGCCATCTTGGATGTTCATTTTCACCTCATTTTCGTATTCAGCGACCCCAAAAACCATGAAAACCACACCCATGACGGAAAAACCAAAAAAAATCCTGGCTGCCATCTTGGATTTTCCTTTTGACCTCATTTTCGTAATCAGCGACCCCAAAAACCATGAAAACCACACCCATGACGGAAAAACCAAAAAAAAATCCTGGCCGCCATCTTGGATTTTCCTTTTGACCTCATTTTCGTAATCAGCGACCCCAAAAACCATGAAAACCACACCCATGACGGAAAAACCAAAAATTTCCTGGCCGCCATCTTGGATGTTCATTTTGACCTCATTTTCGTATTCAGCGACCCCAAAAACCATGAAAACCACACCCATGACGGAAAAACCAAAAAAAATCCTGGCCGCCATCTTTGATTTTCCTTTTGACCACATTTTCGTAATCAGCGACCCCAAAAACCATGAAAACCACACCCATGACGGAAAAACCAAAAATTTCCATGGCCGCCATCTTGGATTTTCATTTTGGCCTCATTTTCGTAATCAGCGACCCCAAAAACCATGAAAACGACACCCATGACGGAAAAACCAAAAATTTCCTTGGCCGCCATCTTGGATTTTAATTTTGTGCTCATTTTCGTAATCAGCGACCCCAAAAACCATGAAAACCACACCCATGACGGAAAAACCAAAAATTTCCTGGCCGCCATCTTGGATGTTCATTTTGACCTCATTTTCGTATTCAGCGACCCCAAAAACCATGAAAACCACACCCATGACGGAAAAACCAAAAATTTCCTGGCCGCCATCTTGGATGTTCATTTTGACCTCATTTTCGTATTCAGCGACCCCAAAAACCATGAAAACCACACCCATGACGGAAAAACCAAAAAAAATCCTGGCCGCCATCTTGGATTTTCCTTTTGACCTCATTTTCGTAATCAGCGACCCCAAAAACCATGAAAACCACACCCATGACGATAAAACCAAAAATTTTCCTGGCCGCCATCTTGGTCTTCATTTTGACCTCATTTTTTGTAATCAGCGACCCCGAAAACCATTTAAACGACTTACGACACCCATGATGGAAAAACTAAATTTTTTTTCGGCGCCATCTTGGATTTTCATTTTGAACTCATTTTCTTAATCAGCGACCCCGAAAACCATCAATCAGAAAAAAAGTTCCGTCGCGGGTATCGCTTCATCGAGAATTGCCGCTGCGTGCGTCGCCGCGATAATCGCCGCGGGCGCCGCCGCGATAATCGCCGCGGGCGCCGCCGCGGGCACCGCCTCAAATTCAAATAATCGCGTATAAAATCGCTTCTCCGTGAACGCACTCATACACCGCCATATGTTTGAATTTAATCGCCCATCGCGTCGCGCGTCGCGTCGCGCGTACGTGAACACGCACGAAGGAATATGGATGGTTTTTAGTCAGTAGAACCCCTCCCGCTTTGGGCAAAGCGGAACGGAGTGTCAGTCTTCTACTCTGTTTCAAATTTCATCAAGATCCGTTCGGCCGATCCATCTAAACTTTAGTAGGTAGGTATACATATAGTCTGTGCTTTGCATTACCCTCTCCTTTTTTTATACAGCGTCTGTAAGTTAACGCAGTGCAATGATTAATGTATTTTTTCATTAGTTGGGTTGAAAGTAGTACTTTTCAGCCCTAGGGTGAATCGCTTTCTACTGACAGCTGTCAAATTATTTGATGTATTTGGGAGCAAGCCTATTGCCATCAACCAATGTAATTAGGAGCAAGCCTATTGCCATCAACTGATGTAATTAGGGGCAACCCTATTGCCATCAACCGATGTAATTAGGAGCAAGCCTATTGCTATCAACCAATTTAATTAGGAGCAAGCCTATTGCCATCAACCGATGTAATTAGGGGCAACCCTATTGCCATCAACCAATCTAATTAGGAGCAAGCCTATTGCCATCAACCGATGTAATTAGGAGCAAGCCTATTGCCATCAACCAATCTAATTAGGAGCAAGCCTATTGCCATCAACCGATGTAATTAGGAGCAAGCCTATTGCCATCAACCGATGTAATTAGGGGCAACCCTATTGCCATCAACCGATGTAATTAGGAGCAAGCCTATTGTCATCAACCGATGTAATTAGGAGCAAGCCTATTGCCATCAACTAATCTAATTAGGAGCAAGCCTATTACCATCAATCGATGTAATTAGATGTAAAGCCTATTGCCATCCACCGATTTAGGTAATTGGGGGCAAGCCTATTCCCATCAATTTTCCTTGTATTCGTAATGAAAAGCACAGTGTTTACCTCGGGTTAAAGACTTATTTAGTCCCTCGAACTATTAGCGCCCTCGCTGCGCTCAGGCGCCAAACCCCGTCTCGGGACTAAATAAGTTCCTTTCACCCCTAAGGTAACAATGTACTATTGTCTAAGCGACGCATTTTAGTTTTCGACAACCACGCGAACGAAGTCGCGGGCACAGCTAGTACAAAATAAAAGTAAAATTACCAACCAAATAACAAAAACAATTCAGCTTTCAAAAAATGAAACATCTTTCTCAAGAGATGATCCGCAACCATCAACTTCTGCTGAAGAAAGCTTCATCCCGTCAGATTTTGTCCATGACCGACAAATATCACAATCTCAAACTATTAACATACCCAAAAAACACCTGTCCCTAAAATTTGAAAATTGTTCTCATTTCACTATAAATTTTAACTAATAAAAATGTTTTATTCTTGTAATGCCGGATTTTTTCTACTTACCTCACAATCGAGATGTAAAGCAGAGTAGTTAGCTCGGGTGTAAGCATCAATTGCACCCTCGAACTATAGGCGCCCTCGCTGCGCTCGTGCGCCTAAATATCTCGATGCCTTACAGCCCTTGGCTACTAATCTACTATTGTTCCTTTATAAATTGTGATTTGCGTTTTTTTAGTACTTTACAAATTTAAACGCAATTTATATTATTTTTCTATTAGGATCTATTTTCCTAAATGGTCAAAAGGCTTGTGATAGAAACTGAACTTCAAATAAAACAAATTTTGTTGATAACTCAGATCAACAAAAAAAACAACCGACTTCAAAAACACCAAAAAGTGAAAAATAAACTTCAGAAGAAAAATCAGCTTCTGAAGTCGGTAACATTTCTTTGCTTAATTTGGTTTTTTTGCCACCGACTTCAGAAGCTGATTTTTCTTCTGAAGTATATTTTTCACTTTTTGGTGTTTTTGAAGTCGGTTGTTTTTTTTTGCAAAAAGTTTTTTATTTTTTCATTTTTAGTTGTAATATCTTATAGAAATACTTACTATGACACCTAACCTTAGGTTAAGGAACCTTCAAGATTCCCTGATTATTGCTTTCAACTCCTAACCATTGAGGAGTAGTACCTTCTTGTATAGCGTCAGAAAAAGCACGAAACACGTAATACGTGCCTATGAAATTTGAGGGTTGCCCTCGATTTCTCTGGAATTCCATCACCAGGTCCTGTTTTCCATATCATGGTGGCCCTTGAAGTATCTCCGTTCTAATAAAAAAAGAATCATCAAAATTGGTTCACAAACGACGAAGTTATTCGCGATACACAAAATCAGGTAACATACCTACTTACATAAAAAAAAATTGTATTGTACACATCTGCATACCCCCTCAGAGCATACAGGCGTGATGTTACGTCATGATAATGTATATTCAGCAATTACGACAGATTTGCCGTCTATTTTTGAAGAGTTCCATTGTATATCTCCGAAGATCAGCTCCAGATCTTCACCAAATTAAAATAGGACAACCTCAGGAGTATACTCTTTTAAATAAAAAAAGAATTTTGAGAATCGGTCCACAAATGGGGGAGAAATCAGGTAACATACATAAAAAAAAAATACAATCACGAACATATTATAGAACCTCCTCCTTTTTTGAAGTCGGTTAAAAAAGGGTTTATCTATCAGCATTGCATATCGAAGGTTTCAAGTCCGTGCATTAACCGTTGAGGAGTTCTACCTATGTCATAACAATGTAATAGGTCTTTACGTAATTGGAGATTCTGTATCCGGCATTTTCAGATTTAATTATCTGTGGATTGGCGCGTAATTCGAAATTCAAGTAAATTTTATTCGAAAGACGTGTTAATTTAATTTCAAATTTAGTCATTTGTTTTTTGATACTTTTTTGTTTTTGTGACTTTTTGGTAGTTTTTGGCGCCATGGATAAACTACAAATTCGTACAATTTTCGAATATCAGTTCATACGTGGAAATACTGCTGCGCAAACAACACGAAACATTAACGACGTGTACGGACTTAACACTGCTTGCATAAACATGGTCCATTAATGGTTCAATCGTTTTCCATCTGGAAATTTTGAGTCGAAGAACGAGCCTCGCGGTTGGCCGGTAAACATTGTCGACAACGACGAATTGAAGGCGATAGTGGAAGCAGATCCAACTCAATCTAAGGCTGAGCTTACTGCAGGCCTTGGAGTTAGTGTCAAAACACCATTGAGGCACTTGCGTCAAATTGGAAAGATAAAAAATGTAGATAAGTGCGTGCCACGCGAACTAAGCGACCAACAGTGAGATTTACGCGTCGAAGCATGCATAGCACAGCACTACTGAATCGGCATAGAAACGATGAAATTCTTAATCAAATTGTTACCTGCGATGAAAAGTGGATCCTGTACGACAACCGTAAGCGTTCGTCTCAGTGGGTGGACCCGGGTACATCACCTAATCAGTGCGCTACAAAAAAGATTACTCATAGGAAGATGATGGTGACTGTCTGGTGAACCAGACTTGTACACCACAGCTTCTTACCGAATGGCACAACAGTGACGGCAGATGTCTATTGCCAAGAATTGCAAACAATGATGGAGAAGCTCGCAATTCAACAACCAAGACTAGTCAATCGTTCTTCCCCATTGCTTCTCCACGACAACGCGCGAGCTCACACTTCACGAAAGACCATCGCAAAGCTACAACAGTTACAGCTGGAAGCTCTCCGTCACCCACCGTACTCACCGGACGTTGCCCCAACAGATTTCTACTTTTTTCAAAATTTAGTCATTTTTTTAAGTGGTAAAAAATTCGACTCCCGAGAGGCAGTACAAAACGCTTTCGCTGACTTCATCGCCTCCCGTCCGGCAGACTTCTACAGTAAAGGGATAAACAAACTGCCATCAAAATGGCAAAATTGTATCAGATCATTTGGGCCAGTACTTTGATTAGCTGAAATAAAAAATTACCAAAATTTTTATATTTTAAAATTCTCATACAAATCTCCAATTTCACAGGTAAAGACCTAATATTTATTGTCACCAGAGTTCACCAGACCCAAAGGTGTGTGACTAATTTTAGCTCAATCGGTTGGGGTAAACTGGTTTAAAATGGAATTGATAGATTTGAGTATTTGACCATACCTAGTACCGCACAAGACAAGTTAAATATAAGGTGGTGGAAAAAATGGTATCAACTTATATTGCTGGTATCGTTAAAGTCAACAAGTTATATAAATAAATCACAAACCATTTAATATTTTTATGATATTGTTTTATAGTAAAAAGTTACTGGAAGTTAACAAAGTTTCAACATAGCTTAGGGAACGAAGGATTGCGTAAGATCTAGGCAATTTAAGACTAGGTCGGGGAGAGAGGCTTCAGTCATACTATGTCACAGATGTGTTATTCTTCCGGTTAACCATACCATTTATCCAGTTCATAACCTCAGCTATCATATTATTTACAAGGTTTAAGATGAAAGGAGTTGTAACTGTAGTAATACTGTAGTACGTTTTGTAGTGTTCCTTGGCGCGGTCTTCAATAACGTCGTGGCTCTTGTTCTGCTCGAAGTAGCCAATGTTACAAATGGCGGTAAAGCGTTTTTCTGTTTTTGTAGATATTTAATAAATAACCTCATCTCATGATTTCACGGTGCATCCTTTGTTAACTGATTTAAGATTTATAACTGCTTTATTATGAAATCTTTTTTGTCTTTTGGGTTAGTTAATGTTTTCATGGACTTCTGACCATTATGGAAGAATAATGCATAGTTTTTAAATCCTTTTTGTATTCTTTCTTCGGCAGATAAACGAACAGGATTCAATGAACGAAACCCTGAAGGATAAGGACCCATACTTGGTATAGCATCAGGAACATGCATTTTATTAGAAACTTGACGCCATGGAGTATTTCTAGCACGGTTTTGAACAGTAACAACTAGACCACCCGAACTACCCTTAATAGTAGACATATCCGTTGGACGAGTGAAATAAATATTAGTATGTATTTCTGAAAGAAACCTTGATGGAGATGAATATATTTTAGGAACTGGAAGAATTGTAGTGGAAATAGTATTAGTAGTTTGAGAGGGCTGTTTCATAAGGTGCCATTTACCTATTGAAGAATCATCAGAACTAGGTGAAGTCGAAGTAGTATTATCAGGAGAAGGGTATACAGCATAAGGAATGCTGGGATATGTTTCAGTTCGATAGTCTTCATATTTTAAAGACAAATTTCTTTTATGAACTGGAAGTATTGTAGTGTTAGTATAAGTTGGAGATGTTTCAGCTGGATACGTATAATCGTTTGAAGGAGGATATGTTGGAGAAGGATGTGGTGTAGTACTAGTTGTGTCAAGAGAAGGGGTCTGAAACGGAGTGCTGGTCATATCGTGCAATGTACTAATTACCGCATCGTCGTATCCGAGGTTTCTGACAGTTTCACTTATCCAATCAAGTGCAGGGGTTAGTGCAGTAAAGCTACGTTGAGGAAGTTTGCAACTGTCCTTTTCAGTGATGCCCATTATACCAAATATTCTGTCTTCTATTATTAATGGTACTCCTTGTTCTTTTCTTTCTCGACAAACCTGTATAGTCCGCTTTGTGACTATGTTGGATGCGCAAACGTAATATCCGAATGGTAGCTCAATATAACAACGTTGAACAACAGTTACTGCTAATCTCGGGTTATCAGCATCCATTATAGGAATCAGCGCTTTCAATCCAACGGCAGACTGATAATCTAGAGCACTCAATTTCATAAGCTTTCTTTTCCTTTCATCTTGTAAAGTAACAACTAACGCGATATCGTTTCGTGCAATGAAATCGTTTCCATGAACATAGTTCTTGTAATGTGGGTGAATGACAGATCGTATAATAGGCGATTTACCGACATATTCACATTTTTCACCGCAATAAGAGGTAGTCAGAACAACATTGGGTAAAATAAATGTTCCTATACAACCCTGGATCGGTTTATATCTGTCGCTTTCACAAGTGAGACGTTCTAAACTTGTTATAGAAATACTTCTAATGCACACGACATCAAATAAAAATATTGTATAAAGTTGCATAAGTTCGTGCAACATTGTGTTAAAATAAAAATAAATGTAATAATAATAAAATAAATACTCAAATCAACTCATCAACAATAAATGCACCAAACAAAAATGTAACTCTCTCTATCATTATTGGACCAATGTTTCGAATGTAAACTTTTACTTTTAATTGTCAATATTTTTATTAAATGCTTATCTCATATTATTATTGTGTTAATTTTTTCGCAAATGGTACGAAAAGTAGAGTATTTTCCTCGGTGATAAAGCTGTCTTAGTCTTGGGTGAACTTAAATCCCTCGCTACACTCAGGACTCGTCTTAAATCCCTCGCTTCGCTCGTGATTTAAGTTTTATACACCCTCGCTACGCTCGGGAGTAAACCTCGGGTCCTTCGTTCCGCTCGCGATTTAAATCGTCACCCGCGACAGAAGACACTGCTTTATCCCCTTGGTTAATAATCTACTAATTCGTCTCCACTCCATACCTTGTCCTACCGGCTTACTTCGGTCTTAAAATTATTATTGCTTTTTATAACTGCATTGTAAAAACAACTTTAAGGAATCTGCGTAAGGTTGAATTTGCAAAAAAATATGTTTATAGTGTAACGATAACTACTTATGTAGTAGTGCGTGTATTGGTGAGTGTTTGGCGACAGCTTCGACTGTTTGTTTTGTTCGTGACTGTGCATCTAGGGTTATAATAAATCAATGGTGTAGATAGATTTTTAAAGAAGGCGCAAAATAAAATAAAAATACGTTGATCCATATATTCAATTACGAGTAGGTAACTGTAGTAGTTGGTAAGTTGTGAGGCGGTGGTTTACATTCACAATTCAAAAAACATTGATTTTGTTTCGATTTACCTTGCAATTTATCGCACAAAGTTATTGGAAGTTTACAACATCTACGCAGAAACAATCCCATTAGACTCGTTTACGTAAGATCTAAGAAATTAAGATTAGGGCGGTAAACGGCAGTTGCTGATGTGAATGCTTCTGTCGTTGTTGAACTAACTATATAAAACAGAGATGTTTGGTTTTTCAGTTTATCTCTCACCATAACATTGAACCAATCCATAACATTGGTTGTTTTATTATTTTCAAGAACTTTGTTGAAAGGAGTTCGAACTGCAGTATGTTTTGTAGTCTTCTTTTCCATAGAAGAGTTCAATAATGTCGTGACTATTGTTCTGCTTGAGGTAGCCAACGGTACAAATGTTATGGCGGTCATACGTTCTACTGATTTTGTAGTTAAAACCTTGCGTGTTCTCATCAATGCATTTTTAAATTCCATACTGTTGTTTCGATTCACTTTTTGTATTACTAAATCTTCTTTATCTTTGGCGACATTCAATATTTTTATTGACTGATGAGCTTTATGAAAGTAATCTATTGCATTCTTTGCTTTGGGATAAGGATGCCTCGGTACGGTTCCAGTAACGTAAGGATGACGCCTTGGAGCAGGCCGAACACGTTGTGAAAGGTACATTACCTGACCCTCTAGGAGAGTCCCAATAGTATGATTAGGATAAAAAGTAGAACGAGGAGGATACGTTGGATGACTAACCGTCAGATTAGGGGGAAATATAGAACGAGGAGGGCGTGTTGGTCGAGTAATATTCAGGTTTGGAAGAAGTTTATACCGAGGCGGGAATGTTAGATGACTAACTGTCAGATTGGGGTGCAATGTAGAACTAGGAGGGCGTGTTAATCGACTAACATTCAGGTTTGGATGAATTTTATAAAGAGGTGGGGAAGTTAGACGACTAACAGTCAGACTATTGTGTAATATAAAACTGAGAGGGCTTGTTAGTCGACTAACATTAAGGTTTGGATGAATTTTATAACGAGGTGGGAACGTTAGACGACTAACTGTCAGATTAGGGTGAAATATAGAACTGGGAGGCCGTGTTAGTCGACTAACTGTCAGATTAGGGTGAAATATAGAACTGGGAGGCCGTGTTAGTCGACTAACATTAAGGTTTGGATGAATTTTATGACGAGGTGGGAACGTTAGACGACTATCTGTCAGATTAGGGTGAAAAATAGAACTGGGAGGTAGTGTTAGTCGACTAACATTCAGGTTTGTATGAAGTTTATAAAGAGGTGGAAACGTTAGACGACTAACCGTTAGATTAGGGGGGAAAATGGAACGAAGGATAAATGTTGGTCGAGTAACAGTACGTTTTACTGATTCTGTAGATAATATCATGCGTGTTCTAATGAATGCATTTTTCGATTTCATACTGTTGTTCCGATTAACATCTTGTAATACAAAATCTTTTTCGTCATTGGCGACATTCAATATTTTCATTGACTGGTGAGATTTATGAAAGTAATCTATTGCATTATTTGCTTTATGATAAGGATGCCTTGGTTTGGTTCCAGTAAAGTTAGGATGATCAGGTATAGGGCGCCTTGGATCAAGCCGTGCATGCTGTGGATGGTAAAACGCCAGACGCTTTAGAGGACTCCCAACAGTAAGGTTATGACGAAAACTAGGACGAGGAGGATATGTTGGACGACTAACCGTCAGATTAGGGGGAAATATAGAACGTGATAAGTGTGTTGGTTGACTAACATTTAGGTTTGGATAAAGTTTGTAACGAGCCGGGAACGTAAAATGACTAATCGTAAGATTAGTGGGAAATGGGTGTTTCGGTCGATTAACATTCAGGTTTAGATGAAGTTTATGACGAGGCGGGAACGTTAGACGACTTTCCGTCAAATTAGGGGGAAATATAGAACGAGATGGGTGTGTTAGTCGACTAACATTGAGGTTTGGATAAAGTTTGTAACGAGGCGGTAACGTTACACGACTAACCGTCAGAATAAGGGGAAATTTAGAACGAAGGTTAAATGTTGGTCGAGTAACAATACTTATTACTGATTTTGTAGATGAAACCTTGCGTGTTGCGTTTATAAATTTCATACTGTTGTTCCGATTAACATCACGTATTATAAAATCTTCTTTTTCTTTAGCGATATTCAACAACATGTTTATTGAGTGATGAGCTTTTTGAAAGTAACTTTTTGCATGACTAAATTTAGGATAGCGACGCCTTGGTTTGTCTCCCATTACGTAAGAACTATCAAGTATAGAATCTGGAGAGGTTGCAGAAGAAAGTAAACTAGTTTTAGAAGGGTCGATATATAGAGAATTGGTCATATTGTCCAATGTAGCAATAAACGTATCTGCTGTAGAATGTGGAGATAATGTAGTATTATTAATATCTGAGTAAGAAATAGAAGCATGGAGCAAGCTGGTCGTATGCATTGTTTGCATTACCATATCGTCATAACCTAGGGTTTTGATAGTTTCACTTATCCATTCAAGTGCAGGGTTTATTGCAGTAAAGCTCCGTTGAGGAAGTTTGCAACTGTCTTTATCAATGATACTCATTATGCCCATAATTCTGTCTTCTATTAGTAATGGCACTCCTTGTTCTTTGCTATCTTGACAAACCTTTACAGACTGTTTTGTAACTCTGTTGGATGCGCAAACGTAATATCCGAATGGTAGGTCTATATAACAACGTTGAACAACAGTTACTGCTAATCTCGGCTTATTGGCGTCCATTATGGGAATCAACGCTTTTAGTCCAACGGCAGACCGATTATCTAGAGCACTCAATTTTACAAATTTTCTTTTCCTTTCGTCTCGTTGAGTAATAACTAACGCAATGTCGTTTCGTGATATGAAGTTTTTTTCATGAACATAGTTTTTGTAATGTGGGTGAATGACAGATCGTGTAATAGACAAGTTACCGACATATTCACAATTTTCACCGCAATACGAGGTAGTCAGCACTACATTGGGTAAAATAAATGTTCCTATACAACCTTGGATGGGTTTATATGTATGGCTTTCGCAAATGAGGCGTTCGAAACTTGTTATAGAAATACTTCGAATGCACACAATATAAATCGCAAAAATGGCATAAAGTTGTAGAGCTCCGTGCAACATTATATTAAAAAAATATTGAAACGATAATTTTTTTTTATCACTTTTACCTAACGCATTGTTAATGTGTGTACCTACTTTTATTACTAAACGTATTATAATAAATACGTTGATGCATTTACCTTTTTACCGATATGATAAAGTGAAAAATATTTTATTATTATGTCTATCTATTTGATGCCTCCATCTTACAGTAGTACATAATATTTAAAACAAAACTGTAGGCTTGGGGTCCTTTATTAGTATGCGTTTGTACCGAATAAGCTATGTCATGGGTCTAACATGTATGTCAAAATAAATGTTGCTTAGTACACGCTTTGTCGAAGACTACTTAGAAGAGAGAAGATAATAGTTTCCTATCGTGTCGTGAAAATGAAAATAATTTACTAGGCTTGATAAGAAGCTTTACTTCTCATTCCTATTCTGGCTAAACACCAAATATTTCCAGATATGTATTAATATCTAAGCATTGCGTAGGTATATTTTTGGTTTACGTCACTGGTGCCTTAGGTAAATCTTCCTGTTCTGCTCATCAGAAGATATTCTATATTACCTAGCAATATTTGTAAATAGAAACCAGAAAGTGTTGTATAAACTAAACACCATGAGTATTGTAGGTACATTAAGGCATACGAGTATCTTATTAATCTCCTGGTAGGCAGTGGTAGTTTTCAGAATATGGTGACGAATTTTCCACGAGGCGAGGGAAAAGAGATGATTTTTCTGTTCAAAGAGTTGATATTTAATATTTTTCATTTCACTCATACTCTGAAAGTAGGTCATAACATGCCCGCGGAGCGGGTTGAAAGTACTACTTTTCAGCCCTAGGGAGAATCGCTTTCTACTGACAGCTGTCAAATAATTTGATGTAATTGGGAGCAAGCCTATTGCCATCAATCAATGTAATTAGGAGCAAGCCTATTGCCACCAACTGATGTGATTAGGTGCAAGCCTATTGTCACCAACAAAAGTAATTAGGAGCAAGCCCATTGCCATCACTGATGTAATTGGGAGCAAGCCTATTGCCACCAACTGATGTGATTAGGTGCAAGCCTATTGCCATCAACCAATGTATTTAGGAGCAAGCCTATTGCCATCAACTGAGTTAATAGGGTATTTCACCAAAAAAATCTAATTAGTCACTCATACTCTGAAAGTAGGTCATAACATGCCCGCGGAGCGGGTTGAAAGTACTACTTTTCAGCCCTAGGGAGAATCGCTTTCTACTGACAGCTGTCAAATAATTTGATGTAATTGGGGGCAAGCCTATTGCCCCCAACCGATGTAATTAGGACCAAGACTATTGCCATCAACCGATGTAATTGGGAACAAGCCTATTGCCATCCACCGATTAGATTTAACCGATTTGAAGTGTTTCTCTTATGTTTACTTTTTTTGTCAATTTTTTTTGTCCTTTGTGAAACCAATAAATACCTTTTCTTTCTTCATTCTTTCGACTTAGATAATTGGGCGCAAGCCTTTTCCCATCAACTTTCCTTGTATTCGTAATGAAAAGCACAGTGTTTACCTCGGGTTTAAGACTTATTTAGTCCCTCAAACTAGGTATTAGGTCTCGGGGGCTAAATAAGTTCTTTTCACCCCTAAGGTAACAATGTACTATTGAAAATCGGTCCACAATTGACGGAGATATGCGCGTACATATAGAAAATAAAAATACGTACACACGAATAGAGAACCTCCTCCTTTTCGGATTTATCCTCAGAATTGTGGAGTGTAAGTTTTTGTTTCTTCTTCTATTTCATGACGCCATCATAATATTATTCGTTAAGAATGGTATGGTCTATTTATTTATTTATTTATAGTCAATCTCTTCTTAGGCTGAGATTCAGAGACGAGTCTAAGCTTGAACTTACACTTCCATCTGTCAAAATCAACGACTTACCCTTAAATTTGTATTCAGAGACGTTCGGAACACGTCTTAAACTTAGCGTGAACTAAGATAAGCCAAGTAGTCAATATCGAGGATCATTCTCATTAGTTCCACCAGCAATTAGTTCCATGGAAGTAGTGAGACTTTTTTTTCTCAGTAGTTCCATGCACTTTGATAATGGATCAAATGAAACAAAACTTAATCGAACTCGTCTCACTAGTTCCACCGTAGTTGTCCCATGGAACTAGTGAGAACTTTTTTTTCTCAGTAGTTCCATGCACTTTGATAATGGAACAAATGAAACAAAACTTAATCGAACTCGTCTCACTAGTTCCACCGTAGTTGTCCCATGGAACTAGTGAGAACTTTTTTTTCTCAGTGGTTCCATTGTTCTTCTTAGTGGAACAAGTGAAACTAAAGTTAATCAAAATCATTCTCATTAGTTCCACTTTTTAGAAAGATATCATCTAATATTAATAAAGGAATAAAACGCAAAAAAATATTAAAAAATAAGTAATTTAATGTTAATCATTTTTACAAACAAATCAGGCCAACGACGTAATTTCAAGAACGTAATTACTTGATCAGGCTCATTTTCTGAACAAATTACGATACAGACGTAGGTATGTTATCGTAATTTGTCCAAAACATGAGGAATGCTGATAGCACCTGAAATCTATCTTCTATACTTATAATAAATCTGTAGAGAGGTGAATTCTGTACATGATATATATTTTCAAAATAACTATCAGGGGGTAATTAGTGATCGATACTGATGCCAAAAATGCAATCAGTAAAATTTTTGTCTGTCTGTCTGTCTGTCTGTCTGTCTGTCCTCCTGTCTGTATGTTCCTTATAGAAACAAAAACTACTCGACGGATTTTAACGAAACTTGGAACAATTATTCTTCATACTCCTGGGAAGGTTATAGTATACTTTTCATCACGCTACAATCAATAGGAGCAGAGCAGTGAAGGGAAATGTTGGGAAAACGGGAGAAGTTGCTCCACTTTTTAAGCTTCCGTCGCGTGTGCAGCCTTAATGGTTAAAGCTACATAGAAATCATTTATGACGGAAATGTTCTACATAAAATTATCTAAAAAATATCCCACAACAGCATATGTCTCACTTTTATGGTTGACTCACAATAACACGTGTAACTCCCGATAGCTTAGCAGTTCGGAGCTTTCTGATTATACAGGGTGGAATTTTGTAATGCCACCTGGAGAGAAAGTACTCTTAATACTATATACAGATAGAAAATTTTACTCAAAGGAAACATTCCTTTATTTTTGAATAGAAAGCAAACTGCTTTCAAAGATTTTCGAAAATTCTCTTCTCACACCCGGGAATCGAACCGGCTAAAATCTGAAAAAATTATACCCTCTACTTTTATTGCATCGATCGTTAGGGTCAATTATAAGGATGAAATCTCTCTAACAAACATGATAAATTAAATGAAAGGAAAACCTGCCTGCGAGATTGCCAGATCTCACCCCATTAGATTTTTTTTTTGTGGGGATATATTATGTAAAAAATCAAATTTACATGAAATCTTATGCGAATGACAACGAGTTGAGAGTTGAAGTTCAGAATACGATTTATAATATTCACCACAACACTTTATTAAAGGTTACTAGAAAAATTTGTGTATCCAAGAGAATGGAGGTCATTTCGAGCAACTAATTAGTTAGTTTACCATTTTTTGTAAATAATTAAATTAATTTAAGATTTCCTGGTTTTCTTTTCATTTAATTTATCATGTTTGTTACAGAGATTTCATCCTTATAATTGACCCTAACGATCGATGCAATAAAAGTACAGGGTATATTTTTTTCCAGATTTTAGCCGGTTCGATTCCCGGGTGTGAGAGAAGAGAATTTTCGAAAATTTTTGAATGCAGTTTGCTTTCTATTTAAAAATAAAGGAATGTTTCCTTTGAGTAAAATTTACGTACTCAAGACGCTTTTTGTTACGTAAGAAAATATGGACGTCCCGACTTATTTATTACTGTAACTGTTCTACCAAGCCCAAGTGGGATGAAATCACTCGGGAGCTTCTTGAGGGTCAAGCACCGCATGACCGCCATGATATTATCGCAAGAGTTTTTCATTTAAAATTAAAATCAATGATAGATCTACTTACCAAAGATAACATTTACGCGGACGAAGTCGCGGGCAAAAGCTAGTTATTAATAAGTTGCTTCCATTCTTTGGTACATTTTTATTAATATTATGGTGCCATCCTTCCACAGCGTTTGTGGTACGGTGTCGTTCACTAAACACGCACCACAGTTTCATAAAATCAGGTCTCATTAAAAACTTTTCACATCAACTTCTTCTAGACTTTTTCCACATATCTTATTGACTTCAAGTTTTCTATTTCTTTTTCTTTAACCGATCTTTCTAATAAAGTGACCATTCATTTTATGTTAAAAGTAGAATAATATGATGAAAACGTTGAGAATAGGAAATTAAAATTAATACAATAAAATTAAAAAATAATTTTGTGTAAACACAAATGGAAATAATTTCAGGTGCTATCAGTATTCCTCATTTTTTGGACAAATTACGATAACATACCTACGTCTGTATCGTAATTTGTTCAGAAAATGAGCCTGATTAAGTAATTACGTTCTTGAAATTACGTCGTTGGCCTGATTTGTTTGTAAAAATGATTAACATTAAATTACTTAATTTTTTATATTTTTTTGCGTTTTATTCCTAAAATAATATTAGATGATATTTTTCTAAAAAGTGGAACTAATGAGAATGATGTTGATTAACTTTAGTTTCACTTGTTCCACTAAGAACAACAATGGAACCACTGAGAAAAAAAAGTTCTCACTAGTTCCATGGGACAACTACGGTGGAACTAGTGAGACGAGTTCGATTAAGTTTTGTTTCATTTGTTCTATTATCAAAGTGCATGGAACTACTGATAAAAAAAAGTTCTCACTAGTTCCATGGGACAACTACGGTGGAACTAGTGAGGCGAGTTCGATTAAGTTTTGTTTCATTTGATCCATTATCAAAGTGCATGGAACTACTGAGAAAAAAAAGTCTCACTAGTTCCATGGAACTAATTGCTGGTGGAACTAATGAGAATGATCCAATATCGACTACTTAAGACGGAACTAGCGCCACCAAGTGGGCTAAGGTGTAACTAAATTCGACAATGAAAAAGTTGACATTTATTCGAGCGTGTGGTATTCTTTTCTCTTTTAGATTGTAAAATTACGTATTCATCATAAAATGGAAAATATCGAAGATATTTCTTCATTCTTTGAAGAAGTCGACGAATTGGGGACTTATGACTCAATTTCAACGAGTTCATTCCCCGAAGTACCGCGTCGGGGCAATGTTTATTTTCGAGACCTAGCAGATCATTTTGAATTATACACTGATGAAGAATTCCGACACAGGTATAGATTCAACAAGCATACTGTAAGGAGCTACATTATACCCCTTATACAAAATGGTCTACAACATCACTCCTTGCGAGGTCTGAAAGATGAAAAGGGAGCCTTTCTAGCAGCCATGATACCGTATCTTCGCTCACTTGTCAAACTTTCATAACTCCCGCGGTTTACAAAGAGGTTGTAACATAAATAAATAGGTTTGTGTCTCAAATATTTTTTTTCACTCACTCCAATAGCATTTTGTATTTATTGCGATCCTGCTTTAATTTTTATTTACGCCTGGCTACACAGTTTCATAAAAACCGTAACTCACCGATGAACATTTTGCTTCGATCAATAATAGTACTAGATTAAGCATCAGGAACAAAACTAAGTCGCTCAAGTGGCCACGTTTGCACACACGTAAACATCTACATAGCATCTTAGAAAAAAGTTCAATATTATTAACAACTTCAGATGATTATAAACCTTAACACTTAAACATAACGTTTAATTATCATTGTAAAGTATATTTATTTAAGCCCTTTCATCGGAGAAAGATTAGAAGCAAAACATTTTAAATGTCGCTCCAAAGTAAAAAGTCATCAGTACAAAAATATTCATTCTAAAATGAAACTTAAACTCTAAGCAATACGGTTAAAAGCATTTTGTGTACAATGTCGTGCTTATTCTATTGCGGAACTAGCGTTCCCTGTTCAAGAACATGATACAATAGTTGGTGCGTTGTAGCAACCATTGGCCAAACAATTATAATATTCGCTGATTTAATTATATTTACAGTTTAATTATGTTTAAATATTATGAAAAAGCACATAATGATATTAAATTACCGAAAATAAGATATTCCTTCCAAAACCTTGGTGTTACGGTGGTTATTTACGCAGTTCTTGAACGCATACTGCGGTATTTTGACGTCTTAATGTTGGCTATGATTGGACCATACTGATTTGAAATAAGACCACAAATACGTTTGTGGTCTTATATTTCGGGCCGTTTTTGAAGCGCTTATCGGGAATCTAGTACATTATTGATCGAAGACATTTTGCTTTTAAAAATGGCCATAGAGAAGAGAGTGTAAGCTTAGCTAAGACCTTGCTAAGACCGACGTAAGTTTGACGGGGACTGTGTCTCTGAATACAAATTTCTAAGATGCGCTTAGCCACGACTTGGCTTAGAGCGGTCTTCGCCCGTCTTATGTTCTTGTCTCTGAATCTCAGCCTTAGAGTGTCGTTGGCAGATTTTACATTAAATATATGTATTAGCCCAAAATCACTAGTCATATTATAATCGCCAAGTGCGCCGCTGTTAGGACATGCAACGCAAGATGGAAGGGTTGTCTGTGGAGACACCGCATACGCACAGATCTGACGTACATGAGGCCCCATCTGAAGAGATTGTCTTTGCTACGGCCGACTTCGGTTCGAATACTTACGTCTATTTAGACATTTCCAAGTCGACCACAGCAAAGCATGCCCCAGGTGAAAGGTATTTGTAGTGAACTATAGTGATTGCTTTTTAAATAAAAAAAATAAAGCCGATCATTTGAAACGTGGCAAATAAATTTTGTTCGAAAACGCTTATAGATACAATGAGACGTAGTTCGGCGCCTGATGTGTTGATTGTGGAGCGTTCCGTATGGATGAGCGCGGGAATTAATGTGGCGCCGGCGCCGGGGGCAGCGCGTGCGCAGCATTCCTCGCGAGCTCCAGGAAAGTGCATCCGTGAATAACCACTCAATCAACCAAGTCTCGTAATGCTCGATAATAAGCTATCATGCGCCGCTGCCCCGAAATAGAACCATTCCATTCTTAAACAATGCACATCATGAATGAAATACTATCGGCACATATCGCATTTACTAACTAAATTAACCACTCTATGTACGCCATATTCTGGACTCTGGTTCGCACAAATGAAAGTACGTATTGCCATAAATCAAGATATCGTGTTGGAGTTATGCGGATGAGCCCGCTATTAAAATGCCAATAATGTGCCAACTTCAATTGCAATGGGCTAGTTCCGATACTAAATATTATAAATAATAATCTGCTGGCATTTGTTGTGCGTAGGAATTCCAACAATATCGCTCGATAAATTAGCTGCGATAAAATTGAATGCTCTGAACAAATAAATACATAAACTTGGACGCCAGGGTGAGCTAATAAACCCAGGACTCAGGCTGTGGACGCTTGACGGATTTTATCAGTTTTGCGTTATAGAATAGGAACATTGTTTTAACTAAAGTAGACAGTGATATGAATACGATTGACGTACGTAGGGTATGCTTAGTATTGTTCTGATTCGTTATACTTACTGTTACAATGTGTTTTACGTTGTAACTAGGTACTTAGTAATGTGACAACCAACAATGACAATAACCTAATATTTAACCATTTCATGATAATTTAGCAACACTCTGATTGTTGATTGAACTGACGCCAGTATATCAAGCTACTACAATCTGTAAAATGTCATAAATAGGTTGTCAGCATTATCCCTAAAGTGTTAGGTTCAAGGTTTTGACACTTTCGTGTAGGCCGGTAGGTTAATGTGCTGGTGGTTTGTACCAGGGCTCACTTTCGTGTAGGCTCACTTCACTCAATTTTAGTATAATCAGAGCTCTCTACATTACAGTTCTTCTAAGAATCAAGAATTATTTACATAACATCACGCCTGTATCCCCTGAAGGTTTAGAGCAGCGGCATAACTAATGCCCATGCACATTTCGCCAGTCACGTTTAAGTCCCATGTAATAGGGGATGAGCCTATTACCATCAACCAGGCACAAATTAGACTCTGTATCGTTGTCTCCATGACTGCTGTTCAGAAATTTCTTGTGGAAATACCCAATAATACTTTTCACGAGGGCAATGGTGGCGGCCTCGACTTACGAACAGTAAGTCCGGTTCGAATCCAGCCAGGCACATTACCTTGTGTAATTTATTTCATAAACACTGCTCAAAAAACAGGAAAGGAAAACATCGTGAGGAAACCGGTATGTCTTAGAACCAAAAATTTCGAAGACATGTGACATCTACCAACCCGCACTGGTTATAGCCTCCTAGAGAGGAGGCCTTATTATGGGCCGATGATGACTTTTCCCGACGTGGGAATCGAACATAGGACCCCATCATGCATAGAAGTCGTTTTTGCGGTTGCGACTACTAGACCGTCATCGTCTTCCTGCCCAGGAACTTCGTAACTTCTACTGTCAGATTCCTGATGGAAAACTAAATACTTAACTAGATTGTGCCACCATACTTCTGTTCTTGGTTTGATTTTGGTGATCAGGTGTTAAGTATGTTGATATCCATAATAGAAACAACATCACGCCTGTAATCCTTCGGGGATTAGGCAGAGGTTCTCACATTTCGTCACTTATGTTAAAGTCCATGTTATAGGGGGCGAGCCTATTGTTATTAAACCGGGTACTTGAAATTCGGACTCCGTGCTTGCAGCTAAGAAATTTGCTGGTTGCCCGATCTGGGAATCGAACCCAGGACCATAGCAATCGCACTGGCGGTCATTACACAAATGAGCCAGTCGAAGATTAATTTATTAACATCATGCCGAAGAAGTTAAACTTGTGTCGAACACGTGTCGAAGATCCAGATGTGACAAAGATTGATACTGTGATGACTTATTGAGTATGTATTTGCCTTGATTTAGGTACACACGGCTACACATCAAGCTATACAAAACCAGTTAATCTTGGTCTCACTTTACTAGATCTTTTCGCACAATGAACGATCAGATTATACTGGTTTTGTATAGCTTGATGTGTAGCGGTGTGTACTTTTGAAACCAGTACTATACATTTGGTAGAGCGAGGTTTGATTGGAATTTTAACCGAATATTACGACATTCTATACGACTGTCCATACCTATTGTTTTGTTTCCTTGAATGTTATTTATTATGTGTAGAACTAAGAATTAAACTAGAATGATGTAGGTATTCACACATTTAATAATCCATGACATACATAACATATTCTAATACACGTAAGTTAATTTAAGTCGTAGTTATTACTTATTATTTAGTTTGCCCTGAATTTAGGAGGTCCGTAGGTTTCGTGGGGGATACCCTGACTAGTAGAGATGGCGCCGAGTCCGGAGCTCAAGGAGGAGGCTGTGCTGCTGACTGTGACCGGGGATGAGATGCTGCCGGCGATGTTGGAAGAGCTCAGGGTGCCGCTGTTGCCGATGGTACCAGACGATGAGCTCGTGCCGAAGGACTGGCTGAATGTTCCACTGGACGAACCCTGCTGGACTGGCGCTTGGAACTGAGAGCTGCCGAGACCAGACGAGAATGAAGAGGAAGTTTCGCCTAATCCAGAGTTAACGGACACAGACTGGCCGCCCTTGTTGTAGTCCTGAACGATGTTGTTGATCACGGCCTGTGAGTCTTCCTTGTTCTTGTACTTGATGAAGTATACCTCGGGTTTGGATGGGGGTTTCTGTTCAATCTTAGGAAGGACGAGGTCGGCTTGGTCGTCGGGTTTCTTGACAAGAACGTAGACGATTGTCTTCTCTTCGCTTTGTGGCTGGATAGGAGCAATTAGGTTAGGTGGGCTAGATTCGCTGGGTGCCTTAACGAAGATAATCTTGTAATGTTTCTGGGGAGCAGGCAGTACGATGGGTGCGCGGGGCCTGACTTCTTCCTGTTCTTCGGGGGCGGCGTGAATGTAGAAGTGCTTGAATACTTGAGCGGGCTGATGCTGCACTTGATAGTAGTTTGCGTACTTGTTAAGAGCAGCTTGGTATTGGCTTGAGGACTGGTATTGAGTCTGGAATCCGGTGCTGCTGGGCGGGGCTACTTGAGCGCCACTGATGCCGGAGCTTTGGTAGTATCCGGTGGAGCCGGTGGACGATGTCTGGTAGCCAGTATTTTGAGCTCCCTGGTAGCCAGTGTTTTGAGCTCCCTGGTAGCCAGTGTTTTGAGCTGTCTGGTAGCCAGTGTTTTGAGCTGTCTGGTAGCCAGTGTTTTGTGCTCCCTGGTAGCCAGTGTACGCGGAGCTGTATTGGCCAGTATTTCCTCCATGTTGGTAGGAAGGAACTCCGTACGAGGTGTGTGGTACTTTGTAGTGGTAGCCGAGTGAAACGTCGGCTAAGGCTACTCCAAGAGTCAGCAACAATACCTGGAACAAGCAAAAGGGTCATGAGCTCTAATGTAATAATAAAGAATAGATTTTGGGTTGAGTTTTATCTAATAACGAAAAGTGTTAAGTCAATGAAATGTAAAGACTGTCCAAATGCCAAACTTTAGGGTTATGTGACAGGTATCGATGGACATAATTAAAGATGTGAATATGAATGCAATAAGCTTGTTGGTTGAGGTGTGGGTAATTAGTTGAGAGGCTGCAGCGGAGTTGGGCCGACAGGCCGACACCCGACGACGACCGGTCGCGAGTTCGCGTCCCGACCACTCGATGTTGCAATACAGAACGCGTTCCAGCGGAATTAGATCTAGTTATATTATTGATGGAATCACTGTGGAATGCGATAAACAAACGGAGCTCAATCGATTGATTAACTGGTATGTCTGTATTAAATAAAGTCGAGCATTTACTAGCGGGTTCAATACAGCCTTAGAGAAACCTGGTACAGTTTCGTTCCTACGTGTTTTGTTTGCTTATAAAGTATAGCTGATGCCCGCGGCTTCGCCCGCGTAGATACTGTAAAAACAATCCTTGATGCGGATTATACACCATGGAGCAAGATATATCATTCTAAAATTTCAACTCGATCGGTGCAGAACTTTTTGAGTTTTTGAAGCGTACACAAACCAACATAACATTTATATATATACTAGCGGACGTCCCGCGGTTTCACCCGCGTAGATCCCGTTCCCGTGGGAATACAGGGATAAAAAGTAGCCTATGTTACTCAGGGTGAATGTAGCTTTCCAAGGGTGAAAGAATTTTTGAAATCGGCCCAGTACTTTTTGAGCCTATTCATTACAAACATACAAAAATAGGTACAAATCTTTCCTCTTTATAATATTAGTGTAGAAGTGTAGATAGATTTTTTACGAGAAGACGAGCCAATTTAAGATTCCTAGTTTATATCTTAGATTGTTTATATAGTATTTTGAATCGATACCATGTCAAAACTATGAGCTTAATTTTGATATCAAGGATTGGATCATCTTCGTGATTACTTTCCTACATGATAAATAAATATATCATTTTACATCTTTTTGACCGTATGATAATAATTGAATCTTAATAATACTACACCGGTATTAGATAAGAAATATGGAAGAATAGAAAGTATGGGCAAGGTCACGTCTCGTATGTTGGATGGCTAGAGATAGTACAATGGTTGGTGCGGTCGCGATGGTTGCCGGTTGCGGCGGTTGCGCAACCACCACGCCCAGACTGGGGTCAGCGATGCGGGTGCGATGAACTTGACCGTGGTTGCCGCTTCACATGTTAGGTGCAACAAGCAAGAGTTACAACATCCAACTTTGGATAAAAGTCGTTCAATTTACTGAACACAGATTACTGTAATTTACACCGTAGTTTATTTGTGTGCCGCTACATTTACTTTTTTTTGTAATCATGTCTCGTTAGTTATTTATATGTTATCGTTTAATTTCTTGAGAGTGTAGGAAAATAGTTAGGTTTTCTAAGTGGAAATGGCTGCCTATTGCAGGTTCGTGATTTGTTTGTTGTAGCAGTGCTACGCTAGGTCCAAGTGCTACTGCGGTGCTACGCGGATCTGTCATGCAAAGTTTTTGCAAAACTTACAGTGCGAATTCAAAGTTCTTATTAAATCTTTTTATTTTAAGATGGTGGAAACGGAGACGGTGGATGTTTTAATGAATAGTAATTATATTCAAACTACTAAACTTAATTAAATATTTAATAAACACGATCGGCCTATAATATTCCTACTGCTGGGCGACAGGTATGTAACTAATAGGGAGCCCCAGAGTGTGACACCATAATTACGTACTTAAAAATAATAATAATAGTTTTTCTTAGTTTAGCATTAATCTAAGTAATTAGAGTACAATAAGTTCAATCCTGTTCCTTAAACTAGGCTAGGCCTGTATCTTAGGGGGCAGTGTCCGGCTATTGGGTATGCTTAAATAATTTTATTTTGGCAGACGTGCCAGTGGACTGTGTCAAGTGGGTGCATTTTTTGATCTTGTGGTATACTTTCACAGTGTGAAAATGTAAATTTTTAAACAATAAGTAGGTAATAGTAAACTTGATATCAATAAGTTCTGCATTTTCGAGTAGGTATGTAAGTTTTGTTGATGTGAAAATAGTTTATTCATGTTTACTTAAATTACCCATTAATAATATCTTTTAGATTACTTAATTAGGTAGGTATTGAAAAGTAATAAACATGAGGAAAATTACTAAAATCTGATTTACATTAAGACTTTCGACGACCAATTTACCTTTGATTTAAATTTCAGAAGAATATTAATTTCATATTGAACTAAACGATAACTTGTTTCGATTCCGTTTCATGAAAAAACCACTTTAGAGGAATTTCTAGCAAACTAATTAGCACTGAACTTGCAGTATTTATAGAAAAAACTTTTTTGCTCTACCTAATTTTCTCAGTAGCTCAGGGAGTTTTCCTGGGGACGCTTACATAAACTAATTATAGCGTCCATTGAAGGTAAGTAGCAATGTAAGTAATTAGTTGGTATAATTATAGTTTTAAGATAGTAAGCAACATTTTCGCATTAAGTATCTCTTAGAGTTACTGAAACAATTAAAACCTAAGGGATTTTAACTACATTATTATATTATTAAACAAACTCCTCCGCCTGTCCTCCTATGTCTGTCTGTTCGCGATAATCTCAAAAACTACTCCACCGATTTTCTTGCTGTTTTCACTAATGGATAGAGGGATTTTCGAGGAAGGTTTTAGTACATATATAATTTGACATACAGTTGGTATAATCTACACTATCTACACTAATATTATAAAGAGGAAAGATTTGTACCTATTTTTGTATGTTTGTAATGAATAGGCTCAAAAAGTACTGGGCCGATTTCAAAAATTCTTTCACCCTTGGAAAGCTACATTCACCCTGAGTAACATAGGCTACTTTTTATCCCTGTATTCCCACGGGAACGGGATCTACGCTGGTGAAACCGCGGGACGTCCGCTAGTAATAAAATATAATGCGAAGTTAGAAGGTATAAACAAATTTCGCATAACAAATGACAAATATCTGAAATTCTAAACACTAAATAACACTTTGGCCTAGACTGCTATTAGTCAAGGCTGGGTCTAGTTCGACAGCTATTTAACATAGAGTTTCAAAGTTATCAGAGACTCGATACATGTTCGAATAACTGTTTATCATAATACAACATGTAATTAAATCCGTATAAATATGATTTATATCAGTATTTACTACTATAAGTTACCCATAATATATGTTACCTAATCTTAAAAATATATATTATCGTCATCCAGAATAAATATTAGGTATTTACTTTATATTTTGATACTTTATTGCCTTTTAGTCCGGTTAACTTTTTATAATACCTATAGGTAAGTATTAGATGTTAACAGTAATGAGAATTTGTTTAATATATTCAAAAAATGTCGTAAATTCTTTAAGTTCTTCATCGACATGAGATAAGATGATACGATCTTTGCCGGACATGTTTTTTTCGCCGGATCATTTTGGTTGTATTTTGTAACTTAACATAAGTTCACGCTGGTAATCCCCTAAGGATTGAGCAGAGGTGTACCTACTACCTAACAGTACACTCACATTTTGGAAGTTAGGTTAAAGTCTGAGACAACATTCTACCTACCATTTTACCTAAACTAATTATTTCTAAATTGATGATGAGCTCTAGCGTAAACCAAATCGACAAAAGGTATTGTGCTTTCACATTCACAATTTATAGCGGATATGGGATGACCGTCACGAAATAGTTCATCAAATTATGTTGCTATGTTTCTAAGATCGATCCTCAAAATATGCATAAATCCATAATTAAAACGCAATCATGATGTAACATAGGTATTATAACACCTTAAAATGTGGTCGAAGAATTCAGGGTCTGTTAAAACTTGGAGATTTATACAAATTATAATAGTGTGAAGGTCATTGAAGCTAGAAATTGACGGTCAGCATAAGATTTAAACAGTGTAAAATCCGGTTGCATCGATTTATCTACCTTTCTGCACATCGTATTTTGCAGCAAGAAAAAAACATTCAAACTTTCGGTGAACGATTGCACTCATACTAATAAGTTAGTAAGTGATATGTTTACCATATTATACGATGTAGGTACTTGAACTAATTAGCCGGAAGACGAAAGTTAGAAATGCAAACACTTACTTGGTGTTAACAATGGGGTCTATTGGGTAATTTTCGAGCCTTTTCGCTAGATTCTTGGCTAGTTTTGATTGACGTCTAAGTAACATGTGGCAACGGACCTTGGAATGTGGCTGACATGCATTATTGCCGATAACACCTCTATATTGAGATGGGGATTAAGACTGCATTTAAATTAATAATTATAAGTTCAAGCCTTTTAAGGGCTCTGTTACAAGTTACAACATAATTATTGTCATTACCTTCGATCAATAAACTATTATTGATCGAAGGTCATCACGAAAGTTTTGGGCATCTAAGCTATCAAAAGTAGGAGATTAGGTACCAAAGAAGATAGATTTGTGAATACTAAAATAGAGATACCGATGTTAATTATTTAAAAGACTGCTTATTCTGAAGGGATAGATATTATATGAGCCGGAGAATGATAATGATTAGTATAATTACATTAATCGATTATCACTACGTAATTTTTATGAAGTAAAAACTTCATAAAAATTAAGTACGTAGTTCTTTCAACTTTTCACACAAAATTAGCGTTTTTTCCTAATTTTCTTACAAAAAAAGATACCAAAAGAAATCTTCTATTAAAATTTTAGATTTTGAAAAGAAGAAGTTGAATTATTAAGGCAATAATTGAAGAACTCGTTAATTTCGTCTTAATGACTGAGTATGACCTGTTAAATGAATGTGGCACTTTAGTATGATAGGGGAGACCGGGGACAATTGAAACAATTTGACTTAAATCGTGTGCAGTGAAGTATCTATAGTACCTACATCCCTCGAATTTATATAGTTGAAAGGGTCGTTATCTAGTTCCTAAATTAAACATAATCTATATCTCTATTTTGAATAGTTAACCTACAATCACACATTAAAGAAGACCGGGCACAGTGGTTCTATTGACCCCACCCCAAGGACGGTTGAAACGGTAAGTAGGGATAATTGAAACACTGAAATATTTCAGGAACTACTGAAGGTTTTTACTCAATCTTAAAAATTTAACTTACTACTAAATTATTTATTGAGATCGTGACAAGTGTGTCACCGTAAAGTTAATATTTTGAAAATTATAAAAGCAAAAACATCTTTAATATAAACAACGTAAAATATCTCTTATTTTAATCATTTTCGAGCTTTAATTTGTGCTAATGAATACTATTTCACATGATTAATAATAATAATAATAATAATATAATAATATTCCACAACTATCACACAACGCCATCTAGTCCCAAGCTAAGCAGAGCTTGTGTTATGGGTACTAAACAACTGATAAACATACTTATATATTTCTAAATACATACATATTATAGATAAATTACACCCAGACACAGAACAAATGATCGTGCTCATCACACAAACATTTGTCCTGGGTGGGAATCGAACCCACGATCGATTGAAAGACTTGTTACCCTATTTTGCTGTAATTGCACTTACATTGGGGATAAAAAAAGATAATCCAGTCTCATACAAAACAGCTTGTTTCAATCGTAACAATGTTTCAATCATAACAATGTTTCAATCATAAAAATGTTTCAATCATAACAATGGTTTATTGACGGTCTGCTTCAAGTCCTGCGGTAGACTGTTGGGTGTTGTAGTCAGGGCTGGGCAAAATACATGCTTTGCTTTAATTGAAATACAAATTACAAAATACAGTATCGCAAGTAATTTAAATCTTTAAGTAAGGTATTTGAATAAAATACAAAATACAGTATTTTTTAGCTATTTTTAATTGAAATACAAAATACATAATTACAAAAACTTTTTCAAAATAAAAATAATCGCCTTCAAAAACCACCACAAAAAAGTGGACAGACGAGGGGATAAATGTATTTTAATGTTAAAATGTGTTTTGAAGCCTCAAGTATTTGAAATACTAATTACAAAATACTTCGTCGTCAGGTATTTGAAATACGAAAAACAAAGGGGTTTGAACTTTTTTGTATGGGAGCTGGCATATCGACCCACCGCCATTTTGATTTTTTTTCGAAATCGCGGCCCACGATGAAAGTGGTATGTATGGATAGAGGACATATAGACGAACAAAAAATGTCAAGCAACACGGTACCCAAAGTGTCACGTTACCGAGATATTTGAAGGTAAAGATGGACAAATCAGTACAATGACCACATAAAAATTAGACCTTTTACGTGTATATAGGAGACTATAGGCGTTGATTATTATTATTACTGGATATTGAAAGAGAGTAGGTACATTACATACTACTAGGAGCACGAGAAAACAATTTTTTGACATTACATAGCGTTTCAATGAGATGCAAAGCGATTTCAATGTGCGTATAACAATAATCAACCTAGGAACTATTATTTGGATACAATTTAACGCCCAAACACGTAAAAAGGCTATTTAAAAAAATATTTAATGAATGTCGTTGTACTCGTTTGTCGATCTTTAACTTCAAATATCTCGGTAACGTGACACTTTGGGTACCATGTTACTAGACATTTTTTGTTCGTCTAAATGCACTCTATCCATACATACCACTTTCACTGTGGGCCGCGATTTCGAAAAAAAAAACAAAATGGCGGACAGGTTGATATGCCACATTGGTTCTATCCCCTTTCATTTTAAGGAAGTAATTGAAATACAAATACAAAATACGTATTTGTATTTCAATTACTTACGTATTTTAATTACAAGTAAGTAATTCAAATACTGCCCAACCCTGGTTGTAGTGTCATCGGGCTGGTAAGGTCACTGTTCCGACACATGTATGACCATGGAATTTGGCTGTGGAGTCCCTAAGTACTTAGGAGAAGATGGGACAGCGGCTTCAAATCCTGCGGCAGACTCATTTTAGAAAACACAACCTTCTTCTGTGCAGTCGGATAAAAATGCGAAATATGCGGGGACGTTTGAAACGTTTCAAACGTCCACAGCCACGTCGTTTCAAACGTACCCATGTCACATCTTCTACTTTAACACTCAATATTTTGTAATATATTGACTTAAATCATAATTAACAGTAATAAAAACTAACTTAAATAGACAAACAATACTCTCAAATAAGAAAAACTGACAAACTACAAGACTATAATAGGTAAAAACCAAAAAAAATAAAATGGTGAGAACTTACTTTTTGGCGTGAAATTCGTCGAGGCGTCCTGTGTGCGACTACATTGCTCGCTCGCTCGAGCCGTGCTAAACACAAAACCGAATATGGCCGACGATGCAACGAACGCCGCATCACACGCGTAGGTATCATGGTTTCCGAGAAATTGAAGTTGTTGCAATCATGACCTGTTTCAATTGTCCCCGGTCTACCCTAATCCCCCGTTTTTTTGTAACTTTCGATTAATTGATGTGATAAAATTGCAAGAACTTAAAAATCAACCAATTTCATCACAAAAATATGAAATGTCTGCTGAAATCATTGTTTTTACCACACAAATACATAGAAGCACATTTCGCAAAGCTCAAAGAGTTTCAGTCGCGTTAAAAAACTATTTTTTCACTATAAAAAAACTAATTTCTCTTTAATTTGAGAAAAACTGTCTAATTTCCAAAATTTAATTTTAAAAACTTAACACTTTTTTAGAACAAGCACTGGAAACACTTTTTTTTTTAAATAGAGAGACTTTTTATTAAATAAAAAAAAAAATATTTTAAGGTACGTACCAAAGTAACCTTCATGTTGGTGCTGCGATCGCTTGTCCTATACCGACTCTTCTGCAGGTGATGCGGTAAGTGTCGCCTCACTCAACGCCCCGACTCTTAAATACCTGTTCAAGAAGACCCGCCTCTGCTGAACGATGAACGAACCTACAAGGTTATGTCAGCGAGTTCATGCGAAACAATGAACTATGTCATAATGTTTATCACTTATAAGCTCTTTTTTTTTTCGAAAAAAGCTTTTTAGCTTTCTTATTGTAATTTTGATGTTACATTTTATTTTATGACGTGTTTCATTAATTACTTGTAGTACACACGGCTACACATCAAGCTATACAAAACCAGTATAATCTGATCGTTCATTGTGCGAAAAGATCTAGTAAAATGAGGCCAAGATTAACTGGTTTTGTATAGCTTGATGTGTAGCCGTGTGTACTTTGAGAAAATGTACGTTTTGAAATGTTTATTAAAACGTTACAGTTTACACAATTTGCCACCTTACCTGCTACCTTTTACCTGCGACAAATCTAAAATATGGGTCAGATTTAAAAATAATAATTTAGGGATCCATAATTAGCCTTTTACTTTGAACTTTGGACTTTTTATTACATCTGAGTCACAGGTACCTGCATAGTTTAAACTTTAAAGCATAGGTAAGCACAGGGTTTCTTATATTGGTAAGTATGCACGTTTACAATAAAGATTTCATTCTATTTAGGGCTGTTAGGTCATTGATGAGTAGGCAAGGTTAGTTAGGCTAGGTAGACTAGCTACATGTATGCAGATTTCCTTATATGCATAACTCATTGTATATACCTACTTGATTCGACTTAGTCAAAATGGGACCGACATTGAGCTGCTGATAATGACCTCATTGGTCATCGGAAGACCTTCCGGTGTGTTTATGATTTTGTATGGCTGATCAGAACTTTACTTTAGACTCAAGTTCTGGTCTACCAAGATAATTGTGGGTGTCGTACTATAGGAGAAAACTAATTAGCTTTTTCAGCATCGCTATTCATATTATTGTCAATGACTTTTATTTTATTTTAATCGTAGGTATATTTTATTCAATTTTGTTTCCAATATGTACATTCTGATTTCAGACATAAAATACATCTTTTTTCATGGGGTTAGTCATAAACTACTAAATACCACCAGCTGTAAAGATTCTAAATCTGTAACGATATTTACCTCGTCATCTCTCACCTCGTCATGCAAATGACGCGAGTTGGGTAAGGTACTGCGCATCTGACTTTTCTAAAGACTATCTCTAGCCAGATACCTAATACTTAGCAAGTGAGGAGAAACTTTGATTAAAATATTTCAAAAATGGTTTGACGGGCTTCCGTTGCTGACCATACGTGACTTCAGTACCTACGCGGCTACGTTACTGTTGATGACTTGTCGCGAGTACTACCTACAGCTTTTGTCTTAAAAAAGGTTCTAAATAATAATTACATAAGACATCCAAGATTGAAAGGTCAAGTGCGTCTCTTATGCGTTTGTAACAACACACAGTTTTGAATATTTACTTTGTCGAACCGTTAAACAATTGTAGGATGGACCTTCGCCTTTGATATGAGCACCCAGAAATGTTTTTTGCTGACAGTAACAATATATTGGTGTATGAATTATTACGTATTATTATATTATCTTCCGGTCGAGGGAAACTGAAGCCTAAAAGGAAGTCAATAGTAGTTAATTTAAGATCACAACAAAAGCAGTACTAAATGCCAAAAAGATATGATGTTTTTCAACAGTGTTGCCTATTGATTTAGACCAAGTTTTGTCAATAATATAGGTAGTGTTAACAATACAGTTCGTTCTTTCAACGGCTTTTAGTAGCTGATAGAATGTCACTTGACTAAGTCTTAACTCCAAGAGATCAAAACAGGTAGAGCATCTTTGCCCGAACATCAAGGTACTAAGTGACATCAAGTCCGTGATAGACCTGTCGTCTTAGAAGAGATGAGATGTTGAGATAACTAGCTTGTTGTTATTGGATAAAGAAAGGAATGGACAAATGTGGAATAAGAAAATGTAGGTAATCCTCTTAATCATAAAAAGACCAAACATTTTTTAAATTTTTCATGTGAGAAACGCTGATATGGATACGAATGTTGATGGATAGAGAGGCAGAGGAAGACCAAAGAGAAGATGCATCGTGTGAGAAATGATATGATAGAGATACAAGTTAATGATGTTGTGACGTTTTACAGAGAAAAATGAAGAAGAAAACGTGTGAAAATCAGGTCAGCCCGGTGAACTTCACTGTAGATATAAGAAATTCTTTGTAGGCGATTGCCCCCTAAATTCTAGGATTAAGGGACCGTATACACGATTAGAGGCCCCATTCTTGTACGATTAGGGGCCGCTATATTCTAGGATTAAAGATTCATTTTTAAAAATCGGATCTACTCTAGATGCCCTAAATGCCAATCGTTTTAAACACGCTGCTTGGGTTGGGTGTCCACTGTCCACTATGCTGATCAGCTGGCTACAATATTCTGTAAAAATACTTTTTATCTTCCTGCTCCTTCACTAGGTACTTTAAACTTGTAAAGTGATCACTCAAGGTCTATCAAGCTATAGATTAAACAAGAAAGGCTAGGCTAAGGCTTTAACAGTTGGAAATTGTTTATTTATTATGATCCTCAAATTGCATATTATAGTCCCCGACACGTAACTTGGCAAGAGTCGTTAGTTGCGCAGAAGTCATTTTTTAGGTCTCTATGGCGGTCAAGCGGGGCGCGGGGTATGAGGTAGCGTCATCCGCGCGTGCGATTGGTGCATTCAAATGCATACGTTCCGTTCGCTCCCGATTACACTTGCGGTACACGAAAGTTGTGTTATTTTTGTTACGAATTTGAGTTGTCGTTGTGTATTCAAAGTTTTTGTTAGTTGTTTTAAAGGGGTTTGAACTTTTTTGTATGGGAGCTGGCATATCGACCCGCCGCCATTTTTTTTTTTTTTCGAAATCGCGGCCTACGATGAAAGTGGTATGTATGGATAGAGGACGTATAGACGAACAAAAAATGTCCAGTAACACGGTACCCAAAGTGTCACGTTACCGAGATATTTGAAGGTAAAGATGGACATATGAGTACAATGAGAACATAAAAAATAGACCTTTTACGTGTATATTGGCGTTGATTATTATTATTACTGGTTATTGAATGAGATTAGGTACATAAAATACTACTAGGAGCACGAGAAAACTATTCTTTGACATAACATAGCGTTTCATTGCGATGCGAAGTGATTTTTTCGTGCGTATAGTAATAATCAACGTGGGAACTATTATTTGGATACAATTTAACGCCTATACACGTAATAAGGCTATTTTTTTAAATATTTAATGATTGTTGTTGTACTCATTTGCCGATCTTTACCTTCAAATATCTCGGTAACGTGACACTTTGGGTACCGTGTTACTGGACATTTTTTGTTTGTCTGTATGTCCTCTATCCATACATACCACTTTCATCGTGGGCCGCGATTTCGAAAAAAAATCAAAATGGCGGACAGGATGATATGCCACATCGGTTCTATCCCCTTTAGTTTTTGTTACGAGTGTTGTTGTTTTAAATTTAGTTTTTGTTGTTTTTGTTTTAAATTTAGTTTTTGTTGTTTTTGTTTTAAATTTAGTTTTTGGGGTTTTAAATTATATCTTTATATTTATCTATATACACTCCTTTGCAAAAAAAACGGGCACCTTAGGAAATTTACGTTCTAAGGTCGATTTGAGTTAATTCAATGAAATTTAATTGTTTGACGTAGTCTGTATACTTATAATCGTGTAAATTAATACGTGTGAAGTGAACTGTGGCAATTTAAAAAAAAAATCTATGAATTCTTTAAAACCGATGTACACGGCCAAACAATAAGAAGTGGTCGGCAATAAAGACAAGAAGATTTTTTTACTTTGTTTAATTAAATAAAGTTACAAATGTAATAACCTAATAACGAGTATGACCTCCTCTTGCCAAAATCACAGCTTGAATCCTTCTGGGCATGCTTTCCACGATGTTTTTAATGACGTTTTGAGGAATACGTTCCCACTCTTCTGCAATGACTCTTTTTAGCTCCCTGATGTTTTGTGGAGCATGTTGCACTGATCTTACCCGTCTCTTTAGAACATCCCAGACATGCTCAATTGGATTGAGGTCAGGACTTCGAGCTGGCCAATCTAAACGACGGATCCCAACTTCTTGCATGTACGCTTCCACGTCGCCAGAACGGTGCGGGCGAGCATTGTCGTCCATAAAAATGGAATCTTCCCCAAGTGCAGTCAATGCGAGTTGTGCATATGGAATTAGGACTTCCATTATGTACCGGTGTGCATTTAATGTTCCATTTTCTATGAGAACTAACTCCGTACGCCCCGTCGAATTAATTGCTGCCCAAAACATAACGGAGCCTCCGCCATAAGGAGTGATTTCTTCGAAACACACTTCCGCATAGCGATCCCGTGGTCTTCGTAGCACTCGCCGGCGTCGGTCCTCTCCACACAAAGAGATTCTAGCTTCATCAGAAAACAATACTTTATTCCAGTCCTCCAGAGTCCATGAAGCACAGTTTCGAGCAAACTGAAGTCGAGCAACACGGTGCTCACGGAGTAATTTAGGTCCCCGAGCCGGGCGGTAACTCCTGATATTGGCAGCCAAAAGCCTCCTCCTGACGGTCCACAAGCTAACTTCTACTCCTCTTACTTCTTCAAGGCTCTTCCTCAGGTCCACACTTGACGCCTTACGATTCCGCAAGGCCTGACTCACCAAAAAGCGGTCATCTCTTGGTTCTGTGCGTCGTTTTCTTCCCGAACCGGGTCTTCTTTTGACCGGTTCGGTCTCTTGATACCGTTGCCAAGTCCTCTGGACAGTTGAATGACTCACATTTAGCCGCTGAGACACGTAAGTTTGCGAACAACCTTCTTCAAGTAGGGCTATAATTTTACCGGCCCTTATCGCTTTATCACTCATGTCAAAAAGTGGTATTTAATGTAAAAAGAAAGATAAAATTGTTTAATTTGCAGAAAATATTCAAAAAGTTTTAAAATTTTAGTAATCAGTAATAAAATCGTTTCAGCAATTCGCGCCATTAGTAAAGCAATTTTACAATAATCTACAATAATCATTATTTTCCTTTTGTTAATTTCAAAATTTAAATTTGGAACGTACAGAATCATGCCAGGATTCTTCAAATAACATGCCAATACATCGTCAAATTAATAAAACCTCTTACTTGTCCTTCTTCATTGAAGTAGAGAAAAAAATATGAAGTGCCCGTTTTTTTTGCAAAAGAGTTTATATAAAAATATTATGTTGGTTTGTGTACGCTTCAAAAACTCAAAATGTTCTGCACCGATCGAGCTGAAATACAATGATATACAATCCGCATCAACGATTGTTTTTACAGTATCCACGCGGGCGAAGCCGCGGGCATCAGCTAGTTTACTATAAGATTAGAATTTTAAGTTGACCGTTTTTACATTCCGTTCAACCGATTTTGACTTCTATAATTATCGTAGGCATAAGGATGGCATTAAAAGCAAAAAGAATGTTACAATACCGACTGTTTACTGCAGCTGCATTTTGTCTTGCAGTCAACTTAATAGAGTTCACAATCGGTTGAACGGGCTGGAAAATTAAATTATTAAAATTCTAATCTTATAGTAAATGAAGTATAATAAATGTCACAAAGTCTTCACCTTTCTTTAACTTCATTATTAAAAATAAATTATGTCAATAACCAAAGAATTATGACAAGCAATAAAAGTGCCACTTTTTGTGGCACAAAGTGTACGATGGGCGAACTTTGAATTCGAATTTCTAAACCTTGCCAAGTTACGTGTCGGGGACTATACCATAAATCATTCGTTTTTGAACTTTGTAAGTTGTTTCTTCCGTAAAACTTGTAGTCATTGATTTATTAATGACTGCGTAGTTCACAGTCACACAATTAGATGTAGGTATTATGTGGTTTTAGAACTTAGAGTGGGAGATGGGTAGATGGTAATACTTGCCTGCCTTTTCAGTATTTTTACCCGACTGCGGCGAAGCCCAAAAGGAGGGTTATGTGTTTGACGTGTATGTATGTATGTCCGTTTCTTTGTTCCCTCATAACTCCTAAACGGATGAAAGGATTTGAATGAAATATACATCGTCAGATTCGTCTTGATGGCGCGAGTGTTATAGGCTACATTAAAATTTAAAAAACAAAGAATAATTGCGGATTTTGGGGGCCAAATCGCGGAGTTCAAAAAATATTTTTTTTCCAATACCATCGAATAGGGTATCAAAATAAAGGGTTTTAAAGGGAGATTACAAAAATATATATAACACTTATATGTTTAAAAGAAATTCAAAGTGACAAATCCTATAAACAAGCACAAAAGTTAAATCATTTGCGAAGAATTTTACGCGACCAACGAAAGAACAAACACAAAAGAACTAAAAAGTTGGAAATAAAAAAAAGTAGTTAAAAAACTAAAAAACCCGACTGATAAAACTGAAAAGCAAAAAACAAGCACATTTTAAATTAAACAAAACTTGGAACCAGGCGGGGTTCAGTTGAATATTAAATTATGAAATGAAAAACATAGAACTAAATAAAATAGAACCCCGCCTGGCTCCAAGTTTTGTTTAATTTAAAATGTGCTTGTTTTTTGCTTTTCAGTTTTATCAGTCGGGTTTTTTAGTTTTTTAACTACTTTTTTTTTTATTTTGTTCTACCTTCCTATATTCAAGACTTTCAGGATACGAGTAACCTTTGCCTTAGTAGGAGTCCTATTCTTGGAGATACAAACTAACTTCAATCTGGTTTTAGTTTTTTTTTAAACATTTCTTTAAAGAAAATTATAGTACAGAGGTGTTACTTAATTCTAGACTCGCCGAACTATTACGTGTGTTGGTGATTGATAGACTTATCTTTTGAGCAGCCACTATTTTTTTTCTGATCTTCTTTATGTTTGGCGTTCTCGGAAAAATCAGTTAGAAACGAGTCCAATTTGTCTCGTCAGCGTTTTTTGAACCTGTCTCAGTTACGATTCCAGTATAATACTATTCTTGTCCATCTGTCCTTGATTAAGCCTTTTCTAGAACATTTGAAATAAAAATTTATCAAATAAGACACAAAATTAAATGAATATATTTTTATTGACCTGTCTCTGAGATAAGATCTTTGTGGTCTCTTATAAAGAAACTAGCTACCCGCTTCGACTTCGCGTGGATGTCGGCTACCGTGACCAAATGTAATCATGAATATTGATCCCATTCCCGCAACCCATGGGAGCCTATTCCAGGGATAAAATATGCTAAATCCTTCCTCGAGACCCACTCTTTCCTTTGGTGAAACAGTATGAAAATCGGCAGTTATAGTTTTTGAGTTTATCGCGAACAGACAGACAGACGTTGCGGAGGACTTTGTAACTTTAGGACCCAACTATGTTGGGGTCGGCTTCCAGTCTAACCGGATGTAGCGAAATATCAGTATTTTACATGGAGCGACTGCCTATCAGACCTCCACAACCCAGTTCATACTGGGTAATACGGATACCCTTTGGTAAGACTGGTTGTCAGACTTTTAGGTCACTGACTATACCTGTAACGACTGCCAAAGATCTATATAAACAGCTTAACGTGCTTTCCGAGGCACGGAGGAATTTCGGCATGAAAAGGGCGGTCACCCATCCACAGACCAACCTAGGCAAGCGCCGCTTAACCTAAAGATTGACCCGAGTGGCTGTTATTATTAAGCCACGAGCTCCTCCATTGTTTTATAATAATTATGTAGTGATTAATGTAGATTAAAAGAACTAAGCGTCCATATAACGGGGGTGACTTTATTTTATACTATGTTAAGAAGAACTAGGTACCTATGTAGCCTGTCTCGAGCCTCGTCTGGCTGGGAGAATTGATTAAATTTTTGAAGCCTTACATAGGCTTATCAATCATGCAAATTAGTTAGTTGGTTAGAGACTCCTGTAGAAATTAGTAGGTACTTATACTATCTACTCGTAGTAGTTTTCATGTAGTGTCATTTCCTAATTTATACTGGTTAGCCAGTTTTAGGGATTATCGATTCTCGTCCAACATTAGTTGATGGTTGTACTTTTCGTAATAGGGGATCGGACTGACTCGAAAAAATATGATTCTGTTTAGTCCGTCAGTTAGATTATCGAAAAATATTGGATACGTGTTTTTTGTTTTATCAAATCAATAAAAATTTACGAAGCTATAGCGCGTCAAAGATTATGGAGTGGGGCTTGAAACGTCACTTGAAGGTACAAAATTTACTATCATATGACGTCACACGAGTTTTCGAATTACTGTATCGTCTTAATTTTTTGTTTACGTGAAAAAAGAAAAAATATGTGGTCAATATTTTTTTGAAATCTATCTGACGGATTAATTAGTTTTTTTTTGTCCGATCCACTATTATTTTACGCGCTAGTTCATACAGAAGCTAAGACCCTAATAAGTCTATTCCCTTTTTTTGCGTTGGTGGGACCGTGGGACATCATCAAATGACTCCTCCCGCACGCCTAGGGAGTGTCAGACTTGTACTGACTAAAAACCACCCATGTTCCTACTTAGCCCTTTGTGTCAAGGCTGCGGTATCTCTTTTGAACAACCTGCAGCCCCGACGGGCGTCGACCCTTGCGGGCCCTTTCCATGTTGCTGATATCTCTTTGAGGCGCGCGTGGTACACGAACGCGCCGTCGACACGTCCTGTCGTCGTCATAAGACGGACGGACGGCGAGCTAGTCCATTATTCACCGTCCACAGGCCCGCGACTACGGTGACCGGAAGCCATCACCTAGCCACCGACGCCCGGAGCGTATCTCGCGACGGCTGGGACGAGAGGTTATAATAATATCTCCCCTCTCACCTACCGCCACCTCCTTCGCTAGCATCACTGCTTCATCGTCCCTGCCCATTCCCTCTCGCCCCGGACCACCTTGCTCCAGGGCACCAGAGCACCAGAGTATTACTTAAGATGGTAAATTATACGACTAAAATTTTTGATATTTGCGCGAAAATGTGAAATGGCTCTTAAGTTGTTTGTGGTGCGAGTACCAACATGTTACCTGCACCTCATCTTGGAACAGGCCTTTGGGCCGCAGGAGGTTGTGTTCCGTCAGTTAGTGCACTAGCAGTGAAATGATACTAATATAATGTAGTTCTATGGTATTATTACTTACACAAGCTGTATCTAAATATCACTTCACTATCATCACTATCACTACATAGGTAGTATAAAACAAAGTCGCTTTCTCTGTCCCTATGTCCCTTTGATGCTTAAATCTTTAAAACTACGCAACGGATTTATATGCGGTTTTTTTTAATAGATAGAGTGATTCAAGAGGAAGGTTTTAGTATCTTATTTGTACCCGTGCAAAGCCGGGGCGGGTAACTAGTATAATATATAACTCATATAATATACAACTCAAAGGTGACTGACTGACATAGTGATCTATCAACGCACAGCCCAAACCACTGGACGGATCGGGCTGAAATTTGGCATGCAGGTAGATATTATTATGACGTAGGCATCCGATAAGAAAGGATTTTTCGAAATTCAACCCCTAAGGGAGTTAAATAGGGGATGAAAATTTGTATGAATAAAAAAATTAAGTTCAAAAATCTAAAACCCGACTACTAACAAAATCGCGGTCTTAAAAGTAGAAAACAAGAAAATAATTCTTGTCTGCTATTCTTCGTAGTCGCATGCCACTGATACCTGATGCTCCTTCATGGTGTTCTCATTGATACAAAAGTCAGCTGCTAATTGCCATTAGCAAGGTGGCATGCGACTCGAAGAATATCAGACAAGAATTATTTTCTTGTTTTCTACTTTTAAGACCGCGATTTTGTTAGTAGTCGGGTTTTAGATTTTTGAACTTAATTTTTTTATTTGAATTTTGTTTTTGTGTGTACTTAAACTATAATATAATACATATTTTTAATGTACTCGCCAAGACCTTTCATTTGATACCAAACTTGCTATGATTATCTCAATTTAATATTTTTTGTTGTAAGTTTTTGACATTTAAATTCCGTCATAAAAATAATTTATAAAATTTATATAGCCTATGTCACCCGGGCTATTCTTACGAATCTATTGACACCTAATTTATTAAAATCCGTTCAGTAGTTTAGGCGCTACGGTGGAACATACATACATACATACATACATAGACTGCCAAAATCATTACCCTTCCTTTTGGCTTCGCCGTAGTCGGGTAAAAATCGTTATTTTAGATATTATCCGACAACCACGCGGGGGAAGCCGCTGGCAAAAGCTAGTGTTGGTATAAAGTAAGGTATTTGTCTATCAATGGGCCTAAGTTGCTTGTTTAATATTTTTTTTACAGATAGAAACAATTAAAAGGAAATGCTACGAAGACATAAGGTAATATTTTACGAGTCAGTGTCCTAGTTTTATTTAAAAATTAATTAATGTGTAAGATGAGTAGTTTACCTCGATATTGGAATACTCGTATGATATCTACGATGCAGCCTGCAGCCTTGTAGTTTTTTATACGAAACATATTAAATTGTATTGCCCCTGGATTTTTAGTTTACCTTGTGGTTATATAAGCATGCTTAGCATGCTAATCTGTCAAACTTCCTCGTGCGTAAAGCTCCAGTAGGTGGTTTTTGATAGATATACCTATTATATGGGATTGTACACACCGCTTAGTTTAGGCCGTAGGCGTCCTTCTTTTCGTACCAAGCTGCCGTGGTCTAAACCAGGGAAGTGAACCACTTATGGTTAGGATTGTTTTAAAACTTCGGTTTAATCAGCCATTGCTAAACTCTAATACAACGTATTTAAAAAATCCTAAAGTAGCATAAACCCTAAAGCCATTGTAAGAGTGTGTTCAGCAAAAATAAATGATTTGATTTTGATAATTTACTGTACCGACCAAACGTTTAATGTTGTGTCAGTAATAATTAGGCGTTATTTTTTAACTTTATCTTTGATCGTCACAGATTTTAAGTTCTAGACATCTAGATGGATTTTTAATTCAAATTATTTCCATACAAATACCTTTTTAATATTTCATCACGGAATCCGTGCTGGCAAGTCCAAGGTTTCATTATCATTACCGACACGTTGTAAGAAAGTGTATTTTTATTTTTATGTGAGGTATTACGGTACCCCTCTGCCTAATACTTCGTGGATTACAGGCGTAATGATATGTTATGTTACGGTCAAAGGTACGACGTCCTAAGTAGGGGGTAGCACTAATCTGTTTTGAAGCTCTATTATTGTACCCTTCACAATAAGTCGGAGAGAAAGTACTGCAAATAAGCTTTAGTTAAGTATATATCCTTATAATAAGTATGATTATACATTTATTTTATTTATTTGGCTCACCAACAATTGAATACACTACACAAGGAAAAGAGATACATACATAAGAGTCACAGACAAGTGTATCAACCTCTTACAGGTAAGCACATCATGCACAACTTATTTGTCGTTGAGTGCCTAGGTACTTAGAAACAGGTTTTTAACATATAATTTAAACTAACTAAATCTAAAAAAATCTAATAACTAAATTTACATACAGAACTTAATTTACATACAATCCTTAACACTAAAAGTCTTTCTTAATAATACTTTTGAATTTACTAAGTGAGTCAGAGTGCACATCCACGTCCATGGTACATGGAAGGAGCAAGTGGCTAAATGACAACAGCTACTCGGGGACTCTTTTCAGATTAAGCTGACTTTGCCTAAGTTGGTCCATGGATGGGTGACCACCCAGTTTCCTCCGTGTCCCAGAAAGCACGCTAAGTCCCGGCTGGTATTTGAAGATTTTTGACAGTCGTTACAGTACAGACAGGTAGTCCGAGGCCCGAAAGTTCTAGTCATAAGCGGACGTAGATCTCAGATAGGCAGTCGCTCCATACTGGTATTCAGATGTATCCAGTTAGACTAAAACCGACCCCAACTTATTTCGGAAAGGCTAGTAGGCAAATGAAAATACTGGGAACGAACCTTCTGCCACCATATCTATGCTGCAAACTAGGATCGCTGTTATGAGTTTAATGAAGAATGAGAGCGGTTAAATTGTTGTATTTACAGACACTTACGATATTTTAGCTTAGACTGTTGCTGGAATGGTAACGGTAACGGGAACCATCAATGCCCAACACAGCACGTCATGGAGTACAATTTAATTCGGCAGCACTACCTAGCTCAATTACCTAGTGTCCAAGTCCCGAAATTTCGAGTCACCTGATTGGCCAACCAGTCGGCCAATCACGCGATATCGCCAATTATCATGCTGTACATTCTTGGGCCGGACCAGCAAGGTACACCCCAGCAATTGGCGACATCGTGATGTTTCCTTTTCCAATGTTGTACACTCCTGTGTTGTACATTCCAGTGTCGTGCACTGCTGGTATGTGCATTGCTGTGACGTGCATTATAGGGACTCACGGTAACAACCACGGAACAACCAACAAAGCACCTGTCATGCCTCTCAGAATTCAGACACAGGTGATCTCTTACACCTCCTGTTTGATTCACACCAAAAAGCATCAAAAAAGTTTTTTTTGAGCTAGCATAGGATTAATTTAGAGAGATTGAGTGAGCGAATAATACGTATCGTATTAAATATCTTACCATTGATGAGATAACCGCTGCGCTAAAAAAAGTCTAATGATACGGACTCGATCCGGTTTCTTTGTAGAAATATTTCTTATATCTACTTAAAAATGGGTACCTATCATTTAAGCTATCGCCAATTTAATTCGTTTTGTGTTTCTTATATAATAGGGTTTGTCCCCAAAATAGTAGAGTTGTCGCCAAAATGCAGTCGCCAAACAATATAAAATCAATTCCACAATAAATCATCTAAAATCATTGAGGTATAGGGGCTAGTACCGAATAAATGGTTTTGTATGTATTATAATAGGTTTGTCCTTGTATCATCAGGACAGTTTGATAGGAAAGTTTGAAATGTTGAATTGTTGACTCAACCTGAATTGATTCGTGGCTGGTCACGTGATTTAATGGTCATTGGATTTACCGGATTTACCCGAGAGCTTAGAATATTGAATTAATTACTATATAATTATGACGTCAACGTTAAGAATTTGAAATATTCCCATGTAATAATATTATGTGCCGAGAATGGATGGAAAAGTAATGCTTTCGATTGTTTTTTTTTTGATAAAACAAAATGTATTTGTTATATTTTTTCAAATCAGGCTATGAATCAGCACCTATTTCAAAAAGGCATGTATTTAAACCGTTATCTGTATATTCCCTTTTTTCGAACAAAATATTTTAAAGTTACACCAAAAATACTGACTTGCACACAAATTATGCACACTAAAGAAATCAAATTTAGTATCCTTTTTAATGGCATTTGCAGAACTCTTTTACTGAACGAATAACTATTATCAAAATAGTATATCTAATAATTATTTAGTCTAACAAACATTTTAAAACTTTTTTAAGGAAAACCTACACCTGATTTACTCCATGACGCGCGCTCGCTTCGCTCGCATATTAAATAACACTAATATCTTCTGTCCCCGAAGTGCCGGGCCTCCGCCGGCCTCCTTCGTCGGCCTACGGCCCGGTGCCCATGCCGCCCATAAAGGACACTGTCGCGAGACGGTCGTATTAGATATCAGTTTTAGAAATTCCGTAGTAAGATTGTACAATTTAGAGTGCAAGTTAGTATTTTTGATAAGCAATTAGTATTTTTGTTTTACAAATCATATATCCGATGTACTAACTACATTTTTGGTGTGAATTCGATAAAAAAGGTCATCTCGTTTTGTGTGATTTTTTAGACTTTTTTGTAGGACATGTTTAGTTAATCAATTGGTTTTTTTGCACAGCATTCATTTTTCTGGTATGCATTCTGTTAATTAGTGGAGTTACCTAGTGTGCTGAAAAATTAAACAGATGTGCATTTAAATATAACCCTTTCAAAAATAACCGTCCCTCAAAACGCCCGCTCTTCTACACTTCCTGGTGTAGGTATTCGCTGGAAAGAAGTGGCGCAACATTAAAATAATCGCAAACATTGTTCGTAAATGATAAATAAACAAAAAAACTTAAGTCAAACAATTTTTTCAAAACAAAAATGTGAAGTCGGAGAATTTTGTTTGCTTGATTTAGTTGTTTTTCACTTTTTGTGTTTTTGTAGTCGGTTTTATTTTTTTCAAAAAGTTTATTGTTACAATTTTTGTTGTAATTTCCTATACAAATATTTGCTAGGCATTTATTTTATATTGTTAAAATTACATGTCATGATAAAAGGCTTATTAGGTATCAATATTCTGTAACTTAATAGGTTGTTGTCGAAATGTGGGGGGCACATCAGCGTAGTGTAGGTAAGACAAGTATAATCGCGACAGATTTGTTTTGTATATTTTTCAAGAGTTTCATTATATCACGGAAGCTCAGCATCAAATCTTCAATTCTCCACAAAACGGCTCCACCGGGAAACAATATTCTTCAAAGAAGAACCATTGGAATAAAAATAGAATAAGCAGAGGTGTAGGTACCTAATACTAAAGCACACATATTTTTCGTCAGTTATGTTTTAGTCCCATGTAAAAGGAGTTGAGCCTGTTGCTTTCAGCCGGGCACCAATGTAGGCTCCGTGGCTGTCACTGAAGAATTCCTGATGGAAAAATTGCTTGTGACCATGGGCATATTGGGCATAGCCAGGAGCAGGGGGGGCAGCTGCCTCTTATTGACTTCAAAATATAACTTTTCCGCCTGGTGCCACTGAATTAGTAACTATAACTATAATTATAGCTACGTAATGTAACTAGAAGTAGCATAGGTACAGTTAAATAAATCTAAAACATTTCAAAGTTAATATCTCCGAATACATGGCAAGAACGCCGCTACCGCTAAACTTACATCTTGAAACAAACTCGTGTGGTCGGTTCTTTGAATTTTGCCAAAAACAGCAATAACACATTTCAACGTCTAGATGCACTCCTACTGGATTTTACTTGATTGACCAGTTTAGACAGAGACTGAAATAAATTAGGAGCCCCTTACTCCGTGGTCCTAGTAGCCAATTATGCTACCTAAAATTCCCACTAAGTTTGGAAAACATAATCAATCCAAGGTGTTAAGATTCTTGAGGTGGCTTAGTGTTTTTTTAGCTTTTTATAAGAACTTCAGCTGCATAAACCTAACTCTTACAAAATCGTTTTATAAGCACTTTTCTTTCCCACCGGCTCAAAATCTGGCGACACCCTTGCTTGTGATCACTAGACCAAGGAGGTAGTAAAAGTAATAAAATTGTAAAATTAATAGCTTACTTACTGTTGGGAGTAAACACAAGGTTTTCAAAAACCGGGCACTATTTACGACCATATTAAGTAACAAACTTCTAGAAATTCTAACGTCTAAACTTTCGCATTAAAAATACTAGTTTTAGATAAACTACCTGTTGAACAACATCTATTTTCAGCTCACAGATCAAAATCGAAATATCGTTCCGAGGAGATTGCTATATTTTTATTAACGGGTACATCCGATGCTAACAACTTTTCTCATCAATTGTTTGACCGACTTCCCAAAAAGGAGGAGGGTATAAAAAACAAAAACACAAAAAAGTGAAAAATAAACTTTAGATTACTTTAGAAGAATAATCAACTTATGAAATCGGTGGCAAAACGAAATCAAAGAAACAATTGTCACCGACTTCAGTACCTGTTTTTTTTCTGAAATATATTTTTCACTTTTTGTGTTTTGTTTTTTCCACTTTTTGTGTTTTTGAAGTCGGTTTTTTCGCTAATTGTTCTTTTTATTTTTCCGTTTTTAGTTGGAATGTCCAATACTTTTACTATAGGTACATATTTGACATTCAACCGAGAAACCTAACCCTTAGGCGGCGTCCTAATTGGCAACGATCGTACGATCGAACGATGCGTTCTCGTCGCACGACGATATTAAACACACAATTTCTTTAGTGTGTCCTAATCTATCTTACAAGTAGTCGCACGAAAACGTCATACGATCGTTGCCAATAGGATATTTCACCAAAAAAATCTGCTTAGTCCGTCTGTTAGATTATCGAAAAATATTGGATACGTGTTTTTTGTTTTATCAATATAATAAAAATTGACGAAAATAAAATGTGTCAAAGATCAAGAGTGGGGGTTTTTGGCGTCACTTAGTGGGTAAAAAAGTACTATCCTTATGACGTCACACGACTTGACACGACTTTTCGAAGCACTGTCGTCTTCATCTTTTGTTTACGTGAAAAAAGAAAAAATACGTGTCCATTATTTATTGAAAATCTATCTGACGGACTAATTAGATTTTTTTGGTGAAATACCCTATTAGGACGCCGCCATAAACTTCAAGAATCCCTTTAATTCCTAACCGTTGATTAGTATAGTACCTTCCATAATCAGGTCATCTAGTTAAACTGACAGAATGCAACCATAATACGTTCCCATAATATTTTAATAAAGAATTATCCTCCAACTCCTAACCGTTGTGGAGTCCCTTAATCATCAGCTCATCACCATGCTAGATGCGAATACTTGAAAAGCTTTAGGAAAAGCACGAAACACGTAATGCCTGCCTGTAAAATTTGAGGGTTGCCCTCGATTTCCCTGGGATGCCATCATCAGATCCTGATTTCCTTATCATGGTAACACCCTTGGGAAATCTCCTTTCCAACAAATAAACAGTTTTCTATATCGGTTCAGGCGCCTTTGAGTAATCGGTGAATATATATAAAAAAGTTAATGAGATTTACCTTCTATCATCAGGTGTGTCAGTTGTATTCTTTCAAACTAATAGCTTGAAAGAATACAACTATCGGTCCATGAGTACGAAGGAATTTTATTTCAACTCCTAACCGTTGAGGAATTGTACCTTCCATCATCAGCGCATCCACATAATATTATGATTATCAGACGCTTTAACAGCTTCAGAAAATATACATAAAACCTAACAAGTGCCGCAGTACAATTTGAGGGTTTTCCTCGATTTCCCATCATCAGATCCTGAATTGGAGACAATGGGACCACCTCGTGACGTGAGTATACCCTTTCAAACACAAAAATATATTTTATGAAAATCGGTTCACATTTGATGGAGATATGCGCGGACACAAATAAAAATATAAAATATATAAACACGCACGAATAGAAAACCTCCTCTTCTTTGGAAGTCGGTTTAAAAACGGCAATTCACTTAAATAGGAATCTATAGCCATCACACCACATTATGACATTCATTCTATTGACGATATAATTATAAAGATGATGGGTTTAATCGCATTATCGAAAAGTTTTGTCAATCTTATCGAAAGTTCATCATCTGCCTAGCCTTTTTCCAACTATGTTGGGGTCGGCTTCCAGTCTAACCGGATGCAGCTGAATACCAGTATTTTACATGGAGTGACTGCTTATCTTACCGCCACAACCCATTTAATACTAGGTAATACATTATACGATACCCTTTGGTAAGACTGGATGTCAGTTTTTCAGGCCACTGACTACCTGTAACAACTGCCAAAGATCTATATATGGCAGCCGGGACCAACAGCTTAACGTGCTTTCCGGGGCACGGAGAAAACTCGGTAGGTATGTACTGGGTGGTCACCCATCCACAGACCAACCTAGGTAAGCGCGGTTTAACTTATACAGCGACCCGAGTGGCAGTTATTATTAAACCACGAGCTCATAGCTCATACACTCATAGGTCGAACTTATAATTAAGTAGGTAATAGATTGAGGTTAAGTTTTAGGAATACCATCGTTATCGATTCACACGAGACAACTTAAATTGACGAGGTCATTGCCTTATTACCAAATTAATAAGGTCCACTGGATAGGTTGCTACGAAAATAATTATTTACATAATGTGTGATGTTTTCAACTCATTTCTAGCATGTTCATAAATTAATTTAACGTTTTTTTTTGCGCAGATGGTGTTTCACAAAAAAAATGCCTTAATAGACCTCTCTTTTAAAATATCTATATATAAAATGCCAGTCCATTAATTAAGAGCTTTACATGATGATAAGTATTATGAAGATGATATTTTGAACCGGAATGAATTTAAAAACCCGATGACGTAGTCATCATTATGTGTAGGGTACTTTTATTCTCCTTAGGGTGTCGATGGCCCCTTCGGCGTCGGGGTTGCGGGTTGTTCGAAAGAGATATCGTGGCCACGACACAAAGGGCTAAGAAGGAATAGGGGTGGTTTTTAGTCAGTAGAAGTCTGACACTCCCTACCGCTATGCCCAGAGCGGGAGGAGTCATTTGACGATTTCCCTCCGTCACTCCAAATAAAAAAAGAAGTGTGTCGATGGCAATCTAAAATGTCCGCAGAACTGAGTTATAGTTTGGCACTTTCGGTAGCGTCCGCCAGTTCCTGTAGTGAACAAACAATAGGTCACAACTCATATCCAGATTTTCTGCAGGTGGAACGAATGGAAGCAAGCACTACCTCGCCACAACTTTAGTCGTTCACCTGCTAAGGATATAAATAAATAAATATTTTTTATATTTCTGTGGGTGACACATTTCAGAAAGCAGAAATGAGTTTCTTTTTTTCTTTCTGATGCAAATCAAATGTTTTAGTTTTTTGCTCGTTCTTGTGCATCTTTTTTTTCTAATGTCATTAGCTCTTGTTTGATATTAATAGCCGTTTGTGGCTAAAACTGCGGTTGGTATTTAAGAAAATGTTCCTAGACTAAAATAAGGATCTCTAAAAATATCCGCATTCATACGATATGATTATAAATGATTATAAACTAGTTTGCTCATCAACATCATACTTGTGAATCCATTTCATAAGGCGACTCAAATCCGCAAATTCACGGTCATAATATTGATTTGCATTAATTTTGTGAGAAATGAGGTGTATTTTTTTAAAGTTAGTAATTTATTACATTTTTATAACCTAACTATTCGATAAGAGCTAACCATTTTTAAATGCCAGAAAGATAAGATAAATAATAATAATAATAATAAAACCATTTCTTAAACTTAAAAAGGTACACTCTTATCTATGTTCAAAAATAGGTAAGTGTGTAACAAATAAAAACCTCTTGAAAGAGCATCGATTTCGATGAGGTTATTTGCATGTCGTCAGTTATCTTTAAGTCCCATTCCCATTTAGTTGTATCAATGTGGTGTCACCATAGCTGAGCTATTACAAATTTCTTAAGTATTTCAGGAATTTTATCCATGTAACCATACAATATTATTCATATACCTTAACTTAACCTACACCTACCATGATATACAGACGCCCTTTCTTTCATTTAGTTCCGATTTTCACACAACTTCTAACTCATTGGAATATTTATTTTTCGGAAAATGTGGGAATAAATTATGGTAAGGTCGGTTAGTATTGGTAGGTACAATAACGTCTGTTTTCTCTCGTTGAATTACTTTTCAACCGACTTCCAAAAAGGAGGAGGTTCTTTATTCGTCTGTATGTTTTTTCTTGTGAGTTTCTGTTTCAGGATATCTCCGTGATTAATGAACCGATTTTGAAAATTCTTTTTGTATTCGAAAGAATATACTCTCGAGTTGGTCCTATTCTATTATATTTTGTTGGTCAGGATGTGACGAAGGGATCCCAGGGAAATCGAGGGCAACCCCCAAAATTTTAAAGGCACTTGTTACGTTTTCCATATTATACTTAATATTTTCTAAAGCTTTTTTTTTTTTTATAAGCTGGCTGTTCATGTATTTGGGTCTGATAACCAAAATCTTATATACACTGATGATGGAAAGCACAACTCCTCAACGGATAGGAGTTGAAAGAAAATTCATTCAAAATTATACGTATTTATGGATCGATAGTTGTATTCTTTCAGGCTAATTTTATGTTGACCTGATGATGATGGCATCCCAGAGACATAGAGGGCAACCTTCAAATTTTATATTGCTATTCAAGTATTCGCATCTAGCAGTCATCACTTCATGTTGATGAGCTGTTATTGGATGGTAGCTTAACGGTTAGGAGTTGGAGGATAATTCTTTAATAAAATATTGTAGGGACGTAATGGTTGTATTCTTTCAGGTTATTTAAGTGAGCTGATTACGGAAGGAAAGCAATAATAAAGGAATCTTGCAGGCTAGGGTTAGATTTCTTGGTTGAATAATAAATGCATAGTTAAATATTTGTATAGGATATTAGAACTAAAAATGGAAATATAAAAAAAACTTTTTTTCCAAAAAAGAAAAACTACTTCAAAAACACAAAAAAGTGAAAAATAAACTTCAGAAGCAAAATCAGCTTCTTATATCGAATACTCGATGGCAAAAAAAAAAACGAAATCAAACAAACAAAATGTCACCGACTTCAGAAGCTGATTTTGAAGTTTTATTTTTCGCCTTTTTGTGTTTTCTATGTCGGTTTTCTTTATTTCATAAAATATTTGAATGGGCTTAAATTAAGTTAGTGTAGGTACTTAGTGGGTTGTCTTGATGATTTTAATGATTAAAATTCTGTAACTCGAAAGTCCTCCTGACCGTTTCCGGTCACAGGTCACAGCGGTCAATCTTAGCGGAGATTACCCATCGGCTCGGAGATAGCAAAATATAGATTGTGTGCGCAGGCACAGGTGCACATTTTTTTCCTTTTCTCCCATAGTCCAAAGGGACGGCATCCGATACGACCGAAAAAAGTTGATGTGGCACTCTGCCGCGGTAAAGCTATTGCATAGCATTTTTTATCAACTTATGCAAATAATTTATTTATTTATTTTATTTATGCAGTATTTTTTAAAAAGAATTTAAATTATGTAAGTATATCAAAAGTAACCTTCATAGACTAAACTAGTAAGAAACTCTATTACAGAAAATTTAAAAGAAAAAGTATTGACAGCTTGTCAGCCTGACGTAACTAAGTGTCATAACATTGAAAAATATGAAAATTATTTATTTTATTTTAGATATTTTATAAGAAAACGAATCGTTTTCTAAGACCGATTCGCAGAATAGTAATGCAAAAACCAATAAAACGTATGATAGATGCGTAATAAATGCGTAATAATAATAAAATGAATGTATATGGAGTACTCGAGGAGTACTCACTCATTATCTTTTTCATTGATCTTTTTCTATTTTTTCGTGACTTTCTTCATTAATAAATGCACTTTGTTTATTCATATTTAAAACACTTTGTACACAAATTATACAAGTAAGAATATTTTAGAAGGAGAAAGCAGAGAGACAAAACAGAAAAACTTTACACCTTTACAACGTGAGGTTATAAATTATTTAATTTGACAACCTCAGTTGACAACCTTGTTATTTTCCGTAACCATAGCAACCTGGTTGAATACTGAATCTTGAATATTTTCGTTAGGGAATTTCTGGATTCGCTCTCCACGCTCAAGGCCCGCGATAGAAGCTATGCAATAGCTTAAAAGAGATCAGGCGCAGGACCAACGTCTTAACTTGCTTTCCGAGCGTATCACACCACCAACTTTCAAACTCCGGGCTACTGAGTTTTTAGTGGAAAAACCCAATAGTACTTTTTGCCTAACCCGGGAATCGAATCGACTCCGGGACCTCAACCTCATGGTTGTAGTCACACTGTAGTTTGTATTGTAATTTGTATTGTTACTACAATGTAGCAGGAAAATTAATACAATAATTTTCAGTTTTGTTATGCGTGACAGATAGATTTTCTTCTTCCTTTGTATATAATATTATTGTTATAATTTTTCGAAATACGCAATAAAATTGTTGATATTATATTATTTTTTGATCAACGCTAAAGATGTTAATTATGATGGTCATCTGTTAGCCGAAGGTGAAATATTATAAAATCAAATGCGGAGCGGACCGCTGCGCTGGTAATATTGTATTCAAGGAGGTTGACTCACTTCCGGATAACGGAAATAAAAAGTCTGCCCTTTGGCATTCTCAGCTTTGTTTTTGTCTGGGAATGTTTGAGCATACATCGTGAGCGTCGTATGCAGTGATTAAATCAATAATAAGTATCTATGGGCATGCTGAAATATATAAAAAATATATGAATATATCTGTGATTTTGTGACTTTAGCCTGTGCCTTCTGTAGGAAGATATGAATTATAACAAAACTGGATCACCTGCATGACTTGACAACAACAATGATGAAAACAAAACTGAATAGGACTGACCTTCTGATAAGATTGTTTAAACTCTTTTGATGTCTATACGCTGTTGTAGGTATACCGTGGTTGTATAAATACGAAACGGTTTGGAAGCAGTGGTCACTGCCACTTGTCCTCCTTGCGCGGCGATGTTTAATTTACTTGCGAATTTAATTTATTATTGTTATTATAAGTAAAAAGCTGTTGCCTGCGACTTTTTGCGTTATTTTTCTGGGTCCATGTAGGTACATATATATTAGGTCTTTACCTATGAAATTGCCGATTTGTATGAGAATTTTAAAATATAAAAATTTTGGTATTTTTTTTTATTTCAGCGAATCAAAGTACTGGCCCAAATGATCTATACAATTTTGCCATTTTGATGGCAGTTTGTTTATCCCTTTACTGTAGAAGTCTGCCGGACGGGAGGCGATGAAGTCAGCGAAAGCGTTTTGTACTGCCTCTCGGGTGTCGAATTTTTTACCACTTAAAAAAATGTCTAAATTTTGAAAAAAGTAGAAATCTGTTGGGGCAAGGTCCGGTGAGTACGGTGGGTGACGGAGAGCTTCCAGCTGTAACTCTTGTAGCTTTGCGATGGTCTTTCGTGAAGTGTGAGCTCGCGCGTTGTCGTGGAGAAGCAATGGGGAAGAACGATTGACTAGTCTTGGTTGTTGAATTGCGAGCTTCTCCATCATTGTTTGCAATTCTTTGCAATAGACATCTGCCGTCACTGTTGTGACATTCGGTAAGAAGCTGTGGTGTACAAGTCCGGCACTGGTCCACCAGACAGTCACCATCATCTTCCTATGAGTAATCTTTTGTATAGCGCACTGATTAGGTGATGAACCCGGGTCCACCCACTGAGACGAACACTTACGGTTGTCGTACAGGATCCACTTTTCATCGCAGGTAACAATTTGATAAGAATTTCGTCGTTTCTATGCCGATTCAGTAGTGCTATCCATGCTTCGACGCGTAAATCTCGCTGTTGGTCGCTTAGTTCGCGTGGCACGCACTTATCTAGCTTTTTTATCTTTCCAATTTGACGCAAGTGCCTCAATGTTGTTTTGACACTAACTCCAAGGCCTGCAGTAAGCTCAGCCTTAGATTGAGTTGGATCCACTTCCACTATCGCCTTCAATTCGTCGTTGTCGACAATGTTAACCGGCCAACCGCGAGGCTCGTTCTTCGACTCAAAACTTCCAGATTGAAAACGATTGAACCATTAATGGACCGTGTTTATGCAAGCAGTGTTAAGTCCGTACACGTCGTTAATGTTTCGTGTTGCTTGCGCAGCGGTATTTCCACGTATGAACTGATATTCGAAAATTGTACGAATTTGTAGTTTATCCATGGCGCCAAAAACTACCAAAAAGTCACAAAAACAAAAAACTATCAAAAAACAAATGACTAAATTTGAAATTAAATTAACACGTCTTTCGAATAAAATTTACTTGAATTTCGAATTACGCGCCAATCCACAGATAATTAAATCTGAAAATGCCGGTTGTAGAATCTGCAATTACATAGGTAAATACCTATTATAAGTCATAGGGAAAGGCTTTTGCTCTGCAGTGGGATAATGTAGGCGACATTACTTTTTTAAATAAATCCTAGATGTAATTAAATTATTAACCACGTACCTATCTGTATTTTATAAAGATCGCTTCTGAGGGTTACATGTGAGGAGATACCGTGACACCGGGTTATTTGCGGCAGTTGTAAAGAATGAATTTAATCCGCTTGCTAGTTCACTAAATTAACTGTGTGATTATCAAAAATATGTGCATCATCATCATCATCATTTCAACCCGAAATCACCCACTGTTGGGTATAGGCCTCCCCTTTCTTCTGCCACTCTTTGCTGTTCTGTGTGTCCCTCATTTAAACCGGTAACCAACTAAAAATCTGAATAACTGTAGTAAACAATCAGACGATTACTTGGAAGGTCGCCCAGGCAGGGCCCGCTACCCAGATTAAATAACATTCTATCACCTATGATGGATGACGAAAATGTACTAAATTATTGCCATAATAGCTTATGCCTATGTCGACCGTGTTCAAAATCGTCGCGGAAACATAAAATGCTTTAAAAGCAAGGTTTTGGTGGAACAGGAACCATCAACGTTGAAGATTATTCACATGCATTTTGTATGGGCATCCTGTGTGATAATTATATTTTAGTTATCAACTGCCTTGCCTTTTTCCAATCAAGCTGGGTCTAGTCCAATCGGAACAGTAGTCTGCCTATCTCACCTCCACAACCCGCCGATCTTACCTTTCCCAGGTAATACGATACCTGTTTAGACCGATTTTATATTATTTCTTAATTATCCGTAATGTATCTTCCCAAAATATTCTAGTGATAAGTTAGTGGACCTTGCTGTTAAAAACAGGATTTTGATAAAACTAAATTTATAATACTGGTTTTTCAACTGCAATATGGCTACGTGTGTATCATAATCATACGCTATTTATGTTGTTTCCTTTTTTGCTATTCTAATTCTAATATTGTTTATACTGTGAAAGGTCAATCAGTGGCCTTTATTTACGCAGTAGATTGAAATAAGTAGATATATTTCCACGTCAGTATCAAAATCATTGTTAAAGAAGAAAATATCGGAGATATCGGTAAAGCGTTGTTTGTTCGACGTTCGTGTAATATAGAAAAACTACCCGATGCTCGCGGCTTCACCCGCGTGGATGTCGTTCAAATTATATACTAAAACCTTCCTCTTGAATCACTCTATCTATTTAAAAAAACCGCATCAAAATCCGTTGCGTAGTTTTAAAGATTTAAGCATACAGACAAACAGACAAAAAAAATAATTCAAACTAAAACCCGACTACGACAAAAAAACGACGCTGAAAAAGTATGAAACAAGATTTTCAGGATAGAACAAAAAGAAAAGCCGTAGTCACACGATAAAGGTACCAACCTAAACACTTAAATAGGTACCGTGTGACTACGGCTTTTCTTTTTGTTCTATCCTGAAAATCTTGTTTCATACTTTTTCAGCGTCGTTTTTTTGTCGTAGTCGGGTTTTAGTTTTAAACTTTTTTTTATTTAAACAATTTTGGTGTTAAATATTTTTTTTTACTCTTGACTTTTTGTCCGCTAGAGGGCGTGATTTTAAATTTGAGCAATATTTTCGAAATGTACAAGTGAGGCCCTTTTAAATGATACCAAACACGGCGTGTTTATCTCCATTTTTATTTTTTAAGCCTAACTTTTTGACCGCTAGAGGGCGCCAAATCACTTTTTGTGACACGTCACGTAGCCTATGTTCAGCGGAAAATGAAGACGGTTCTAACGATACCTCATATGTCGAGTTCCGATAAGTAGATTAGAAGCTATGAGGGAACAGATGAAGATACACACATTATTATATATTATTATTATTATTATTATATTATATAAAGCTCGATTACCACTCACTGACTGACAGAATTGTTCTCCCAGATGGTGGATGGGGAGGTAGGTATATTTTGACAGATTCGTAAACAACTAACTCTCGTGAGTATGGGAAAAGTCCCAAACCCCCCCTTTTCCCCCCCCTTCACCCCCCTCCCTATTGTATCTCGGAAACAAAGAGACTTTACGTGTTTTTTTTAGGGATTCGTATAGAGGGGGCTCGGTAAAGTAAAAATCATTTTTCAAAGTGGCCCCCCTTTTCCCCCTTCTCCCCCTCTTTAGGCGGATCTCGGAAATAAAGAGATTTTACGTGTTTTTTTTTAGGGATTCGTATAGAGTAGGCTTGGGGAAGTAAAAACCATTTTTAAAATTTGACCTCCTTGCCCCCCTTCACCCCCCCCCTTTCGGATCTCGGAAGTTAAGAGACTTGGAACATTTTTTTTTTCAGATTCATATAGAGGGGCATTGCGTTAGTCGAAATCATTTTTAGAAACTCCCCCCCTCTCCCCCCCCTTCACCCCCCCCTCTTCCCCTCTTTTTTTTACTCCTGAAAAAATTTTTGATTCTTACCTAAATCTATTTGAGGGGCGTTGAAATTTGTATATCCTCCCCTCCCCAACCTCCCCTTAAATTAAAAGGGCCGTAACTTCATAACGGTTAGAGATAGCCATAAGGTGTTTGAACAAATATTATAGAAGGCGTCGAAACCTGTCCGGTGGTGGTACAGCGGCAAAGCGAAGGGGGGAGCGGGCGAGCGAAGCGAGTCGGCGCCCCCGTAGCGTAGGGATAATGTCATGATAGCTCTCCGGTGGTAGGTAGTTCCTGAGTGGAGCGAACCTGCGAGACCGAGTGGAGCGAAGGGGGGAGGTGGCGAGCGAAGCGAGCCGGCGACCTCCTTAGCGTAACGAAGGTTGAGTGGGTGAAGCGTAACTCAGGGGCGACGACAAGCAAACTTTAGGGTAATGTTTTTTAGTGGTAGTAGGAGGTAGTAGGTAGGTAGTAGGTATGTGTAGGTAGGTGTAGGTAGGTGAAGGTAGGTGTAGGTAGGTAGTAGGTCTAGGTAGGTGTAGGTAGGTAGTAGGTAGGTAGTAGGTAGGTAGTAGGTAGAGGTAGGTAGTAGGTAGGTGTAGGTAGGTAGTAGGTAGGTAGTAGGTAGGTGTAGGTAGGTAGGTGTAGGTAGGTAGTAGGTAGGTGTAGGTAGGTGTACTTAGGTGTAGGTAGGTGTAGGTAGGTGTAGGTAGGTGTAGGTAGGTGTAGGTAGGTGTAGGTAGGTGTAGGTAGGTGTAGGTAGGTGTAGGTAGGTGTAGGTAGGTGTAGGTAGGTGTAGGTAGGTGTAGGTAGGTGTAGGTAGGTGTAGGTAGGTGTAGGTAGGTGTAGGTAGGTGTAGGTAGGTGTAGGTAGGTGTAGGTAGGTGTAGGTAGGTGTAGGTAGGTGTAGGTAGGTGTAGGTAGGTGTAGGTAGGTGTAGGTAGGTGTAGGTAGGTGTAGGTAGGTGTAGGTAGGTGTAGGTAGGTGTAGGTAGGTGTAGGTAGGTGTAGGTAGGTGTAGGTAGGTGTAGGTAGGTGTAGGTAGGTGTAGGTAGGTGTAGGTAGGTGTAGGTAGGTGTAGGTAGGTGTAGGTAGGTGTAGGTAGGTGTAGGTAGGTGTAGGTAGGTGTAGGTAGGTGTAGGTAGGTGTAGGTAGGTGTAGGTAGGTGTAGGTAGGTGTAGGTAGGTGTAGGTAGGTGTAGGTAGGTGTAGGTAGGTGTAGGTAGGTGTAGGTAGGTGTTGGTAGGTGTAGGTAGGTGTAGGTAGGTGTAGGTAGGTGTAGGTAGGTGTAGGTAGGTGTAGGTAGGTGTAGGTAGGTGTAGGTAGGTGTAGGTAGGTGTAGGTAGGTGTAGGTAGGTGTAGGTAGGTGTAGGTAGGTAGTACCGCGAGCTGCATTGGAACATTTTTTTTTTCAGATTCATTGAGAGGTGCAATGCGTTAGTCGAAATCATTTTTAAAAGCTCCCCCTCTCCTCCTCTTCACGCCCCGCGAGCTGCGCGCAGCTCGCGCAGCCACGCAAATACTAGTTATACTATATAAAGCTAAATTACCACTCACTGACTGACTGACTGACAGAATTGTTCTCCCAGATGGTGGATGGGGAGGTGGGTATATTTTGACAGATTCGTAAACAACTAACTCTCGTGATTATGGGAAAAGTCCCAAACCCCCCCTTTTCCCCCCCCTTCTCCCCCCTCCCTATCGTATCTCGGAAACAAAGAAACTTTACGTGTTTTTTTTTTGGGATTCGTATAGAGGGGGCTCGGTAAAGTAAAAAAAATTTTTCAAAGTGGCCCCCCTTTTCCCCCTTCTCCCCCCCTTTAGGCGGATCTCGGAAATAAAGAGATTTTACGTGTTTTTTTTTGGGATTCGTATAGAGTATGCTCGGGGAAGTAAAAACCATTTTTCAAATTTGACCCCCTTGCCCCCCTTCACCCCCCCTTTAGGCGGATCTCGGAAGTTAAGAGACTTGGCACATTTTTTTTTTCAGATTCATTAAAAGGGGCAATGCGTGAGTCGAAATCGTTTTTCAAAGTTCCCCCCTCTCCCCCCTTTAACGCCCCCCCCCTCTTCACCCCTTTTTTTAACTTGTGTTCTGTTTTGTTTACGGATTCGTATAGAGGAGGCTCGGGGAAGTAAAATCCATTTTTAAAATTTGACCCCCTTGCCCCCCTTCTCCCCCCTTTTAGGCGGATCTCGAAAGTTAAGAGACTTGGAACGTATTTTTTTTCAGATTCATATAGAGGGGCATTGCGTTAGTCGAAATCATTTTAAGAAACTCCACCCTCTCCCCCCCCTTCACCCCCCCCCCCCTCTTCACCTCTTTTTTTACTCCTGAAAATTTTTTTGATCCTTACCCTAATCTATTTGAGGGGCGTTGAAATTTGCATACCCTCCCCTCCCCAACCTCCCCTAAAATTAAAAGGGCTGTAACTTCATAACGGTTAGAGATAGCCATTAGGTGTTTGAACAAATATTATAGTAGGCGTCGAAACCTGTCCGGTGGTGGTACAGCGGTAAAGCGAAGGGGGGAGCGGCGAGCGAAGCGAGCCGGCGACCCCCGTAGCGTAGGGATAATGTCATGATAGCTTTCCGGTGGTAGGTAGGTCCTGAGTGGAGCGAACCTGCGAGACCGAGTGGAGCGAAGGGGGGAGGTGGCGAGCGAAGCGAGCCGGCGACCTCCTTAGCGTAACGAAGGTTGAGTGGGTGAAGCGTAACTCAGGGGCGACGACAAGCAAACTTTAGAGTTATGTTTTTTTAGTGGTAGTAGGTAGGTAGTAGGTATGTGTAGGTAGATAGTAGGTAGGTGTAGGTAGGTGTAGGTAGGTGTAGGTAGGTAGTAGGTAGGTGATAGGTAGGTAGTAGGTAGGTAGTAGGTAGGTAGTAGGTAGGTAGTAGGTAGTAGGTAGGTAGTAGGTAGGTAGTAGGTAGGTAGTAGGTAGGTAGTAGGTAGGTAGTAGGTAGGTAGTAGGTAGGTAGTAGGTAGGTAGTAGGTAGGTAGTAGGTAGGTAGTAGGTAGGTAGTAGGTAGGTAGTAGGTAGGTAGTAGGTAGGTAGTAGGTAGGTAGTAGGTAGGTAGTAGGTAGGTAGTAGGTAGGTAGTAGGTAGGTAGTAGGTAGGTAGTAGGTAGGTAGTAGGTAGGTAGTAGGTAGGTAGTAGGTAGGTAGTAGGTAGGTAGTAGGTAGGTAGTAGGTAGGTAGTAGGTAGGTAGTAGGTAGGTAGTAGGTAGGTAGTAGGTAGGTAGTAGGTAGGTAGTAGGTAGGTAGTAGGTAGGTAGTAGGTAGGTAGTAGGTAGGTAGTAGGTAGGTAGTAGGTAGGTAGTAGGTAGGTAGTAGGTAGGTAGTAGGTAGGTAGTAGGTAGGTAGTAGGTAGGTAGTAGGTAGGTAGTAGGTAGGTAGTAGGTAGGTAGTAGGTAGGTAGTAGGTAGGTAGTAGGTAGGTAGTAGGTAGGTAGTAGGTAGGTAGTAGGTAGGTAGTAGGTAGGTAGTAGGTAGGTAGTAGGTAGGTAGTAGGTAGGTAGTAGGTAGGTAGTAGGTAGGTAGTAGGTAGGTAGTAGGTAGGTAGTAGGTAGGTAGTAGGTAGGTAGTAGGTAGGTAGTAGGTAGGTAGTAGGTAGGTAGTAGGTAGGTAGTAGGTAGGTAGTAGGTAGGTAGTAGGTAGGTAGTAGGTAGGTAGTAGGTAGGTAGTAGGTAGGTAGTAGGTAGGTAGTAGGTAGGTAGTAGGTAGGTAGTAGGTAGGTAGTAGGTAGGTAGTAGGTAGGTAGTAGGTAGGTAGTAGGTAGGTAGTAGGTAGGTAGTAGGTAGGTAGTAGGTAGGTAGTAGGTAGGTAGTAGGTAGGTAGTAGGTAGGTAGTAGGTAGGTAGTAGGTAGGTAGTAGGTAGGTAGTAGGTAGGTAGTAGGTAGGTAGTAGGTAGGTAGTAGGTAGGTAGTAGGTAGGTAGTAGGTAGGTAGTAGGTAGGTAGTAGGTAGGTAGTAGGTAGGTAGTAGGTAGGTAGTAGGTAGGTAGTAGGTAGGTAGTAGGTAGGTAGTAGGTAGGTAGTAGGTAGGTAGTAGGTAGGTAGTAGGTAGGTAGTAGGTAGGTAGTAGGTAGGTAGTAGGTAGGTAGTAGGTAGGTAGTAGGTAGGTAGTAGGTAGGTAGTAGGTAGGTAGTAGGTAGGTAGTAGGTAGTAGGTAGGTAGTAGGTAGGTAGTAGGTAGGTAGTAGGTAGGTAGTAGGTAGGTAGTAGGTAGGTAGTAGGTAGGTAGTAGGTAGGTAGTAGGTAGGTAGTAGGTAGGTAGTAGGTAGGTAGTAGGTAGGTAGTAGGTAGGTAGTAGGTAGGTAGTAGGTAGGTAGTAGGTAGGTAGTAGGTAGGTAGTAGGTAGGTAGTAGGTAGGTAGTAGGTAGGTAGTAGGTAGGTAGTAGGTAGGTAGTAGGTAGGTAGTAGGTAGGTAGTAGGTAGGTAGTAGGTAGGTAGTAGGTAGGTAGTAGGTAGGTAGTAGGTAGGTAGTAGGTAGGTAGTAGGTAGGTAGTAGGTAGGTAGTAGGTAGGTAGTAGGTAGGTAGTAGGTAGGTAGTAGGTAGGTAGTAGGTAGGTAGTAGGTAGGTAGTAGGTAGGTAGTAGGTAGGTAGTAGGTAGGTAGTAGGTAGGTAGTAGGTAGGTAGTAGGTAGGTAGTAGGTAGGTAGTAGGTAGGTAGTAGGTAGGTAGTAGGTAGGTAGTAGGTAGGTAGTAGGTAGGTAGTAGGTAGGTAGTAGGTAGGTAGTAGGTAGGTAGTAGGTAGGTAGTAGGTAGGTAGTAGGTAGGTAGTAGGTAGGTAGTAGGTAGGTAGTAGGTAGGTAGTAGGTAGGTGTAGGTAGGTAGTAGGTAGGTGTGGGTAGGTAGTAGGTAGGTGTAGGTAGGTAGTACCGCGAGCTGCATTGGAACATTTTTTTTTTCAGATTCATTGAGAGGTGCAATGCGTTAGTTGAAATCATTTTTCAAACCTCCCCCTCTCCCCACCTTCACGCCCCGCGAGCTGCGCGCAGCTCGCGCAGCCACGCAAATTCTAGTTATACTATATAAAGCTAAATTACCACTGACTGACTCACTGACAGAATTGATCTCCCAGATGGTGGATGGGGAGGTGGGTATATTTTGACAGATTCGTAAACAAGTAACTCTCGTGAGTATGGGAAAAGTCCCAAACCCCCCCTTTTCCCCCCCCTTCTCCCCCCTCCCTATCGTATCTCGGAAACAAAGAGACTTTACGTGTTTTTTTTTAGGGAATCGTATAGAGGAGGCTCAGGGAAGTAAAAACTATTTTTCAAATTTGACCCCCTTGCCCCCCTTGCCCCCCTTCACCCCCCCTTTAGGCGGATCTCGGAAATAAAGAGACATTACGTGTGTTTTTCTAGGGATTCGTATAGAGGAGGCGTGGGGAAGTAAAAACCATTTTTCAAATTTGACCCCCTTGCCCCCCTTCACCCCCCCTTTAGGCGGATCTCGAAAATAAAGAAATTTTACGTGTTCTTTTTTAGAGATTCGTATAGAGGAGGCTCGGGAAAGTAAAAACCATTTTTTGAATTTGACCCCCTTGCCCCCCTTCACCCCCCCCTTTAGGCGGATCTCAAAAATAAAGAGATTTTACGTGTTTTTCTTTAGGGATTCGTATAGAGGAGGCTTGGGGAAGTAAAAACCATTATTCAAATTTGACCCCCTTGCCCCCCTTCACCCCCCCTTTAGGCGGATCTCGAAAATAAAGAGATTTTACGTGTTTTTTTTAGGGATTCGTATAGAGGAGGCTCGGGAAAGTAAAAACTATTTTTTGAATTTGACCCCCTTGCCCCCCTTCACCCCCCCTTTAGGCGGATCTCAAAAATAAAGAGATTTTACGTGTTTTTTTTAGGGATTCGTATAGAGGAGGCTCGGGGAAGTAAAAACCATTTTTCAAAATCGACCCCTTTTCCACTCTTCTCCCCCCTTTAAGTGGATCTCGGAAGTTAAGAGACTTGGAACATTTTTCCTGTGGTGGTACCGGTAAAGCGAAGGGGGGAGCGGGCGAGCGAAGCGAGCCGGCGACTCCCGTAGCGTAGGGATAATGTCATGATAGCTTTCCGGTGGTAGGTAGGTCCTGAGTGGAGCGAACCTGCGAGACCGAGTGGAGCGAAGGGGGGAGGTGGCGAGCGAAGCGAGCCGGCGACCTCTTTAGCGTAACGAAGGTTGAGTGGGTGAAGCGTAACTCAGGGGCGACGACAAGCAAACTTTAGGGTAATGTTTTTTTAGTGGTAGTAGGAGGTAGTAGGTAGGTAGTAGGTAGGTGGTAGGTAGGAGGTATGTGTAGGTAGGTGTAGGTAGGTATAAGGTAGGTGTAGGTAGGTGTAGGTAGGTATTAGGTAGGTGTAGGTAGGTAGTAGGTAGGTGTAGGTAGGTAGTAGGTAGGTGTAGGTAGGTAGTAGGTAGGTGTAGGTAGGTAGGTAGTAGGTAGGTGTAGGTAGGTGTAGGTAGGTGTAGGTAGGTGTAGGTAGGTGTAGGTAGGTGTAGGTAGATGTAGGTAGGTGAAGGTAGGTGTAGGTAGGTGTAGGTAGGTGTAGGTAGGTGTAGGTAGGTGTAGGTAGGTAGTAGGTAGGTGTAGGTAGGTGTAGGTAGGTAGTACCGCGAGCTGCATTGGAACATTTTTTTTTTCAGATTCATTGAGAGGTGCAATGCGTTAGTCGAAATCATTTTTCGAAGCTCCCCCTCTCCCCCTCTCCACGCCCCGCGAGCTGCGCGCAGCTCGCGCAACCACGCAAATACTAGTTACACTATATAAAGCTAAATTACCACTGACTGACTTATTTTCTCCCAGATGGTGGATGGGGAGGTGGGTATATTTTGACAGATTCGTAAACAAGCAACTCTCGTGAGTATGGGAAAAGTCCCAAACCCCCCCTTTTCCCCCCCCTTCTCCCCCCTCCCTATCGTATCTCGGAAACAAAGAGACTTTACGTGTTTTTTTTTAGGGATTCGTATAGAGGAGGCTCGGTATAGTAAAAATCATTTTTTAAAGTGGCCCCCCTTTTCCCCCTTCTCCCCCCTTTTAGGCGGATCTCGAAAGTTAAGAGACTTGGAACGATTTTTTTTTCAGATTCATATAGAGGAGGCTCGGGGAAGTAAAAGCCATTTTTTAAATTTGACCCCCTTGCCCCCCTTGCCCCCCTTCACCCCCCTTATTTGCGGATCTCGGAAGTTAAGAGACTTGGAACGAATTTTTTTTCAGATTCATATAGAGTCATATAGAGGGGCATTGCGTTAGTCGAAATCATTTTTAGAAACTCCACCCTCTCCCCCCCTTCACCCCCCCCCCCCTCTTCATCTCTTTTTTTTTCTCCTGAAAAAATTTTTGATTCTTACCTAAATCTATTTGAGGGGCGTTGAAATTTGTATACCCTCCCCTCCCCAACCTCCCCTAAAATTAAAAGGGCTGTAACTTCATAACGGTTAGAGATAGCCATTAGGTGTTTGAACAAATATTATAGTAGGCGTCGAAACCTGTCCGGTGGTGGTACAGCGGTAAAGCGAAGGGGGGAGCGGGCGAGCGAAGCGAGCCGGCGACCCCCGTAGCGTAGGGATAATGTCATGATAGCTTTCCGGTGGTAGGTAGGTCCTGAGTGGAGCGAACCTGCGAGACCGAGTGGAGCGAAGGGGGGAGGTGGCGAGCGAAGCGAGCCGGCGACCTCCTTAGCGTAACGAAGGTTGAGTGGGTGAAGCGTAACTCAGGGGCGACGACAAGCAAACTTTAGGGTAATGTTTTTTAGTGGTAGTAGGTAGGTGGTAGGTAGAAGGTAGGTAGTAGGTAGGTGTAGGTAGGTAGTAGGTAGGTGAAGGTAGGTAGTAGGTAGGTGTAGGTAGGTGTAGGTAGGTGTAGGTAGGTGTAGGTAGGTGTAGGTAGGTGTAGGTAGGTGTAGGTAGGTGTAGGTAGGTGTAGGTAGGTGTAGGTAGGTGTAGGTAGGTGTAGGTAGGTGTAGGTAGGTGTAGGTAGGTGTAGGTAGGTGTAGGTAGGTGTAGGTAGGTGTAGGTAGGTGTAGGTAGGTGTAGGTAGGTGTAGGTAGGTGTAGGTAGGTGTAGGTAGGTGTAGGTAGGTGTAGGTAGGTGTAGGTAGGTGTAGGTAGGTGTAGGTAGGTGTAGGTAGGTGTAGGTAGGTGTAGGTAGGTGTAGGTAGGTGTAGGTAGGTGTAGGTAGGTGTAGGTAGGTGTAGGTAGGTGTAGGTAGGTGTAGGTAGGTGTAGGTAGGTGTAGGTAGGTGTAGGTATTTTTCAAAGCTCCCCCTCTGCCCCTCTTCACAACCCGCGAGCTGCGCGCAGCTCGCGCAGCCACGCAAATACTAGTTATATTATATAAAGCTAAATTACCACTCACTGACTCACTGACAGAATTGTTCTCCCAGATGGTGGATGGGGAGGTGGGTATATTTTGACAGATTCGTAAACAGGCAACTCTCGTGAGTATGGGAAAAGTCCCAAACCCCCTCTTTCCCCCCCCCTTCTCCCCCCTCCCTATCGTATCTCGGAAACAAAGAGACTTTACGTGTTTTTTTTTAGGGATTCGTATAGAGGGGGCTCGGTAAAGTAAAAATCATTTTTCAAAGTGGCCCCCCTTTTCCCCCTTCTCCCCCCCTTTAGGCGGATCTCGGAAATAAAGAGATTTTACGTGTGTTTTTTTAGGGATTCGTATAGAGGAGGCTCGGGGAAAAAAAACCATTTTTTAAATTTGACCCCCTTGCCCCCCTTCACCCCCCCTTTAGGCGGATCTCGAAAGTTAAGAGACTTGGAACGATTTTTTTTTCAGATTCATATAGAGGGGCATTGCGTTAGTCGAAATCATTTTTAGAAACTCCCCCTCTCCCCCCCTTCACCCCCCCCCCCCTCTTCAACTCTTTTTTTACTCCTGAAAAAAATTTCGATTCTTACCTAAATCTATTTGAGGGGCGTTGAAATTTGTATACCCTCCCCTCCCCAACCTCCCCTAAAATTAAAAGGGCTGTAACCTTATAACGGTTAGAGATAGCCATTAGGTGTTTGAACAAATATTATAGTAGGCGTCGAAACCTGTCTTGTGGTGGCACAGCGGTAAAGCGAAGGGGGGAGGTGGCGAGCGAAGCGAGCCGGCGACCTCCTTAGCGTAACGAAGGTTGAGTGGGCGAAGCGTAACTCCAAGCAAACTTTAGGATAATGTTTTTTTAGTGGTAGTAGGAGGTAGTAGGTAGGTAGTAGGTAGGTGATAGGTAGGTAGTAGGTAGGTGTAGGTTGGTGGTAGGTAGGTGTAGGTAGGTGGTGGTATACGTGAGATTCATATAGAGGAGGCTCGGGGAAGTAAAATCCGTTTTTCAAATTTGAACCCCTTGCCCCCCTTCACTCCCCCCTTTAGGCGGATCTCGGAAGTTAAGAGACTTGGAACATTTTTTTTTTCAGATTCATTGAAAGGGGCAATGCGTTAGTCGAAATCATTTTTCAAAGCTACCCCTCTCCCCCTTCACTGCCCCCCCCCCTTTTCACCCCTTTTTTTAAACTCGTGTTCTGTTTTGTTTACGGATTCGTATAGAGGAGGCTCGGGGAAGTAAAATGCATTTTTCAAATTTGACCCCCTTGCCCCCCTTCACCCCCTCTTTAGGCGGATCTCGGAAGTTAAGAGACTTGGAACATTTTTTTTTTCAGAGTCATTGAAAGGGGCAATGCGTTAGTCGAAATCATTTTTCAAACCTCCCCCTCTCCCTTCTTCACGCCCCGCGAGCTGCGCGCAGCTCGCGCAGCCACGCAAATACTAGTTATACTATATAAAGCTAAATTACCACTGACTGACTCACTCACTCACTGACATAATTGTTCTCCTAGATGGTGGATGGGGAGGTGGGTATATTTTGACAGATTCGTAAACAATCAACTCTCATGACTATGGGAAAAGTCCCAAACCCCCCCTTTCGCCCCCCCTTCTCCCCCCTCCCTATCGTATCTCGGAAACGAAGAAACTTTACGTGTTTTTTTTTAGGGATTCGTATAGAGGGGGCTCGGGGAAGTAAAAACCATTTTTCAAATTTGACCCCCTTGCCCCCCTTTACCCCCCTTTAGGTGGATCTCGGAAATAAAGAGATTTTACGTGTTTATTTTTAGGGATTCGTTTAGAGGAGGCTTGGGGAAGTAAAAACCATTTTTAAAATTTGACCCCCTTGCCCCCCTTCACCCCCCCTTTAGGCGGATCTCGGAAATAAAGAGATTTTACGTGTTTTTTTTAGGGATTCGTATAGAAAAGGCTCGGTGAAGTAAAAAACATTTTTCAAAATTGACCCCCTTGCCCCCCTTCACCCCCCCTTTAGGCGGATCTCGGAAGTTAAGAGACTTGGCACATTTTTTTTTTCAGATTCATTAAAAGGGGCAATGCGTGAGTCGAAATCGTTATTCAAAGTTCCCCCCTCCCCCCCTTTAACGACCCCCCCCCCCCCTCTTCAACCCTTTTTTTTAACTTGTGTTCTGTTTTGTTTACGGATTCGTATAGAGGAGGCTCGGGGAAGTAAAATCCATTTTTAAAATTTGACCCCCTTGCCCCCCTTCTCCCCCCTTTTAGACGGATCTCGAAAGTTAAGAGACTTGGAACGTATTTTTTTTCAGATTCATATAGAGGGGCATTGCGTTAGTCGAAATCATTTTTAGAAACTCCACCCTCTCCCCCCCTTCACCCCCCCCCCCCCCTCTTCACCTCTTTTTTTACTCCTGAAAAATTTTTTGATTCTCACCCTAATCTATTTGAGGGGCGTTGAAATTTGCATACCCTCCCCTCCCCAACCTCCCCTAAAATTAAAAGGGCTGTAACTTCATAACGGTTAGAGATAGCCATTAGGTGTTTGAACAAATATTGTAGTAGGCGTCGAAACCTGTCCGGTGGTGGTACAGCGGTAAAGCGAAGGGGGGAGCGGGCGAGCGAAGCGAGCCGGCGACCCCCGTAGCGTAGGGATAATGTCATGATAGCTTTCCGGTGGTAGGTAGGTCCTGAGTGGAGCGAACCTGCGAGACCGAGTGGAGCGAAGGGGGGAGGTGGCGAGCGAAGCGAGCCGGCGACCTCCTTAGCGTAACGAAGGTTGAGTGGGTGAAGCGTAACTCAGGGGCAACGACAAGCAAACTTTAGAGTTATGTTTTTTTAGTGGTAGTAGGAGGTAGTAGGTAGGTAGTAGGTATGTGTAGGTAGGTAGTAGGTAGGTGTAGGTAGGTAGTAGGTAGGTGTAGGTAGGTAGCAGGTAGGTGTAGGTAGGTAGTAGGTAGGTGATAGGTAGTAGGTAGGTAGTAGGTAGGTAGTAGGTAGGTAGTAGGTAGGTGTAGGTAGGTAGGTAGTAGGTAGGTGTAGGTAGGTAGTAGGTAGGTAGTAGGTAGGTAGTAGGTAGGTAGTAGGTAGGTAGTAGGTAGGTAGTAGGTAGGTAGTAGGTAGGTAGTAGGTAGGTAGTAGGTAGGTAGTAGGTAGGTAGTAGGTAGGTAGTAGGTAGGTAGTAGGTAGGTAGTAGGTAGGTAGTAGGTAGGTAGTAGGTAGGTAGTAGGTAGGTAGTAGGTAGGTAGTAGGTAGGTAGTAGGTAGGTAGTAGGTAGGTAGTAGGTAGGTAGTAGGTAGGTAGTAGGTAGGTGTAGGTAGGTAGGTAGTAGGTAGGTGTAGGTAGGTAGGTAGTAGGTAGGTGTAGGTAGGTAGGTAGTAGGTAGGTGTAGGTAGGTAGGTAGTAGGTAGGTAGTAGGTAGGTAGTAGGTAGGTAGTAGGTAGGTAGTAGGTAGGTAGTAGGTAGGTAGTAGGTAGGTAGTAGGTAGGTAGTAGGTAGGTAGTAGGTAGGTAGTAGGTAGGTAGTAGGTAGGTAGTAGGTAGGTAGTAGGTAGGTAGTAGGTAGGTAGTAGGTAGGTAGTAGGTAGGTAGTAGGTAGGTAGTAGGTAGGTAGTAGGTAGGTAGTAGGTAGGTAGTAGGTAGGTAGTAGGTAGGTAGTAGGTAGGTAGTAGGTAGGTAGTAGGTAGGTAGTAGGTAGGTAGTAGGTAGGTAGTAGGTAGGTAGTAGGTAGGTAGTAGGTAGGTAGTAGGTAGGTAGTAGGTAGGTAGTAGGTAGGTAGTAGGTAGGTAGTAGGTAGGTAGTAGGTAGGTAGTAGGTAGGTAGTAGGTAGGTAGTAGGTAGGTAGTAGGTAGGTAGTAGGTAGGTAGTAGGTAGGTAGTAGGTAGGTAGTAGGTAGGTAGTAGGTAGGTAGTAGGTAGGTAGTAGGTAGGTAGTAGGTAGGTAGTAGGTAGGTAGTAGGTAGGTAGTAGGTAGGTAGTAGGTAGGTAGTAGGTAGGTAGTAGGTAGGTAGTAGGTAGGTAGTAGGTAGGTAGTAGGTAGGTAGTAGGTAGGTAGTAGGTAGGTAGTAGGTAGGTAGTAGGTAGGTAGTAGGTAGGTAGTAGGTAGGTAGTAGGTAGGTAGTAGGTAGGTAGTAGGTAGGTAGTAGGTAGGTAGTAGGTAGGTAGTAGGTAGGTAGTAGGTAGGTAGTAGGTAGGTAGTAGGTAGGTAGTAGGTAGGTAGTAGGTAGGTAGTAGGTAGGTGGTAGGTAGGTAGTAGGTAGGTAGGTAGTAGGTAGGTAGTAGGTAGGTAGTAGGTAGGTAGTAGGTAGGTAGTAGGTAGGTAGTAGGTAGGTAGTAGGTAGGTAGTAGGTAGGTAGTAGGTAGGTAGTAGGTAGGTAGTAGGTAGGTAGTAGGTAGGTAGTAGGTAGGTAGTAGGTAGGTAGTAGGTAGGTAGTAGGTAGGTAGTAGGTAGGTAGTAGGTAGGTAGTAGGTAGGTAGTAGGTAGGTAGTAGGTAGGTAGTAGGTAGGTAGTAGGTAGGTAGTAGGTAGGTAATAGGTAGGTAGTAGGTAGGTAGTAGGTAGGTAGTAGGTAGGTAGTAGGTAGGTAGTAGGTAGGTAGTAGGTAGGTAGTAGGTAGGTAGTAGGTAGGTAGTAGGTAGGTAGTAGGTAGGTAGTAGGTAGGTAGTAGGTAGGTAGTAGGTAGGTAGTAGGTAGGTAGTAGGTAGGTAGTAGGTAGGTAGTAGGTAGGTAGTAGGTAGGTAGTAGGTAGGTAGTAGGTAGGTAGTAGGTAGGTAGTAGGTAGGTAGTAGGTAGGTAGTAGGTAGGTAGTAGGTAGGTAGTAGGTAGGTAGTAGGTAGGTAGTAGGTAGGTAGTAGGTAGGTAGTAGGTAGGTAGTAGGTAGGTAGTAGGTAGGTAGTAGGTAGGTAGTAGGTAGGTAGTAGGTAGGTAGTAGGTAGGTAGTAGGTAGGTAGTAGGTAGGTAGTAGGTAGGTAGTAGGTAGGTAGTAGGTAGGTAGTAGGTAGGTAGTAGGTAGGTAGTAGGTAGGTAGTAGGTAGGTAGTAGGTAGGTAGTAGGTAGGTAGTAGGTAGGTAGTAGGTAGGTAGTAGGTAGGTAGTAGGTAGGTAGTAGGTAGGTAGTAGGTAGGTAGTAGGTAGGTAGTAGGTAGGTAGTAGGTAGGTAGTAGGTAGGTAGTAGGTAGGTAGTAGGTAGGTAGTAGGTAGGTAGTAGGTAGGTAGTAGGTAGGTAGTAGGTAGGTAGTAGGTAGGTAGTAGGTAGGTAGTAGGTAGGTAGTAGGTAGGTAGTAGGTAGGTAGTAGGTAGGTAGTAGGTAGGTAGTAGGTAGGTAGTAGGTAGGTAGTAGGTAGGTAGTAGGTAGGTAGTAGGTAGGTAGTAGGTAGGTAGTAGGTAGGTAGTATGTAGGTAGTAGGTAGGTAGTAGGTAGGTAGTAGGTAGTGTGGCGTGAAAAATGGAAACTCGGCACACCACTTTCAATAATATTTTAATTAAGATTTAGTTATCAAAAAAACAAAGAATTAAAATAGAAATTAATAGTTAAACTAGATAAAAATAGAATTCGTATGACACTGACTGATTTAAAAAAGCAGTTTTTTTAGAAAAATTAAAATTATAGGCAAAATTGAATCTTGCCGGAACGTTCCGCAATTTTCTTTTTTTACATTGCATGAATTTAAAATATGACTAGATTTAAACACAGAGTTTTACAGAGTTCAAATATTAAAAAAATGTCTCAAACACTTCACCACGCACGAACACGCGGAATCTCTAGGGAGTCCACATGGGTCTTGATAAGTTAGTCGAGAATGAATTTTATACCTGTATCCGGCGAAATTTAACCAAAATAAAAAAAGGTGACGCGTTCAAACCCGGCCCCAAAACAGCCGTCGCTGCCTCCTCTTGCTTATTTCATCTGCCAGAAATTAAAAGATGTGGCACCCGAAGACGACCAGACCGGTGAATATAGGGTAATAAAAGAAGGCCTTTAATAGACCTTCTTCAAAACTGGTTCAACACCCTAAAAAGATGAGAAACAACAGGGTTTTAAAAGAAGATCGAAATTTCAACAGGGTTTTAAAAATGAGAGAAAGGCATAATAACGAAGACATAAGATTAGACCAGAAATATACGTACCAGATAATAAATAAGAAAACTATATGTCGCGTTAATTCGCGATATCCTTTAATTAAACACTGCACACTGTACACTGCAGTTTTTTATGATGAAAACATTACGAATGGATCACATTGGACATTGGACGAAGAAAAAAACAATAAAATTTTGGTATAATGACCACATTTCCTCCAATCTGTCATACGAATGAAGCCTGGACTCCAAAAAAATCGACTGTCAAGAATTTTTTATCTCCAATTTTAAAAATATTTAGTTAAAGGTAAATATGGCATCGAGGTTTCAAGTAAAAAGTTTAAGATGCAGCGTAATGCTGCAGTACCCTTAATCCAGGAAAAAAAAATCATTGACCACATCGATAAAATTTGACAACACTAAGTCCAGATATTATCGATAAAAAGTCTTGACACAGTGTCAAGACAACATCGATAACAAGATACAACACTATGACAAAACAACATCCCTAAAGAGTGACTAAAAGAAGCAGGTAACCACCCTACAGTGTGACCATCAGAAATATGTGACAACCCTATAGTGTGTCCAATAGGAACAAGTGACAACCCTATGGTAGTAGATGACAACCCTATAAGAATATCTGGTTATATAGAATCAGTTGGAAATAACGGATTAAGTGACAAATAATAAAAATGAAGAATATAAAGAAGTATTAGAAGAAAAAAAATGAATTAATTAAATATTAAACTACTTAGACTAATTAAAAGGAAAAAAAAAAAAAATAACTTAGGTGAATTAGGAGTGAAAGTGGAATTAAATATTAACCTACTTAATAAGTAAATAACCTAGTATTTAATATTAGAAAGCCTAAATGACAAAATAATAAAACGACAACATCGAAGTGCAATGAATACTGAATAAGACAGAAAGTCGACCCTCAACTTAAACGTTATCCGTGCCAACTCCAGATGCGTCTACAGAATTACAACTAATATAGAATCAGATTAAAAGTTAGGGATCCCAAAAAAATAATTAAGCGCGCTTAAAATAATGAAGAAGAATTAAATAGACACTAGAAAATCGACTGAAGTCAAAGATCAAACCTTGGTTTAAAAATAGGACCTCGGCTGAGAAAACGGACGACTTCAGTCAAAAAAAAATGTCTTCAAGACTACACATGGTCATGAAGACGATAGGGGAACTCAAGACTAAGAGATCATTGAGTCGCAAAGAGGGACTTTGAGTCAATATAGAACTCAGTTACAAGCCAACAGACGTAAGTCAAAAGGTAGACATTATGTCAAAGGCAGAATAAGTCAAAAGGTTGTACACCGAGACCATAGCAAGTCATCGAGACAAAAGAGGGATATCGTGACGATATAAGGTCAACGAATCCTAAGAGGAAGTTCCAATTATGAACTTCGAAGTCAAAGCCTAAGTTCTTGAAGTTAAATATTAGAATTAACTCAAGTTAAGAACATGGGAGGATAGAGAAGGAAGAAAGAAGAAGTGAGGGAACTAGGAGGACTGTATGCATTATAAACTCGAGAATTATAGAAAGCGATACAAATATTATTGGTAAACTTAAGAAAGCCATACAAATATTATCGATGAACCTTGTATTAACCAAAGGAGTAGGAAAAAAGATTAAACACGTGTCAAAACCGACTTTCAGCCAATCATGATACTTAGAGTCTGCCTATTTTCACGAGTAGAATCTATCAAAAAAAATCCCTCCCAAACAACAAGGTGATTGGTTAAAAAACCAGTGGCTAAACAATGTTGTCATTGAATATAGATCGCGACATAACAAGTACCAAAATATGTATTAAAACAATATACACCTTAGATAAACCAGAGGAGGCCTAAAAATAGGGAGCTTCACTAAGAAGAAGTCACAAAGGATAGGAGAAACCTTATTTAAAAAATAGTATTTTGGTCAAAATAAGAGCTTCAGTCGAAAGAAAAGACTGAAAGTCAAAGATATAACTTGAAGTCGAAAGAATAGATAGAAATAAAAGAAAATAGGAACGGAATTATTTCAGAATATCTTTTATATGATATTGTCCGGAGTGAACAGAATCACAATCTTGTAAAACATAAATCGTCCTAGATATAACCCTAGTTACACGGCATTTAACAAAACGTGGAGCAAGTTTTCCGGTAAAATAATCTGTACCAGATGATCTAGTAAAGTTACGTCTCCATACAGTGTCACCAATATTGAGAATGATAGCTGATCGGTTCTTATTATATGCAAGAGAATTACGGAGGAAAGCCATAGAAAGATTATCGGCAACCTTTGCATATACCTCGGCAAGAGAAGTGAGATTTGACGCATGCTGAGACCGACTTTCAGCTAAATTGGCGCTTCGAGTCTGTCCATAAGCATGTGTCGGATCTATAGTAACTTCCCTACCAAACATAAGGAAATTTGGTGTAAAACTTGTAGCTAAGTTAACGCATGAATTGAGATATAGTTTGACCTTTGGTAGCATTTTTGCCCAATTCCTTTGATTATTTCCAACTAAGATGCTTAAACAGGTAATAATACTTTGATTATAACGTTCAACGGTATTGGCTTGAGGAGTATAATATGGTGTATAAGTAGGAGAATCAATATGAAAAGTTCTAAGAAAGTTTAAAAATTGATTACTACGAAAAACAGTAGCGTTATCACAAAGAATAGAACGCGGAACACCGAAATTAAAAAATATTTCAGACTCTAAAGCTTTAATTACTGAACTGGCATCTACCTTTTTAAGGGGAATAAGCCAGACATATTTTGAAAAAACGTCTACCATGGATAGAATATATTTATACCCATAGTAGGCAGCAGGTAATGGGCCAATAACGTCGATAGAAATAATCTGTAAAGGTAACGAAACGTCTTTTGGATAACACATCTGTCCACGTGGCTGAGTGTTCGCGATTTTATAAGCTTTACATACCTCACATTGCTTTAAGATTTCGGTAACATCCCGAAACATGTTAGGCCAATAATAGAATTCCTTGATCTTAAGGTATGATTTTGTGACACCAGGATGTATGGAAGGAAAATTATTGTGTACCTCCCAAATAGCTAGTGGAACTTTCTCTTTGGGTAAAACTACGCGCAATGGATCAGAGGATAAAGGACTAGAAATGGGCATGCGTCTTAACAGAACACCGTTCTGAATGACGTAAGCAGGAAACATTTGGGGAGTATCGCGAGCGCCAAGATAAACCTTCTTATACCATCTATCGTTGGTATTCTCAGGACCTTGATCAAAAGTTATAGGACTAGCATAAATTCTAGATAAAGCATCAGGTACGATATGTTGTGAACCTTTGCGGTGAACAATATGAAAAGTATATTGCGAAATAATAGTAGCCCATCGAGCTAAACGACCTGAAATATTTTAGAGCTGCTCCAGATAAAACTTCATGGAATCGCCTAATTAAATATTCGTCCGAAATACCGTCGGCATATTTACGCTCTTCTATATCAACGAAAAACTCACGTACACAAGTATTTGTATCTCCTGAAAATTCAACTTTCCATTTGGAAAGTGAATACCTATTATGGAAATGATGAGGGACTTCTTCGGACCTAACAACAGAAGGAATATTAGATGAGACGGAGAGCCTAGGTGGGATCGGTGGAGGTCTAGAAATGATTGGACTCCTACGTGAAGGAGTCTCACCTATAGGGAAACTCTGTTCTTCCATAGTGACTAAATTTATAACAAAAGATCAAATAATCTTAATAAAGAAACTTCTATCTAACCTTCAAGAATAATAAGCGTGAAGTTATCGTTAAGAAACGAAAAAGTTTCTAACACAAAATATATGTGTTGGTGGGAAAAATCGGAACTAAGATAAATGTACCAAATTTGACGTATTTTAATGTACATTTTCTAGACAAGCAGCGCCACTGCGAATTGTACAGAGAGATCCGCGCCGCACTGTATCCGTTACCTAGCAACTACTAAATAACAAATCTGACCAAGTAAATGGTGCCAAAAATTATAATATGATGAATAATTACGTAACTTGAAAATGAGAATTTATGTTTACGTAAATATTCATGTAATTTTGGTGTAATAGTGTAACAACATGTTTAAAACCAACATACAAATATAACTTTCACAAATCGGTTAACGAACGAAGGAGTTATCAGGAAAATAAATTAGTCACAATGTTCGAAGGAAAGATACTCTATAGAAACATGCAGTAGTCTAACAAAGAAATATGCCTAGTGAAAACCACAGCGAGACAAAGGCAAATAAACGAAACAGATGGGCGAGAAACCTGAAAAATCTAAAGGTTCAAGCAAAACCTGTCGTACAAAGCTTACCTTTTAACACGCTGGCTAAACTTTCACGCATCCATAACACTACGGGTTCTAAATACCGCTAGCTAAAGGAGAGAAATGAAATAGGGAATTAACATATATTGTAGGAGAAATAAAAGACTTGAACGTAATATAGTTACAGGTTTAGTTCTTTTAAATTCATGAACATGTCATTAAAATTTAATAAAATAAGTATTCCAGCAATGCAACGTCGAGAACCGTAGTAACAATGTCTTGAAGAAATCACATGTATCGAGAACCGTTGTAACAATTCTTGATAAAATCAAATGTATTTGCTGTATCTGTAAGAAGAAGGTGAATAAAATTTGCTCGCTAAGAGCACCACACACGAAATAACGAAAAAGAATATATTATGTTATTGGTTTTAGTATTGGAAATTACTTACCTTTTGTTCGGGCGCCATACTGTGGCGTGAAAAATGGAAACTCGGCACACCACTTTCAATAATATTTTAATTAAGATTTAGTTATCAAAAAAACAAAGAATTAAAATAGAAATTAATAGTTAAACTAGATAAAAATAGAATTCGTATGACACTGACTGATTTAAAAAAGCAGTTTTTTTAGAAAAATTAAAATTATAGGCAAAATTGAATCTTGCCGGAACGTTCCGCAATTTTCTTTTTTTACATTGCATGAATTTAAAATATGACTAGATTTAAACACAGAGTTTTACAGAGTTCAAATATTAAAAAAATGTCTCAAACACTTCACCACGCACGAACACGCGGAATCTCTAGGGAGTCCACATGGGTCTTGATAAGTTAGTCGAGAATGAATTTTATACCTGTATCCGGCGAAATTTAACCAAAATAAAAAAAGGTGACGCGTTCAAACCCGGCCCCAAAACAGCCGTCGCTGCCTCCTCTTGCTTATTTCATCTGCCAGAAATTAAAAGATGTGGCACCCGAAGACGACCAGACCGGTGAATATAGGGTAATAAAAGAAGGCCTTTAATAGACCTTCTTCAAAACTGGTTCAACACCCTAAAAAGATGAGAAACAACAGGGTTTTAAAAGAAGATCGAAATTTCAACAGGGTTTTAAAAATGAGAGAAAGGCATAATAACGAAGACATAAGATTAGACCAGAAATATACGTACCAGATAATAAATAAGAAAACTATATGTCGCGTTAATTCGCGATATCCTTTAATTAAACACTGCACACTGTACACTGCAGTTTTTTATGATGAAAACATTACGAATGGATCACATTGGACATTGGACGAAGAAAAAAACAATAAAATTTTGGTATAATGACCACATTTCCTCCAATCTGTCATACGAATGAAGCCTGGACTCCAAAAAAATCGACTGTCAAGAATTTTTTATCTCCAATTTTAAAAATATTTAGTTAAAGGTAAATATGGCATCGAGGTTTCAAGTAAAAAGTTTAAGATGCAGCGTAATGCTGCAGTAGGTAGTAGGTAGGTAGTAGGTAGGTAGTAGGTAGGTAGTAGGTAGGTAGTAGGTAGGTAGTAGGTAGGTAGTAGGTAGGTAGTAGGTAGGTAGTAGGTAGGTAGTAGGTAGGTAGTAGGTAGGTAGTAGGTAGGTAGTAGGTAGGTAGTAGGTAGGTAGTAGGTAGGTAGTAGGTAGGTAGTAGGTAGGTAGTAGGTAGGTAGTAGGTAGGTAGTAGGTAGGTAGTAGGTAGGTAGTAGGTAGGTAGTAGGTAGGTAGTAGGTAGGTAGTAGGTAGGTAGTAGGTAGGTAGTAGGTAGGTAGTAGGTAGGTAGTAGGTAGGTAGTAGGTAGGTGTAGGTAGGTAGTAGGTAGGTGTGAGTAGGTAGTAGGTAGGTGTGAGTAGGTAGGTAGTACCGCGAGCTGCATTGGAACATTTTTTTTTTCAGATTCATTGAGAGGTGCAATGCGTTAGTCGAAATCATTTTTCAAAGCTCCCCCTCTCCCCCTCTTCACGCCCCGCGAGCTGCGCGCAGCTCGCGCAGCCACGCAAATACTAGTCTATATCTATAAAAGCGAAAGGTCACTCACTGATTCATCACGAAATCTCGAAAACCGCTGGACGTACAAAGATGATTTTTGGCAGGGAGGTAGTTTATAGGCAGTAGACGTCTGCTATGAAATAATTTTGTGACAGGGCCGGATAAGGGTGGTCTAAGGGCCCTCACAAGTTTGTATGAAAGTCCTTCATTTTTCGTGCTACAATCTTGATTTTTGGCAGAGACGTAGTTTATTGTCAGTAAGCGTCTGTTATGAATTAATTTTGCGACAGGGCCGGATTGGGGTGGTTTATGAGCCCTCGCAAGTTTGTATTTTTCGTGCTACAATCTTGATTTTTGGCAGAGACGTAGTTTATAGTCAGTAGACATCTTCTATGAATTAGTTTTGCGACAGGGCCTGATTAGGGTGGTTTATGAGCCCTCGCAAGTTTGTATGAAAGTCCTTACTCTCCTGATTTTTTTCAGGGACGGAGTTCATGGTGAGTAGAGGTTTGCTAAGAACAGATTTTGCATTAGGGTCGGATTAGGGAGCTCTAAAGGCTCTCGCGAGTTTGTATGTAAGTTTGATTTTTGTACTACCGGCCTGAAATTTAGCAAGTGTATTATCTAACAATTTTTTTTTGTGACGAGCTGGACTAAGGGCTACCGCAAGTATATAAATGAAATCCTTGGCGTTTTGGAGCTGAAAATTGGTATAGAGATAGAATATCATATATGTATTTGTATGTGTGGGAACAGATTTTATAACAGGGCCAGTTTAAGGGAATATAATCGCTTCGATTGGCATTAATTGTCATTCGCTTTCGCTTTGGCATAGTACATCCAGAGGCAGTCCCACACATACATACGGGTGCGCCAAAGTTCACCTAAAATTTCAACTCCGATAATTGGAAATCCGAAAATGTTCTTCCTAACATTTTTCATCCTAACAATCGCAATTCCTAACTTCTCTGTCTCTAATGTTTTAATTCCGAAGCATTCAACTTCATAATGTCTGTAGCAATAAACATCTATTACACTATTATTTGTTTTCCTATATTTTCTCAACATAACCATCTTTTACACTATTATTCAAAGTCATTTCTTTTTTTTTGTTTATATTACTTTTTATTCATAATAATCAGTATTATAAAAGGTCCCATTAAAATAGGTGGACAAAATTTTAGAAATCATTCAGACCGCTAAAAGAAGGACAATAACAAAAAAAAAATATAAGAAAAAGACAATAAAATACCTACTTTTATAGGATGAGTTTGTTCTAGAGTGCCGGCAATTTATTATTTTAAGTCAAAATAAAATCACTTTATATAGTGTTTTTTTTTTGTTTAGATGTCTTTAGTTAGGCTTATTTTAAACGCTGTGTTAAAATTTGTCCACCTATTTTAATGGGACCTTATATATTATGCAAAGATATCCATAGGTTAGGTTAGGTTAGAACTGTGACCAACTACGCGCGAGCCGAGCGAGCGAAGCGAGCGGTGCCGCGGCAGCGGCCGGCGAGCGCTACCTCGAAATTGGTCGCGAAATTTTTCTAAGTATTTTTTTCGTAGTGCCCCCAAGACGACACTCTGACCTGAATTTCATTCATTTATTTTATTTCAAGACAATAATCAGTGAAACGACCTTTAATCATTCTAAACAGTTGTATGACTGAAAATATTATGGTAATTATGTTTAGGAATAAAAGCGTTAGGATAAAAAACAGTAGGAGTTTAAATATATTTACACTAATGATATTATGAATTCCAATTTTCGGAAACATGAGTGTTATGAACATCGTCGGTAGCACTACAAATAGTATGAATGAAAACTTTAGGATGAAAAATTTTAGGAAGAGTGATCATTCGGATTACAAATCGTTAGGAAGAACAATTTCGGATAAAGAACTTTAGGTGAGCCAATATGGACCCCATACATACACGTCAAAATTTCCTCGCGAACGAAGTCGCGGGCAACTGCTAGTACATACATACATACATACATACAAACATACATACATACATACATACATACATAGCCAGTCAAAATCATAACCCTCCTTTGGCTTTGCCGTAGTCGGGTAAAAATAGCGACTTTGTTTTATACTATGTAAGGTTATGGATGTACATAAATAAATCTAAATTTCCTACCAATTTTAAGGTGGGTTAATTGCGACTCAAGCTTGCCACCACCGGCACCGCCGAATATCAAAAGTACTTACCTCCTCGAAGATCTTAGATAACTATTAAATAATTTGTGAATCTGTGTAATGTGCAGAAAAGATGAATGTGTATCATATTTTTCCTAAAGAATTCTACGTTACAAGCGTCAAATTGGGCAATAAAATAAGATTATTTATTATTATGTTTACAGCCTAGCTCATAAATAAATATTCTATAATATTTTGAAAGGTAGGTATCGTTAATATTTAGTGTTCCGTATTGAAATTGTCGAATCGGGACCCTTAGGATCCGTCTGCTTATATTATTTCAGGAACTATATAAATATATAATTATCAGGAAATATATAATTACTTATGCTATCGACAATCAGGGCTGACCCCTTATTGCCAGCCGTGGCAAAGGTCATGGTCGGGACACGACGCGATTCGTCGCAGGATGACCGAGCGGTGGAGAACGCGCTACTGCGACTTGATGCCATCCTGAGAGATGCCGACCGCGACGGGAGAAAAATCGGAAAGTATATCGGCGTCGCATTGCACGACCCTGATGAGTGAAAAATTTTGTTTCAAAACATTTTGTTTGTTTGATTTCGGTTTTTTTTTGCCACCGACTTCAGAAGTTGATTTTTTTTCTGTAGGTTATTTTTCACGTTTTCGTGATTTTGTTTTTTTTTTTGTGTTTTTGAAGTCGGTTTTTGTAGGTATGTGCAAAAAAAAAAACGTTTTTTATTTTTCCATTTTTAGTTGTAATAGGTACAATCCTATAAAAATATTTACTATGCATTTAACATTCAACCACGAATTCCCTTAGTATTGCTTTCAACTCCTAACTATTGAGGAGTAGTACCTTCCATATAGTCTAGGCAACAAGTCTTAGTGCCTTTTTGATGAACTTTTTTCAGCAGTCTCCGAAAATTATGATTGAGGTGTCATTCGATTTGGAATGGCATCCAGATGATTATTGAAAAAAAAATGAAGTTTCGCTTGCAAAAACTGCAAAAGTTATAAACAATTAACTAAAAAAAATTAAATGGGTTTAGTTTTTTGCAAATATCTCAAAACTTAATTAAAGTTTTTAAAATTTGAAAGATTCAAAAAGAAGAGGAAATTTCCTAAAGAATGTTCTTACTTTTGGAATTGTAGGACTAATATTAATAACTTTCCCATCTGGTTGAAAATACGCCCGAAAACTGGGACTCCCTCTTGCGCAAGCTACGCTCCATTCGGACCTTTCATGAATACATATTATTTAAACTTATTAAATATGAAAATTAAAAGGGCGCCTGCAGAATGGATCAATAAACAATAATCCGTGGTTCAAAAGTTTTTATCGCGAATTTATAATAAGTTATCCATTAGTTAATTAACAGTTTTTTATGGCACGAACATTAACATAGCAAGTGCGATAATTGTTAAACTATTAATCTGAGATAAGTTATGGAATCAGGCGTTACTTTGCGGAAATCCATGACATTAAATGCTATGAAATATATGTAGTTTTAATACCGCGAGACATATATCCAGGTCTGAAAGCAGGACACGAAACCCACCGTCATGCATATGCACATGCACAAATGGGCCCACCCTCCCAAATGTTATAGGTGTTGTTGTCGCTCAAAGAGTGGCCGGTGTCGATTAAATGTTTTGCGAAATGTGATTTATCTGGATGGCTATTCCTGTAAGCGGCAACATGTTCCCTGTACCTAATTTCGAAACCACGGCCTGTCTGACCTACATAGACCCCGGTGCAATCATTGCACACTAACTTGTAAACTCCGGATTTTTTTGAATTCTATATTTAATTCCATCACCACTACTAAGTATGATTGCAGGTAATTCGGCACAGATGTCTTTGTGACGTTGTATCGAGCGTCATCAAAACGTTATATAAAGGGCCGACAGCGGTGCGACTAGCTCATTCGAGCTCGAACGCTCGACGAGTCAACAACTCCTGAGGATGCCCTGTGGAGGGGCGAAACACGTGTCGAGTATAGGTTTGATTGCATGGCATGCTAATTATTTCACACTTGTTTTGTATGTGTGCATATGCATGAGGGCGGGAGGTGGGCCCATTTGTGCATGTGCATATGCATGACGGTGGGTTTCGTGTCCTGCTTTCAGACCTGGATATATGTCTCGCGGTATTAAAACTACATATATTTCATAGCATTTATTATTAATCTGAGATTTTTTTCCTTTCGTGGAGCTATTTTTCAAAGGCATAGAATAAGCTCTCGGAATAGGCTCTCGTTGGAAAAATTAAAAAAAATTATAATTTTCGTTTTTTTATTAACAATTTACTGAGGTGAAAAATTTCAAAGCTTTATTAGACATTCAAAAATTCTTTTTTTTTATTATATTATTATTGAACCGTTTTTCGTATGATCAGAAGCTACTTAAAAATGATTTTTAATATTTTTTATCTCTTATTGTTTAAACAATTTTTATAAAGAAATGCGTTGTTTATGAGATAATTTAATTTTTTTTTAAATAACATAATTATTGATGAAAACCATGTATCTTTTTAAAAAAATCGTTTCTTAAAAAAATAAATTTATTGCTTATAAACGCATTTGTTGATTAACAATTATTTTCTCCCACTTCTAATTAATATTAAGGTATAATTTTTTTTTAAATCACCATTATTTGTTTTTTCTTTTCGATATAAATAAAAAAAAAAATGTTTTATTAAAATTTTCATTGTATAAGTAATAAACAATTTGTTAAAAACCAAAAAAATTTTACTTTATATTTTTTTTCTTATTTTACTTGTTGTCACAAAACCAGTCATGATTCTTATTTTTTCATTTAATTTTTTTACAATCTTTTTTTTTTATTTGAAAAAAAAAACAAAATCATATCTGTATTGACAGATATGATTTTGTTTTTTTTAACACAGACCTAAATACATGAACAATTTTAGGAAATATATGAAAAACGTAACAAGTGCCTATAAAATTTGAGAGTTGCCTCCGATTTTCCTGGTATTGGGATACCAGGGAGATCGGGGGCAACTCTCATCAGATCCTGACTTGGTGATAATGGGGCCACCTCGGGAGTATACTCTTTCGAATACTAAAATAATGTTGAAAATCGGTTCAATACAAAATAAAAAACTTACAGACGAATTGAGAACCTCCTCCTTTTTGGAAGTAGGTTAAAAATAAGACGACACGACGATGCCATTTCTAGCATAGTTATTAATTAATCCTCAAAATCCTTACATAATATCTCAAATTCTCAAAACAAATTAAAATGTGACTTTGGATTTTTTTTATCTACCGACGCCAACTCGCTCTTTGCTAATTTTTAATTAATAATAAAATAATTTTAATCAGTGAACTAGTTTTACAACACACGCTAAGAAGAAGAACACATTTAATTACGATTGAAAGTAGCATTCCTTTTGGATTGAACTACCTACTTATAAATAATTGACATTACTAAATAATTTTTTCTCACCTCTCTATTAAACAATTGTCAAATAATATTTGCATAGGTCAAGTCAAAAGTGCTTTCGTCAAAAGTACGCTCGTTATCAGAAAGTCATTAGATAAAGCTACCTTATCAACGTAATTGATCCTACTACAAACAAAGTATCGACCAAATACTTATCATTATTTATTATCAGTTTCATAATTATCACACATGCACGTTTTTCCTTGTAATTTATGCAAAACTTTTAACATTCTTGGTATTTCCTAAAAACAAGTTTGGTATCCGCGATGAGCTGTGAACTATGCGGTCCCGGTCGTTAGTTCGTGGACAATACCAGTTATACAACGACACCTCATAAGACGTTGAGAAGATTATGTTGGGGCCAATCAACACTCAGCAGAAATGGAACAAAATAAAAGTTCAAAGTAAGTGGAAATTGTTATTAGAGTGAATTCTGGTGCATCTCGTACTTACCTGCTGGAAATAAAAAAGCTCACCTTTTTATAGTAGCTTTGAGCATTTTTTTATGGTGCACTTTTGGTGCCAGGGGATTTTATGATTCTTTAAGATTGCAAGCAGACCGCACGAATCACCCATTTTTTTTTTTGTATTTCAGGAATGACATTAGTAAAAAAATTGCATTTTTTTCCACGCGTAAAGTGTGCGTTCTAAAGTCATCATCGAGATGAGGAGCGGGTTGTTCGAAAGAGATACCACGGCCTCGGCACAAAGGGCTAAGAAGGAACATGGGTGGTTTTTAGTCAGTAAAGTCTGACACTCCCTACCGCTCTGCCCAGAGCGGGAAGAGTCATTTGATGAAAAACCAACCTCCAAAAAAAAAAATTGCTACAAATCAATATTTTAATAAATAATAATAATAATAATAATATTCCACAACTATCACACAACGCCATCTAGTCCCAAGCTAAGCAGAGCTTGTGTTATGGGTACTAGACAACTGATAAACATACTTATATATTTCTAAATACATACATATTATAGATAAGTTACACCCAGACACAGAACAAATGATCGTGCTCATCACACAAACATTTGTCCTGGGTGGGAATCGAACCCACGACCTCCGGCATAGCAGTTATGGTCACTAACCACTAGACCAACAGGCCAGTCAGTCAAATCAGTTTGCCGAAAAAAGGCAAGGAGAGTGTATATTTAATTAAAATTGTTTGTAAATAATTTGGATAAAGGTTCGATCAATAATGTCAGGCATAAATTGACAGATAGTTAATTATGATGAATAAATGTTTCTTTTAATTTTATGCAATTTTTTTTTCATTTTGAGAAATCCCTTCATAAGGGCCACCTAACAAATTTTTATACGGGGCCCCGCCAAGGCACGCTACGTCACACAAAGTGTCAGACAAAGTGTCATTGGTTTTTCCATCAATAAATTCTAAGTAGAACTCAACGAGCCACCTGTCGCTGTTTTCAGTAGAAACTTAATTAAGTGGCGAAATGTTTTCTTTCTATTAGGTACATCTCTGCTTAACCCTTCGAGGTTTACAGGCATGAATTTAGGTTAAATTCTCAGTAGCATAGCAAGTTAGCAACCACGTAGTCTATGTGCCTGGTTGACGGCCATAGGCTCATCCCCTATTACATGGGAATTAAACATAATAGGCGAAATATAGGCTTATGTACCTACTACTAGATACACGTCTGCTTAACCCCTCTGAAATCACATGCGTGATGTAACGCTAAATAAGATGGTAAAACTCGTAAAACACGAACTCTTTTCTTTTTTTCTTCTTGATTGGTCTTACTCTTGATCTCAATCTCGCCCTAAGGGCAGAGATCAGGTCGACGATGGAACGAGCTTACCCAGAAGAAGCCTATTTACTCGCGAATTAAATAGATTGGGGTTATATTCCCGAGTTCGGGAAAACCGACGCTCGACGCAGGCAGGTTCCACTCCTTGATTGTGCGCATAATAAAAGATTTAGCAAAGCGCCTCGTTCGAATGTGTGGAACATCGACAAGGAATAACTTGTCGTAGCTGTATATAATTAACCACTTGAAAACAATAATAAATTATTTATCTTTCTGTTGTTGCTAAGCTTAATTGCTATTTTAATGTGATGTGCGTTGCTATTTTAGTTTTAATTAATAACTTGATTAGTTTAAACATACATTTCTACATTTATTCCAAAGGACGAGAACGTGGCGCAAATATTTCCGAGTTGGCCATAATATTGTCACCGTCACCAAATCACCAGTAAAGGCGGCCGAAGAATTCAGGTTTCAGGTGGATGACGTCACGAGGTAGGCACTAACCTTTAAAATGGCTTAGTCGATAAATGCCTAATTCTTAAAATGCCTAACAGCTTGAAAACTGACTAATTCTTAAAATGCCCAATTCTTAAAAGGACTAATTCTGGAAATGCCTTATTCTTAAAAGGACTAATTCTGGAAATGCCTTATTCTTAAATGGACTAATTCTGGAAATGCCTTATTCTTAAATGGACTAATTCTGGAAATGCGTCATCATCATCATTCTCCTGCCCTTATCCAAATTTATTTGGGGTCGGCGCAACATGTCTTCTTCTTCCATACTTCCCTATTTCTCGTCATCTCATCAGGCACCTCCTTTCTAGCCATATCATCCTTCACATAGTCCATTCATCGTTTCTTTGGTCTTCCTCTCTCTACTCTTATAGCCATTTACATTCATACTCAACATTTTCCTCACAACATTTCCTTCATTCCGAGGCACTAATAAAAATATTAAAAAAAGACACCAATACAGGGTGTAAACGAACCCTTCACGAAGCCGCGAACCAAGCATTACCTATCTACATCAAACTAAGTACGTACCCCTATGCAAAAAAATTTAGGGCTGAACAATCACATTTTATGGTAAAACTCAATGTAACACACTCAAAACATTGTGCTGATGTATGCTTTGAATAGTGCACGGGCCATGGAGGTAATTATAACCTGAGAAACTAATAGTATTTAAAAACAGCTGTGAAAAAATTGGAACTTTGACCCCCAATATCTCCATTAGTAGGGGGTTCACAGGGGGTACCTGGGAAACCTTAGATCAAAAAATTCTTCTCAGTGACAGGGAGACCAAGTGGGGGGTACTTTTACACCCCTTTATTTGTGACTAGCTGTTGCCAGCGGCTTCGCCCGCTACAACTGGAAAATTATCCCACGGGAAGATAAAATCGGGATAAAAACTATGTGTTAATCCAGGTTATAAAATATTTGTGTACCCAATTTTATCCAAATCCGTTCATTAGTTTTTGCGTGAAGTAGTAACAAACATACACACTCACAAACTTTCACCTTTATAATATTAGTGTGATAAATGAAATAAAATGTACACTATTTGTCACGCTGGTCTAGTGATCGCAACCGCAAGCGCGACTGGCGACTGGTCGGCATAATGGGGCCTAGGATCGATCCCCGCGTCATGTATTATTGGGGACCATGCGGCCATGTCTTGTATTGTCGAGCCATGTATTTGTGTTTTTTTTTACCAGAAATGTGTTCGGTGGTGATTTGCCTATATACCTATAGATATTCAAAGCATTTAGGCTACGCAGCTGGAGCCTGTGCCTGTCCCGAATCGATCGATGTATTGTGGGGGGGGGAGGGCTGGTTGCTTAGTGACGAACTCTCATCCCATCTCTACATAGATAATTATGTGCATAATAAATAATTAATGCATGACAATAATTTGCATTCTATAAATTCTACTAATTGCTGGATTTTCATCACGAGAAAACTGAAAGCTTTAACAGGTGAGCTGAAACAGATGGGGTTGGGAAACTGTTATTGCTAGAAGACGACTGCTAATACCTAGAGAAGAAAGGAAGAAGCCATTTTGTTCTGACGCCAAAAACAAAGTCAGATTATGATAGGAGAATGACGATGGTATAACTACAACAAAATTACGTTTATTTTTGCTGCTGAAATAGGGCTTCAAGGTAGCGTCTTAGATAGTATGAACTCAAACATAATCTGTTAGCGGCATTCAATTCGGCATCAATATGCGTAGAAAATTGTGAAGTAAGAAATGCAACTAGACTGATTGGGACCTATAAGTCTGCCCTGAAGCACCCCAACAAATATTTATTAACTGAATTCAGAAGAGTTATTTCTTCTACAGAGAGACTTCTTTTTACTAAGAGATGCACGGTACATGTGCATCTCTTAGTAAAAAGGAGCAGGATATATAATTATATAAATATCCTGAATATCTATTCAAAAGTGCCTGTAATTGGCCTACTTGAAATAAATGCTTTGATTTTGATGATTTTGATATATAGGATAGGTTCCTGGATTATGAAAAAATAAATAAAACTTTTTAACAAAAAATAAATAAAACCGACTTCAAAAAAAAAACACAAAAAGTGAAAAATAAACTTTAGAAGAAAAATCAGTTTCTGAAGTCGGTGACTTGTTTGTTTGATTTCATGTTTTTGCCACCGACTTCAGAAACTGATTTTTCTACTAAAGTTTATTTTTCACTTTTTTGTGTTTTTTTTTGAAGTCGGTTTTATTTTTTGTTAAAAAGATTTTATTTTTCACTTTTTAGTGGTTCACACGTAAGTTCACATGTTCATGAGTCATAATGTGGACAACGAATTTTTTTTTTTGAGTTTTATTGATTTTTCAAAAACCGCTTGTCCAATTTCGATAAAAAATTATGGGACCATTTGGGAAGTACCTACTTATACCCTTTCCAACAAAAAAATAATTTTTAAAATCGGTTAGCAAGTGATGGAGTTAAGGTGCCCCGGGGCAAATGCAACTAGAAAAAATAAGGTTGTAACTTTGATTTCATGCAGTTTCATTTTTATTATAAATTTACTTCATTTGATTAATCTACACGACTAATAATTTCATTAATATTATTTTAACCTAGTTTTGAAAAGAAAGTCCCTTAGGAATTGATATAATTAAACGATTTTCTCGTAGAGGTAGAAAAAGTTGCCATTCCCCCATAAGGGGCAAATACAACTAATGACAATCGTAGTGTATCTGTTGGTCTTAAAATTATGAGATAACAAAGTTATTCAACGCAATGCTATAACGTAGGCGAATTTGAAACGTAAGTTCACGTACCTAAGCTCAATTTTTTTTTTTAATAAATATTTCCTAACCTCAGGGGCAATTGCAACTATTTTGTAAATAGTGTTGTGAATTTACTTTTCACTTTTGTCGATAATCGAATTTTATTGAATGTTTGATGTTTGATAAACTTACGAGTTGTCAATCTTTATAAATGAGAAGTAACATTTAACAATCATAGTAAAAAATCACACAAACATAGACATTAACATTAACCACTGATCGTGACCCGCGTAATCGGTGAACCAAAGTAGACCTCGGAATTCTGTATACGTCACTCGCTTGATAGGTGTTTAATTTATTGTTCCTAACATCTTCTAGTGCTTTTAACAAATTTTCCTTGGAATATTTGATTTCTGTTTTTCGTTTATAATTCCGGACCATCTAAAACAGTATATTAAAGGGGATAGAACCGATGTGGCATATCAACCTCCCCGCCATTTTGATTTTTTTTCGAAATCGCGGCCCACGATGAAAGTGGTATGTATCGATAGAGGACATATAGGCGAACAAAAAATGTTGGGTAACACGGTACCCAAAGTGTCACGTTACCGAGATATTTGAAATTAAAGATCGACAAATGAGTACATCGACAATCATTAAATATTTAAAAAAATAGCCTTTTTACGTGTATAGGCGTTAAATTGTATCCAAATAATAGTTTCCAGGTTGATTATTATTATACGCACAATAAAATCGCTTCGCATCGCAATGAAACGCTATGTTAAGTCAAAAAATAGTTTTCTCGTGCTCCTAGTAGTATGTAATGTGCCTACTCTCTTTCAATAACCAGTAATAATAATAATAAACGTCTATAGACACGTAAAAGGTCTAATTTTATGTGGTCACTGTACTCATATGTCCACCTTTACCTTCAAATATCTCGGTAACGTGACATTTTGGATACCGCGTTACTGGATATTTTTTGTTCGTCTATATATTCTCTATCCATACATACCACTTTCATCGTGGGCCGCGATTTCGAAAAAAAATCAAAATGGCGGTGGGTCGATATGCCAGCTCCCATACAAAAAAGTTCAAACCCCTTTATTTATGAAGCGAATGCGCTAAATTGGCCAGTCTTTATCACATCATCATTATCAATACCTAATCCAGTAATGTACACAACTACACAATATCAATAACAATAAATATTTCACAGAATTAAAACATCGACATGGCCCATCACTATTGTTTCATGGTTTCATACAAATCAAAACGAGGGAAATGCAACTAACCTCAAAGTTACAATTATCCCATTTTAGGTTATTATCAGGGAATTATGTAACTAAACACATATCTTGTTGATGCTTTAACGAATCTTTAAGCAAAAAATAATCATAGCTACTTACGGTTATCAACAAAACACTCCACTTAAAAAACCAGCAATAAAACACTCTAATAGTACCTACATTGGTACCTTATGGGTGAAAGGAACTTATTTAGTCCCGAGTCGGGGTTTGCCGCCTGAGCGCAGCGAGGGCGCTAATAGTTCGAGGGACTAAATAAGTCTTTAACCCGAGGTAAACACTGTGCTTTTCATTACGAATACAAGGAAAGTTGATGGGAATAGGCTTGCCCCCAATTACCTAAATCGGTGAATAGGCTTTGCTCCTAATTACATTGGTTGATGGCAATATAAATAGGCTTGAACCTAATTAGATTAGTTGATGGCAATAGGGTTGATCCTAATTACATCGGTTGGGGGCAATAGGCTTGCCACCAATGCCAACAATGTAATTAGGAGCAAGCCTATTGCCATTAACTGATGTACATCAGTTTATGGCAATAGGCTTGCTCCTATTGCCATAAACTGATGCACATCAGTTTATGGCAATAGGCTTGCTCCTAATTACATTGTTTGATGGCAATAGGCTTGCTCCTAATTACATTTGTTGATGCTAATAGGCTTGCTCCTAATCACATCGGCTGGTGGCAATAGGCTTGCTCTTAATTACATTGGTTGATAGCAATAGGTTTGCTCCCTATTACAACGAATAATTTGACAGCTGTCAGTAGAAATCGATTCTCCCTAGGGCTGAAAAGTAGTACTTTCAACCCGCTCCGCAGGCATGTTCTGACCTACTTTTAGAGTATGAGTAATGAAAAACATATTTTTTGTCGATTTAAATCATGACGCGCGTTCGTACAAAATTGGTTCAAAACGGCGGTTTGACATATCAACCTTCATTTTAGTTGCAGTGCTGCCACCTATTATTTTTATGGAACAATAATGGTATGCTTAGTAATCTAGAGATGGCGGTATATTTAAAAATGTAATATTATGGGTGATATTTAATTTAGTTACAATAACCCCGTAGTTGCTTTAGCCCCGGGGCACCTTATGCCCGAACAAACATAAAAAAAAAATCCGAATTGAGAACCTCCTTCTTTTTTTAGAAGTCGGTTAAAATGGCGTATGTTAGCGTGTCGTCTGTTCAAGACCTGGTTATTTCATATCACCTCCATAAAATAATAATAACGCCTTTAATAAACAATCAAAAACACGTTTTTCTTATATACTAAAGTAAAATATTTAACATAGATACTGGTTTCACAAAGATTGTCTTGCTACTCAGCATAGGCCTACCCTAAAACCCGCCATAAATTGCGGTCTTGTGTCTTCCTTCTGCATGTGGCACCTGCTATTCTTATTAAGTCGTCTTCCCATCTCCGACGCTGTCTTCCTCTCTTTCGACTGTGTTCTCTTGGACACCATTCGGTCACATCCTTAGCCCACTTGTCCTTAAAATAAATACTTCACCAAATTGACACCCTGCAGTCTACCCGTCATATCTAATATAACAGATTTTAATACATGCATCGAAATAAATTGTCTTTTCCTACTCCTCCGCCATTATTGTCTGACTAATGTCATTGCGGGACCCAAGCTAGTTAGTTTTAGTTAATTTTCTGGGACTTCATCGAGCTTCATTGTCTTGGCGCTTTTTTTGTGGTCGTGGTCGCCACAGTTGATTCTAGCTTTCAGGAGTTGCACTGGTTTGGAAATAGCGTGGCGGGTTTGACTAACATTAAAAAGTACTTACATCGAAAGAGTCAGAGAATTGAATGGGAATTTGAACTTTTTCGAGAATTGCTTAGTTCATGCTTTAGAATTTTGTTTTTGATATAACTTGTCTACCTGTATTTTATAGCTAGAGTGGTATAACTGAAGTAGGTTACACGAGTGGCCCTCTCGCTTGAGGGTAGTATGTACTTTTCTGATATAAGTACTAATAATTACCTACTCGGACTGAAATTCTCTGATCTGAGTTTGTAAGTATATCCTGATATCGTGTGCATACCCAACTCTGGAGTTCTCTGGTCAACATGAATAGTGAAGTTTCTGTGGCGCAAGCATTCATTAATTGCAAGTATGAATAGCTGGTGACCAACTGGCTAAGTGACTTATAGATCGGAAGTCTAATCTCAGGACACACACAAAAACTATTTTTTTTACAGTGTGGGAAATCATGACTCCTCCGAATCTGGGCGGAGCGGAAGGGAGTGTAAGACTTTTACTGACTAAAAACCACCCATTTTAGCCCTTTTAGTCCTGGACCGCGGTATTTCTTTCGAACAACCCGCAGCCCAGACTCAGACGCTATACGTTATGTAAATTACTAGCTGAGTAACACGACCTTCGTCCGCGTAAAATTATTATAAAGTAATATATTATAAATAATATAAAATAACTGCCGTACTCAGAGAATAGATAGAATAGATTTAGCACAATCATTCAAATGTTCTGTTGTTATATGTGTTGTAATGTTCCGTTATAATAATAAAATAATATATAAGTACTTACATTTTGACTGGCCTGTTGGTCTAGTGGTTAGTGACCCTAACTGCTATGCCGGAGGTCGTGGGTTCGATTCCCACCCAGGACAAATGTTTGTGTGATGAGCACGATCATTTGTTCTGTGTCTGGGTGTAATTTATCTATAATATGTATGTATTTAGAAATATATAAGTATGTTTATCAGTTGTCTAGTACCCATAACACAAGCTCTGCTTAGCTTGGGACTAGATGGCGTTGTGTGATAGTTGTGGAATATTATTTTTTTTTTAATTTTTTTTTAATTTTCATTTAGGTTATTTACGGTTTTCAGGCTCCAGCATTAACAATTTAAATCTATTCAGCAAAATATAGATAACTTCTTATAACTAACGTTATTTTTTTATAATGTCTTCAAGGTGCAGGTTTTTTAATTAAAAAGTAAATAAAAGATGAAAGTATTGTACCTAATTGGTCATTTGAAATATCAGAGATAAGTACGAGTAAGTTCATCTTTATCTCTGTAAACTTGGCCTATTGATAAGAAGGTACAAGTAGTTCTTGTACACAGGGATCTTAGATCCTGTCTGAGGAACATATTGACCGAATTCTGAGGGTCATAATTAAAATATGTTATCATAATATTTCGAGTAACTTGCCGTTGGTGGTGGTTATCACTACATAAATAAAAAGTCAACTCTGTCCATACGTAACGTGGCCGAGGAGATACTGCCAAGTACAGAAGACAATTGTAACCTTATGACTCAGTTAAATATCCAATAATAAATAAAAACTATGTTCATGAAACTCTATTAAAATCTTTAGTTTGTGTTGCTATAATCAGTTTTAGTAATTAATTAAATTAAATTATATACTGCGCAGGACTATTAGCGATGAGCTGAGTGGGAAATTGTAATACACCGAAGGTGCAGAGTGCAGACGTTTCGATGATGCGCTTGCGCGGGGTGAGCCATGCGCCCGCGTCCGCGCACAGATGGGGAGCGGGCGTGGGGAGTCGCGCCAGTACCGCGAACAGCCCCGACCGGCACACACGATGATCGCGCACAAGCACGCGCTCGCCGCGGCGCTGCTGTGTGCCCTGGCCGGCCAGCTCGGCGCCGGAGCCAGCCTGCATTGTGCCATGAGGAGAGAGATCTCGCCCTGTACCTGCCGCCGCGAGGACGCCGGGACTGGTGCCATCCTTGTAGTCTGTCAGCGTATCAGTGCTTATGAAGAAATCGCACGGGCCTTAACAAACAAGTTCAGTCCCGAAACCAAAATCGGCTTGGATATCTCCTACTCGCAGCTTCCGGATTTTTCTGACCACAGCATCAAAGAACTCGGACTTTCTATCACAAGACTCAAACTTAACTTCGACAATTTAAGGCAAGTCGATTACGAAGTATTCTAACATCATTGGATCTAAGTTCGGTTCTCTGTGCAGTTTTTGTAATGTGTGCGGTTGTGAATCTACGCAACGTCTACGTACTCTGTGTAAGCTCTTTGTTGTGTAAAATAGCATTAAAATTATGTGTATCACGATACAAACAATGTGTAAGTTGAATGAGAGAACAACAGGTCTATGATAAGAAGAGCGCACACCGATGAGGATCGGCTGTTATCGAGAGAGTGGGCGGCACCCTTGCCAGGGCTGGCAGCATTCGGCTGCCATATCATGCGACGCGTACGCATCGATTATAGAAACAATCAAAACTGGCATTCGTTTCATATCTCGTTTCTTTATGCCCTGGAGAAATTAAAATCTAACCGCTCGGTAAATTTCCCCTCGAAGTGGGTTTATTATTGTAAGGTTTCTTATCAGTTTCATATTACTTACTACAACTAATGTAAACGCGAACATGCGAAGTGTGGACATTAGTTAGGTAACGCGTATTCTGCGAGTTACAACAGTATCGAAGAGCATGAAGTGCACCCAAGTTCTCCCCATTCTTGAACTCACGCGCTTGAAGTCATATTTGGCCCATTTCGATTCCCTTGATCAAGGCAAGGCGATTGAGGCAACTTACTATAATTATGTAATTGTCCAGGGGGTATCAAAAAGAAGCAGTATTCCAATTTCTATAATCTATATCGTGTTACAATTTCGGGAAGACATAGATTGTTAGATCGTGATTCATCAGATCGAGGGTACTTTAACATATAAAGTGTAGGAAAATCAGAATTCCAAGCAAGTCTAGTTTTTGATCGCGGACTGTCCTCAAAAAAGTTTTTACAGATCACAATTGCCTACATTGATATTTTGCAAAATCCTAAACTCAGAGGGTAGCAGTGATGAAGTTTGCGAAAACTTAGTACGCATTTTTTCCAGAAGAGAAACTGGTTCGCTTTTTAGATAGACATATTTTGATGGGATGTGATATTTTCTGCGGTTTATTCCTTACAAAACATCAATTAAGTCGCCCGTGACCCATGAGCTCGGCTCTTATTGACCACTCAATTGATCTTCACAGATTTTTCGGGTCATCCTAATTATTTATTTTTTCTTGTCTTTTTATTGAAAACGCTCCTTGCGAGTCGGGATCTTTCAAGTTTTATGATATTTGGCTAGGGATATGCATGGACTTTGGTTTTATTAATTGGAAAGTAGTTTCTCCTATGGATTATTTATTAATTCCATTAGTAACCTTTCGTTAGTGAACTCTAGATGTGTGGGGATGGCATCTAGGAGACGTTGCCCGGGGTTATCTAAGGTCGCTTCTAAAGCAGTAAAATTGAATGATATCATGTTGGTCGTGTCGTATTCACTGTATTTACTCATTAATGGTGAACTAACAAATTACTGTAGTCGTTGTTTATGTATTTCTACATAGGCTATACTTTATTTAATGTCGGTTTGAATATTGTATCTATAGGTCTCTAAAATGCACTGATTCTGTATATCGTAACATTTTTATATGCTTGAAATAAAAAGTAAGCAATCCTTCCTTTTATGTTTGGTTTCTATCGTAGGTATTCGATTGAATCATTCACAACAACAGTGATACAAATAATATGAATGGCTATGTTTATTGAAGTGACGATGTCGTATCAGTCTGAAAGTCTTTTGACAATGATTTTAGCACTTTGCTCAATGTTGCGTAAATAAACAGATTCATATTATTATTCTTCTTAATGGGTTTTTATATAATAAAATCTAAAGCCCTAACATATTTTTTTGAGTAAAAGGCACAGCATTATGTCAGTCCCCAGTAAGTATAAAATACTGGTATTCAGTTGCATCCGGTTAGACTGAAGCCGACCCTAACATAGTTGGGAGGCAGATGATGAAAATCGCATTTACAGGGTCTCGTCCGTGGTTCATGATATTTTGCATGCTAACTTTGCTTCGTTAAGATAATAAAATTAGGTGTCATCAGCTACACAATATCGGCTCTTACATATAAATTATATTTATAAAGATCACTGACTCTAATAAATTGTATTTTTTATATACAAGTATATAGTGGTACTTCCCTTAAAAAAAACATCCAGTTTCGCAATTATCATCGTCTCCTTTTCATTCAAATCGTCTTTTGCACAATCGTTCCATAATAATATGTTCTTAAAGCTACGCCAGCTATAGACAACTTGAAAGGCATGGCAAGGCATGTGATAAGGAGGGGTGAATCGCATAGTGATGAATATAATGTTGATGATGGAGAGAAAGATCAAAGAAAAGATGGATAGATTGTGTGAGCAATGATAATTGTAGGAAAAAAGAGTAAATGGTAGTGTGTTGATAGAATGGAAGATAAAAACGTGATAAGCTGACCTCAAATAACATGGGTTGGGCAGGAAGATGATGCTGTCTGCCACTGGCTTCCATTTGTTAATATTACCTACTAGCGGACGTCCCGCGGTTTCACCCGCGTAGATCCCGTTCCCGTGGGAATACAGGGATAAAAAGTAGCCTATGTTACTCAGGGTGAATGTAGCTTTCCAAGGGTGAAAGAATTTTTGAAATCGGCCCAGTACTTTTTGAGCCTATTCATTACAAACATACAAACATACAAAAATAGGTACAAATCTTTCCTCTTTATAATATTAGTGTAGATGTAGATATAGTGATTGTACCAACCTAGAGAAACAATTCTCTTTCAATTTTAACGTTATTGGCGCCACTTTTATATTATGTTGTATTCATCATTATCATAACATTCTCTTTCCCTGATCCCAATACATTTGCGGTATGCGAAGCATGTCTTCTTCCAATATTCTCTATTACTCAGCCTCATAACAAAAATCTCCATCTTGCCGTATACTTAATCCTGTACCCAGTCCATACATCGCTTTTTTTGGTGTTCCTTTACTCTTATCCTTTCACAGTCATACTCAAAATCCTTCCTCACAACATTTTCCTCATTCCTCCGCTGTACATGATTGTATGGTAAAATGTGAAAATATATTACACCTATGTATCCAATATTTTTTGGAAATCTATCTGACGGACTAATTAGTTTTTTTATAAACCCTCTCTATTGCGTTCAAAAACCATAGGCAATGACCAGCATTACCAACCAGCAGAAATAAACGGAACTGTTATGAACTCATAACCTACTGAAAACAGAAGGTTATGAGTTAAAATTTGGAACAGGTGTCAAATTCAAGTGAGTGTGCTATTCTAGTATCTACCTACATTGAAACAGATATCGATACGAAACCCCAATTCAGTATGATTTTAATTATAAATGCATTTTGATCTAGAGTGACACAAGAATAGTGACTTTGTTCGTTTGCCTATGATTTAAAAAAAATGACAGATATCCGAAACGCCGCCATTTCGAGCTGTCATTTGTTCGTCAGCTTTTTATTTCCAGTTACGAGTAGACAAATTTTCTGATAAGTTCTTTATTTCTGTCGAAAATAAGTGATAGTGACTCAGAAATTAACATGAACACTCCGCCAGATATCGTAAATGCAGCGACGAATGCAACTAATAACCTGTTTATTAAACAGGTTATTAGTTGCAAGTGTTTATTTTTTATTGCATTACACTGGTAACAATGCTGGTCATTTCCCTATGGTTCCTGAACCCATCATAGAGCCCTTATGATATTTGGGTAGATAAAGTAGTCTACGCAACTATACATAATTAGGCATTACAACACTCGTGTGATGCTATTAAGAAACTCGCCTTCGGCTCGTTTCTTAAACCCACACTTGTGTTGTAATGCCCTTCATTATGCACAGTCGCATAAACTACTATTGTCAAGTTCCTTATTACTGCATAATTATATGAACTGACTTCGTTAGTCGATTTTTCTGATGTTAACATTTTCTTTGCCCTAATTAATTTGGGACAGTTATATAATAATAACTACCAGTCCCACTGTTGGGCAAAGGCTTCTTTTAGTTCTTTTCATACAAAGATGGCACGAGCATGATCACCACGCTTGCTAAAGACGGGTTGGCGATTTCAGACTTATAGTAATTACTAGCTGTTGCCCGCAACTTCGTTCACGTGGTATTAGGGTACAGTATGTTAGTTTAAACGAGGGACATAATATGGAAACCCGCAATATGATATATGATACTAATAAAAATATTAACCGAAAAAAAACAATGAAAAACAAACAGACAGAACCATACCAAATATTTCAGAAAAGTCTCGCCACCCTTGCACTCACAGAAAATGTGCGCGGATCAGCGCGGATCAATGACTTTTATGTATAATCCATTTTCCCTTTTTTGGTTGCTGGAAAATCATCAACCCCCCCCCCCCCACCTCCCCCCCGCTCTTGGGCAGAGCGGACGGGAGTGTGAGACTTCTACTGACTAAAAAACAACCCATGTTCCTTCTTCGCCCTTTTGCCGAGGCCGCGTTAAGTATGCCTTTCGATAACCCGCAGCCCCGACGGGCGTCGGCCCTTGTGGGCCCCTTCCATGTTGCTGACATCTCTTTGAGGCGCGCGTGGAACACGAACGCGCCGTCGACGGCCGGCCGGCGAGCTAGCCCATTACTCACCGTCCACAGGCCCGCGTCTACTGTGGCCGGAAGCCATCACGTGGCCCCCGACGCCCGGAGCGTCTCCCGCGGCGGCTGGGGCGAGAGGTTCTTTTCCTCTCACGTTCCGCCACCTCCTTCGCTAGCATCACTGCTTCGGAGAAGGAGGCGACGGCGTCCCATTCCTCTTCGCCCCGGACCATGGCACCAGGGCATCCATTTTCCGTTATTATTAAAAGCGTGGGGCGCTGGAACAGGAAAGATTTTTTGTATACCTTGCTGAGAAATCAAGTTAAGCGATGTTTCGGGAAGCAGGTTACAGAGATCGGCGCTCTAACTAGAGTTGCAGTACGACTAGTAGGAGGCTCTACATTAAACAGTCTGTTCAAAGTACCAGTCAACAGTGGCAAAATGTAGAGTTCTTGTTGGTGTATTTGTTTACAAGAAAGTCTTTCCTGCTCCAGCGCCCCACGCTTTTACAATCAAATATTATAATTAAAAGCACATAGTTTACACTTCAGCTCAGAAATAGAGACAACTTGTACGATCCGTAATTTATTTTTGACTTTTACGTGCACCTATTGGTGCACGTAAAAGTGTGTTTTTTAGTGTTTTTTAAACTATTAATTTTTTAACACTTGACTTTTTGTCCGCTAGAGGGCGTCAATTTAAATTTTAGCAATATTTTGAAAATGTACAAGTGAGGGCCTTTCAAATGATACCAAACACGGCGTATTTATCCCCATTTTAATTTTTAACACATTACTTTTTGTCCGCTAGAGGGCGCCATATCGAGTTTTGTGACACGTCTTGTAGCCTATGTTCAGCGGACAATTAAGACGGTTATAACGATACCTCATATGTCGAGTTCCGATAAGTAGATTAGGAGCTATGAGGAAACAGATGAAGATACTCACATACATACATAGCCAGTCAAAATCATAATCCTTTGGCTTTGCCGTAGTCGGGTAAAAAAATAAATAAAACAAACTTACGTTGGCAGTTTTAAGACCGGTGCTCCCATACATTATGTTTAGGAAACTCTTTTCGATCTCTTTATTCGACTATTACTAGTAAACTTGTCAAGCCTACTTAGCAGTGATAGTTTTCCTTTATATTTCGTTTTATATAATACTACCATAATCTTTTTCACACGCCCAAGCACAACCCGTAGGTATAGGTGGTTTAGGGAGCCACACTTGAGTCTAACATAAATTTGCACTTTATAGCTTAGTATTTCTCAAACGAATCCCTGTTTGATAAAAATCATAACCCTCCTTTGGCTTTGCCGTAGTCGGGTAAAAACTAACAATCTTTTTCAAAGACGTATCTAACGACATCCCACACTATGGGCTCCGCAAGAAAAAGAAATCATCCTCACTTTTGTGTGTACTGGAGATACTCTAAAAAAAAAAAAAACGTGTGGCACTCGGAGACTGCCGCGGTAAATCTATTGCATAGCATTTTTTATCAACTTATGCAATAATAGGTATAAATAATTAGGTATTAATAGTGTAATTACACACCAAAATAATTATTCATTCAAAAAATTTGAACAAAAATAACGATATTAAGAGTTTGATCTTCGAATTTCGCGCGATGTACATCAAAACTAACCTTCATAGACTAACTAAGCTAGTAAGAAACTCTATGACAGAAAATTTAAAAGAAAAAGTATTGACAGCCTGACGTAAGTGTCATAACATTGAAAAATATGAAAATGATTTATTTTATGTTAGATATTTTATAAGAAAACGAATCGTTTTAGACCGATTCGCAGAATATGTAATGCAAAAACCAATAAAACGTATGATAGATGCGTACTAATAATAAAATGAATGTTTATAGAGTACTCACTCATTTTCTTTCACTATTTTTTCGTGAATTTCTTCAATAACAATGCACTTTGTTTATTCATATTTAAAACACTTTGTACACAAATTATACGAGTAAGAATATTTTAGAAGGAGAAAGCAGAGAGACAAACAATTACTTAATTTGACAACCTTGTTATATTCCGTAACCATAGCAACCTGGTTGAATACTGAATCCTGAATATTTTCGTTAGGAAATCTCTGGATTCGCTCTCCACGCTCAACTCAAGGCCCGCGATAGAATCTATGCAATAGATTAAAATATTTTTTAAGATTTTATTTTACCACTTTGTCGGCGTAACTTATCTGTATATTCATGCCAAATTACAACATACTAGTACTAAGAGTAAAATTAAAATCTTTTGCGTCTGTTGGTCGATTTCGATGAAATAAACGTTAAATGTTACTCACAACAATGCTTCTTATCTTTCAATATTTCGAATTTGAATACGATGAGGGGTTTTTACGTGATGCGGTCACAAACCTTTTGACAAAACGCACAAACAAAATCAAAAATATTTCGTCTACAATTTTACGACTTCGTCCGCGTTATACTAAAAATGTTATCTTTGGTAAGTAGATCTATCATTGATTTTAATTTTAAATGAAAAACTCTTGCGATAATATCATGGCGGTCATGCGGTGCTTGACCCTCAAGAAGCTCCCGAGTGATTTCATCCCAGGCCACTTGCTTGGGCTTGGTAGTTACAGTAATAAATAAGTCGGGACGTCCATATTTTCTTACGTAACAAGAAGCGTCTTGAGTACGTAAATTTTACTCAAAGGAAACATTCCTTTATTTTTGAATAGAAAGCAAACTGCATTCAAAAATTTTCGAAAATTCTCTTCTCCCACACCCGGGAATCGAACCGGCTAAAATCTGAAAAAAATATACCCTGTACTTTTATTGCATCGATCGTTAGGGTCAATTATAAGGATGAAATCTCTCTAACAAACATGATAAATTAAATGAAAAGAAAACCAGGAAATCTTAAATTAATTTAATTATTTACAAAAAATGGTAAACTAACTAGGGGCTCCATTCTCTTGGATACACAATTTTATTCTTTTAACGAATTCATTTCTAGTAAACCATTAATTAAAGTGTTGTGGTGAATATTATGAATCGTTTTTGAACTTCAACTCTCAACTCGTTGTCATTCGCATAAGATTTCATGTAAATTTGATTTTTTACATAACCCCACAAAAAATATCTAATGGGGGTGAGATCTGGCGATCTCGAAGGCAGGTTTTCCTATCATTTAATTTATCATGTCTGTTAGAGAGATTTTATCCTTATAATTGACCCTAACGATCGATGCAATAAAAGTACAGGGTGTGGGAGAAGAGAATTTTCGAAAATCTTTGAATGCAGTTTGCTTTCTATTCAAAAATAAAGGAATGTTTCCTTTGAGTAAAATTTTCTATCTGCAGTATTAAGAGTACTTTCCCTCCAGGTCCATGGCATCACAAAATTCCACCGTATAATCAGAAAGCTCCGAACTGCTAAGCTATCGGGAGTTACACGTGTTATTGTGAGTCAACCATAAAAGATAGACATATGCTGTTGTGGGATATTTTTTAGATAATTTTATGTAGAACATTTCCGTCATAAATGATTTCTATGTAGCTTTAACCATTATGGCTGCACACGCGACGGAAGCTTAAAAAATGGAGCAACTTCTCCCGTTTTCCCAACATTTCCCTTCACTGCTCTGCTCCTATTGATTGTAGCGTGATGAAAAGTATAAGTAAAAGTATAAGTATATAACCTCCCCAGGAGTATGAAGAATAATTGTACCAAGTTTCGTTAAAATCCGTCTAGTAGTTTTTGTTTCTATAAGGAACATACAGACAGGAGGACAGACAGACAGACAGACACAAATTTTACTGATTGCATTTTTGGCATCAGTATCGATCACTAATTACCCCCTGATAGTTATTTTGAAAATATATATCATGTACAGAATTGACATCTCTACAGATTTATTATAAGTATAGATAGAAGATATATAGCTATACATATATTTATGATGTTTTCTCTCAATGATCTGTCAGTGATGTCCAATAATAGGTATGTACCTATTGAAAAAGTCACCCTGGTACTTGCCTGGATTTGAATCAACTACCTCGTGCATGAGAGGCTTTCATGACATTTGGGCCGTATCAGCACATATTCTTTCGATCACATAGAGTATCTTTTGAAAGGAAGACGTATATCTGAGGAGGAATGAAACGCATGGATGGAGCTGGAGAAGGCCAAAGAAAAGATGGGTGGATTATATGAGGATTTATATGAAAGAGCAGCGGTGGCCCAGTGGTGGCGGCCCCAACTTACGAACAGTACGAACAGGTCGTGGGTTCGAACCCAGGCAGGCACATTACTTTGTGTAATTTATTTCATCACCGCTGCTCTCAAAACGGTGAAGGAAAACATCGTGAGGAAACCGGCATGTCTTAGAACCAAAAATTCGAAGACATGTGACATCTACCAATCCGCATTGGGCCCGCGTGGTAGATTATAGCCCATTCCCTCTCAAACGAGGAGGCCTGTGTCCACGCAGTGGGAACATTGATAGGCTGTTGATGATGATGATGATATGAAAGCGAAAGGACATAAATGATGCCGTGACGTCTGACATGGAAATGGAATGAAAGACTGGAAGAAGAAAATGCGTTGCGTCGATCCCAAACAGAATGGGACAAGGGCAGGATGATGATGATGACAACAAGATCAGAGGTTTCTTTCTTTGTAGTCATATTATTTTTCACAGTATCCGTCGATCTACATTTTAAGACTTACACACATCTTTCTTCTTTCGACGCCAAATATTGTTCAGCCCCTTATTTGATCGAAAAAACCCTACCTAGTTTTGGCACTATTCTAGTCTGCTATTAACAACACTTTGCTCGGTTTATTCACCAATCCGCCTTGCGACGGAATTGTAGCATCATGATTGGTCATTGTCTCCCTCAATGAAAGGCCCTTGTCGAAAAGTGAATATCTACGGACTGACATGTCATGTTAATTGCTTGTATAACCTTCGATAATTCAAATACGGTAAATTTCTTTTAGGTTTTAGTTTGACGAGGAAGACTTAGGTTAATTTTATATCCATATTAAGATTCATTTTGATAAAAACAAGGATAAGTGAAGGAATCTTTGGTGTTCGACCAGTTGATGGCAATGTGCTCGCCAATCATTACATATAACTGGTGTACTAATATGGTAGTACTATTAGATATACTTCTTCCTATATGTTAAAGAAGTTGGGTAAATAACCCACGACTGATGATCAAAGTATGTGCTGACGGAACCGCCGTACTTTTAGCCAGTCTCACTTCCATCTTGTGCCGATACGACAGAAAAGCTTTAGTCCAAAAATAACTAAGTCCTCGTACCATCTGCAAAATAAAGATTCACCTGGTGCTTTCATAATCTTAATAAGCAAAACCTGTACCTAAAGACAGGAAGAAGTCTCGCATTCGAAGTGTCATTTGCAAACGTTTATTTAACGTCTTTACGAGATAACTTAGTGGACACAACTAGATTGAATTGTGTTAGAATATGCTCATTGCCATTCATTACCTACTTGTATATATTATTAAGTATGTAAAAAATTAATTGGTCAATTCGTCCCAAGATATGTTCTAAGGATAAGGGTTCACAATGACTAAAAACTTTATAAACCAAGTTGACGTATCATTGCAGAATTTGGAGCACCTAATTAAATTAAGCTTAATTTTAGGGCCCGGTTTTACTTTATATTTCACGTGTAGGATTCTTTTTTTTCATTCCCTGCCTGCGTCGATTTTTCCGAGTTCATATAACCCTAATCTATTTAAGACGCGAGTAAACAGGCTTCTTCTGGGTAAGCTCGTTCCAACGTCGACATCATCTCTGCCCTTAGGGCAAGATTGAGGTCAAGAGCAAGCCCATTTATAATAAAAAAAGGCTGCCAGAACAGCTGGCACAATTATTGTTGTACAACAATAATTGTTACCAACATTACCCATCCCACATAACGACAACCTTGTGAGACAAGTCAGGATACTTAATTTGCTCTTGAAATCTTGTGTCAACAGTAGGTACACCGATCAACCGATAACACAAAGTACATTTTTGTTTTCATCGTTATTTTGTTATTTGTGGAATGGGAATACAGCAATAATTGTGCCAGCTGTTCTGACGGCAGACATAATTATCCACTAGCCTCAATCAACACCTGTGGAGGCTCTCTTTAAGCAGTAGCATCAAGGGCTTGATCTAAAAGTCTTTCCATCTGGACACTGTTAGCTGCAGCCCTGTCCGTCTTTCATGTATTTTATTTAAAATTTATTAAAATGATACCTATTTAAATGCATCGAGTAAAGTGCAATAAAAATAATTATAAATATCAGAACGCATTATGTAAATAAATATTGATAGATTGAAAATTAAAATAAAACAGAAACGCGCCTTATGGACATTGCTACAGAACTGAATGATTTCATCATGCTCCATGGATTTCATAGACGTAGCTGTATAGCTACTTGCGTTGATCTCGTAATAAGCGTTTGCGTCTTCTAGAATACAATAAATATATATTAAATAAACGAGCATTCAATAAGCTCTCGTTTCGTTCACCAAAAAAGTAATTTATCGTATTTAGTATCTTATGACTAAACAATAGATACAGGACTTCTTACAAGAACTATTTTAACACATATAGAAGAAACTCTAATGAAGCAATGAAAAAAACATCGTTCACCGAGAGAAGCAAAACAGTGAATCTCCCGAACCAAACGTAGGATAAGTTTACTTGACACACGTGAGTCAATCAACAATAGTCAAAAAATATCAAAATGAATATTTGTAATTTTTTGACAATTCTACAGTTCTCTTCATTCAGATAATTCAAGGTGACCAGTCAGTTCACCAGACATTAATTCAATAATTGGCAAAAACATTATTTTCAATACACTTCCTCGAAAAATGGCTCTTATTGCACAACGATTTGGTTCGACATGCAACGTATTTCGCACGCGTGATATTTTTTTATTTTTCAATATAGGTACACGACAATATATTCAACCAAGGGCGGGAAAGAAAATTACCACAGATAACTATACCTTCTAATAAGTCCAAATCGATTAAAACATCGGATATTAAAAAAAAAGTCACCACCGAACCGACTTTAAAGTCGCCGGTGTTTTTTTTTTAATATCGTCATTTTAATTTGCGTCTTTACAGCATAAATATTTTTTGAATATTAAATTGTGTTTGTACAAGAACATTATAAATAAATAAACATGATTTTAAACAATTATTTACTTTTATGAACAAGTGAACATTAATTTGTGTTCTTAATTATTTTTCTTTTTAAATCTTATATTTTTCTTGTGAGGCTGTTTAGCAGCTTCTTACCTTTGCTTCTTCTTCAACCTGGCAAAATCAAACCGCGGAAAAAAAGCAAATTAAATCATAGTTCCACTCGAACGAAGTCGCGGGCAAAAGCTAGTACCTAATAAATACAACGATTCGATTCACGAGTAAATAAAGTATTCATTGGAGTAGGTACCCGCTGCGTCCTACACACTATAAAAAACACCAACATTATCCAACATTGGCAGTACTGTTTGTCTTTATTTTATTTGTGGAAGAGAAATAAAACAAATTATCTCTCTGTATAATTTTGTCTTTCATCTGTAAAATTTTGCCAGAACTAGCAAAAGCCAAGCAAGTTATTTTAACCAGGGTGAGAAATTGTAGGAAATACAAAATATTAAACTTAAACTTACTTTTAATCCGAGAAAAGTATCACCTGGGGCATCGTTTATAAATTTCTCAACTTGATGAAAGTTTTCGCATTTTTTTAAAGTCTCCATTGATTGAAGGTATCGAACGTTTTAAGATATCTTTCCTTCGATTTTTTGGGCAAAAATCTTAGTTCGGCATTTGAAACAAGGTTTTTTAACTCTTTTGGAGTTAAACTTAAATCTTCCTCACTAAAATCACTAATTTTTTTTAGTAATCAAAATCGTAAACAAAACTTAGAATTTTCGCGCTAATTTGTTTTTTTTTTTTCGAATTTTTGCTTGAATGAATGAATGATTGAATGAATGTCCTTCATATACAGGCTTCTTTCTTTGAGTGCGTTCAAAAATTATAATTCTATTGACGATGTAATTTTTTCAATATTTTATTAAACTTTTTTAATGTTTCTGAACTTATACACTTACTTACAACAATTTGATAAATTTTATAAAAAACATTAATCTTTCATAAAATTATTTATATTATAAAAAAACTTTAAAAATAACACAAACAAATTAGGCAAGGTTAGTTTCAGAACGGGATCATTACTTTCCTCACTGTTCAAACAGTGAGGAAAAACCAACTTTCCTCACTGTTTTCGTAGAGGAAAGACACTTCTTTAGTGCGGGAGTGGTGAAAAAATACTTATCTATCGATTTATTAGTTTATTTCTTCGAAAGTGTATTGAAAAATGTCGTTTGATAGAGGTGGGAATTTGTTATTGCACTTCTCGACCCCATGAACACCCTCGCGGTACGGCTCGGGTGTTCAATCCGCCTCGAATGCAATAGCAAACTTTCCGCACTTGTATCAAAATGTACTATTGTCATTTCATCATTCTACAACAACAAAATCAAATATTTCACATAGCAAAAAAAAAAAATTATTTAATAACGTATTATTGGTTAAACAATTCATTATTTTTTTTAATTTTACAAACCCCCCAAACAAACACAGATGCCCTAACCCTAGACGGTCGACGTCAGGGGCACCCCGAGGTTCGGTTAGTTAGGTTCCTCTCTGCAGACAGGAATACGGTCCCGAAAGCCACCTGTATTATTTTTATTATTTTGGAGGGGTTCATCGGGACCACAAGAAAAACGAAGTTAAAGCACAGTTAGCAAAATAGTGATATAATTAATTATGAACAACAATTGCATGAATTTATTTATTAGTACGGGTAAAAAATAAAAGGTAATTTTATTGGGTTACATACATACAATCAATCATGTTGATGGTACAAAGTTCAAACTTAAGAAAAAAAATTATTTATACGAGTAAGTACTGTATTTTGAACTTTGTACCAGGGTGTCGTGATTCAGTTGAAGATAAGCAACGGGGTGACCGTTTGAAATAAATTATTAATCTCTTAATAACTTATGATACCCTAGTACTACATAACACATTACATTAGCCCTGTTAACTCCTGTAGGTATTTGGTGACAGCCCGAAAGAAATGATTAATCTCTTAGTAACTTATAATACCCTAGTACTACATTAACACATTACATTAGCCCTGTTAACTCCTTTATTTGGTGACATCCCGAAAGAAATGATTAATCTCCTATTAACTTATGATACCCTAGTACTACATTAACACATTACATTAGCCCTGTTAACTCCTATATTTGGTGACAGCCCGAAAGAAATGATTAATCTCTTATTAACTTATAATACCCTAGTACTACATTAACACATTACATTAGCCCTGTTAACTCCTGTATTTGGTGACAGCCCGCCGAAAGAAATGGTTAATCTCCTTGTTGGTGAGCAATGTGGACTGTATTTATTTAGGATGGGTTGGAGATGGTAGAAACACTGTTAGTACGTTATAATTGTTATTTAATACAAGATCAAACTATGTACAAAGGCAATGGATCACTGACACTTGACAACATGAGAAAAAGTCATAAAAAATGAAACAATCATTCAAAATATATAGTTCTTAAAGAAGGTGGCATCCCAGCCAGTCGCCAACACTCCTATTAACTTATGATACCCTAGTACTACATAACACTCCTGTTAACTCCTGTATTTGGTGACAGCCCGAAAGAAATTATTAATGACCTATTAACTTATGATACGCTAGCAGTGACGAGGCGTGCCCATAACTCGATTCCCACCGGCTTCCCTTCAGAAGTTCAGATATTTGGGAACACATCCAATCTATCATAATTTTATTGAAATTTAAAAGTAGAAAAACATTACTAAACGCCTACACTAATTCACATTCAATTATCAAAAGGGGTTTGCGTAACTTTGTATGGGCTAGTGGCGTCATTTTTTTTTCAGCGGCCCCTTTTAATTTTCATGTAATTTTGTTGTGCTGTGTCAAATACACATATATGTGAAATTATTTTTGTCCTAAGTCATTTCTAAGCTGAGATATTTGCGTTTGAAGATTATAAAAATGTCTTCTTCAATTACTGTTATGCGTACAGAAATCTTAGTTATGTGTTTAGAAGGTTGATATTAGAGCTGGTTTAATAATAACTGCTACTCGGGTCGATCTTTAGGTTAAGCCACGCTTGCCTAGGTTGGTCCGTGGATGGGTGGGTGTGGATTATATACCGAGTTTCCTCCGTGCCTTGGAAAGCACGTTAAGCTGTTGGTCCCGGCTGCCACATATAGATCTTTTGCAGTCGTTACTGGTTGTCAGTGACCTGAAAGTCTGACAACCAGTCTTACCAAAGTCGTCCCAGTATTATCTGGGACGTGGAGGTCAGATAGGCAGTCGCTCCATGTAAAATAATGGTATTCAGCTATGTTGGGGACGGCTTCCAGTCTAACCGGATAGACTGGAAGCCGTCCCCAACATAGTTGGGAAAAGGAATAAATAATACAAGAGCAAATATTGCATCCAGCCCTTGTGTAGCAGTTTCTACGGGAATGTACACGTAAATGTCCGTCTAGAATTCTAGATGAATGTGTAATACGAGTCCCACCAACACGATTCAGACTTCGCTAGCAACAAATGCAAAATGCACTGTTAAATTACATCCATGGTGTTATACATCCAAATCGTAAACATATAAGAGTCTAAAGAGGTATGCTGGGTCTGTCACAATACACAAACGATCACAATGTCCAAGGAAATGCCAAGTCGTTATAATACATCGACCCATAGATAACAGACATCGAGCGCTGCATAATCTGCGTACGTATATAATTTTTTTTTTTCATCATTGGCCAGCACTAGGAGCTTCTCCTGTATCGTGGGTTCATTCACAAACATTTAAACTCAAACACACAAATACCCAGACCCGAAACAACTATCTATGGGTCATACAAATGTTTGCCCCGTGTGGGAATCGAACCCGCGACACGTAGCGCAGCAGTCAACTGCTTGAGCCACTGCGCCAACCGTGCCGTCTGAACTCTAAAAAAAATACGGCAGGAACCTTAAACAGTGCAATAGACTGTAATAATTACTAATAACTTCTTCGATTTTAAAGAGTAATTCAAAACCAAATATCTCCGTTCCGATTAGATTTCGAGAAATGCATCCATAATATTTTTTGACCGCTTTATTCTGTTCTTTCAAAATATCCAAGTTTCATCACTGGCCGCGCAACTTCAAAACGACGCCAACTTTACCCAAACCCCTTTGCTATTCGACAACATATTGCTATGACACAACTCGCAGGCCCTTTCGGCTTATTTGTCAGTGCAAAATGAACGTCACGAAGTTCGCTACCCAGCCCGCCATATTACTAGAATTGTAAGCCGATGTTGATCGAGTTATGAGAGAGACAGCGATAGAAAATGCGTGCGCGTGAGTGAGATGGAGAAATGCTGTTATCGTTCGTTCAATTTCGTCTATTGTCGTATTTTTTCGGATGACATTTTGTTATGATGACAGACAATTTGACGTAATTACATTAACACCTCCATCGAATTTGCATGATATGAGTAATAAGTTGAATTCTTATTTGAATTTAGTAGTTCATTTCACCTATTATAATTTATTTCTTGGTATAAAATAGTGATAAGTATTCAGGGTTGGGCAGTATTTGAATTACTTGTAATTAAAATACGTAATTGAAATACAAATACGTATTTTGTATTTCAATTACTTCCTTAAAATGTAATTTGTAATTCGTATTTCAAATACCTGACGACGAAGTATTTTGTAATTAGTATTTCAAATACTTGAGGCTTCAAAATACATTTTAACATTAAAATACATTTAACCTTCATTTAGCGATCGTGAGTGTGAGAGCGAACTTTTAAGCTGGTTATTTTGCTTTTAATTCATTTTTGCCACCGACTTCCGAACGAAAATTACTTTACACTTTTTTGTGGAGGTTTTTGAAGGCGATTATTTTTATTTTGAAAAAGTTTTTGTACATGTAATTTGTATTTCAATTAAAAATAGCTAAAATACTGTATTTTGTATTTTATATTTCAAATACCTTTTTTTTTTTTTTTTTTTTACTGTAAGATATTTGGTATTTTGTATTTCAATTACTTGCGATACTGTATTTTGTAATTTGTACAAAGCATGTATTTTGCCCAGCCCTGTAAGTATTATAGTTGGACTTTGTTTGTTTATTTGTGTTGCTTTGTGCGTAGTGATTGTAGTGAAAGTTACGTACCTTGTAATTAGGTATTAGCGGTAAGCAGATAGTTTAATTAGTTGAAATTACTCATTTAGAATAAGTAGATTGGCAAAGTAGAAGATCAGTAGGATGGCGGCATTAATAGTTTTAGATTGTTGCTTGACAGATTATTTGTTTTGTGAGGAAACATGCTTTTCAAGGTTAAGTTTTGAAAATAAAAAGCATGTAATTCAGTTAGACCGTACTCGCCCAGATATGACGATAAATTACAAGAGGCGCGATGCTTTTTTAAACATTTTAATATTTCCTTTTACGATAAATACTCATGGTTAACAGGCAGTTGTAAATTTAATAAAATATATTGTTGGCCATGTTTACTTTTCTCAGATGCTAGTGGTTTATGGAATAAAGGGGGTTACAACAATATTAATAATCTAACAAACTCATATAAGAAACATGCTCAGAGCGAGCATATACCTACGTAGTGTCATTGCTTTACATGAGTTTGGGACTGGTAGGATTAAATAATTTTTCGAAAATTCGCATGACGTCCATAACAGAAAAGTCAATCGCAAAAGAAATTAAATAAAGCGGTTTATTGACACTGTTATTTTGTTAGGTAAACAAGAGTTAGCTTTTCGCGGGAAAGACCTAATTCTGATAACCGAGGGTCTGAAGCCAGGAACTCAATCACAGATTTTCGGTCTCAAAACTGCGTGCCCGCGCCCAGCCTAGGTAAGTCTTTTGTTGGTCCGGCTTACCTCTCTCAATATGTCACCCCTCGCCACTGTACCCTAGTCCTTACATAGTATAAAACAAAGTCGCTATTTTTGTCTGTTTGTTTGTCTGTATGCTTAAATCTTTAAAACTACGCAACGGATTTTGATGCGGTTTTTTTTAATAGATAGAGTGATTCAAGAGGAAGGTTTTAGTATATAATTTGAACGACATCCACGCGGGTGAAGCCGCGGGCATCAGCTAGTACTTTATAACACATTACATTACCCAGGGGTAATGTAATGTAAAGTTTAATTGATAATTTGCAGGACTTAACAGGTTAAGTCCTGCAAATTATCAATTAAACTTTTGTATGCAAATCTCATAATATTTAATTTTTTTAGGCTTTATTCTAAGTCAGGCTACTATTTTTGAAATAAAAGAAATATTTTATCATTAAATAAAATTAATTTTATTTCTATACGTTAAAATTTTTTGGTTGACCGTACTTTTTAAAGGCATAAGTAGGTTTATTTTATTTGTGGTCCCGATGTACCCCTCCAAAATAATTAAAATAATACAGGTGGCTTTCGGGACCGTGGTGGAGGTCCCGAAAGCCAACCGACACAGTTAAATAATGTTATGCAAAAGAATACCGTCATAATCACTTTGTGACTGGTTTCGAAAAAAAAAAAAGATATTTCGTAGAAACGTGATTTTTTATCCTAATGAATCTCAATGAGAAATGAAAAATGTATAATATGATTAAATATTGAGAAATAATTAATCGAGCCACAGTTTTTTTAATTGGCCACAGGATCAAACTTCTAATTTTATAACTCAGCCACGGGAAAATTATATAGCCTCTAATATACTAATTCGTCTTCTTTACAACGCCCACTAAATATTCCATAGAAAGCATCAAGTGACGATCAACATTTATATTAACTTGTCCTTGTTATTTATACATAGGCACCTAATTTACTAACTCAGCCACGGAATTTATATCTCACCACCATTTTACATTTTACAGCTTCAACACAAGGCCCTCAAAAAAATGTAAATGAAGCGACCGTAGTCAACATCATTTATTATAACTTCGCATGTAAAATAATACATCACATTCTTTTATCGTGAAAATAGCAACAGAAAGATTTGGCGCGAGCGCGCGAGACGACAGCGACCGGCTATTTGCACCAATCAGAGAGCGCCAACGTATATTATATATGAAATGTCAACATTTGATATACTTTAGATTATTATATTTACGTTAAAAATACCTATTAGTTACAGAAATGTTTTTACCATTGTCTAATTGACTAGTCACAGGCAGACTGTATGATTCGTTATTGTAAACTGAGGGAAATAGGTTAGGTTAGGTTAGGTTAAAACTGTGTCCAAACGCGCGCGAGCCGAGCGAGCGAAGCGAGCGGTGCCGCGGCAGCGGCCGGCGAGCGCTACTTCCGAGTTGCTTGCAGAAATGTTTACACAATTTATTGTCTAGTTTTCCGATAAAAATGAAGTTCTGAAGCGATTCTGTCGATAATTTTTGTAGCACAACATGTAAATAAAATCGATCTTTAGGACATTCGATACTCTGAACTTCAATATTTAGGTCATTAAGTACTCTGAACTTCTGTAATTAAGCCTTTCGATGACACGACAGGAGTTTATACATACTATTAGTGGCTATAATATAATATTTGATGACAATTTTAATTAAATTTTGATGCTCAGTTAATGTGGCATGAGTTATAATTTAAACGTACTGAGTTAATAAATTAGAAGCTAATTGAATATTTTTTTGATGCCATATAATAATATTTTAGAAGTTTACTGTTTGAATTCATGTTACAAATTTAGATGCTAAAAAATAATCACGATGCTGAGTTGTATTTAGAGTGGCTTTAAAAAAGATAACTTGTGGCTAAGATAGTATTATTTAGATGCTCGTTAATTGTGGCTGACTTAGTAATTTAGAAGGCAAGTTAGATTTTTAGATGCAAATAATGCTATTAAAAAGAAGCCGGTTTAATTAGCCCCCTTAAATATTTTTAGTCCGGGTTCTACGGTTCATTTTTGCATTTGATTGCTATCAAGCTATATAGTTTTTCGTGAGTAGCTTCATTTTGATAAGACGCCCAACATGTCCTGAACGAAAACTCTCGATTGTGGTTGCTGGCAGAGGTAGCAAGGATAGAATATGTTGATTTAATGATCCTCAAAAATTTATTACTAAGTGGTTTTTTTGTTGTTTAATCTCAAGATCACATCATCATCATTACATCTGATGCATTTGTAAAAAGAATTGTTTGCGAAATAAATGTGTGTAAAACGAGTGTTTATAAAATAATACATTTGCGGAATAAGTTGTTTTCGAAATAAATAGTATACGAAACGTTTGGTTGTAAAATGAAAATTTGTCAATGGAGTTTTGGCGAAACTTTAGTCAACCGATAATAAATTCATGCATAGAAACAGAAAACAAATACAGCTGCCCTGAAGGAATCCCTCACATTGCGGATATGAGGTACACCGAGTGCCCAACAAAATGCTCTATGATACGAACCATTGCAAGAATGGCACTACCACCGAAGCTCTGTTTGGATCTACCACATTTCTCTCACACCTCATACAACTTATTTAATGTAATATTCTCAAATAAGATGTGCCACTCAAATATTGTACTTCTTCACAAAAAAAAAAAAAAACCGACTTCGACAAAAATAAAACACAAAAAAGTGAAAAATAAAAATCAGCTTCTGAAGTCGGTGACTTTTGTTTGTTTGATTTAATGTTTTTGCCACCGACTTCTGAAGCTGATTTTTATTTTTCACTTTTTTGTGTTTTATTTTTGTCGAAGTCGGTTTTATTTTTTGTAAAAAAGTTTTTATTTTTCACTTTTTAGTGGTTCACATGTGCTTACCCCTTCACAACGTACCGGCGTGATGTTATGTTATGAACTGGTGTAAACAATAGACAGACATGAGATTTCAGCAATCCCAGTCCATTTGCTATCATTTATTGAGGAGTTCCGTTGTCTATCTCCGAAGTACTTCATCAGAATATGTTCACCAACCTTTGTAGTGAGTACAGGTGTGATATTATGTTGTGTGATGGCGTAAACAATGCTTATATAGCAACAATCGCGGTTAATCTGCTGTTATTTATTGAAGAGTTCCCCCGATTTCTACAAGATCCCATCATCAGATATTGAAATGGTGACAATGGGACCACACGGGAAGCACCAGCTTTCAAATGAAAAAAGAATCATGAAAATCAGTTCACCCAGTCGCAAGTTATGCGTGAACAAACATAAAAAAAAAAAAAAAAAAAAAAAAAAAAAAAAAATACAGTCGAATTGATAACCTCCTCCTTTTTTTTGAAGTCGGTTAAAAAGAATACAAATCCAATCCCAAAAACTACAGGTGTATTGACCTAGCCTAGTTTCTCATTTTTAACCGACTTCCCAAAAAGGAGGAGGTTCTCAATTCGATCGGTATGTTTTTTTTTCTTTTTCTTTTTTTCTACGTATGTACACCGATTACGCTGCGATTTATGATCCGATTTACGTGATTCTTTATTAGTTTGATGCGGAATAGTTGCCATTTGGTCCCATAAAAATTTAGCATGGTTTGGCCCAGTACTTTTCATTATAATAATTTTTTTATAATTTATGAACATTTTTCGTTCGTTTTTTATGTGTGTTCGCGAATAACTTCGTCGTTTATGAACCAATTTTGATGATTCTTTTTTTTATTGGAACGGAGATATTTCAAGGGTGGTACCATGATATGGAAACCAGAACCTGGTGATGGAATCCCAGAGAAATCGAGGGCAACCCTCAAACATAGGCACGTATTACGTGTTATAGTAAATATTTAAGATACACAACTAAAAATGAAAAAATAAAAAAACTTTTTTGCAAAAAAAAAAACCGACTTCAAAAACACCAAAAAGTGAAAAATAAACTTCAGAAGAAAAATCAGCTTCTGAAGTCGGTGGCAAAACAAGCCAAATCAAACAAACAAATGTCAACTACTAGGCCTGCGAGGTTAAAATGGGACTCTACGGGTTACGTATAAAGGATGCAACCGGGCAAAGATTGACACACCAGTGCCTAAAGACGGCTGTCGTAACCGAGGCAGGCCCAAGAAGCGCAGGCGTGAACATTTGGACTCATTCCTAACGGATTCTTCAGAGAAGGCTAATGATAAAAAAACATTAGTAGCCACGGTGGGCCTGTGCAGCCTAGAAGTGCGAAAGAAGTCAGGGAAAACTCATGCGTCAATTTTCTCCCGAGCCTACTTGACCAGTCTATCTTTCAGTTTTAAATATAACGGATAATAAATAGTCCTAAATTACTTTTTACCTCTATAAACAAAAAAGCTTCAGCAGCTACCGTTAAATTATATTTTCGTTCGATGATATGTGCAATCACACTTTGTTCGTCAGCCGAGCCTAGCGCTTCGTTTAATTGTATATATGCTGGTCTCGTTTTGTAATTTAATTACCCTTTGGCCTAAGCGAGAACGTCAATTATGCATCGTTCGACTCAACAAGGAGCGGAGTCGTGGTCACGTCCATAAGATGGGTACTTAATCTTATATCTTTTAGATGATGTATCTACTTTGAAAATGCAAAGGTCATGGACATTCTTTTACTCGTTAGCTTTTAGAATAGAAAATGTTCAGTTTTACCTACCAAAACATTATAATGTAAGTTTCGTGTTTGTACTGTTGGTTGCTTGTTATTTCGTGAGCCATACTTTTTGGGTATTCGGCGTAGTACCTACCTACCTCCTAGATTAAAATATACTCAAATGTTTTTCTGAGTCTACGTATGTACAATTTACATTTTATATTAAAAATGACATCGAAACTACTTTAATTGTTTGATTATAACTGTAACCTACGTTCGTATTGATATCGTCTAATTGTTGGTTTTGGCACAATGCCCAGTGTTAGTAGTTTAGTTTTTGGAAATATTTCGTATCAATGTGACCGTATTCTTGTACCTGGTCTAATACATAATATAGACATGTTGTATGCTTAGATAGTTTGGCCATGTGGGAAGGATGAGTAAAAGGTGGTCATAAGAAGGTATTTACAAGGCTGATATGAGTGGCTACCCCGGAAGGGGAGGCCCTTGAAAGACATACACTGACCTTATTTGTGAGGTTCTTCAGAAAAGTCAGGTGCGCAGTAGGTACTTGCAACCAGCGTGCGTGCATGACCAGATGTGTGAACGTGGACGAGGCAAAAGGAGTAGTAGTGATCGTAGCAGGTGGCGTTCTGTGAAGTCGTGAGTTAATGAATATAGCTTGATGCGTCAATTGTTTTAAAAATATTAAAAACATCGGGGACTTACCCGGAGAGTCTAAAATGGCCACTTTGACAGAATCACATTAAGATAAAAATATGAATCACGTTTTTTTTCCTCTTTATTTGTTATAGGGGCTTTTACGCATAGCGTATGTACACAATATAAACTGTGGTATGTACCTAAGTCCCATCGCATCCTATACTACAATTATAGTAGGTACTTTCATAAGACGTAGGCTCTGAATTTGAACAAAGCCTTGGTATCGTCTTATTTATTATTTTATTGGGATTAATATTACTATTTGGTTGGGATAAAATTGTATGGAACGTGGCTACATAAGTTCTGTTAAAATTTAGGGACCTTACTGACATGGGCTCATCCAGGATTTTTTGGCGGGGGTAGATGGGGTTATTACCATAAAAACTGATACTTATTAAAAAAAACTTGTAAAATATTCGGAACTTTCACCCCAATATCTCTGTAACTTGAGCGTTCCCACTGTTCCCGGGTATGGTACAGAACAAAAAAACATCGCAATGACCTTTCGACTTCGTTAAAAGTACTTTTACACCCTTTAATTAGATAGATTGCGTTGCAGTCAATAAGCAGATTCAAGTATGTATTGTACCTTGGGTTTGGTCTTGAGAGATGACGGTCAATCGATCGATGACGGGTCATCTTTGACAATAGAGAACCTACCCCAGTGTAATGACAGTCTCGTATCAACTGCAAAAGACAACTGCGACAGAAACAGGAACTATATAGAATCATAATAACAACGAACATGCAAAACATTGTAAACAATACCTAAACATTCGAGAAAGTTTTAGTTTACTGTGTTAATCAACGACAGGTCAAACGGCTTTGGTTGTAATCTAACATTGTTACGTCACCCTAAGTGGGAAATCACAGAGGGCTTGCAGATACCACTGCGATGTAGGCAGATAGGCCAACGTAATTTGACAAATATATTTTCACTTTTTTGTTTTTTTTTTTGAAGTTGGTTTTATTTTTTGTTAAAAAGATTTGTTTATTACAAACGTCTTCCATCAGGAATTTCTCAATAGCAACCATAAAGTCTAGATTTGTGCCCGGTTGATGGCAATAGGCTCGTAAACAAAAAAAAAAAAAAAACAAACAACGATTGCAAAGCAGAGCTCATATTTTATTTTAATTGAGCCAGCCGCAGATATAACTAATGTGATTGACTGATTGCCTTTGCCATTCATTTGTGTCAAAAAGTGTGATGATGCGTTGGTGCATCGCTGCGTGGTGGTGCGCGCACGCATGGTGCGGGCGACGCCGGCGCCGCGCGTCGTCGGCTCGCCGGGCGTCCATGCGACCGTTTGGCGCCGCCCCTGCATTGATAACCCCGGAACGTTGACCTCCTCACATTTTATTTATTTATGGCCATATTTAACAATCTTACAACAATTTTACTTAATCTATTAAAACAGGTTTCTAACAAATGTGCTATCACCGGTAACTGAAGATAGTAGGTATTTGTTTGTACCTATACAGTTCTCTGCTTGTTTCATCCAAGTATGTAGTAGGTACCTATGCCTACGCGCTGTTCTTGTAACGTCATCCTGCCAGATATAGGTAGGTACGACGCTGTCTCCCTTTCTTTCTTTTGTGTTGTCTTGGGTGCCACTCTGTTACGAATGTTACGATTTAGACCACTTATAATTTTTACTCCGAACTATTTAAAGTCTGCCTAATTTCTGTATTAACAAATATGTAAGTTTGTCAATACCGTAAGTAACATTAGTAATTTAGTTCGGTTTTTTTATATTATCTAAGTTTTATTTTACTCTTAATTTTAACGTTGAGTATGTTGCGTGCTATTAGGTAGGTAAACTGTGTTGGCAAGTTTCTAGTTGTAAGATGTTTGGTATTTATACGCCAGGACCTCAGACCAAGAAAACCTTTTTTTGTTGGTCTGAGACCAGGACAGGTAAAATACACAAATCAAGTTGATTTTTGAAGTGAAAACTTCTTTAGCGGCGCTGAGCACTTTTTTGTATGGGTAAAAACTTTCAAACTCGCGTCAGGGTCACGTGATTCAGCATCACGTGACCCTGACCCTATTTATAATGAGCTATCTAGGATGATTCTTCATAATATCATTTATCCCTCAAGAAGATTATAAATATCGAGTATCTGTTCTATAATATTTCTTTCTTTATTTGTTAGATAATTATAAGATACGATATGAGTGTGCCGAGGTATTAGAGTAGCGATGGCGGTGGTTAGGGTGGATTATAACATTATGTGGTGTCCGTAATATACCACATAACGATACTAATGATTGTTATTGAGATATTTTCGAATTTTGTCATAAATTTAGTTTTTGCAGTTCATTGAGTTTGAGAGTCCCACTTTATTGCTTCTTGCACACAAGCTCTTCTAGCATTTCTTGGTATGCTTCTTGAATCTTCTGAATTAAGTTCCAAATGTTCTGCGATTCATAGGTAATTAAATTGCACTTCGATTATATCTAAACCATGATTTTCCCACTTGGGTCTAGTCTAGGCAACAAGTGCCTTTTTGATCAACTTTTTTCAGCAGTCTCCGAAATTTATGACTGAGGTGTCATTCAATTCGGAATAGCATCCAGATGATTTTTGAAAAAAATGAAGTTCCGCTTGCAGAAACTGCAAAAGTTATTAACAATTAACTAACAAATTGAAAATGTGTTTAGTTTTTTGCAAATTTCTCAAAACTTAATTAAAATTTGAAAAAAGATTCAAAAAGAGGAGGAAAAACCCTAAAGAATGTTATATATAACTCCCGGAATTGTAGGACCAATATTAATAACTTTCCCATCGGGTTGAAAATACAACTCGGCTTGCGCAAGCTACGCTCCGCGCTCCAATCGGACCTTCCGTGAATAAATATTATTTAAACTTATTAAATATGAAAATTAAAAGTAGGAAAAATTCAAGCGCCTGCATGATACATCAATAAACAATAATCCGTGGTCCAAAAGTTTTTATCGCGAATTTTCAATAAGTTATCCATTATTTAATTAACAGTTTTTTGTAGCACGAACATTAACATTTCAAGTGTGATAATTGTTAAACTATTAATCTGAGATTTTTTTCCTGTCGTGGCGCTATTTTTCAAAGGTCTTAGAATAGATTTCCGTTAGAAAAATTAAAAAAAAAAAAAAATCGTTTTTTTATTAACAACTAGCTGTAAAGAAGACGATTGCGATGCAATGCTGATGCGTTGCAATGCTCTTTTTCCTACCCTACCTACCGACTACCCCCTACCTACCTGGTCGGTTTTTGTATCTATCCAGATGAAAATATCTTCCGTGATTGTTATTTGTTTTGATTGAGTTCCCGATATTTCGACGCTGTTGCAAGCGCCACGATCGCGGGTTACATTTTAAATATAGAACGAACCGTGAAAGCTTAAAACAGTGTTTATCCAGATGAAGCCTGATTTTTCAATTCTTAACTTTAATACTTATTAAGTAGGTAAGTCTAATTAGTAAACATTCATAACAGGTCGAGAGTGCTCGAGAGTGAGCAGAGTTCCCGTTTTCAGTCGCACTTTCAACCCTCTGGTAAAGTTATAAATATTGGTGCTACAGCTGCGCCCTTTTTACCTTTTTAATAAAAAAAATCGTCTTCTTTTTCTCAAATTTAAAAAATTTAATGTCAAACGGATTTAGAGATATTTGCAATAAACCAAGGCCCATTTTTTTGTTTTAGTTAATTGTTTATAACTTTTGCAATTTTTGCAAGCGGCTCAAGATTTTTTTTAAAAAATATCAACACTCTATTCCGAATTAAATGACACCTAGCCCACATTTTCGGAGGCCGACTAAAAAAAATGACCCAAAAATCACTTCTTGACTACCTACTACCTAAATGATTTTGACAGTACTAAACCAAATTACAAGGGGTGTGCGATTTTATTAGTCAGGTGTAGTTGAGAAATCGCTTTGAAATACTTCTGTTTTTACCCCCAAACAATTTTCATATTAAACTTAACAGAACTACCTATGCCAAACTTAAATAAAACAGTAATCATAATGGGAGACTATAGTGGGCAAAATGGAAGGATGCGAACGAACAAAGAGAAAACATAGGTACTACTTAAACTACATACGACTGGGAAAAGGAACAACTATGGACAAAGTTGAATAAATCTTGCCTTGGAAAATAGCCTACACATCATAAACAGCTACTATGATATGTTAATATAATTTTCAAATATTTTTAAAGTTAAACCGCTTTTAACAAACATTCTGAAAGAAACGAGATGCAAGATTTCGAAGCGACTTCTCTTCAAATTAGTGAACGCTAAATTAGCGTAACTTGAGCTAAGCTCCATCATGCAGATTCATGCACCGTCGGCGTCGCCGTGTCTTTTTCAGCGTCTACTTGCTCGATATAAAATCTTCTCAAATAACGAGTTGTTTTATAACAGATAACAGTCACTCGTTTATTCTTTTATTAAATTACGTATAAAAATAACAATCTTAAGTGTTTTAAATTAGAAGCTCCATCATGCAGATTCATGCACCGTCGGCGTCGCCGTGTCTTTTTCAGCGTCTACTTGCTCGATATAAAATCTTCTCAAATAACGAGTTGTTTTATAACAGATAACAGTCACTCGTTTATTCTTTTATTAAATTACGTATAAAAATAACAATCTTAAGTGTTTTAAATTAATAACAGTTATAGTTTTTTGCTGAACGTTGTCCAAATCTGTGTGTCCCCCAGTTTCTGTATCTAGCACTCGACCTCGCTGCATCGCTTTTGGCTTTGTAGACAATTTTCGAAGCCATAGGAAAGGTTACGCGAAATTACGCAAAACACATGTCAAAAAACTGGCGCACTTAATTCAAATAATTATGATAATATAGAATACTCTCTTTATAAACAGTCCGACTCACATTTATCATAAGAATTATGTCGGTGCTTTTACCTATAAGAAGTCGCAATTCCTGTAATTTACTTGTTTCTTTTACTTTGGTAAATAACCTTACCTAATAACCCTTAAAGAACGAAAGAAAAAAAGAAAAAATATTCCTTCCTGAGTCTCTCCAGTCATGTTGAACTCTTGACGGGGCGCCCGTACGTACCGATCTCCTTCGACTTCTGGTACCTCGGGTACTCGGGTCAGTTGACCAAATGTATTGCGAAGTAGAACGAGACGTAACGCACCGGGTGAACTCAGTATCTCAGGATGGATAAAATGGCGGCAGGTCACTGGAACAACTTGAGACCAACGGATTTTTGAAATTCAAACTGAAGGGAACAAGTCCGTCAGCAAGGAGGCAAGGGCCGTCGCCCGTCGGGGCCGCGGATTTTAGTACTAGATGACGTGGCCTCGGCACAAGGGCAAAGAAGGAACGTGGGTTCGGTTTTTAGTCAGTAGAAGTCTGACACTCCCCTTCGCTCTGCCCAAGAGCGGGGGGGGGGGGAGGTCATTTGATGATTTTCCACCCACCAAAAAAAAAAAAGGGAACAAGTCCGTGATTACATTATATTTTGTACTGTAAGTATGGGTCGGAATGCTAGGCTGTAACGAAGACGGATCAAAAACGATTGCATGTAGCCGAAATCAGAATGTTGAGATGGCTTGATAGGGAAAGTAAGAAAAAGGAGGAGGAAGTCTGAAAGTGGTGCCTAACGATGTTCCGAATGTTGCGGTTAATTCCTCTGGGTTCGCACACAATTTTGGTGTTATTAGAGGTCAATCAATGTGTGGCACAAATGTGCCCCACATTTGAACGCGAACCTTTTGTGCAGTACAAAATGAGCTGCAGATCCGACTTGAATTAATAAAACGAAAAATAACAGTAGGTATAGTAAATAGTTATTTACTAAAAATGCTATTGTAATAATTATGATAGTGATGTTAGGAACCAGTGTGGATTATAAGTATTCATAAATTGATAGTAGAGCTATCATATTTGTAAACAACATAATTTGATACAATAGACTGTGTGCTCATCAAGTAAGATAAAAAGTTATATTTGTCTCAAGAATTATATTTACTCTTCGGTTGATGACTGCACTCGCGTGATATATATGTTTCTCTACAGGGGTTAGCTTTATCATTTTAATTATTAAGTAATAGCTTCAATATAAGTTAATACGTATAATATAATCTTAACTAATATTATAAATGCGAAAGTAAGTTTGTTTGTTGCCTTTTCACGCCTGAATCACTGAACCGGTCATCCAATTCAGAAACGGACATAAGATACTTACCTTTCATCTTAAAAATGTACTGTAGCCAAGGAAACCAACAATAACATTCTTATAACAATAGATGGCGCCGCGTGTCTTCCGAATCAGGAATGAATTTTATGGGTCCATATTGGCTCACCTAAAGTTCTTTACCCGAAATTGTTCTTCCTAACGATTTGTAATCCGAATGATCACTCTTCCTAAAATTTTTCATCCTATAATTTTCATTCATACTATTTGTAGTGCTACCAGCGATGTTCATAACACTCATGTTTCCGAAAATTGTAATTCATAATATCATTATTGTAAATATATTTTATCTACCCAAATATCATAAACCCTCTCTAATGCGTTCAAAAACCATAGGACTGGCCTGTTGGTCTAGTGGTTAGTGACCCTAACTGCTATGCCGGAGGTCGTGGGTTCGATTCCCACCCAGGACAAATGTTTGTGTGATGAGCACGATCATTTGTTCTGTGTCTGGGTGTAATTTATCTATAATATTATGTATGTATTTAGAAATGTATAAGTATGTTTATCAGTTGTCTAGTACCCATAACACAAGCTCTGCTTAGCTTGGGACTAGATGGCGTTGTGTGATAGTTGTGGAATATTATTATTATTTTTATTATTATAGGCAATGACCAGCATTACCAACCAGCAGAAATAAACGGAACTGTTATGAACTCATAACCTACTGAAAACAGTAGGTTATGAGTTTAAATTTGGAACAGGTGTCAAATTCAAGTGAGTGTGCTATTCTAGTATCTACCTACATTAAAACAGATATTGATACGAAACCGCAATTCAGTATGATTTTAATTATAAATCGCACGACATTTTGATCTCGAGTGACACAAGAATAGGGACTTTGTTCGTTTGCCTATGATTTAAAAAAAATGACAGATAACCGAAACGCCGCCATTTCTAGCTGTCATTTTATTTTGTTCGTTAGCTTTTTATTTCCAGTTACGAGTAGACAAATTTTCTGATAAGTTCTTTATTTCTGTCGAAAATGAGTGATAGTGACTCAGAAGTTTACATGAACACTCCGCCAGATATCGTAAATGCAGCGACGAATGCAACTAATAACCTGTTTATTTTTTATTGCATTACACTGGTAACAATGCTGGTCATTTCCCTATGGTTCCTGAACCTATCATAGAGCCCTTATGATATTTGGGTAGATAAAGTAGTGTATGCAACTATACATAATTAGGCATTAAAACACTCATGTGATGCTATTAAGAAACTCGCCTTCGGCTCGTGGGTTGTAATGCCCTTCATTATGCACAATCGCATAAACTACTATAAACTCCTACTGTTTTTTATCATAACGATTTTATTCCTAAACATAATTACCATAATATTTTCACTCATACAACTGATCAGAATTATGAAGTTCGTTTCACTGATTTTTGTCTTAAATGAATGAAATTCAGGTCAGAGTGTCGTCTTGGGGGCACTATGAAAAAAATACTTAGAAAAATTTCGCGACCAATTTCGAGGTAGCGTTCGCCGGCCGCTACCGCGGCACCGCTCGCTTCGCTCGCTCGGCTCGCGCGTATTTGGTCACAGTTCTAACCTAACCTAACCTATGGATATCTTTGCATAGCATATAATGTCCCATTAAAATAGGTGGACAAATTTTAACACAGCGTTCAGTATGTAACCAAAGATATCTAAACAAAAAAAACACTAAATAAAGTGTTTTTTTTTTTACTTTATATTTGCACTCTAGAACAAACTCATTCTTTATGAGTAGGTACTTAAATGCGTTTTTCTTATTATTATTTTCTACCATCGTCCTTATTTTGGTGGTCTGAATGATTTCTAAAATTTTGTCCACCTATTTTAATGGGACCTTATGTAATACTGATCGATCGTGCCGTGTGGTGTCCGGACACAAAGAATAGCACCATCCCATCTCTTCCCATTGGGTGTCGTAAAAGGCGACTAAGGGATCATCTGGGTGGTTGATAATTGTCATCCTACAACCCCCAGGCCCGCGTCAGGGGTTTCGCTGACGCTTAGGGACGTTCCTGCCTCTTGCCGATTGTGGCGGTCCCCCGTTCCATTGGATACAAGGAGGTAGGGATAAGAGTGCACCTGTGTACGCGCGCACACTGTCGTTGTTACGTTTCGTGCACTTTAATATCTCCTGCGCAAATGACTTGGCTCTGACAACGGACTCCGATTTGAACGAAGGTCCTGCAGCGATTGACAGAGGTAGAGAGGTCTGGTTGTGATGCCAACTAGGCTTTGTCTGATGTCTGCATGCAGGCGGCTCAGGAAAGATGGTCGTTTTGCGCTGCATTGGGTTAACAGTGCAATTCGGCAGCTCCCTGGGTGACGAAGCAGCTCTATTTAGAGAGGCCCTGCTTCCACCGGTCCGGGGAGGGGACTAGAAAAGGTGTCCTAAAAAAGGCTTAACCTATTAAATTCGGAGGTAGTAACCACGGCTGTCTCTGCATCAACCACACGTGGTCGAAAGATACACAAAAGAAGAAATAGGCTTAAGATAATTAAAACCCATAACATGACATTTGCGGCTTGGAATGTACGCACCCTCCTTGATCGCGAGAGTAACTTGGGTCCTCCTCGTAAAACCGCTCTCGTGTCCCGTGAACTCCGACGTTATGGTGTGGTTATTGCTGCGCTCAGTGAGACGCACCTGGCTGACGAGGGGCAGAGAGTGGAGCGCCTGGGGGGCTATACTTTCTTTTGGAAAGGTACTCCGTCTTCATAGCCTAGGAGATCCGGTGTTGGTTTTGCAATCAGAAATGATATAGCCACTGTATTGGAGGAGTGTCCTATTCAAATCTCGGACCGCGTTACCTCCCTGCGCCTTCACTTGGCTAATGACAACCATCTTAATGTCATCAGTGTTTATGCGCCAACAATGGACAAGGATGATGACATCAAGAGCAAATTTTATGAAGAAGTTACGCAAACCCTATCAAAAATTCCTCTTAGGGAGCAGATACTATTGATGGGTGACTTTAACGCGAGAGTCGGGCGTGACTTTGAAGCATGGCCTAAGGTCTTGGGAAGACATGGTGTTGGCAATATGAATAGTAATGGACAACTCCTGCTGTCCCTTTGTTCTGAATTTGAACTGACCATCACCAACACCGTGTTAAAGACTCCCTGCAAAATATAAGACCACATGGATGCATCCGAGGTCGAAACATTGGCACCTGATTGACTACGTTATTGTCCGACAAAGAGACATTTCTCAAGTGCATGTCACTCGCGTTATGCGTGATGCTAATGCGATCTGCTCCACGGATCACCGTTTTGTCGTATCCAAAATGAAGCTACGGCTATATCCTCCTTGCAGATCAAAAGGTGTGAAGCCTAAGCGTTTAGACATAGAAAAATTGCAAAGTCTAGAGGTGCGTAAGAACTATGCACAAGCGGTTAGAGATGCGGTCCAAGCGGTGGATATTGAGAATGGTGATTCTGTGGTCAATTGGCATACGCTCTCATCCAATTTAGTCGCGGCCGCCTCGCAGACACTGGGTTTAAAACTTAGCAGACACGAGGACTGGTTTGATGACAACGATGAAAATTTGTCAAAAGCTATCCGGAGTCACCGATCTCTCTTACGTCAGCATAGGGACAACCACCAAGCGGAGCAAGTCAAGCAAAGTGGTGCCGCGCTGCGGAGATATGTGCGAAAAGTAAAGGATCAGTGGTGGCGAAATAAGGCCGAACGCATGCAGTGGCTCGCTGACACTAAACAGCTGGGTGCTTTTTATGATGAGGTCCGCAAAATTGTTGGTGTAGCGATTCGTATTAAAGAGCCCCTGAGATCCTTTGATGGTACACAATTGCTTAGCAACAAACAAGATGTACGCAATAGATGGGCAGAGCATTTTAACACCTTGCTCAATGTTGACCGAGCTGCGGACATTTCCTACATCAACTCGATGGCATCGCTTCCCACAATGTACAAGCTGGATGACCCACTGACTCTGCGCGAGGTTGTTGTTGCCGTTTAACAACAGCAGAACAAAAAAGCGGTCGGCATTGACAATATACCTGGAGAACTGTTGAAGTATGCGGGTGAGGAATTGCATAAAACCATTTGGAAGCTCTTTGTACATTTGTGGGATGAAGAGAAAGTACCTGAAGACTTTCAAGTCTCTCGTGTTTGCTCCCTTTACAAGAACAAAGGTGACAAATCCGACTGCAATTCTTATAGGGGAATCTCCCTCCTGACTTCTCCAGGAAAAGTGTTTGCGCGAATTTTACTTAACCGCTTGATGCCCTTGTCGGAAGACATTCTGCCTGAGACCCGATTTGGCTTCCGGCCGAATCGAGGCACATGTGAGGCCATCTTCTCTGTCCGCCACCTCCTAGAGAAGAGTCGAGAGCAGGGTCAACCGTTGTATCTTTGTTTTGTTGACTTGGAAAAAGCTTTTGACTGTGTGCCTCGAAAAGCCTTATGGGTGGTATTGACGAAACTTGGATGCACGGACAGGTTTGTAAGGATAATCCGACTCCTGCATGATGATATGCGTTGTTGTGTCAATGTGCAGGGCGAAGATTCAAAGTTCTTTTCTGTGAGCTGCGGCGTAAAGCAAGGCTGTGTACTCGCTCCAACTTTATTCGCTCTGTACTTTGCAGTTGTAGTTAGGGATGCCTTACAGACTTTAACCGAGGGTATTCGTATCCGTTTTCGTATCAATGGCGGTGGTGTTTTCAACATGGCTAGACTCAAAGCTCACACCAAAGTGTCCCACGTGACTATCACTGAGATGATGTATGCAGATGACCTATGCTTTGCGGCGGAATCCCCAGAAGGTCTACAGAGGCTTATGTCGAGTCTTGATGAATCATATCGCAGATTTGGCCTTAAGATCAGTGTGAAGAAGACTGAAGTCATGTCTCTTTATACACTGAACAATAGCCCAGTCGACATTAAACTCGGTGACGTCTCGCTTAAGCAAGTAGACAAATTCAAATATCTGGGCAGCACTATAACATCCAGGTGCCTCCTTGATAACGAAGTCAACAGCAGAATTGGAGCAGCTGCTGCGGCTTTTGGCAGACTTCGTGCCAAGGTGTTCCACTCGCATGACATAAAGCTCTCTACAAAAAATTCTGTGTACATGGCAATAGTTCTGCCAAATCTCCTGTATGCCTCCGAGACATGGTGTTTATACCGCAAGCACATTCGCACCTTAGATAGATTCCATCTGAAATGCCTACGGGACATTATGAACATCCACTGGTCGGAATGTGTTCGTAACACGGAAGTACTACGGCGAGCTAATGTCGGCGGCATAGAGGCCTATATAATGCGGCGCCAGTTGCGATGGGCTGGCCATGTCTCCCGAATGTCTGACGACAGAGTGGCGAAGCAAATTTTCTACTCAGAACTGCAGGATGGCAAGCGGAAACAAGGCGGCCAACTCCTTCGGTACAAAGATGTGCTTAAGCGCCACATGAAACGATGTGACCTAGACACGTCACAATGGGAGGCAATGGCAGCGGACCGGTCACTGTGGAGGCATACCGTGAGCACTAAGGTGTTTGAGTTTGAAAGGCGACGTAGAGAAGAGCTCGATGCTAAACGTGACGAGCTTAAGGCCCGACCACCCGCGGCCATCCAATACAATTACGTCGGAGGGGTGCTGACTTGCAGTGAATGTGAACGCACTTTCACGGCAAAAATTGGCTATGTCAGTCACCAGAGAGCACACCAGCGATGCTCTTAATAGGCAGATCCAAGGGGCTGTGGCCGAAATCGGTCGGGATCATATATTATGAATAAAAAGAAATCTAAACAAAAAAAGATATGACTTTGAATAATAGTGTACAAGATGATTATGTTGAGAAAATATAGGAAAACAAATAAAAGTATAAGTAATAGATGTTTATTGCTACTGACATTATGAAGTTGAATGCTTCGGAATTAAAACATTAGAGACAGAGTAGTTAGGAATTGTGATTGTTAAGGATTGTTAGGATGAAAAATGTTAGGAAGAACATTTTCGGATTTCCAATTATCGGAGTTGAAAATTTAGGTGAACTTTGGCGCACCCGAATTTTATTATTAAAGAAACTTAAGTAGGTAATACCTATATTTTTTATAATAATTTTACGACAAACTAATGCCGCCGAGGTCCAAACTAGTTAAGATATACAATACTTGCAAGTTTATTACCTAGATTACTTAACACATTAAATGCTTTTTATCCCGGAAGTATGATTCAGTGGGACAGTTATCGAATTCCTCGCGTGCGAAGCCGCGGGCATAAGCTAGTACAATAGGGGATCGGACTCGGTCAAAATAATATGATTCTGTTTAGTCCGTAAGTTAGATTATCGAAAAATATTGAATACGTGTTTTTTGTTTTATCAAATCAATAAAAAATTACGAAGATAAAACGCGCCAAAGATCTTGGAGTGGGGCTTGAAACGTCACTTGTGTCGTCAAAATGTACTATCATATGACGTCACACGAGTTTTCGAAGCACTGTATCGTCTTCATTTTAAGTTTACGTGAAAAAAGAAAAAATACGTGTCCAATAATTTTTGGAAATCTATCTGACGGACTAATTAGTTTTTTTTTGTCCGATCCCCTATTGTCGCGTCATGCGTTTACATGAAGAAGAGTCGCAGCATTGCCAAAATATAATTATAGGTCGGTATCGGTTTCAAGGCATGCTCTCTCTAACATGAGTTAACATGACATATAAATAGCTTTGCCTTTATTCATGCATTCATATTATTGCGTTGTTACTTTGAAAGAAAGAAATAATACATACATACTTAAGAAATAATGGCATAATGTGTGACGTCAGCAATGTTTTCATACTAAATATCAACTACATGACGCGTAAAAGTTTTTAAACTGACTTGGTTATTAATACTATCATTATCACTTAAAACGGGGTATTTACCATGTTTACTATTTGTTTCCAGTTCCCAATAACGAAATATTGGGAACTCAATACTGACTAAACATAGTAAATTAATATCCCGTGACGCGTAAAGCAATAAATAAATAATGCGGTAAATTTTCAAATTGTGAATTTCCTCACTTGTAAATAGTTGTAATGTATTGTAGCCAGATGTAGGTATCATGTACAGTTACCGTGCCGGTGGGTTATCCACAACGGCTTTTATAACTATCTACATTACTTTTACTGTGTACTTATTAGCACCTGATTTCAGAAATCTGTTTGTATAAATGGTAATTGTTATATTTCCTTATTTCAGTGAGTTGAAAGAGAGTGTCTTCACCAAGCTGGATTTGGTGGACTACTTCAGCCTGGCTGATAACTCGTTGACTGAGATGCCGAGGCATGTTCTCCAGCACCTGCCGCACGTCAAGACCCTCGATCTCTGCCGAAATAAAATCACGAAGCTCACCGAAGATGATTTCAGGGTGAGGAACAAATCTGTAACTATACACGAAAAAACTTTCACCACAAAAATAATAATAGTAACAGTCATTGATATTTTTATCTGTGTTCTATAAATAGAAACACGATGTGTTGGCGATACCCCCAAATGCAGCAGCGAGTAGTTGAAATTAATATGATAAGAGGTTTTTTATGTTTACTGTATCCACTCTATCATGCAGCGTTTTCATGGCCCTTGTACAGGCTTTAAAATTTATAGGTAAAATAGCTGTTGAATTTTCCTTATAAATCTTGGTAAGGACGCTATAGGCATTGGTAAAGCACATACTCGTTTGCTAGAAGGTACTTAAGCTAAACATTTTTAATTTCTTTCCATAGGACATACAGGAAGTGGAACACTTGCTGGTCGCAGATAACCAAATATCTAAAATCGAAAGGGATGCAGTACCAAGAGCATTGAAGCACGTTCATCTTGGAATCAACAAGCTTACCTCACTGAATGGAGCTCTAAGAGATTTAGATGACTTGGAATGGATATTTATCAATGCCAATAATTTAAAATCTATTGATAACGAATTGCCAGTCGTAAGTATAACTAAACCACACAATAATATTCAACAGTAAAAAGAAGAATTTACCGTAACAGCAATGATTTGGTTTCAGAAAGCGAAAAGGATCGTTCTCATCCATGCTGCCCACAATGAGTTACAAAACCTACCGAAAGATTTAAAACAAATGCCTTCATTAGAGTCGCTGTACTTCTATGGAAATAATATCAAGTTGCTAGATGGAGCACTGCAGAAATCCAGAAGATTAATGAGGATAGGACTATCATTCAACAAAATTGAAAGCGTTAGTATATTTATGTCCCTGCCATAGCTGAGGGTTGTTCAAAAGTGATACCGCGTCCCTGGTCACAAAGGGCTAAGAAGGAACATGAGTGGTTTTTAGTTAGTAGAAGTCTGACACTCCCTTCCGCTCCGCCCAGAGCGGGAGGAGTCATTTGGTGATATCCAATCATCCAAAAAAAATATTTTTATGTAAAGGTGTAGTTACCTATATGTGTCGTTGACGATAGCGTTTTGATTCCTTTGATCAACTGTCCAGTTTTACCTAGAACGTAAATACAACTTCCAGATATAGGTCTATCGTCGTATACGACTCTAGTATGCTTTGTTCGGAAACTAAAGCATAATTTTATGTCAATATTAGCTTACGACACTGACACAACGCTCACGATAGGCCTAATAAGAATTCCCAAAGGCAATGTTTGCTTTGCTAAATGTTTTCCCGTGTGATTGAATCAGATATTTATAGGTTCGCAGAAGAACCAACTTTTTGCCAGATATCAAATGCCAGTTGACATGGCCTAAAGAATGACCAGACTTAAAAGAGGCAGTGGGCGGGGTACGATTCGGTACGAAGTCAAAAAGTTCCGATGCAACGATAGCGTTTTGATACAAGCAGTGGTTAGTGCAAAATGTATCAACTATCTGGTGAAAAACTCTGTTAGTTATGTATCTCAAGCATCCATCAGTGCGGTCATCTAACAGTGCGGTCTTTCGTCTGCATGAAATTGATGATGATGGTGTTAAACTTTATTGTTAAAATTGTTATATTTGTAACAACGCCTTTTGTTATTTTAGCTCGCGGAGGACGAATTCACGGAAGCAGAGAAGTTGGCAGAACTCGACATAGCCTACAATCAACTCACATCATTAAATGGTTCCTTAAGAAGTTTGAAGTCGTTGCGATATTTAAATTTAACTCACAACTATATGACAGAATTTTCCTTGCAAGAAATCAAAGGCTTAAAAAGATTATCTGTAATTGATCTTTCTAACAATAGGATAAGTCTTATCACAGGAAACATGGAGGTAAATAATTTACAAAACATTGCGAAATCACCGTTACTCTATTAAATAATTTAAATTTACCCATTCTATGAATTAATTTACAGAATTTAGTGGACGTTGAAACCCGTGTACTGGAACTAAGATTAGATCATAATCGCATCCTTAGCTTGGGCGGTGCCCTGATGGGTCTGCATGGTCTCCTAAGACTCAACCTAAGTCATAATCAACTGCAACTAATTTCACCCGATGACCTCATAGGGCTCGAAGATCTAAGATTGCTCGACGTGTCCCATAACCATATAACAACACTGGAAGAAACATCAAAGGTTTGTTCAAATACTGGAGCAATAAATGTTCTTGTAACGCTTAGCGAGCTTGTGCGAGTTTTATAATTTGTAAAAATATTAGAAAGTATTACAGCTGTAGCGATGTACCTACTTCAAGTATATTTTTTTATTTACGTATCCTCTTATCTTTTTATTCCAGACATTTTTGCCATCACTTGAAGAATTGATAGCGCACCATAACAATATCACTCTGCTCGATAAAGACTTCCATGGGCTGCCGTCGTTGTGTATAGCTGATTTGTCGTTCAATCATATTAAGACAGTCAACTACGACGTTGTATCAAAATCGCGATGTACTATTAATGGAGTTCCCAGCATTTTAAAGATTTACCTCCAAGGTACGTATAGCTTTTAATAGAGTAAGAACTTTAAATCATTGACAAAAGAATATAACAGAGACTATATTTTTTCTAGCCTACATGCAATTACTGTTGGCGTACCTATTTATATGAAAATACAAAGCAATGCGAACTTAACATGAACTGTTAGAATTAGCAACCTGTAGTTGTATAACTGCCCTAACGAACTATGTAGCTCATGCGAATTCTTTTCAATATTGATTTGGACTCCACTAAAAGATAATATGTTTTTTTATAAATAAGTGCACGTGGTCATGCCTCAAAGACTCATGCATACCTTAGAAGCTAGCGGAAGATATTTTGTGTCCCGTTGCCACTACAAGTATAGGATTTTACTTTACAGATAACCCTGTCCTATGCGACGAGCGTCTGTACGAGCTGATCACAGTGCTGGAGAGCTTGAACGCGCGCATCAACGGAGCGTCGACCTGTGTGGCGACGCAGACGCCCGTGCCTAACCCCATGAGGGCGCTGAACGACGTGGTGCCGCCACAGGAGGCGCCGCCGATCATCGTTGTGGCTCAGTTGGGCGGCGGACTGCGTGCGACGCCGGACAGCGTCGACCGAGACGTCGCCACGCCGCAGGTGCCTCAGCTGATGTACCGGCGCGTGGGGGCGTTGTTCGGCCACTTACTGACGGAGCGCGAGGGTGGCTTGCCCGTCGTGGTGGAACCACCAGTCACGCTCCCACCCGCCAACACCAACGTGGTTGTGAAGTGGCCCGATGAGCGGAGAACGGACGAGACGCACCCGCTGGTCGACCACCTGCGACTCCGTGACCTGAACGCCTCGCCGCAGTGAGGGCTCGACCCGGGCGCCGCGCACGCCGATGACAACGAATTGATTGCTTCGCCTTAAAAATATACGGCCAATAATCTAGGCTAGGGCAGAGTGTCTTCTGATTCGGTCGGGCGCATGTAAATTTTGAATTAGATAGATACCATCCCATTCTGTTAGGTCTGCGATGTAAATAGGACGATGCGTTAGGTACACAGACACCGGCAGTGTCTCCTAAAATGATCCTATTCTGAAAACGTCGAGTAAATGTGTAATTTGACTTTAGTAATTAGCAAGTATTATATCCGGATGGTTAAATACTACGTAGCAAAATCTATGGGGCGTGTATATAAATTGGTTGAAAAGGGTTATTGCATGATGTTTTTCAAACTACATAGATTGTAGAACATACGTAACCAAAATTTTAGTGAACATCAACCCCTATTCACGGTTGCTAAAATGTTTTACATGAATATTATAATATGTATGTGTACAAAATAACACTGGTTTTACAAAAGGTTTCAGATATTTTAATATAAACGTTACTAATATAAATTACTGTATATTTTTCAAAGTGTGTACCGAAGATAAAATAGTAGAAGTACCATCATAGAGATTTCTAGTACCTAGTTAAGTTATTGTACCTATTTAATTTATAAGGTTTGTCACTCAAGATGATCACTATGATCAGTGATTGTCACTGACCATGCTGATCATCGACCGCTGACTGATGACGATGACATTGGTCGTACCAATATTAGCGTAATCATCTTGTTTCATACGGCACAATCCATAAACTCACTTATCCTCGCGCGAATGCTCCTAAGCTAAGATACAAAGACGATATTAAAAGCGCTAATGCTACGATCTGACAAAATTCACTGATATAATGTTCAATCCAACCGGTACGGACAAATTGCGTATGAGGTTGCGGACACCGGATAGGTTCAGGTGTCTGCAGCAAGTTCACATTCAGTCTATACCAGTTTAACTGATCTTTTAGACAGATTGAAGAGAGACCTATGCTAAGTTTGGCCTGTGTAAGTAGTCCCCTAGCATATTATCGCAAGATGAGCATTTGAACAGCTGTGATGTTTTGTTAAAACTCTAAACTATAAACTCGTAAATAAATTCTTAATCAAGTGACACTTCAGGACTAATAAGAAATATGGGAAATTATGAAAAATCGTATGTTATTTCAGTAATACAAATAATTTCGAAAGTTTATTATTTTTTCTATTATTAAATAGGGGGGGGGGGGAAGTAATAATTTTAGAAGATTGTTATATTACGTTATCGGCAACACCTAGGTACAAGTAAAGTAGCAAATAAAAATGTATTGCAGACTTTGCCTAGGCAGGGCACTCTATGCAATAGTAAACGTTCTGTCGGCAATGGTTGAATACCCTAGCTAGCCATTCATTTGGTTGGGGTGTCCTAGAGTTAGCTATGGTATTGCGACAATTTTCTACATTACCTACCTAGACGAGCATTGTATAATATAGAATAACTGAGCATTCTATTGAATGACTGAATTGTATTCTTTGCTGGTAACATATACCTAAACATAATGTTCTTTTGATGTGCCACAGGTATTGGTACGATTATGGACAAACACGGTGAAAAGTTGCAAGTGAAATTACTATATCTAATGATTCTACAACTTTTTTACTACCTATGAAAATATTTGTTTTTATTTACAAAAAACCTGTCCTATAGTATCTATTCAAGTCTTGGGAGCATAAATATTTTGAGACTTCCCTACCAGAGGGTCTGCTTCAACTTTCCACCTTGTAAGATATTTATTAAAATGAGGAATAATTGAAATGTGTGGAAAGATCCTCATAGAATTTTATTTTGTATTTTATAAAGTTTGTAAACTCTAGAAGTTAAGTAAGTAAACCTATATCACGATGAGGTAGGTGCCTCCTTGTCATTAGCCATAGTTGATCCCGTGTTATTCGATAGGTCTCTACAAAAACCTGATAAACCAGTGTAATTATTGTAGCTGTCGGTATGTCTGGATGCGTGATATTCTGTGTGTGTTGAAGTCTGCTCCAATCTCAGTTGTCAGTGTGGCAAACAGCAAAAGAGAATTCTGTGCAGAAGAGCGCACGTCAGTGGTCAAAAATCCAGAGTAAGCTGGCCTTTTATTATATTAAAACTCCCCACTAATTTGAACCAAGTCAAAGTGAAAGTGTTACAGGTTACCACTGTCGTGCGATCGACTGTAAGTTTCACCACACTCACAAATAATATTGGTTCAGACTATACTTAAGTTAAATAAAATAGTTGACAATTAAAAAAAAATAACAAACAATACTAAAAGCTTGTCAGCCAAAGTACATAGATTACTGTTCCTTCGAGCTTTTCGAAAGAAACTGTACCTAAAATAAATTATGTAATTAACTACTATAATATTATGTTAAAAATTAGATATTTTGTTAGTGTAATTTAAAATGTCGATTAACAATTACTAATAAAAGATATAAGGTGTTAACTATTTTCATTTATTTATTTAATACCCCTGTAGTGTCCTGACTTGCAGAGCATAAAGTTAGTCACTTACTAGACACGAGGCCGAAGTCAGAGCATCCAGCAGACAAAAGAGAAAAACACATGATAATAGATGTCAAGCGAATCGAGACCCTAGCACAAGAGCGTGATATAGCAACACGTCGATTTTATGAACATTACAAGAACCTTTGAACCTATCCTAACATGTTGCGCCGATCCCAAGTAGAATGGGACAAAGGCAGGAAGATGATAATGATGAAAACAATAATTATCTTAGCAGTATTTCAGTTTTAAATAGTTTGCAACAAATAAAATAGCAGTATCATCACAGAAAAAAGTTAAAATAGCTTATAATAAAAAGCTGCTAGAGCAGGCTTGTAAAAATAATAAAAAGATATGGGACGCAATAAAACATATTACAAACTCGAAGAAAGTTCAAAATAACGCTTCAGAACTAATAGACACTCCTTGTCCAGCACAGTCGATTGAGGATGTGAACGAGTTCATTGTCACGGTGGGCAAAAAATTAGCCAAAAATACCATCAATTGCCAAAATCCTTTACACTCCCCTACCCCTAGTCCTCAATCCACTAGTCCATTAAACTCCTTTGTTTTGCTCGATACAGACGAGTCAGAAGTAGAGCGCTCCTTTGTTTTGCTCGATACAGACGAGTCAGAAGTAGAGAGTGCCTAATTTTGGGTCTTAAAAACGTCTGTTGCACTGGATGGGATTCTATTCCAAGTAACCTCCTTAAAGAAAACAGAAACGTCCTCATCCCTGCTCTGACTCATATTTGTAATATGTGCTTAGAGGAGGGAACATTACCCACTGTTTAAAGAAGTCCGTTGTTCATCCGATACATAAATCTGGCGATAGAGATCGTGTCACCAACTACAGGCCTATCTCTATTCTCCCAGCTGTCTTCAAGCTTCTGGAACGCATCATTAATAGTAGATTGGTCAAATACATTGAAAGAAACAACCTTCTCTCAAGCAAATAGCTTGGTTTCAGAACTGGCAAGTCAACTTGTGATGCTGTCCACGAGCTTGTAGATTACGTGGTTGGAAATATTGATTCTGGTAAAAAAACCGTGGGTATTTTCTTAGACCTGGCAAAGGCCTTTGACACGGTCTCTGGGCCACTACTTCTTAGAAAATTGGAAAGGTTGGGCGTAAGAGGTAGACAACTAAAATTGTTTAAAGATTACCTCTCAGGTCGCTGTCAATGTGTTAAAATTGACTGTCATATTAGCAGTGACTTACCTGTAACTTTTGGTGTGCCACAGGGCAGTATTCTGGGACCCACTATGTTCCTCGTATATTTAAATAAACTATGTGGTCTTACTTCTGTAGGTGGAAAAGTAATTTCGTACGCAGATGACACGGTTCTCCTGTTCTCGGCTTACACATGGGAACAGGTCTATGAGGATGCGCAACGTGGATTTGATATCGTGTGCCACTGGTGATGAGTAACATGCTGACTCTGAATGCTGACAAAACGCAGTTCATAGCTTTTTCAATGCGTAACTCTACCTCAGCTCCCACATCACTATCTCTAATAGCTCACAACTGCTGCAACAGTGCGATCTGCCATTGCCCAAAATTGGTCAAGCAAGACCAATTGAACAAAGTATTTAGGTATAACAATAGACAATAATCTCTCTTTTAAACCGCATAAAGAACTTGTCACTGCTCGACTACGAAAACTGATTTACGTCTTCAAAAATCTGAGACATGTTGCAGATTCGACCCTAATAAAGCAAGTATATCTCGCTCGGTCAATCAATTTTGTCATATTGCATCTCTGTATGGGGTGGTGCACCAAAAACCATTTTAAAGCCACTTGAGGTAGCACAAAGGTACTCTGCGATCCCTGTATCGTCTGAGAAACTTTTTGCCTGCTAAGACGAAAACTATGCTTGTGCAGACTTTGATATTTCCTATAATCGACTATGGTGAGTGCTACTTTGACTTGAATGCGGTTTTGCTCGATAAGCTTGACAGACTGCTCAACAATTGTATCCGGTTCATATTCAACCTCAGGAAATACGATCATGTGTCGAGCTATAGATCTGAGCTTAAATGGATGTCCATTCGCCAAAGGAGAAGTTTGCGCGCTTTGACCACGCTTTTCTCCCTTCTGAACTCTCCCAATCCTCCTTCTTATCTTGAGTCTCACTTCCAATATATATATTCTACACACGCGAAGAATCTGCGTTCTTCTAACAATCTACTCCTACTCTGTCCTTCTCATACTTCTGACTTTGTTCATTCGTCCTTTCATATTCAGTCCATTCTTCTTTGGAATGCGCTTCCTCTTGATATCAGGACGGTCACCAGTCGGTTTGCATTTAAGCGGAAATTGCAGAGTTATTTTCTAAATAAATAGTGTAGAGTTATTTCAACATCTTTCTATCTTGATTTTGTATATATATACAGGATAGGTATATATTTATGTATGGGTATTATATGTTTATAATCTATTTATTTAACTAATTATATATTTTATTTATAAATCATTAGGTATGATATATTTGTTTTTTTTAATCATTGTTCCTCTCAAAAAGAGCACCTGCCATCTAATCTCTACACCACCCTTGGTTGACTGGTAGAGAATGCCTAAGGCATTAAGTCCGCCTTTGTACCTTTTTTTTTGTGTGCGAAAAGTTTAAATAAATAAATAAATGGTGCGGATGGGTGGTATGAATTCATAATTACGCGAGTAAGTTAGATCCTTTTACACCATTATTGATCGAAGTTGGAAGTTTTACACATATTTTTGTAACTTATTACAAAGTTAATGTATGGTATTAATAGGTTCTAAACGAAACGTACCTTTTTGCACGTATTAACTAAGAACAATGATGTGTTAAGGAATGTAAGTTCTCACATACATTTAATGATTTAATTGACGTTTGTTTTAGTTATAAAATATGTATCCTAGATTATAAATTACAAATGTATTCCAACTAAATTGATTTTAGTTGAGTCCAGATTTTGCAAGTTTATAAAGTTTCTTAGTTACCGTTCCGTGTGATTTATGATAAGGTACAGCAGTTATTAGATGCTTACATAAGTAACTTGAAAATCGACTTCTACAGTTTTGTTCTAATTAGCATCTAATTATTCATATCAGATGCGCAATGACCTAAAAACAATAAGTTTTATTTGGTAACCCAGACAAAATGGTTGTAATAAACCAAAAATCTCAGATATCATTGTAAAAATATAGATTCCAACATTCATTTTTGGCTATATTTTTTTGTAGGTACCTAATGTATACTTATACCAATTAACAACAATACTATGTTCTTTAAATCTACAGACTGCATGGTTTTAATTGGCTTTACTTTGCATTTTTGATAAAGTTATTAACATAATAATACCTAATTGAATAACTTAACAAACATTGCTTTTTCTGTTTAACCATTTATGTAACAAGGAGCCGATTCCAGCCAAAAACCTAATAGACCAGGGCCGAAGCCTTCAAAAATGGTAAAAAATGAAAAAAAAATACAGTAGGATGAAACCCAATGGAAAAAGTAGAGAATATAACAAAAATTAAAAAAAAAAAAAATTACGGTCGATCTGAGGTCGGGAAGTGGGGGTGGTGGGGTTTTTAAGGGGGGAAGCGGTTTATCTCGATTTCCGGCAAAACTACAAGTTGTAGAGAATAAAAAAATCTATAACTTTGATTTGAACACTTTTTTCACATAACCTCAAAATTTAGGTGAAAAATTCAAAAAACCAAGTTTTTGGTTTTTTATTTATATCTTGTTCAAAAAAACTTTTTTTTCTACGAAATTTGGTGAAAACTTACCTTACTATGTCCCAAATACACTGTAATTTATTTGATTTAAAATATTTATTTTTCGGCTTATTTTAACTTAATATCAAAAAAGCACCCTAATTTTCAATCGAAAATTCTGACGTCAAAATATCAGTTTTTTTTTAAAAAGTCGGTGGGCTTTATATTCCTTATAATCTCTACTTTCTGATGATGTATAAAAAATATACATTGCAATGGTAATTTTTCTCAGAAAATGAAAAATCAGCTGCTGCGAAATAATACCCACTATCAAATAATAAGGCCTAGACAAGAAATTATAAGCGTATTTATTGCTGTTTATAAATTTTCTCAGAAAATGCAAAATCAGCTGCTGCGAAACAATACCCACTACCAAATAATAAGGCCTAGACAAATACAAGCATATTTATTGCTGTTTATAAATTTTCTCAGAAAATGCAAAATCAGCTGCTGCGAAACAATACCCACTACCAAATAATAAGGCCTAGACAATTATACCTAAGCATATTTATTGCTGTTTATAAATTTTCTCAGAAAATGCAAAATCAGCTGCTGCGAAATAATACCCACTACCAAATAATAAGGCCTAGATAAGAAATTATAAGCGTATTTATTGCTGTTTATGCCTATTTATTGTTGTTTTAAGTTTATTTATATATATCGTGGAGACCTACGGAAAATTTTGGCCCATCAAAAGGAATTTCACAGAGAAGTGGGGAAGGGGCTAGGAGGGTTTGGTCCTTACTACCTGTTATTTCGTAGCAGCTGATTTTGCATTTTCTGAGAAAATTTCGTAGAAAAAAAAAATTGAAAAAGATATAAGTAAATAAAAAACCAAAAACTTGGTTTTTTGAATTTTTCACCTAAATTTTGAGGTTATGTGAAACAAGTGTTAAAATCAAAGTTGTAGATCTTTTTATTCTCTACAACTTTGCCATTACATTTTTTTCCATAGGACTTGTAGTTTTGCCAGAAATCGAGATAAACCGCTTTCCCCCCTTAAAAACCACCCCACCCCCACTTCCCGACCTCAGATCGACCATAATTTATTTTTCCTTTAATTTTTGTTATATTCTCTACTTTTCCATTGGGTTTCATCCTACTATAATTTTATTTGTTTTCAAAAATTGATAAAACCTGAGGATAAAACAAGGAAACAGCCCACACCACCAAAGTGTGGAAAATGTTAAAAACTACCAAAAGTTCTACGATCTTCTTTCAGCTAATCTAACGAAAGACTCGTTCATTACAAAAATCATGAATGGAGAAAAAGTTAAAATTAACTCCTATAATGCTGACTCATACAGATCCATCACCAAGCTATTGTTACAGAATAACTGCTTTTGGTACTCGTATGAAAATGAACAAGACAGACCGATTAAGGTGATGGCAAAAAACCTACATTCTTCCTGCCTGCCAAATATAATAGTTGAATACCTGACAGCTCAAGGATACAAAATCGAAGACGAGGTCAACAAACTGAGTTGGAAGAGCAAAGAGCCCTTCAGTATGTTTTCATTACTCATACTCTGAAAGTAGGTCAGAACATGCCTGCGGAGCGGGTTGAAAGTACTACTTTTCAGCCCTAGGGAGAATCGCTTTCTACTGACAGCTGTCAAATTATTTGTTGTAATTGGGAGCAAACCTATTGCCATCAACCAATGTAATTAGGAGCAAGCCTATTGCCACCAACCGATGTGATTAGGAGCAAGCCTATTACCATCAACAAATGTAATTAGGAGCAAGCCTATTGCCATCAACTGATGTAATTGGGACCAAGCCTATTGTCATCAAACAATGTAATTAGGAGCAAGCCTATTGCCATCAACTGATGTTATTGGGGGCAAGCCTATTGCCATCAACCGATGTAATTAGGAGCAAGCCTATTGTCATCCACCGATGTAATTAGGAGCTAGCCTATTGCCATCAACTGATGTAATTAGGGGCAAGCCTATTGCCATCAACCAATCTAATTAGGAGCAAGCCTATTGCCATCAAACGATGTAATTAAGTGCAAGCCTATTGCCATCAACCAAGCTAATTAGGAGCAAGCCTATTGCCATCAACCGATATAATTAGGAGCAAGCCTATTGTCTTCCACCGATTTGGGTAATTAGGAGGAAGCCTATTGCCATCAACCAATGTAATTAAGAGCAAGCCTATTGCCATCAACTGATGTAATTGGGGGCAAGCCTATTACCATCAACCGTTGTAATTAGGGGCAAACCTATTGGCATCAACCAATGTAGTTAGGAGCAAGCCTATTGCCATCAACCGGTTTAGGTAATTGGGAGCAAGCCTATTGCCATCAATCAATTTAATTAGGAGCAAGTCTATTACCATCAACTGATGTAATTGGGGGCAAGCCTATTGCCATGAAACAATTTAATTAGGAGCAAGCCTATTGCCATCAACCGATTTAATTAGGAGCAACCTACTGCCATCCACCGATTTGAGTAATTAGGACCAAGACTATTGCCATCAACCAATCTAATTAGGAGCAATTCTATTGCCATCAACCGATGTAATTAGGAGCAAGCCTATTGCCATCCACCGATTAGATTTAACCGATTTGAAGTGATTCTCTTATGTTTACTTTTTAAAAAAATTTGTCCTTTGTGAAACCAATTGTGAACCAAGTATGTTTATCAGTTGTCTAGTACCCATAACACAAGCTCTGCTTAGCTTGGGACTAGATGGCGTTGTGTGATAGTTGTGGAATATTTTTATTATTATTATTATTAATTACCTTTTCTTTCTTCATTCTTTCGATTTAGGTACAGCTTGTCTATAAAGTCATGAAATTAATGTTTGAGGAACTAACATTATTCAAAAGTAAGGCAACACTAAATCATGGTACATCAAATGTCATCGGCTGTCATCAACTTGTTATTTATCTTGATATCTTTTGCATTTTTTAATTTTTTTTTTAATTAGGAAAAATCTGCATTTGTTTAGCAAAAGAGGTGATAGACACCACTATAATACGAGGAATAGGGACCAACTAGTTCAGCCAGGTTTCAGGCTAGATAAAGTAGACTCATCTTTCATGGGGTACTGTTTAAAATGTTACAATAAAATACCCCCTCACATTCTTCAACTGAGTGAGACGAAATTTAAAACTTGTGTAAAACGCACACTATGTAGGCAAGCATACTATAAGTTGGGGGATTACATTGATGATAAAAATGCTTGGCTCAATGCTGGTCCTGCTCCACAACCTTAGGGGCAAATAAATCGACTATCATGTGAAGTTATTGTAGAGGCTGCAGAAGATTGTAAAAATATCTTTGCATTGTATAGATTCAATGTCTTAATATTGTATAATTGCATGGCACATGTTGAGTACTATGTACTATAAAGCCACTTTTTACATTTAGTTATATTTTAGTGACGTTTTCCTGGTGGCTGAGAGAATGTCATGCTCACTCAAATGTCTCGCTGATGGTGGCGGGTGTGTCGGATCATTTAGTTCCCTTCAAAATGGTTGAGTTGAATGGTGCTGATCCATGCGTCATGTTCGTGAACGGGCGCTGTCAGTGGAGACTGGTCATTCCTTAATTGCCATGGTGTAGATTTTTTTTTTTGATTTGTTTATTATATCTTTACTCTGGACGCTCTTAACTTGCACGTCTTGCTACATAGTTCTCACATAATATACCATCTCAACATGAATGATATAATGTACCAAGATTTTGTAACAAATTCTGATTTAAAAGAGTGTCCATGGAGTTTCTTGCCCGTTCTTCTTCATGAGATCTACGTTAGGGAACTGGCAACTGCAGTACTTTCACAAGTTATTATGCCTTGTGATTGTGACTGTAGCGTAGGAGTGCAATGCGTCGTTTCGGGAGTTGCTGCGTCGGGCTGCGCGGCGCCGGATGTTACCGCCGGCGAGTGCTGTGGGTGCGGGGGCGCGCGGTGGCGCGTGCCGTGGCGGCGGGTGCGCGGGGTTCCGGGTCGCGGAGCGGCGGTTGCACGTTGCGGCGTGCATTTGTTGTTCCGTGATTCGGGGTTTCGAGCATTCGTTGTTGCGGTTTGCGTCGCTGCGTGCTTTCGTGCTTGCAGTGTTCGTTGTTGCGGGCATTCGGTGGCGTGTGGTTCGGCGTGGTGGCTTTCGGAATGACGTATTGCACTCGTAGTTTCGTTTTTTTTTTGTGAAATGTTCTTCTGACATTCAAAAGTGCCTGTAATGGCTTAATTGAAATAAAGAATTTGAGTTTTGAGTTTTTTTTTTTGAGTTTTTTTTTTGAAAAATGTTTTTCAAATCTACGTCGACAAAACTTCGAAAAAACGTGTTAAATATGAGGAAAACAAATAAGAGTGGAGCTCGGGAAATTATTTCAAAGTATATCAGCGATGTTTGTTAGAACACCAAGCTGACCAAATTTTATCAAATTTGGATGATATTTATACTCGAACAGCAGCTATAACAGGTATGTAATCGTGTTATAGTTTGTTTTTTATCTACCAGAAGTCACAAATTTACTAAATATACGATTTTAAGACTAAAATAAGCATTGTTTACATTGCGCATTTATAGGTTAGATTGCAAATGTAAGTAGCTCATATTGTAGTGCGACGTTAACTTTTGATACTTTTGGGTAATCAAATTTACCGCTGATTTTAAATATGAATAAGTTTTAACATGATTGAAATAAAAACAGTGCTATGTATTTTCTGTTAGATATTACATCTTTTTTTAAATCTTTCTTTCAGGAAAATCTGAGAGTACAGTGAGGCGTATTGCAGATGAAGGCAAACACAGATCAGGCCGTCCTAAGAAAGAAATGGATGACTTCAACATAAAATTTCGCTAAAACAGATCTGGATTTTAAATGTAGCCTAGAAGTCATGCGTAAAATTTTGAAATCGATTGGATTTTCTTACAAGAAGATCAAAATAACAGAAAGGCTCTAATCGAACAACATATTGCAGCAAAACGGGCAAGAGAAAATGGGCATACAGTGGTACAAAAGTTAAAATATAACATTAATAAAAAATATGTACGAACATTTTTCTTTTATTTACTCATTTTTATTTCAATGAAGGTCGGAAGGAAAACATCGTGAGGAAATCTGGACTTATAATTATTATAAGTCTGAAATCGCCAACCCGTGTCTTGAGCATGCGTGGTGATCAGTGCTCGTGCCCGTCTCTGTTGAGAAGAGGCCTTTGCCCAGCAGTGGGACAGTAATAGGCTGGTATTATCATTTATAATGAAGGTCGCATCTTTGTTTATGGTTTCTGTATTTTTTTAAAATAAGATAACAGATTTTAATTAAAACCAGGTTTGCTTCTAGTACAAAATAATGTGCTAGTATCAAAACCATTTTAGTCACACTATACAGGGTTGCTATGTGCACGAGTCTTCACGACCGCAGCGCCCTCATTTATTTTCATGACTTTATAGACAGGCTGCGCAAGCCTATTCCCATCAACTTTCCTTGTATTCGTAATGAAAAGCACAGTGTTTACCTCGGGTTAAAGACTTATTTAGTCCCTCGAACTATTAGCGCCCTCGCTGCGCTCAGGCGCCAAACCCCGTCTCGGGGACTAAATAAGTTCCTTTCACCCTTAAGGTAACAATGTACATTATGCTCTCACTCGAAAAGATGAAGACATTAAGAAAATCTACGGAATCAAATCCTTAGTGGGCTGTAAAGTGGATATACAGCCTAGCCGTTAAAAACATCGAAGTTAATTCCACTATGCAGATTGCAGAAGGTGTCGAGCATATGGTCACACACAGAAATACTGTTCCAAAGAACCCATGTGTGAAGTGTACAGGCAAGCGCCGAACCAGAGACTGCAATAAACCAGCAGAAGCAAAGCCAAAATGTGTTCACTGTGGTGAGCCTCACCCGGGCACCCGGCTAATAGGGGATGCATAGTAGCTAAAGAAAAAAACATTTTTGCAAAAAAAAACAACCGACTTCAAAAACACCAAAAAGTGAAAAATAATCTTCCGAAGAAAAATCTGCTTCTGAAGTCAGTGACATTTGTTTATTACATTTCGGTTTTTTGCCACCGACTTCAGAAGCAGATTTTTCTTCTGAAGTTTATTTTTCACTATTTGAAATATTTGCCATACATATAACATTCGACTAAGAAACCTAACATTCGACAAAAAAACACGAAACACGTAATACGTGCCTATGAAATTTGAGGGTTGCCCTCGAGTTCTCTGGGATTCCATCACCAGGTCCTGGTTTCCATATCATAGTACCACTCCTAAAATATCTCCTTCACAATAAAAAAAGAATCATCAAAATTGGTTCATAAACGACGAAGTTATTCGCGAACACACATTAACGAAAAATGTTCATAAATTAAGAAAAATCTTCTTAAAATGAAAAGTACTAGGCCAAACTATACAAAATTTTGATGGGACCAAATGGCAACTATTCCGCATCATACTAAAAAAGAATCACGTAAATCGGATCGCCATCAAACAATTTAATTAGGAGCAAGCCTATTGCCATCAACTGATGTAATTGGGGGCAAGCCTATTGCCATCAAACAATTTAATTAGGACTAATTAGGGACCGGTCAATGTGGCGACGCCTGGGGGAGGCCTATGTCCAGCAGTGGACGTCTTTTGGCTGAAATGATGATGATGATGATGAATCTAATTAGGAGCAAGCCTATTGCCATCAAACGATTTAATTAGGAGCAAGCCTATTACCATCAACCGATGTAATTAGGAGTGCGCCTATTGCCATCAACCAATCTAATTATGAGCAATCCTATTGCCATCAACCGATGTAATTAGGAGCAAGCCTATTGTCATCCACCGATTAGTTTTTTTTTTTTTTTTTAGCTTTTTGTGCGTATTTACAATCAGTCATAGACTATAAGCAAATCTTTTGTGTGCATTAGATGTCATGCCGAGTGTGCACTCCAGTGAGTGCAACTGCTCCTTGTCGATTGACTAGATTTAGTCCAGTTGTAGAATAACACGCCGTTTTAGACGTGTTTCGCACTCGGTGTGTATTAGCCCAGCTGCTAGATTATTAGGGTGATTTGATAATCTTGTTTTATAGCTTGCAAAGGAGTTTTTAATCTCTTCCTTTATGGTGTTCATTTTTAAATGGTTGTGTATTTCCACATTTGTAGTATACCATGAAGCGTTTGATATGGTTCTGAGTATTTGGTTCTGTAGTCGCTGCAGTATATTTATGTTTGAATCGCTAGCGGTAGCCCAAAGTTGAGCACCATACATGAAACTAGGTTTCAAAATACTGTTATATATCAATAGCTTGTTATCTGTGGAGAGTTTCGAGTTTCGTCCCATTAGCCAATAAAGGTTTCTGTATCGAATATTAAGTACATCTCTTTTACATTTTATATGGGTCTTCCAAGTCAGTCGTCGATCGAGGTGCATTCCTAGATACCTTACACTATCATTGTGTTGTAGGATGTTGCCTCCAAGGCTAACTGGTGGACAGTTTCCCTGCCTCAGAGTAAATGTTGCCTGAACAGATTTGCTAGCACTGGCTTTATCCTCCATTTATTCAGCCAGGTATCTATTTCATCAAGGCCTTTTTGTACCAATTCTGTAGCTATTTTGGGATCTTTATTTCTGGCCAAGATTGCTGTATCGTCTGCATAGGTTGCAGTAATGACTCCTGGAACTATAGGCAAGTCTGCGGTATAGATGATGTACAGAACTGGACCAAGGATAGATCCCTGAGGTACGCCTGCCTGAAGTTTGTGGAATGGTGACGTAGCATCACCCTCCTTCACTTGAAACAGTCTGTCCGAGAGATATGATTGTAGTAGCAGAAGGTAGCTGTGCGGTAGATAAAGTTTGATTTTATGAAGAAGTCCCTTATGCCAGACTTTATCAAATGCCTGCTGGATGTCCAAGAAAGCGGAAGAACAGTATTCTTTATTTTCAAAAGTTTCTCTGATGACATTATAGACTCTGTGTACTTGTTCAACCGTGGAGTGGCACTCTCTGAAACCAAACTGATGGTCAGGGATTATGTTGTTAGCTGAGAGCATTGGTGTAATTCTTCGTAACAAGATCTTCTCAAATAACTTTGAGAGTGTAGGCAATAGGCTGATTGGTCGATAAGATGAGATCTCATGTGCTGGTTTTCCTGCTTTATGGATCATGAGAATTTGTGATATCTTCCATATACATGGGAAATATTGTACGCGCAAGATACCATTGAAGAGAGTGGTCGGGAAAGTAATAGCTTTTTTTGGGAGCTGTCTAAGTACTTCTTTCGTAATCAGGTCAAACCCTGGCGCTTTCTTGTCCTTTAATGTGTGTATGCTTGCCCACACTTCTCGACCGCTAACAGGTTTCGGTGGTAGGTCTAGTTGGAGGTCTTGGTTTGAACTATTTTCCACAACTGTTTCATTTTCACTATTTGTCGCTTCATTTGGAGTAAATACCTGTGACAAAAAATCCCCAAATGCATCAGCTTTTTCTTGTCTCGATTTGGCCCATTTATTTGAGGTGGTTTTTATTGGAGGTTTAGCTTCTTGGGGTCGATCTAAAGATTTGGTAAACTTCCATAGTGAATAATTTGTATTTGCAGTGGGTGTTAGTGACTCAAGCTTTGACTGCAAGGTTCTGTTGTGTTGATTCGAAATGACAGTTTTGAGTTCTGATATGGCTTTGTTTAGGACAGTTTTATCGGCAGGATGTCTAGTTTGATGCCATATTCGTCTTAGTCGGCGCTTCTCGAGGACTTTCATTTTGACTTCTAGGGACTCATTTGTGGACCGATAGGTTTGTTTTATTTTCGGGGTGTTTTTCCAGCAAGCCTCTTGGATAAGACAAGTTATGTATTTTGTGGCACTTTCAATATCATCCGATGACTTGAGTGCTACTTTAAGTATTAAGTGTTCCTCAATGTAGTCTCGAAATGCCTGCCAATCTGTATTTCTATTGCATAGAGTATCCTGAGCCTCATACTCAATGACGGTCGTGCTAACAGTCAGGATAACTGGAGTGTGGTCTGACGTAGTATCGATGCAGCTCTCAACTTTGGAGTAGTGTCTAGACAGTCCTCCCACGATAAAAAAGTCCAGAAGATCTGGTACCTTATTAGGGTCTGTCGGCCAGTAGGTTGGTTCCGAGGTGGAGATGGTATGTAGATGGTTTATGTCTATGCTGAATTTCAGCTGCCGACCTCTAGTTGTTATCAATCGAGAGCCCCAGTGAGTGTGTTTGGAATTCCAATCTCCGCCTGCAATAAATCTGTGTCCAAGAGATGTAAAGAAGTTGGTAAACATTTCTTCGTCTATTTTGTGTTTGGGAGGGCAGTACACTGATGACACATTGAAATACCCGCATTTGTCTTCTACTGATATGGTGGTCGCTTGTAGATAATCAGTTCTAAATTCAGGCATTTGATGGTGTTTTATGCTATTTCGTATGATTATACCTGATCCCGCATGTCCTGTTCCATCTGGGTGGTTTGTAAGGTATGTATTATATCCTTTTAATTACCCGACTGCGGCGAAGCCCAAAAGGAGGGTTATGTATTTGACGTGTATGTATGTATGTATGTATGTCCGTTTCTTTGTTCCCTCATAACTCCTAAACGGATGAAGGGATTTGAATGAAATATACATCGTTAGATTCGTCTTGATGGCGCGAGTGTTATAGGCTACATTAAAATTAAAAAACAAACAAAAAATGCGGTTTTTGGGGGCCAAATCGCGGAGTTCAAAAAAAAATTTTATTCCAATACCATCGAGTAGGGTATCAAAATAAAGGGTTTTAAAAGGAGATTGCAAAAATATATGACACTTATATGTTTAAAAGAAATCCAAAGTGACAAATCCTATAAACAAGCACAAAAGTTAAATCATTTGCGAAGAATTTTACGCGACCAACGAAAGAACAAACACAAAAGAACTAAAAAGTTGGAAATAAAAAAAAGTAGTTAAAAAACTAAAAAACCCGACTGAAAAAACTGAAAAGCAAAAAACAAGCACATTTTAAATTAAACAAAACTTGGAACCAGGCGGGGTTCATTTGAATATTAAATTATGAAATGAAAAACATAGAACTAAATAGAACCCCGCCTGGTTCCAAGTTTTGTTTAATTTAAAATGTGCTTGTTTTTTGCTTTTCAGTTTTTTCAGTCGGGTTTTTTAGTTTTTTTTATATTACTGGAGTTCGTGCAGTGTGTTTCCGAAATTAATATTATGTCAATGTGATGTTCTCTAATAAGTAATTCAACATACTCTTTGTTGGGTGCAAGTCCATTTATTGTTCCATGCTGCTATTCTGAGTCCTGTCATTTTGTCATTTTATTGATCAGGCTTGTTATGAGATTCAGCATGGTACTCATTTGTTGGAGGAGTAGTTCGAATTTTTCTGTCTGTTTTTGAAGAATTTTTTCAAGGGAGTCACTGACTGTGCGTTCGTTGGTATTTGTGTTATCTCTATTAGTATTATTAGATTTAAGTTTATCGGCATACAGTGAACTGTTTGTGTTCTTTGGATCTAGTTTTTTATTTGTTGTTGGTACTGCAGGGTCTATTATGTTCTTATTTTTTGTTTGTTGTTGGTATGTAGGTCTAGGTGTTTTACGAGATAGGATTTCTTGGTAGACTTCACAGCCTTTGTAATTTGCAGGGTGTTGTCCGAGACATAGCGCGCACTTAGCAGGAGTGTCTCTATCACGCTTTGGGCACTCGGATGTTTTATGTGATTGAGCACATTTAACACACCTATATGGTCTCATACAGTAGTTCTTTGTATGACCATATTGTTGGCACCGTTGACATTGGGCGATAGACTTCTGTTTTCTGGGGTCCTCAATTATTACAGCCTGGTGGTATATGTATTTCAGTTCCTTTACTGCTTTATTGTTCGCGCCGGGCACCAAGTTTACGAAAAAGGTGGAGGTGGGTTTCTTTTCAGGACCGTATTTAGAGTTGATAATTTCTCCCAGTACAACATTTCCGGTTTGTTCAATGTCTTCTTTTATAGCGTTGTGTGGTGTTGTAGGATGTAAGTTTCTGATGACTATTCGAAAACATCTGTCTTTCTTTATGTTAAAAGTATGGCCAATAAGGCTATGGTCTCGTACTAGTCCAATTAGTTTTTTGTAAATTTCTATTGTAGCACTACTAATTCTTAGCTGGTTTCTGTTGACGATTTTAAAAGTAAAATCCTTTTCATCTGCAGCTGTCTGTAATAGTTCAGTCAGTTTATGCACGTCTTCCACTCCATACAAAACTATTGGAGGAGGTGGAGGTGACCTTTTTGGTTCTATTGGCCGTTTTTCTAAGGGATCCACTGTGAGTGTACTGTATCTATTAGAGGTAGTCAGGGGTGGTGGGCTATTAGAGATTTTCTTCCGCTTTGCACTTCTTGTTGTGGGCACTCTCTGCCAATCTGGAGGGCAGGGATTATTGTTGTCGAGGTTTTCATTTGCCTCTGCAGGCTGTAGTGCGGTTTGGTTGACTTGGGGTATCTTGGTTTCCTCGGCGCTTCTTTCCTTGCTTCCAAGAGAAGCACTTCTTACTCTTCCCATGAACAAGCCGGGATGGAATGCTTGCTGCACTAATTTCTTTTCTTTGGTCTTTTCATTTTGTAGCAAAATTGTGTCCCCCCCCAGAATACAATGGGGACTTTTGCCTGAGGATGTCTCAGGGAGGGATTCTCCGGGCAAGCCGGTACCCTCCTGGGGTAATTTCTCTTTCAATCTTGCATCCATATTGGTACCTTCTATCTTTTCCTCGAGTCATTTTTGGAAGTATTTAGGTTCCCAAGGCTCGCTGTAGCCTCATCTAGCCAATTGCTTGGCTAGGTGTATGGTCATACCGCCATTGCTCGGTCGCCAGAGCCTCGTCCGTTATCTAGCAGGGAGCACCACAGCAGCCAATTGACCGCTGCCACCATCCGGTGCGGGCAGGTGAGGTTGACAGTAGGGCCGGTTAAGATGTTATATACCGTTCCCCCCTTACTCCCCAATTTTTAGATTTATATTAGATTTAACAATATTTAGATTAGATTTAACCGATTTTAAGTGTTTCTCTTAAGTTTACTTTTTTATTATTTTGTATTTTTTTTTGTCCTGTGTGAAACCAATAAATACTTTTTCTTTCTTTCGATTTAGGTAATTGGGCGCAAGCCTATTCCCATTAACTTTCCTTGTATTCGTAATGAAAAGCACAGTGTTTACCTCGGGTTAAAGACCTATGTAGTCCCCGAGACGGGGTTTGGCGCCTGAGCGCAGCGAGGGCGCTAATAGTTCGAGGGACTAAATAAGTCTATTTCTGTAAGGCAGCCGCGAATCATATTTTCACTAACATACAACCTAGCACTGGCCTGCAAATCGCTAAAAACGTAAGAAAATTTGAATTTCGCGGGCTACCGTGAACATCCACCTTAACCTAAACTTGACATTATCCTAGACAAGCAGCGCCACTGCGAACTGTCAACATAGAACGGCAGGGTAACGATCCAAAACACAGTCTATCGTCTTCTCACTTTTTCCTTCTGAAAGTGACAAGGACAGTTAGCTTTTAAACCATAGACAAGCTCGTTAGCGTGAACCAAGATCGGTTTTATTAACGATTTACAGTGTTATTATGAACCACTAGTTTTAGTGGGTAACTATTGCTCGAAGTATTTAATAATTTGCGGAAATTTGTACAGTCACCAATTTCAAGAGATCCCTGGAGTTCTGTATTTGTCTATGAGAATTGAATAATCTTCATAATCTGTAGCCTGTGAAAAAAAAAAAGAGAATTGACTTTCTTGTTGCGTTGTGCGAAAACTGCGAAATACTGCCAGCCCATTGCCCAGTACGCAAGTGTCGGTTTCGGTCCGTCGGAAGCCCTAACAGCAACTTTGAACAACCATAACAATGGACTTTGAGATAATTTTCATCACCTAGAATCAGTGCGTGTTACTTTTGCGACATGGTGCCAACACGGGCCATCCCATAATTCTCAATACAGTGAACGAGCGAGTTTGACCAGCACAATGTCGGACGAACAGAGAATGAGTTTGTACGATTCGTCGTACGACTCGTACCCTGACAGCCTGTTTGATCTTTGTATGGACTATATAGTGATGAACCTTAATACTATTACCTATTTTGACCCTGCGAGCCGCTGGCGTCGCCTGAAAGACGATGTGATACTACCAGCTGAGATATGCGAAAAATTCATTCGCGCATATCAGAAGAAATTCCGTATAAATGACAATATTGCAAATATTTTTCGCGATAAACTTCGTACTCGGCTAAATACTGTGAGATTACGAAACTCCCGCATCACCGACGAAGGATTACGTTGCTTGATGGAACATAAACCTTTTGAAGTCGAATTAAACCAGTGCGAGTATCTGTCCCAGCCATCGTTGGAGCTTATTAGCACTAACAGTCAGAATCTGCTGTCTTTAAAGTTTGGTCCGTTGACGTACATATTCCCTCAGGATGAGGGTGTCTACAGGCAGCGGGGATATATCATCTATGCCCCTAATTTAAAGAGACTTACAATTCAACGAAGAGGTCTAGCAATATTCCCACTCCTTCTATTGAAGCCACTTCAAAACTTAACACACTTGGACCTCTCTGAGTGCACATCAGCTGGCTCCATCTGGGCACTGAACGATATGAACAATTTGCGATTCCTCGTGTTGCATGCGGTTCCTTGGACAAAAGACCTCATTAATTGGATATGTAGAATGCCTCAATTGAGGCATTTGGACATATCACAATCAAATGAAAGGCATGGAAAGTATTGCTCACCAAATGAAGTTTTAACACAAATAATTGATAGTCTACCACAATTGGAATCGTTGGATATATCCGGTACAAACTTAGCCGGCACTGGGGCGGCAGCTGTTGCTGTGCAAGGGCCATCTTCAGACAGTATGGAGATAGAAGTACGTTGTGACATACCAGGACTGGTGAGCCGTGTGAACAACCCGCTGGAGTTTCTTGGTTTATATGCCACTCATCATGGAGCCTGCAAGCGGCATGACATACCAGCTAAAGTGGTGAGTATTTTCTTTTATTGTTAGGAGGACTCTTTTTATTCACAGGTATTTTTGACATGTTACAGGAGCCAACAGCTCGCAGCTGCAACCATTTATAGGGATCTACATATCCAAAAGCATTGTTTATTAAATATATTGCCATTCCACAGACTGCTGACATGCCTCATATGCACCGTGTTCATCACCACAATAATATATATTTATGATCCAAGATTGCCTAAAGTCCTAATGTTTCAGGCAATCTTTGATGCCTACAGTGGTGTCAAGTTAACGTTTATTGAATTATTTTGTACCTACATTCCTTGTTTTATATAAAAGAAATGTAGATATCAGCTAATATACTAAATGGCTCATGTATTTGTAATTACACTAGCAAGTGCCACTCATACACTGCAACTCGTGAAATTGCTTTGTTGCCTGCCAGCTACAAGTCGCAGACATACTCCAATATTTTGATAGTACTTCCCTGACTTAGCGTCATCACTACTTGTATTTAGTATTGTGCTGTATTCATTTTTGAAAATTATTATAAAGATATCAAATGGTAACAGTATTGTTTGTTCAACAAACTAACTGTTTAAACATTGCTTAGTCTTGCCCTACCAAGAAAATAAATTATACCTATTTCCAAAATTAATTGTTAGTTTTAAAAGGGGATCAACCACAGCTTGTAGTTGAACAATCTAATTATTAATACAAAGCAGTCAAACAGAAGAATAGTATTTTTAATTCAAGATATTATGAAAGTAACTGCCTCGTTGATCAAGTGGTTGCAGGCACTGCCAAGTCGCACTCAAGAGCTTGAGGTCCTAGGTTGGACCTGGGTCAAGCAGTGTAATTAGGTTTTTTACATCAGGAATTTCTCAGTAGCAGTCATGGGGTCTGGATTTGTGCCCGGTGTTGGCTCGTCACCTAACTAACTAACTGACAAAATGTTGGTGGCACTATAAAATACACCTCTGCCTAACCCTTCGGGGTTTACAGGCATAATGTTATATGTAACTAAAAAAAACATATTTTTAGTTTCAAAAAAAGTACAGCAATAGAAATGTACAGTATGAGATTGCAAGAGTTGTGATAGGTTTGAAAGTTGGGAATGCTGCACGGTATCAAGAGTTGGTCTGATTAAGATATAAGAGAAAGCTTGTTACGTGAATAGAAAAGGCTAAAGAAAAACTACATTTTTGCTTTTTCCGTTTTTATTTATTTTCTACTTTTCAGTCTATTTCTAGAAACATTAGATTGTGCTGTGTGCATTAGCCAAAAACCTTTTAATGAAGAAAGAAAGTAATAACAACCACTTGCTTCGATCTCTTGTTTAGGTTAATTCGTGGATGGGCAATCACCCTTCACATACCTAGTTCACTCCGTGCGTGGTCCAGAGTTACAGACTGTAAATTGTAGACCTATAATATTTGTTTTAAGGAGTGTACCTATAAACCAGTACTTTGCGAAAGCCAGTGGAGCAACTGCCTATCTCACTGATACACAGTAGCTCGATGTAAATTACTAGTATCACACCTGTATCTGGTTAGATTGGAAGCCTGGGAAGGACTTGGCAGATAAGGAAAGAAATATGTATTACTTAGAAATCTAATACTTAACATGTTTTAATTATTTTGATGTGGGAAATGAAGGATTTAGGCATATAAACAAACTGTAGGTAAAAAGAAACACAAAGAGTATAGGTATTGAATTGTTTGATTAATTGGTTCCTATAACATTATTTTTACATTTTCTTGAAATATATATTTCTTAAAGTAATATTCTTTGTGTAGGAGCTCATCTGAGCATAATGCTACCACTATAATACGTTGAGTTTTAAGTTTTGAAAGATATGGGTTAATTACAGACAATAGAGAGACATTTCAGTGTTGTCTTTGCAATGGCATTTTTTTTCAGATATCCATCGATGGCGGTGGACGACTTAATACAATACCACTACATCACTTCTTCCATTGTTACTTTATTAGTTACTTTGATTTTTGTTTCCCTTTAGATCACTGGCGATGCCAACGAAGAACAGATTCTTACTGCAGCTCGCGCCTACATGGAGAGGCCTGCCATGTTGACGCGGGTGCTCAACGACCTATACTATCTGTTCCGCTATGAGAACAATGCGTATGTGGGCCGCGCTCTATGCGTCGTCCTTGATGCTATGGACCAGCACGTCATGGAAAAACATATTCAGATTTCTGGAAGGTATGTGATTAACATAATAGAATTTTAGAACAGTTTGCTGAAAAAGGACAATAAGGTAGCATTCTTTAAAACAAGCACGTGGCACAATATGCATTGTTTGAATGTTATGAATTTATGTTTGAAAAGAAAACACCCATTTCTCTTTACCAAACTCATTGAATTTATTCTCAAACTCAGCAAGGTTTTCTTGCATTTATGGCTATTGTGCATTATTGGAGATAAGCGCATATTATTATAAGCTCTTAAAACATTCATCGCAAATATAACAAGTAGATAAATGGATAGACGACGTTTCATCTAATTGTAGATCGTAGTCGTCGCCTCGGTTCGATCAATAACATCAACCCTGGAATAGTTAGCTACCCTGCGCATCGAAGGACCGGAAATAAACCGTTTTCCAATAAGACCTATTTATTATAGATTGCTTGGGCTCTAACTCTATGCGACCTTTTGAATAGGCGCTAGCCCATAACTGTACAAATTATGGCGTACCTATTATTGCAATTTTTAAAGTGTGGTAGGTACCTACTAAGTTTTAAAGGCAATTTTTACCAACGTATCAGACTGACCTAACAGCTTCATAGCTGTATTCTTTTTTTTTTTTCTTTTTAAATAACGTTGCTCCACACTAGAAATTTCTTCTGTATCATGGATTTGTATAAAAACTTTAAAACTCACATTACAAACACCCGGAACAACTATCTGTAGGCCATACAAATATTATCCGTTGCGGTGATCGAACCCACGATATGCAGCGCAGAAGTCTAATCGCTCAGCCACTGCGCCAACCGTGTCGTATTTTTCAAACAAATGAGCTAAAGTTTCCTCAACTAAGTCAAAGCTGGAATAAATAACAAAAACTTAAATAAAATACAGTTTTTGCACCATGTCCAAGCACCTCGTTAAAAATCTAGGAGCACAGTAGGATTTCACCCGTCATTATTGTCTACGTTGCAGGCAAAACTCTTAATCAGTCAAAACTACTTTTGACTGGTTTCAGTCAAAACCCTTATTGCGTTAAAACGCGTTTATTAAAATGAAATAAATGTTAGCTATCGTACAAGGTTATCCAAAGGGTCAACAAAAAAAAACCTAACAAACCTAATCCGCCTTATTACAAAAGGTGGTTTAACTTAGACTTGGTTTATCTCGCATGCTGTCACTTTCTTTTGAATATTATTGAAGTGAGACGTCATGCAAGATAAACCAAGTCTAAGTTAAACCAGGTTTAACTACGTTTTGTAATAAGGCGGAATAAGTTTCATAAGGACATTTAGGTTATTATAATTTAGTAGAGAAATAAAACAGAAACCACCTAATAATAGTTTTGACGGTCAAAAGTAGTTTTGACTGATTAAGAGTTTTGCCTGCAACATAATATACATTGAACCTAAAAATATAAATGCTGCAATTGTAAACTTTGTAATTCCATTTTGAAATAAACGTTATTATTATTACCTAGTAGAACAAACTTAGACGAGTCACGAGGCCTAACATTTTCTTGCCGTCACCTTTATCTGACTAAGTTTATGCGGTTTGTAGTGCCACCCTATTCTACATCGTAAAGGGGAAAGAAAAAGAACGCATCGGCATCAAGTTGAAGAGGCGCATAATCACCGCGCTGCTTGATGGCATGGAGGCACATCTCGGAGACGACACCATGATGAGGAATGGATGCCTCACTCTGTGCCAGTTCAAAATCCCATCAGACGTGGTAAGTTTTGTACCTTGTGTCTTCGCAGCACTGGACCAGATATCGCATATCGAGTTCAAGAAAAAGTTTAACTTTGTGGGGGGTTTTGGTGGCATTCAGATGACAGTGTCTTTATGAAAAGGGCTATGTTATACTACGGAGAAAGTTTATAGCATGAATGTGGTGCTTGTGTACTACCGATTTCTATTCTTGAGGTGTGTTATTTATTCATTATCCTGAGAAATAAAACACGTGTCGACTGTTTCTTGACGATCGAGTTTAATGTTTACTTATTGCCGATAGGTAGTGAAGATATGTCGTCTATATTGCCACATTGCTTAAACAATGTGGTGGAATATCTCGGGTATCCCATTGTTTCGTATAAGGAAAAACTGTATGAACGTTTCTATCATTTTTGGCCACGGTAATATATTGTTTTTATGATCGGTTTAAATTATATTAGTTTACAGGGCTATTATTTTTATCCCAATATACCAGCAAATTTACTATTCGCATAACTTCGACACAGGATAGAAATGCTATATTAAAATCTCTCGGTTTACAAACCGTTAGTACGCAGAGTTTACTAAAATGAAATTGCAGGTAAACTTTGAACTTTACGAATCCACCGAACGATTTCCACAGAACTTTCGGGCTCTGCGAGCTTTCAAGGTCAAATCCGTCGCACTCCTCGTTTTCACCCCTCCCACCCTGTTGCACTAGTGGGCGTAACTAACCACCCACTAGCATTGATTTATCGCTATCCGAGATATGTTCATCTCGGCTCAAGTTCATCTGAAATGTCGAACAAATATCTGTATTTCACACCTATTTTATTGCGCTCAGATTGACCAAAGGCCGATGCTGATGATGAGGAATGCCACGGTGGACCGACATAGTCTAGTATATCTCCCGTCTTTCGAAAGAAAACATTTGCATAAATCAATGTGCTAATAAAGTACACTACATCAACCCTGATGGTATGGTATTTGTCAAGAATTTCGGACATATTAATTTACTAATCCATTGAAAAGAAATTCCCGACTTCGCACGGAAAAATGAATTGTACATAAAAACCCCTTCCTCTTGCTTCACTCTATATAGGTATTGCTGAAAACTGCATTAAAAACCGTTCCGTGGTTTAGAAGATCTAAGCGTACACTCAGCGGGAGCGAAATTGTTTTATAAATACTACTAGCCCGCGGCTTCGCCCGCGTCAAGTTATATTCTAAAACCTTCCTCGAGAACCACTCTATCCATTGGTGTAAACTGCATGAAAATTGGTGCAGTAGTTTTTGAGTTTATCGCAAACAGACAGATGCGGCGGAGGACTTTGTTTTATAATTAGTGATAGTGATGTAAAGATTACTCAGTAATCATTAACTTGCATCTCAAGGCAGCATGATTATATTGTGCATTTATTAAAAGACAAACGTTAGTGCTGCACTTGGACTTAGTCTATTTAGCTAAAAAACATTTTTTTTCGCAGCTGTTCGAGTATGAACGCGTGGTGCGCATACTTTTAAACGGGGTTGCTGATGTTAATCAAGAGGGTTTCGTCCAGCGCATCGCTATCTACTTGTTGAACTCGCTTGCGTGTCAGGTTGATGGCAAGCAGAAGACTTTCCTCGGCAACCAAGGAGCCATTGGCGTAAGTAGTACCTAGTTATTTTTCATTTGGTATGATCTGTGGGTATGATCCCCAAAAACTAAATTGTCGAGAACAGTTTTGGCCGCGCGATTCTGTGATGCGGTATCAAATAAAACATCGTGAGGAAACCAACGGCGACGGCATACAAAGTCAAGACAGAGTCCCACTAGATTCAGTTCTAAATATTTTAATACAATCTGTGCTGATATCACTTCATAATGGGGATTTTTAAGTAAATAAACCACCTTTATACCATACCTACTATAAAAAGCTTATTTTATTCACGCAAAACAGTGAATAAAAAGGCCTTTTATTCACTGTTTTGTTTTTATTGACTATTTTGGTGTTTGAATTTGGAACACAAAAATATATCCGGTCTCTATTTCAATGCTTGTCACAAACACCTTGCGTTAAGATTCGAAATTCAAAACTCTTTGGTGCAAATAAATTCTCGAGATTTGATTGGTCGATATTTGCGACAAGGAGTTTGGCATTAAAAACTGTTTTGTGTTCTTTGCTGCCTTTATAGAAAAAAATAAATATTGTTTCACAAGTTGACCACCCTAATGATAATAATAAGAAAATTACGCTTAATTTCAGTCATTGCTCTAATTTTAATGTCCATTTCAATTAATGTAACAATTCTTATTTCTTGATTAAATTTCTATTTTCGCTTTGATTATGTCTTTTCTCGTAGTCATGATATAAAGTATAGTATGCAACTCCTGAATAAAGTACGAATTTATATCGAGGGCCATGAATCACTCGCGTCGTTCAGGATTCTAACAGTTGAATCACTCGCTGCGTTCGTGATTCAATCATTAGAATCCTTCACTTGCTCGTGACTCATCTACGGTCCTTTATTCACTAGTTGCATAATATACTATTATTACACAATTTAACTTTGGTAACATACCAAATTGCGAATGATCCATTGCGTACGGTCTCATCTCAGTCATCACGACCTATTTCTATTGAAGTATGATTGTAAAGGATCTGCAGTGTGAGTGGTGCATTCCGTACCACACTTGTTACTCTCAATTGCACGAAACGTTTCTATGTGCTCTTATAGGCCACCAGTTATCAGTTTAACTCTTTAATACCAGACATGTCTGTATGATTTTTGTTATGGATTGCTCATACAGAGAGAATTATGCCTTTTGTGTGAAGTTATCAAGCGGCATAAAGAATAAATCCGCATTTATTTAAATAGCTTTCAATGAAATAAGCTTTAAACTTAACACAACTAACATTAGATTGTAATAACTTTAAAACTCTAAAATAACTAACTTTGCTCTGCGCAAAACTTATTGTTATGCACGCTTCTGCAAGTTCCATTCTTTTTGTGTGCATTCGAAATGAGCACATTTATTTGTGTCTCATTATAATGGGTATATAAATATCTCTTTCTGAATATTGTAGAAATAAAAACAAGGTGGAAACGTTATATCTGTACAAAAAATGGCGTAATGTTAATATATGTCTTTGCATATAATCACACTAGCCGGATAGCCCCACCCCAATCGCTGTAGGTCACTAGGTATGTAGTCGTGGCAGGTTACCTAGGGAGTTGCGCCGGTGATATTGATTTATGCATTTCACCCCGCACCCGGCGCCACCCTGTAGTGGGGACCCTGTGGAAGCTTGATCCACCCAACGCCAACTACGCCCGTTGACATTTAGAATTATGCATCTACAATTCTACATACTTCATACACATTCAGACAAATTATGTGTATGCATCCTAGAGGATCGATGGAACTCATCCGGCCACCAATAAACTCTATATGAGTCGATTAGATTTGAACTGGAATAAGACTGATGTAGTGCAGTTTTTTATAGTAATGGTTCATGCACATAAGTGCATGACACGCTCGCGATTGCTTGCTAAGAAACTTGATGCCTATTAGGGTTGCAAGGATAAGATGTTGGTGGTGGATTTTTAATAGACATTTGTTATGGAGTTCTAGGAAGTAGAGGTCTATTAAAGAAAGTCTCACTCCCCCCATTTTATCCCATTTTTAACCGACTTCAAAAAAAGGAGGAGGTTATCAATTCGACTTATTTTTTTTTTTTTTTTTTTATGTTTGTTCGCTCATAACTTGCGACTGGGTGAACTGATTTTCATGATTCTTTTTTCATTTGAAAGCTGGTGCTTCCCGTGTGGTCCCATTGTCACCATTTCAATATCTGATGATGGGATCTTGTAGAAATCGGGGGAACTCTTCAATAAATAACAGCAGATTAACCGCGATTGTTGCTATAGCATATCTAAGCATTGTTTACGCCATCACACAACATAATATCACGCCTGTACTCACTACAAAGGTTGGTGAACATAATCTGATGAAGTACTTCGGAGATAGACAACGGAACTCCTCAATAAATGATAGCAAATGGACTGGGATTGCTGAAATCTCATGTCTGTCTATTGTTTACACCAGTTCATAACATAACATCACGCCGGTACGTTGTGAAGGGGTAAGCACATGTGAACCACTAAAAAGTGAAAAATAAAAACTTTTTTACAAAAAATAAAACCGACTTCGACAAAAATAAAACACAAAAAAGTGAAAAATAAAAATCAGCTTCTGAAGTCGGTGGCAAAAACATGAAATCAAACAAACAAAAGTCACCGACTTCAGAAGCTGATTTTTATTTTTCACTTTTTTGTGTTTTATTTTTTTCTTCAATTTGTACTAATGAATTAAGACTGTTTTTCGTGTCCATTGCCTTGTTATGTTAGAGGGCGTGTCAGTGCAGAACATTCATCAACACCTGGATGCATTTGCTTATTATAGCTATCTTGCCTTACGAGACATGTCTATCTCAGACCACCACGCGCCATAACGTGATCGAACTACAAAATAACTAGAATAATAAGCTGAGCGACTTAGTGGATATCATATTTCAAGATTTGCAGAAGTCAGTGGATAAAACCACTTAACATAATATAATTACACCTGTAATCCCCGAAGGGTTAGGCCGCAAATTCGGAGCGGCGGGCGCGGGCGGGGCTTGCAGCGTGCACGCTGCTCGCTGCACGCCCCGCCGCTCCGAATTTGCGGCCTTAGGCAGAGGTGTACCTAACAGTACGCCCACTTTTTACCATTTATGGTCAAGTCCAATGTAGTGGGAATCGAACTCAGGACCTCAATCTCAGCAGATGCGCTTGCGACCACTAGACCAACAAGCCATCAAGAGTGGATTCTATACAATAATTAATATAACATCATACCTGTTTCTACAATGGGTTGGGCAGAGGTGTACACTTCGCCAGTTATGTTGTAAGCCCCACATATATGCCATAAATCGGGATCAAATCTAGACTACCTGCATTCAATAAACGCTACATTAAATAAAATCAACGTTTCAAAATGATGATCACTCATCAGTATTCTTCAAACTCTGCTTATTGAATTTTGTTTTGGGTTCACTCGAAGCGATCATCGCTTATTTGTGCCACACCAGTTTCAGGACACTTATTCAATATATCAGCATGCACATTGGCGCATCCGTTAGTCGCAGCGGATAACTTGATTTTAGCAACTCATTGTCTGGAATGCATAGGGGGCCTGTTTAGTAGGTACCTAGTCGTAACTATTGTATTCATTTACGAGTTACGGAAAAAGAGAGAGAGAAATAAGGTTCCAATATTATATGACTTTAAATTGTACTGTCCATTTTGAAAATGATAAAAATGAAGCGTACCAGGCCATCAGTAAACTTGGCAGTGGCCATATTCCTCGAGCCAGGTGCCTGAAACTGTTTGTTTATATGCTTTTATTTACCTTGCTAGTTAGTTTGGTAGTCCGTAGTATCAATTGGTCAAATCTTGCTACCGAATCCCAACCAGTTCCCTCCAACCGATTGACCTCAAATTCTACGCACACCTTAGGTTCTGCGTGACAAAACATTTTTTTACGGATATGCCTTGATCCGTCTAGTTCACCTCCACACGAGAGAACTTCTCAATGGTCATTAATTCATTCTAGCTAACCTGATGTCAGAATTTCTATGTCGGCCATGGCCTCTAACTTGGGTTTACATGCTTTCGACAAATATCTCTCAGGCATGCTGGTTTCCTCACGATGTTTTCCGTCACTGAAGCAAGTGATAATTATACACTACGCATGAATTCGAAAAATCATAGTTGCGTGCCTTGGGTTCGAACTCGTGAGTTATGACTTGGCAGTCCGACGGTTCACATCACTAGACTATTATTCCTTTTTTTTTTCATAAGTCCTCATTGCACGGACATGAAACTAAACTCGTTCAATGTTGATAAACCTAAATTTCGTTCATTTTCGTATGCAAGACAGGTTACTTATCCATTTACTTAAGTACTTATTATTTCGCATAATTACTTACAGTTAATTTAATAGGTTCCAAAATAAACAAAATCAAGCTCTTTACAACTGATCGGAATGTGAACTAATGCATTATGTTTAGGTATCGGAGACGCGCACACAGATTCCATAGTGAAAGACAAACAAGAACAAATACTATTTTGTTTATTTATTTGTTCAATGCTGCGTTTGGCAAGTTTTTTTATTAGGCCATAGGTGTAACAAGCGTCTATCAAAATTCTTTGTCATAGTTCTCAGTGGGTACCAACACAAGTACCAACTGAAACTGACATTTGAAACTACAATTTCCAACATTCTCTTCATAATTTGTTTGCTTCTGTTGTTGGTTTTCTTCGAGGTTTTGTTAACTTAAAATAAAGTCAATTTTGTTTTTTTCTACAAATTATAATTATACTTAGGTTTCGTTAATCTACTACCTGATAATGACGCCCATCGTAGTCCGTACAAAGAGCTTTTTAAGTATGCACAAATAACCTTGAAGTGTATGTAGCATCGGCTCATGGAAAGTACTCACTCCACGTTACATTTTTAATAAAGTTTGCCGTTTCATGGCAACGGAAATGTGCCTACACTACACCGTTTATGGTAGTTATTATACTAACTAACATCCGAAGTTTCCAAGTTGTTCTAACGTTTCGCCTTCAACCTTGTAAGGTATACCCACATTGGACATAGTGCTTGCCTCAGAGACATTTTCTTGTCCCTATGATAAGTAAAGGGCTGGCACATGGTGGTGGAATGAAGATGTGCAAAAAAGTTTAAAAGAAAAGAAGGTTGCGTTTAAAGAATGGCAGGGTGTAGCAGACGGGAATGACAGTTTGAAAGATGAGAAGAAAGAGAATTATAACGAATGGAAGAGAAAGGCATAAAAGGCGGTAGCAGTTTCCAGGGCTAAGGCGCAGGATAAGTTGTATGACTCACTGGACAGTCCTAAAGGCCAGAAGGAGCTCTACCGGATTACAAAAGCGAGAGAAAGGAGAACGAGAGATATAATTCATATTAAATGTATAAAAGACGGCGCTGGTAAGGTTCTAACAAAAGATAATGAAATAAAAGACAGATGGAAGTTTTATTTTAAAAAGTTAATGAATGAAGAGAATGAATGGAATGGTGTGCTTAAAGAGGTACAAGTAAATATGGGATTAGTGAGGAAAATCAGTATAGATGAAGTAAGGAAGGCAGTTCAAAGTATGAAAAGAGAAAAGGCCATGGGCCCCGACGAAATACCAGTAGAAGTATGGAAGTGTTTAAAAGAAGATGGATGTATGTGGCTGACTTTATTCTTCAATAAGTTGTTGCATGAAGGAGCGATCCCAGAAGAATGGTGCAATAGTTCGCTAGTGCCTATTTTCAAGAATAAAGGTGATGTGCAAGACTGCAACAACTATCGGGGAATAAAGCTCATGTCACATAGTATGAAAGTATGGGAGAAAGTGATAGAAAAAAGAATAAGAGAGGAGAGTGAGATTACTCAAAACCAGTTTGGGTTTATGCCAGGTCGAGGAACAATGGACGCCACTTTTGCACTTCGCCAATTATGCGAGAAGTACAGACGTGCACACAAGAACTTGCACATGGTGTTCATTGATCTGGAGAAAGCGTATGACAGGGTACCTCGGAATGTGTTGTGGTGGGCCTTAAAAGAGAAAGGTATACCAGGGAAGTATGTAGAGTTAATTCGTGCTATGTACAGTCAATCTTGTACCTACGTCCGGTCAGCTGCTGGCAACACCGACAAGTTCAGTGTGGCTGTAGGCTTGCACCAAGGGTCGGCTTTAAGCCCTTACCTCTTCTTGTTGATTATGGATGCTCTGACGTCGGACATACAAGAAGAGGCACCCTGGTGCATGCTGTTTGCCGACGACATTGTTCTTGTCGGTGAAGATGGACCTGAGATCCAGAGCAGATTGGAGAAATGGCAACAGAAGCTGGAGAATGTTGGCTTGAAAATCAGCAGAAGTAAAACTGAATACATGTTTTGCGATTTCGGCGGTCTCTCCAGTTCTGGAGCCATAGCGCTAGATGGCGTGCTTCTTCCAATTTGCCCCGACTTTCGGTATCTCGGTTCACTCGTGCAAAGCGATGGCGAAATAGATCGTAGTGTGAAGCACAGAATTAGCACTGGATGGATGAAATGGCGGCAGGTCACGGGAACAATATGCGACGTCCGCATTCCCCTTAAACTCAAGGGGAAGATTTATAAGACCATGGTTAGACCTGCTGTCGTGTATGGATCAGAATGTTGGGCCACAAAAGGGATAAATGAAAGGCAATTGCATGTGGCTGAGATGAGAATGCTAAGAGGGATGTGTGGTGTGACGCGAAAGGATAAAATAAGGAATGAGTACATAAGAGGAAGTCTGAAAGTGGCGCCAGTGAATGAAAAGTTGATGGGTAATCGATTGTCGTGGTATGGACATGTGATGCGAAGGAATGAAGGAAATGTTGTGAGGAAAATGTTGAGTATGAATGTAGATGGCTATAAAAGGAGAGGAAGGCCAAAGAAACGATGGATGGACTGTGTGAAGGATGATATGGCTAGAAAGGAGGTGACTGCTGAGATGACGAGAAATAGGGAAGTATGGAAGAAGAAGACATGTTGCGCCGACCCCAAATGAATTGGGATAAGGGCAGGAGAATGATGATGATGATAAGTAAAGGGCTCCCGACACGGTCTGATTCAAACCTGATACATTTTTAAAGAGGACATTCGTGCTTAATATAGTTTTCATTCATAGGAAAGTATTTCGAAGGACCAATCATAAAAGTGACATGCTACTACTTTATTTCTATTTTTTTTAAAGCGACCCCTCGTCTCTTGGAATTTTCCTGTATCGTGAATGCGTTTACAAACATTTAAACTCACATACACAAACCAAACACCCAGACCCAGACAACTATCTGTAGGTCGTACGAATATTGCCGTCACTGACGAAGAAGCCGTATCAAGTAGATGTTCGATTTTTTCAGAAAATGCTGAACTTGATCTCTGACCGCCTGGAGCGCCGCATATGTGATGACGTACTGGAGGTGGCCTGGTCAACTATGTGGAACGTCACTGATGAGACTCCGCAGAACTGCCAGCGCTTTCTGGAGAACCGCGGAATGGAATACTTTCTCGCTTGCCTCAAGGTAGTAGTACGGGACTTAATCTGACCAAACCATTTTACACCATCTAAAAGTTATACCAAATTAATAGTTTAATATAGCACCGCAGGGATCTGCGTGTCAGCTGCTCCAGAAGTGGGGGAATCTAAAGTTACAGCATTTCAAAGCTACAAAATGCTTTTTCATACCGCGCCAAAACCTTATGGTCGATTGTTTGAATCAAAATAGGATCCAGAAATGTCATCATTAACACTGGAAACGGGATATTTATCATTTTTAATGTTTGTGTTGAGTTCCCGATTACGGCGCTGTTGCAAGTACCATGATCACGAATAAGCTGAAATAATTGCGGGTTGCTGTTTATGACTTCAGTTTAACCTAATAAATATTATCTAGTTTTCACTGTTAATGATAATATTGTGCCCAAGGCATTTTAAAAACTTATATCCTTAACAAATAGTTATTTACCTGGATGTGATGGTAATGTATTTTCTATAGTCTGTCTATAGTAGCAGTAGTGTAGTATTTCTGTATAGTATCTTATACTTGTTAACACACACACACATATAAGAACATATGAATGTCAGATATCGCAAGGTAGGCTCATTGAATCCAACTATGTTGCAGGTGTTTCCTGACAAAGAAGAGTTGCTGCGCAACATGATGGGTCTCCTGGGCAACGTCGCCGAGGTCGCAGTGCTGCGCCCGCAACTGATGAACAAACTGTTTCTGTCGGTGTTCTTCGAGCTTCTGGACTCGTGCAGCGATGGCATTGAGGTGAGGATCGTGACTTTCATTTTCACAAGCTAATTAACATTATCCATTATTGCCCACAGAGCTAGACATGAGATTCTCGTTTGTACATTTCATCACACACGAACGACTTTCTGCTTTCTGTCGTTCCTTTAGCTTGTCTCACTGTGGTCTGTAAAAACTATTTGAGCGCGTTCTTCAGGTATCGCTGACAAACTTGAAGTTTCGTTGGTAAGCAATAAACTCGTGGCTAAGATGGTGGAAAAGTTACATTAACACATGCGTGGACGATGCATTCCTACGGACGGTGGACCTTCATTAAGTATATAATATGTCACAGTCAAAAATGTTAATCAGTCAAAACTACTTTTGACCGGTCAAAACTATTATAACAAATTATTTGGTGGTTTATGTTTATTTCTCTACTAAATTATAATAACCTAAAGGTCGTTAGGAAACTTATTAGGTTGTAGGTTTTTTTTACCCTTTGGATAACCTGGTATGATAGCTAACAATTATTTCATTAGAATAAACGCGTTTTAACGCAATAATCCCATATCTTCCCGTGGATGTCGTAAGAGGCGACTAAGGGATGTACCAGAGAATGGGCAGCAGCGTTCTCTGTGTCTTTGTAACAACCATACTGCGATCGCCAACCCGCCTGCCAAGCGTGGCGATTATGGCAAACCCCCCCAAAAATGCCTGGGGGAGGCCTATGTCCAGCAGTGGACGTCTTTTGGCTGAAATGATGATGATGAACGCAATAAGGGTTTTGACTGAAACCAGTCAAAAGTAGTTTTGACCGATTAAGAGTTTTGACTATAACATATATAATATAGTAAACCATGGGGTATAAAGTTTCTTCTTTATACTATATGGTGTAAAATTCTTTTATCATCACGAAATCTTCCTTATGTTTATTGTGCCAGCGTGTCTAATGTCTAAAATTTCCCATCTGTAAGATGAGCGGCCAATTTTATTGGTAATGCTAAACAGTAATTAACCGTCCACATTTGGTCATTCGGCCGGATCCGCCAAACACGTTGGTGCTTGGCGGATCCACCACCAACCGTCACAACAAGGCGTTACGACACGGGTAAAGTCGCCGCTGCAGAAACAACAATTGCTTAATCACGAACATAATAATGCAGGCCAAAAGTGTGCCTCGCGCAGTACGCATCTCATTTTAACACAACTTGTTCTCTAAGCATCATTGAGTTTGAGTCATCGTGTTGAAAGGATTAGTCAGCTAGACTCTGCGTTACCGAGTGCTAGCTGTACAGGGTGCGCCGGGCTTTCGGAATCGTAGTTCCATTAAGATTAATAGTAGGGGAGTCCTAGAAGGGATTTCGGGATTTACTCGAGCGCGGCAGATGCCTTGTACCCGGTTAAGTACCTACACCAAATATGAGCCCCAAATATTAGGCCGCCCGTCAAGGATAAAGGATCAGATTAGTAAAAAAAAATTGATCATCAAACATTCTCGAGCGCGGCAGATTAAGGTAGGGTGAGTTAATTACGTACTAAAATGTGTATATTCCACTAATCAGACAATTATTTTATGTGGTCATTGTAGGTACCTACTCATTGTCGATCTTTACCTTCAAATATCTCGATAACGTGACACTTTGGGGTACCGTGTTTTTGGACATTTTTTGTTCGTCTGTATGTAATCTATCCATAAATAGATATACTTCAATGATTTAAAAATAAAAGTTTTTTTTCTTTTGTCAGATAAGGCGAATCCCTCTAGCTAGATAATCGTCAGATTATGAGACAGCACGTCTAGGACATAAATATGAACCATATATATCTTAATCTGACACGCTTGAGTATGTCAAAATGGCGATTTTTTTTGCACATTCTAATAATAACCGCGAGTTTGCGTCTCATCAAAGTCGTCAGATTATTGAATGAGAGCTTTTTTTAGTTTCACATAACATCCCCTTAGAAAATCTGACGCGCTCGATTTTTTTCACGTACGACCACCCCCATCGTGCAAACGATCAGATTAACATACGTACAGTATTAAAAATACGTAGGACATTGATGCTATCAATATCTGCCGCGCAAAAAAAAAACTGTTGCATGGACAGACTCGAGTATGTCCATGCAACAGTTTTTTTTTTACATAGTATTTGAAAATCTATAGCCCCCACCGATGAAAGGTATACATTATGTAACATTTTTTCCTTCTTATCATCTAAGCTTTGCAACCCAATAGGTCTCTAAAGCGCTCGAGTAAATCCCCATTTAGCATCGTGGCCTCCCCTACTATAAGGCACTCGCAACTAATGCTCGTTCAAGGACTTAAACACCTACCGGCCTAAAGTGTACTGTGTTGTTATAACGCTCCACAATAATAAATAGTTTTTGTGCAGTTTTAGCAAAGTTTCGATTCAGTGTTGGTGATGAGATTGTTCTTGGACATATGCACTATCTGTGAGTTGAAGAAATTGCACATAAACGTTATAAACAAGACATATTTAACAAATACTAAGTGAACTTTTTGTCAATATACCCAACCGCACACCGAATACAGAGCACTTCACTTGAACGCGTAAGCGACGCCGTATTCCGTGCACTTAAGACCTTTTGGTCGCGAACTCTGCGTTACTCACTAGGTGTGGGCATTTGTTAGTGTGCGCTTTCAAGTAGCGAAATACATATTTATTTATGGTCGTGATATTTATTATTCGGACCTAAGGATGACTACATTACCTCCGAAATGGGGCTGCTGTGCTCTTGAACACGTTGATAAAAGCTTTATTCGATGTAAAGTATGTGAAAATGCGTTTCATCATGAGTGCCTTGGCTTGGAACCCACATGTGACCTGACATCGTGGTCCTGTTCTCAGTGCACCATAAAACCATCCGAAGCAACAAACATGGATATCACACCCATACGCTTTAATCCCAACATAACTGCGCACAGGCAAGAGGCAAGCATTGCAATCCCCACCAAATCCAGCAACTACTCCCGTCACGGAAGAGAGTGTTCGTGCTATTGTTGAGAATGTGATGGAATCGAAGATGAATTCTCTTTTAGAAAAAATCACATTAACCATGAGCAACTTGCTGAACAAGGAGTTAACCGACATACGTGAAGAAGTAGCTGGTCTTAGAGGCTCCGTAGAATTCCTTAGCGATCAATACGACGATATATTAAGGGAAAAAAGCAGGGTGATGAAAAAATTAAAGATCTACTTGATAAAAATGAGAAGTTATCATCCACAATCAAAGACATGTCAAGTCGTTTAAACACCATGGAACAACACGCTCGTGCAAGTAATGTTGAGATTCAATGTGTCCCCCAGCGGAAAACTGAAAACCTTCTCAATATTGTAACTCAGCTGGGGAAAACCATAGGTTGCGACATCAAAGAGGAAAGCATCAGTAATTGTACTCGGGTGATGAAGCTCAACAACAACACAAATCGTCCTAAATCAATTGTTGTACAATTTGCCACTCCCAGGTTACGAGACTCTTTCCTTGCGGCGTCTATAAATTTCAATAAAGCAAAGTCAGCCAACGACAAGCTAAACACCTCTCATCTCGAGCTCGATGGTGCAAAGTCTGCGATCTTCGTGACGGAACATTTGAGCCCGGCTAATAAGGCACTACACACGGCTACACGTCTCAAGGCTAAAGAAAAAGGGTATCGTTATGTTTGGATCAGGGGAGGACGTATTTATGTTAAAAAGTCAGATGATTCCGATACCAAGATTATGAAGGACATGGATTCGCTAAACCTAATTGTATAATGTTAAATATTCAACCAAAAGCTGTTATTATTAAGGCTATTCTCGGTTAAATTCGCTACCTTTACTATATATTACCAAAACACTCGTGGATTAAGATCCAAAACTCAAGAATTTTATTGTAATTTAGTATGTTCAAATTTTGATGCATTAGTATTAACAGAAACCTGGCTCAATAATTGTATTTATAGCAGCGAACTATTTGATAAAAGGTACATAGTTTTTAGACGTGATAGAGAAACTTCGAGTTTTCATGCTAAAAAGGACGGAGGAGGTGTCTTGGTCGCTGTATCGAGAAAGTACGCTGCCAACAGACAATGTTCTTGGGAAAGTGGGTGCGAAGACTTATGGGTCACTGTGAATGTAGCGGCTGGCTTCAAAATAGCTATTTGTGCTCTTTACTTGCCACCACCTGTGCATTATTCTATTTTGGAGCACTTCTTGGATAGCTACAATGCTGTAGCAGAAAGAAATGATTGTTGTTCTATTCTTATTGGTGACTTCAACATGAGCAATATAGATTGGAATCAAAACTTTAGCAGCGGCACTTCTCGCACCTCCTCCGTTTTCTCAAGAACCAATTCTAAACTCAATCAGGCCCTTCTAGATTTTATCCATGTAAATAACCTCATACAATTTAACAATATACGTAATATTAAGGATGGAATCCTGGACTTGGTTCTTGTAGACCGTCTTGAATGTACGGTGACTGAAGCCCTTAATAGTCTGACAAAGATCGATCCATATCACCCTCCTCTTGAAATTTCCTTGCGCCTCAAAGTGAATCATTGTTTAAAACCAGCACCTAATATTAGATTAAACTTCAAAAAAGCCAACTACTCTGCTATTAAATCAGAACTAGAACATACCGATTGGTATTCATTACTCTCGGATTCAGACGACCCCAATATAATGTTGGAACGATTCTATACGGTACTTTATCAAATTATTGACCAATTTGTCCCATCGACCTTAGTTAAAAGCAACTCGCGACCGCCATGGTACACAAAAAAGCTGGAAAGACTGCTGCGAGAAAAAAATAACTTAAGAAGAAGGTATGGTACGTACAAAAACCCTATGGATAAGATTTCTCTTCGTTGGTGTAGTAAGCGTTGTGACAGAATGGCAAGAGAATGTTACAACTCCTATATAAATAGCATAGAACAAAAAATTATAACGAATCCCAAGTTTTTCTGGTCCTTCATAAAATCAAAGCGGGGTGTTGCTAATGCCTATCCAGCCTCAATGTCAAATGGTGTCATCAAAACTTGTAATGGCAATGAGATGTGCAACATGTTCGGGACCTACTTTGCTTCAGTGTATAGTCCAGCCTCCCAGGCTTCCAACTTAGTTGAAACTTCGCCTTTCTTTGAAAACCTTGTCTGCAACTCCGACAATTTTTCCTTGATACAGATTCCAAAGGATAAAATAGCCAAGCATCTCAAAAGCTTAGACATATCTAAAGGTTCTGGTAGTGATGAAATTCCCCCTAACTTTGTCGTTACTTGCGCTGACCAACTTGCAACCCCATTATGCTTGATTTTTAATAAATCTCTCAGCACTGGTATTTTCCCTAAAAAATGGAAGCTGGCCAAAGTGGTACCGATTCATAAATCAGGAGATGATGATTTGGTAGGAAACTATCGTCCTATATCCATCCTTCCAACATTTGCCAAGGTATTTGAAGCAATGGTATGCCCTGACATACAAAACTATTTCAGGAAATATCTGTCGGTCCACCAGCATGGTTTTACTGCTGCAAGATCAACCTGCAGTAATTTAGTAGCTTTCGTTGAGGTTATTGCTGCTTCACTTGACTCGAACCAGCAAGTCGACGCCATCTACACTGATTTTAGCAAGGCTTTTGACAAAGTTTCCCATGAAGTGCTGATTCAAAAACTTGCTGCGTATGGCTTTGCTGGTTCCCTTCTAAACTGGCTACACTCCTACCTTTCGGATAGATCCTTTTATGTCGTGGTCAATGGCTATAAATCTGAAACCATGATCATAACCTCTGGTGTCCCTCAGGGTTCCCACCTTGGCCCCGTAATATTTATTATTTTTGTAAACGACCTTCCTCATTGCTTCCTTAACTCCACGCCATTCCTATTCGCCGATGATTTGAAAATTATCCGCTCTATAGATTCTCTAGCCGATTCAGCATTACTTCAGGATGACTTGGACAGACTCTTAAACTGGTGTAAGGACAACATTATGCATCTTAATGTTGAAAAATGTGCCCAAATTACGTTTACTCGCAAAGCTAACTTCATTGATTTTAATTATAGCATGAGTGGTACGAACCTCAGTAAAGTTGATGAGATCAGAGATTTGGGAGTCCTTCTTGATCGTAAATTAACATTTATTCCTCACATGGACAATATTATTAAAAAAGCTTCAAAGACACTCGGTTTTGTGTTACGTAACGCTAAATGTTTTCGCAAGCCTAAAACTAAGATTTATCTTTTTAACTGTCTCGTTCGTACTATATTGGAATACTGCGCGGTTGCATGGCGTCCCCACTATGCAACACATAGTCTTAGGTTAGAGAGGATCCAGAAAAGATTTTTAAACCATCTTGCTTATTCCGCGGGATTAAACAAAAGAATTCGGAGCTATGCAAAACGTCTTCAAAAATTCAGTATGACTTCTCTCGAAAAACGAAGAAATGATTTAGATTTAATTTTTCTTTTTAAAATACTTCAGAATAAAATAGACTGCCCGCAGTTGTTAAGCAAGTTTAATTTTAACCTACCCCACAACTATCCTCGTCACCCTATAAAACTATTACGTCCCCCATTCCGCAAAACTGTATCAGGATCCAACTCCCCCATTCCCAGAATTTGCAGACTTCTAAATAATTGCGATGAATCAATAGATATTTTTTCCACAACACTTCACAAATTCAAGCGCCAAGTCCATCAAAACTAACGTTATTTTTATTTATTTTTTGCATTTCTGAACTGTCATTTTGTATTAACTGTGCTTACTGCCGTATCTATGGGCAGATCATGGTGATTACCTGAGTAAAGGTCATTGTTTAAGATACGTTTTTTTTTTTTTTTTTTCTCTGTAGTTTAGTAATTCCTTGATGTTAGAACTATGAAACGTTGGAATTCTTATGTTTGCTTTCATTGACGATTCTAACTTCGTTTAAATTCTTGCCCATTGCATACCTACTCGTATAATTTTTTTGCATAAGTAATTACTTAAGTTCAGGTGTTTACTTTGACTTGACTATAGATGCGGATGCTATTGCTATTGCTAGAGCTACCCACTGTTGTTTAAAGTGTTATTTCTGCACGATAATTGTAATTTTTTTGTAATTGTAATATTATTTTTTTTTTTTGCATGCTGTGTCTATCGCACCATATTGTACACTATGCATGTATCTTTTTGTTGTATTATGTGAACAAACAGTGTAACAATTGTAGATAGGCCAATAAATAAATAAATAAAAAAAATAAATAAAAAGGACTTGAACGAAGCCAACGAAAGAGCTGTCCTGGTTGCTACGTACTGGATGTCGACTCGAAAAGAAGAAGAAGCAACATTGAGGAATGGGTGGAGCAGCAAAGCACCCATATAGAACTACCAATGGAGCAGCAAGCCCTAGAGTATGGTTGGTTTTCCGTTGCTTGACGCTACTCACTGCGCTGAATCAAACGGTTCATGTATTGGCTGGTGCACCGAAGGATCTGTCCACCAAGAACGCAAACATCGCACCCTCACACAACAACCGGCTACTCAGTCGCCTCAGCAGTCAGCACACCGAAGGATCTTCTAGTGTTCGCATGTGACCCAATGGACTGGCTACAATTTAATCAAGCTTACATAGAATCAACGGAAATCTGCAAATTCACAGACCAAGAAAACTTATGGAGGCTGTGAAAATGTTTGCGACGCTCAACAAAAGACGCTGTCAACGTATTATTCATATGTGCCACATCGCCTGACAAGGTAATGCCGAGGATGGCTGCTAAGACAAGACTATTAAAAAGGACAGAAAACTAATATCCCATTCGCAGTTAAACTACGCAGCTATGTAGCTAGCACCATTATCAAAGAACACGGGCTGACTCAGAGTCATGCTTTCCACTAGCAGGTACAGCCCCATCATAAGTTCGCAGAACGTTGGCAAGCTCTTGTGACCTAGCCAAAGAGCCAAAATGGTAGCCGACGCTAGACACCTACACAGTAACGTCTTCGTTCGCAAATGAAAAATAAAAACTCCAAGGAAAGACTTAAGGCGAGACCCAACGCACCCGTTTGACTATACTATAGGCGTAGTGCTACACTCCACCTTAGTCGGATTCAATAAGGTTGCTTTTTGGGCGTACAGTGTTAGGCTGGCTAGTCTTTGTTAGGCGCTTGGGTTTATTGATATTCAAGGGTTTTCCTTTAATTATGATAAATAACTTAACATAATTTGAAAAAATAACCGGTATTAAATTAAGTAATTGTATTCTTTATTTATTTCTAAAAAAAAAATACTTATGTTATCGCTTAAATTACGGAGATTTTCGACGATAAAGTTAAAAAAAGAGGCAATTGTATATTTTTTTTTAATAGAGTTAGTAACTTTATTCGGAGATTTGATTCGGTATAATGCAAGTTTAGTTCTTTCTCTTTACAGGATATTTTTCCCACCTCAGTACTTCAAACCTATAGTTCACACTTGACGTTCAAAGACAGTACATTTTTGTAAATCCTGGTTGGGTCTCGCCTTAAGCTGTGTCGAGAAAGTGTTTCCCTATTTTTGTAATTGGCTTTCTGGTGACTGAATAAATAAATAAATAAATTAGTATCGTGTCCTGCCTGTCCTGTTATTTGAACATCAAAGGAGCTGATGAAGTGAAGGCTACTGAAAGTGCCAAACTCGTTGCCAAATTTCCTCGACGCATAGAAAGTTCACTGGATTCACAACAACACACGTACTACGTACTACGTACGTGACGAGTTGACACAGGTATAGATGAGTGGAATTACATTCCCACCGATAAGAACATAGCCGATTTGGCTACCAGGGAATCATTTATTTATTTAGAACAATAGTTCAATGGTCCCGGCATTCTTATTTCTGGACGAGGGTTTGTGGCCGAAAGATATTATTAAGGAATATTCGTGTGAACCTACTGCTACTGTCTCATTGCCGGAAGACGGACCTGTTGACACACCTGTACCAGATCTGCAACGATTTTCTTCAGGGCTACGACTGATGCGGGCCATGGCAACGGTGCTTAAATTTGTGGATGTGTGTAAGTCATAGATAACAGAAACAACAGGAGATATGGCAAGGAGGCGTCGTACATGCGAACTCATGTGGCCGTGACGCGTCCTGATGCCACTTTCAATAATGAGTCGAATGTCAACTTGCGACGTCTTCACTGCTCGTGATTTTTTACAAAATGCCGCGTTGTTCAGTGAATGTTTGTGAAAATAATAGCTGTATTGTGAATTACACGAAAGATGGTATCTCATTTCACACGTAAGTACTATAACATTAATGTTTTTCATATTAAATTCATTAAAACATTACTTCGTGGTACGAGAAACATGATGAAAAACCAAATCAATTGTTTTCAATAGGAACAAAAACCATTGCTTGCTTAGTGCAAATCGACCAGTGAATCGGCTGATCTAATAGCGCAATGGATAGGTGTTTTACTGATGCTCTCACTCACACAATATTTTCGAAAAGCGGCCGCTGTCAGTTTTTGAGAGCTAGAGATGTGATGTTTGTGGTTGTCGATATTTTATACGATGATCCTGCTTAGTACGACTATGCATGATACAATTAATTATTGTAGACACAATTTGTTACTATGGTGTAAGGAACTGCGTATTTTATGGCATTACTGAGAGTTGTCGTAAATGTAGATAAGAAAAACCAATATTCTTTACTACCACTTAAAATAATGATGTATTGACTAATCCTTTCTATTATCCTTACTAGTATTACATATTTTGCGAAAGTAACTCTGTCTGTCTGTCTGACTGCCGAGCTTTCACGCCAAAACTACTTAACCGATTTAAATGAAATTTGGTACACATATAATAATATATAGCCTGAGAAAGGATATAGCCTACTTTTTAGTGCGAAAAAAAGGTTGTAAGGGGTTGAAAGAGATACCGCGGCTTCAGCACAAAGGGCTAACAAGGAACATGGGTGGTTTTTAGTCAGTAGAAGTCTTGCACTCCCTAACGTTCTGCCCAGAGCGGGAGGAGTCATTTGATGATTTCCCAACCTCCAAATAAAAAAGGGCTTTAGAGTGGGAGATTAAAAGATTACTTTTAGTCGCGATAATCGACATCCACGCGGAAAAAAACCGCGGGTATCAGCTAGTAAAATATAAATTTACAAACAACAAAAGTTAATATAGATACAAATAACAACGCTTGTATTATTACCTACGCTTTCTTATTATTGTAAATAATACTGAAAATAGAATGTAGGTACTTTTTATTGCTTACTATTGACTGAATAAATAGGTAATATTCATTGATTACTCGAGTTATCTTGTATTAAATCAGTAGCTAATGGGAATATAGGTAACTAGGAACTTCAGCATTCGGGCATTAAATAACCGATAAAATGTTAAAAATTATTGTATGAAAAATATAAGTGTATTTTATCGTTTTTTATAATATTTATTTTATTTTCAGTACCCCATAAAAGCTTTAGTAGAAGAATAAATAGAAGAATCGATAACTTTATGATTTAGTCAATCACTAGTGTCTACGTAAAACAAAATGTACTATGTAAATTGTACGGTGCATGGCAAATACACGCTGTGTCTGAAGGGATAAGGTTTATAATTGATTGTGTAGTACGTGATGTTTTAAGAAATGCGGGTGTGTGCGCGACAGCGTATATCTATTGTTTTTACTGCTCTGCGTGTGTGAACTGACGACACAGGTTCCTATACATTTTCGGCTAAAGGGCATATCTCCTGTTGTTTCTGTTATCTATGGTGTAAGTGTATCCAAGTTAAAGTGAATTGCCGCATGAAACAGGCCAAGCTGCTACTCCTGATCGCTGCACAAGCGGAGTCCTATGCCACGGAGCCGGGCTACAATCAAAAGTGACAAGCCTTTAAAGCGGACCAGAAGTTTACCTCTACGTTATACATAAAATATGATCAAGGCCTTCTTAAAGCAGGCGGACACGTTGATGCCGCTGCAGTTGTTTTTCTGCAAACGAAGTGACCGATCATACTCGATGGTAAGCATCCGGTGGCAAGACTTATAGTACATCACTATCATGTGAAGGCAGCCCTCGAAAGTCAGGAAACCGTAGGAAATTAACTTAACCAGAAATACTGGTAAGTAAAACTTCCTCCTACTTAAGTCTGTCGTGTCGAGTTGCATGTTTTGCAGGATACGTAAGTGTACCCCGCAAGTTTCTCGCATGGGTGACTTACCAAAAACACGTGTGGACCATCATCAGCACCTGTCCACCTTCTAGTTCGGAGCGTTCCGAACGAATTGAAAAGAGGTATGGAGTTTTATTTACTTGCCTCACCGTGCGTGCCATCCATCCATCCGTTCACCTACTGCGGTTTGGATCTGTTCTGACCGATACAGGCGGCCACTGTTGGTGGAAGAAAAAGAGGTATGGAGTTTTATTTACTTGCCTCACCGTGCGAGCCATCCATCCATCCATTCACCTACTGCGGTTTGGATCTGTTCTGACCGATACAGGCGGCCACTGTTGGTGGAAGAAAAAGAGGTATGGAGTTTTATTTACTTGCCTCACCGTGCGAGCCATCCATCCATCCGTTCACCTACTGCGGTTTAGATCTGTTCTGACCGATACAGGCGGCCACTGTTGGTGGAAGAAAAAGAGGTATGGAGTTTTATTTACTTGCCTCACCGTGCGAGCCATCCATCCATCCATTCACCTACTGCGGTTTGGATCTGTTCTGACCGATACAGGCGGCCACTGTTGGTGGAAGAAAAAGAGGTATGGAGTTTTATTTACTTGCCTCACCATGCTAGCCATCTATACACATAAGTGTACCAATACTACCCCACTAAAAGGCTTGAAAGCTGTTCATTATACTAACGCGTTTTGTTTTTTTTTTAAAGTCTTGATGACGTTGGCAATCAAACAATTCAATTTTACCATAAAAAGTACTGGCCACTTGCACTTTTAAAGCAGGTAGCATACATTCCGATATGGCCGGCAAATTTCAAACCCCTATGCGGTAGAGCGAGAGATTTATAACACTCTCTCGCTTTAACACGCGCGTAAGTTGGAACCTGTGAAACGGGGCGTTTTTATCTTCTTTAACGTCTTTTGGCGCGAAAACTGTTTGACGCGCTAAAATAAAAAAAAATACTTATTGTTGGTTGACGTATTTTGTAGACAATTTTCTTGGTAAAGTTTAAAGTTTGGTGGTGTAAACCACAAGTTAAAATGAGTGATTCAAGTGACAATGATAGCAATTTATTAACAACAACTCCACCTGACATAATATCAGATGCTAAAGACATTGTTTTATTAGTAATCTCTTGCCTGGAAAATCCAAGATGAAATATATGAAGGAATATGAAATACTTATGCAGTGGAAAAGTGAAAAACAAGCTAAGTGTTGTATAAAGCAGTATATTTCACTCGAGGGTAAGTACATATTACTGAACTCGTGTGGTTCACGTCAGTGAGACCAAAAAAGATGAGAACCGTCAGATCTACAGTGGAGCGTCAACCAACGTTCTTGCCATACCTTAGAGGAGTAACAGACAAGATAGGTCGTTTACTTAGTAAATACTCGATTAAGGGGACGGTGAACGAACATTCTCCATACAAACGTAATACCAAAATCATTCGCGATACGAACATATTACCAACTTAAAATTATGTTATTCGGATACAGACGATATTTATCTAGGTTCCTATTAAACTTTTTTTTAAAACATTTACTATTTACGAAATGCAAGCGAATTGCTATTTACTATTGACGAAATGCAATTCGCTTGCATTTCGTAAATAGTAAATGTTTTAAAAAAAAAGTTTAATAGGAACCTAGATAAATATCGTCTGTATCCGAATAACATAATTTTAAGTTGGTAATATGTTCGTATCGCAAATGATTTTGGTATTACGTTTGTATGGAGAAATGTTCGTTCACCGTCCCCTTAAGACCGTGTTTACTCCTCACAGGAAAATTGCACAAAGTCTGCGTTCCCCGAAGGATAAAATCCCGTAAGAACATCCTGGGGTGTATAAAATCGACTGCAGTTGCGGCAGCTCATACATCGGCCAAACGAAGCGAACTATCTCATGCCGCATCAAAGAACACATAAAGGCTGTGAAAAACAATGATGAACAGAAATCGGCCATAGCTGAACATCTACTGCAGTCAGGGCCCAATCACTGGATCGAATTCCACAAGCCACGTATTTTGTCAACAGACAAACATTACTTACCCAGGCTGACAAGAGAAGCAATTGTAATAAAGAAACACAAAAATTTCAATCGAGAAGATGGCTTTAAATTGTCAAGTACGTGGAATCCAGTTTTGAGTATGCTCAAAAGCAGCCAGCAACATATTAAAGACTTCAAAAAACCTGGTGATACTGTGAGTGTATTTTGCCGTGACTTGGTGTCGAGTTCCAGTAGTGCGCGTAATAAAAGACAAAGAAAGAGGGTAGACAGATTCGTCTGCTCCTAACATTTTTTTCCATCCACCCGCATTCTCCAGTTAACCCGCGATCATGGCGGTTGCAACAGCGTCGAAATATCGGCAACTCAAAACAAATGATAATCACGGAAGATATCCCATAATATGTGACATTTTAAGGCGCTGTCACAGAGGGACAGCGTAAAAACGACCTGTTTTTCGTTGCAGAGTTAGCCGTATTGGTACATATTACAATTCCAAAAAAATTACAGTCTATAGTCAAATGTATAGGTAAAAGACTTATGCAAAAATATTTTCTAAAATTAATCGAGAACCTCGAAAAAAAAATCACTAGAAACAACACGAAAAAACTTTTTCGTCTCGAAATGCTCAATATTTTGAGCGATAACTGTTATTTTTTTTTTTTTACTATCAGATAGGAAATTTAACCAACTAAAGACTTACGTAAAAATATTTTAACATTACTGCGTATTTTTTTTTTAATAAATTTAATCTTGGTGCGCGTTGACTCGCTCAAGGGCGCGGGCAGTTAATGTCGCCTTAAATATTGTTACAATTTTATGGTGGCGCCACTGGTCAAGAAAAAATGCATCGCTACGTCAAACTTAGTACAATATTTATTGTAGTTCCGTGTTTTCCCGCCTGCATAGATAAGTTGATCGAACTGTAGATGCGCGCGCATAGGTTATCTGATTAACTCTTCCCGCCACGCACCATTACAAAAAAAAAACACAACTCGTTTTAACTGTTGAAAATGATTTTTTAGTATCATTTTCTTCACAAGTGTGTTGAAAAACGTCGTATGATACACGAGTGTATTGATGATTACCGTCCTCGGCTTTCTTAAGACCCTGACCTAACGGCTCGGGTCTTAATGGCGCCTCGGCGGTAATCACCATTATTACACACTTGTACCGTAATGTACTGATTAAATATACATTGAGAAAAAAAATGCTTTTTGATTACGAACAGACACTTCAAAATGTATTTATCAGTAGGTAAAAAACTGTTATTTTGATTACAAACAGTCATTTCAAAATTTGTTTATTTGTATACATATTGTGTAAAAGTCAAGTCATCCGCAAACTGATGGGATAAATTCAGTATATTCAAAGGCGCTTTGCACATGGAGCAACTATCAGCATCTGGAAACTAGCTGTTTACATATATTTCAATTGGACTGCGCACACATAGCAACTCGAGTTTCGAGTTCCGGTGATCGTCAACAGTTTTCAGTTGCTGCAATCGATTACTAAGTTCGTTTCTAACCTGACCGGTACGAGCAATTATTTCTGGAATTCGTTATGGGAATCTTATAAAAGAACTACCCTTTGCCCGCGTGGATGTCGGTTAAACAATAAAAATAACGATTTTCCGTGAAAACTTTCATACCCTATTTAACACTTTTAGGGGTTGAATTTCAAAAAACTCCTTGCTTTTTCTAGTTTACATTATTAAAATGACTTCAATGATCTCTGTAGCTAGGCAGGAAGTGAACAGCTGCTTTCACGCGTCGTTCGTTAAAGTATTTTAACATCCATTGTTGATTTTAGCTATTTTATTTATAAAAATGGTGTACTGCGAATTCCAGGGAATGTAATGTAACATTGTACTTAGAAATAACAACTAAACAATAGATCTGAGATAAAAATACCGGTGAAATATTCAGAATAAGTAGCTGAATGCGTCTTGTCAATTTGCGGAGGGCTGTTCCTAACGAAAAATGCGAAAGAATAAAAGATAATATTATGTACATACATATGAAGTGGTACATTATGTGATGTGGATGAAAGAAACGAACTTAACCTAAGTATTGACTCACAGGTCAGCTATAATGCTGCTGGGGTGCTCGCCCACATGGCCTCTGATGGCCCGGAAGCCTGGACCGTGGCGGAGCCAGCCCGCGACTTGGTTCTGCAGCGCGTGTCGGCTGCCGTAGAGCGCTGGGACATCCGTGCCGAGCGCAACATCAACTATCGCTCCTTCGAGCCGATACTGAGCTTGCTGAATGCTCATCACACTCCGCAGTGCCAGCACTGGGCTGTGTGGGCTCTGGCCAACTTGACTACTGTTTACCGTGAGTATTTTAGTGCATCAAATGTCGTATATACTATTTTATGTAGACAGCTACTTCTAATTTGCACGTGAGTCTCAGATCAATTGCTAATCCTGCTTACAAACGTAGCATTTGAGATTAATCGCTCATTAAAACCAAAATGAGATTAATCGCTCATTAAAACCAAAATTCAACAAAACAAAAAATCAATTACAAACCAGCAGTTTGAAGTAGGTAATAATAAGAATTCAGAGTGAATTCTTGCATAAAAGCGAATTATTGTTAAAATTATTCATAATTAATTCCAGCGGACAAGTACTGCACATTGGTGGAGACCGAGGGAGGCCTGCGCTTGCTGCACGACCTGATCGTTCACCCAAACCCGTACGAGCCCATCAAGAAGCTGGCGCGCACTGTGATCGACAACTGCGCCCGTTTCGCCGCCCGCGACTCTGCTAGCCGGCCGCCCTCTCCGGACAACTAGCTGGTAGTCATCTTCGAGGTACTGGATCCTCGACTGCGTGATTAAAGCGTATATTACCTGATCGTGATGTGCCGCCGGCTCGCCATCATCTGGTCAGTCGGCCGCTCCACTCGTACTGTTTAGTGAAGTGTAGTCAACTGTTAACACACCTACACGCACGGACTTTTAACAAGCCAAAAAACTATAAGATTCATCTTTGTAGATTATCACTGTTAGTACGATAGGTAAGTAAATTATGGTAATAAACCCTTAAATATAAGCGAAATTTTATCCCCATATATCAATATTATATCGAGCTTAAAATGTCTCGTTTTCGGAAACATTGTAAATCATGAAAATAGTTCCACCATTGTTTGTGACCCTTAATCCCCTTTAGATTTCTTACGTCTAAGCTATTTTCCTATAGTTAGACTATGATTAGATAGTTTAGGTATTATGCTATTAAGGATATAAGTATATTGATGAAAGGGGTTTGAATTTGTTGGTACCGCCTACTGCCTCATCAATAGCCGGTTCACGTTTCGGAAATATAAGTGGCAAAAAGCCCCATTCTAAAAAAATCAAACTCCTTTTGTTTTTGCTTTGTAATAATATGATCTGTATTTTAATATAATATTCAATTTCGGTAGAATCATAAATTATATAGATAATATAATCAGCTATTAATATTTATTAGAGGCTATGCCTGTTAGTAGAGTAATCACCTACTGTATTATATACATCAGTCGTAGCTCTTCTTGTAAATGTCATTAAAATATTATATTGCGTGTTAAGCTCCATAAGAACAGCATAGTATTGGAGATAGGATTTAATTAGTGCTAGCGTTCTAAATAGTTCGTTCTAAAATATTTTATGGAGTGTTAAAAAATTAGTGTTTCGTGCGGACATTAGGGATGTTACACATTTGATGCGTACCTATCTTCGAATGTCTGTTTTTGTTTCTGACGCAGGGCGATATGGTTATTTTTATCAAAACGAAATATATATGTAAAGATTCTATCTCTCTTGTAAATAAATAAGCCAGTAGGCTAATTCATATATTTAAAAATGTTCAGAATTAATTACATATTTGACTTTTGACGCGAAGTTAGACGACACTTGGTCTTCGGGCTAAGCAGGCAATGGGACAATCAGAAAATAACATCATTACGATGCACAGCATCCACTAAATAGTATATCAGCGTATGTGATCATCACAACCATATATTCTACTGTAAAAGTTATTTTATATGTACAGGCTGTTCATAGTATCCATAGCGGCAGCTCTTCAACTCGTTAAATAGATTAACTCGTAATCGTAATAATATTTAACACGAAACATGTGTTAAATTGGTTTGAGCAGCTATTTTTATAGTCTTTCATAACACTTGACTTTATCGGAATATGAAATATCTCCGCGGTAAAACCACACAAATCTTATGATTTATTGTTATGGTAATTTTATCTTCTCTGTGAATTATTACTCAATCCGTAAAAAGTCTTAAATCACACCAACCATTGAATATAATCAGTGGCATACTTTAAACTACCGCGTTAGTGGTAGTGATTTATTCCCAATTTTACACAAAATACAAATAGCATGCGAGAACGAGCAAAGCGAGCTCAATATTTTATCATGTTATATAGAGATTTCCTTTTGGCCATACAATAAGATAATTGTTCTTTTTTTGTTGGGATATAAATAAAAATCTAATTTATGGTCATGACATAACAAGCGAAGCGAGCACAAAAATGTATCGTCGGATAGACTAGTCATAATTAAAACGTTTCTTCGGTAGAAATGAAAACAAATAGTTAACGCCACTGATCTAATTCGTGTCGATAATCTCTTATACAGGCTTTGTTCACATCATACTTACATAATGTATGTTTTAGTAAATACTTTTTCATATGTAAGAGAATACTTAAATCATGATGAAGGTACATAGGTCCGTCCCGTTTCCGTTGCCAGAATAATTAATGAATATTTTGATACATGATTCTACTAACTATGAACTTCTAATACTAGTCATCTCTTTGTTGTGTGAATATACGCATTACTTCTTATCAAAAACAAAATTAATGCTCATCGGAACACACTGAAGTAATAAATAGGTACTAACGCAAAGCAAAGTCGTATGTTCCGTAACATATATTTGGACACTTCTATTTATTTCGGTTATGTATAGTTGTTTTTAACATAAGGTAATGATGCTGCTATTACTTGGCTCACTTTATGCTTTATTGTTTACTATTTATTGTTATGTTGCATAACGCATATAACACTATTAAATCAATTGACTCGACAGGAATCATTTGCATGATTGGAAAAATAACCTTTGAACATAAAACGGAGTTGCAACGAATGAACTACGTTCATAACTTATAGATAAAATATACAATGTTATTTCCACAGTTCTATAGATAGATTAAATTTAATAGATTTAATTACAGTATATTTCATAACTACTAGTTATTATAATGATTGTCCATTTAAACACAATAGTAGTGGTACTGTGAAGCTCGGGCTTCACAACGCAAGATATTCTAATAAAAATGAGTTTACTACACAATGAAAAAGGGCATCGACCCAAAAGTAGAAATAAGACATTAAATAATAAAAAAAAAAACAAAAAGAAACCAGATCAGTGTTTAATACACTGGAGCAAAAAAATATCTACAAATAATAATGTGAATATAAATGGATATTTAATATATGAAGCAAAAACGTTAAAAGTGGAACTCGAATCGGTATGAAATCCGTTAATTGAAAATGTATAATAATATAAATTCGAATATTAGGAGAGCGGATGTCCGAGGAAGATCAGCTGAACAGATTGGGCTCACCAGAAAATTGGTGAGACGAGTGATTCACAGGGCGAGCAGTATGTTATGTATGGTATTATGTAACCGCTGACCGTATTGATGTACTTTTTTGCGTCATTTTGTGTAATTGTTTTAATATAAGGTCCCATTAAAATAGGTGGACAAAATTTCAGAAATCATTCAGACCACCAAAATAAGGACGATGGTAAAAAATAATAATAAGAAAAACGCATTTAAGTACCTACTGTAAAGGGTGAGTTTGTTCTAGAGTGCCGGCAATTAATTATTTTAAGTAAAAAAAAAACACTTTATTTGATGTTTTTTTTTGTTTAGATATCTTTGGTTAGACCTACTGAACGCTGTGTTAAAATTTGTCCACCTATTTTAATGAGACCTTATAATTATATCAGAGTTAATTTTCTGTATAATTAGCTTCATCGATATCGTAATATAATCGGTTACTTTACAATATATTCAATAATTCTCGGTGTCTATCTCATGGATTGATTGACAAGTGCATCAGGAACTTTGCTGCAAATACAGTTCTCCGTAAGGGATGAAGCAACGAGTGCGGGCTTGTAATAGCTTCGCCTAGTTATGATAATTATGTACTTTGGGAAGCTGTTCTGCTTAGCGCTGACATTCATTGTCTTTTGGTATTTGACTTTGGATTCGACGAATCATGACAGTGTGTGTTTTATTTTCGCAAGGCCAGTTTATTATAGATTTGTATTCAATGTTAAGATATTATTGTTGTCACGAGACACATTAGGGTCTCCTTGCACTATGCTGTTTGAAGGTCTGGAATATTATATACAGGAATAGTATACGTAAAATGAAACATTTGGAATTGTATTGCGAAACTAGTCGGTCTGTATATGCAAACAGCACTTTGTAAGCAAAACCAGATTTTAATAAATAGATTTTATCAAACACATTTTATCAAATCACTCTTTAGCAGTTTAAGCCCGGACTCTACCAAAGCGGAGATGAGCGTAACTTAGGAGAGCTAAACGGAGCCGAGAAGTGTAAATAACGAAATTCTGTTGGCGCAGCACATCTCGTCTCGGCTGACCATCCGGGCCTGACCATCGGTGTTTTTAATATTAAACGAAATAGAATTACATTGTTAATCTTTATGTGTACAAGTCGGTATTATATCTAAACCGGCCAATAGGTGTTTAATGTGTTAAGATCGCTGTATACCTCAATTCGGCTCTGGATCAGCATCGCCTCATCTTATCCGCCCTCACACATTTGTCAACCGCACGCAGGCACGTAAACCCAGCAAACAAACCTCCGCTCTTATGCTAAATGTCTTGTCACTACTAATGAAAGTGTTGATGAAGCTTGAAAAGACATTGCGGACGTTTGCTCAGAGCCAAAAGTGAAAATGCAGCCTACCTACTCCCCACAAAGGTGTCGACGCGGGGACAGCTGGGTGACGGCTCATTGGTAGCGAGCAAAACACCATGACTCCCACGCTCCGTATGATACATCGGACTCCCACGCTCCGTATGATACATCGGACTCCCACGCTCCGTATGATACATCGGACTCCCACGCTCCGATACATCGGACTCGGCAGCGGCGAGAGCAAGACCTCCCGGCGTCAGCCCACTGCCGGTTGACAGCTAGTCACTGGTTTGTCGTGGTGATAAAAGAATACTGCGGGCTTGAGTTGAACCGATTCCGATCCGAAGCCGAGTTGTTGCGGCGAACTTATTAATGTTAACTTTGTGATGTTCACACATGATTGTCTCCTAGTATTTTTTTCTGATTTGGGTTCCTTGTTGATCTGTTTTTATTAGGTTACTTTAATATTTACTTGACACGATTGAATTAAATGTCATACGATTTTATTGTGACTACCGTTTTGTTGTTCATTATGTTTATTAAGTATTCATGCAACACCCAATCTCAATAAATCAGTCAGCACATGCAAAATCTGCTTAGAATGTTCACGGGCTCACGGCTAGGCAACCACAAAGAAAATTAACTGATGAGATTTAATAATAACTTCACGATTGAATTAAATGTCATACGATTTTATTGTGACTACCGTTTTGTTGTTCATTATGTTTATTAAGTATTCATGCAACACCCAATCTCAATAAATCAGTCAGCACATGCAAAATCTGCTTAGAATGTTCACGGGCTCACGGCTAGGCAACCACAAAGAAAATTAACTGATGAGATTTAATAATAACTTATTAATATTTCCAATGAAACACACTGATCGTAACATTTGCAATAATTCTATTCGCATCACGCATAGGTACATTTTGCAAAATTTGGATTGTTTTGGTCTAACTGAATTATTGAGATTGTGAAATGGATCGTTTTAACAGAACCATGTTGATCATGCATTCATCCTAGAAAACCTATTATATTGATTTGTCGTTTTAGAGATTTTTGATGTTATCAAATAAATAAATTAAAATGTAATTACGTGTTTGTTATTTATTATTATGGTTCCATACCCAAAGGGTAAAACGGAACCCTATACTAAGACTCCGCTGCCCGTCTGTCACCAGGCTGTACATCATGAGCCGTGATAGTAAGAAATAGACAACAAATACTAAAAAACTGAATAAAATCAATATTTAAGGGGGCTCCCATACAACACACGTAATTTTGGTAGGGAACCCTTCATTTGCGAGTCCGAGTCGGACTTGGCCAGTTTTTAATTACACATATAAACATAGTTGCCGCACTGCAGTAAAGATTTCGGCGTATCGGAATAAAACACCGCTTAAGAATACGTTGACTTGTGTATTTCAAACGAACTTTAATCATAGAACATTGGTTTTTTGACGCGTGATCTAGGGCAGCGCCGAGTCAACCGGCGGACAATGGTGACCAGTCACCAAGCAAAGCTTGGCGCAGAAGTGGCTTGACAGAGAATCGCCACTTATTGATTGAGTATGCATGTTCGCATCAGGGCGTCTATCGTCCGGTACGGGTCACAGTTGGAAGCTGGTCGACGATCCTCTAGGAATCCTTTCTTGTTTTCAGCGACTTGACGCGGGATCCTGATGCTGCAGAAACGGCCCGCGATTCCTAATAAACAGATTTTTATAAATTGTGGGTGAACTATAAGACGTGTGACATACCTACCCACCACTACGACCCCTCGTTGTGGACTTCAGAAAGCCAGTAATGCAAACATTCATCAGGTACCTGCCTGGCCTTTTCCCAACCTTGGTTCAGGTTCGAGTTTAAACCAGATGCAACCGAATACTAATCAGAAGAAGAGTATGATGATCCTAAGAAGAAAACGGTGGCCATAGCGAGAGTAAAAGCCCAAGACAAGCTTTATGACGCACTTGATAGTCCAGGCCAAAAACACCTACCTACTGGCTCGCTGGAGCAAGAGAAGGAAAGTCCTGGGATGTATTCCAGCTGTACCTACACTAAGATAATGGTGGATTTATGGTTATTTCGGATGATATGAAAGGAGGATGGGGATAGGTGAGGGTTTTGAAATATTGATGAATTAAGAGAATGACTGGAATGTTGCGCTGGTCAGTGGACAATATTAAGCCATTGAATGGGGACACTGAGAATGGTAAGTATTGATGATGTGAGAATATCAGTAAATGAAGTTAAGAATGGTATAGCATTAAGGCATGACGGTATACCAGTTGAAATTTGGAAGCGTTAGGTTTTATGGTGGGCTCTCAAAGAGAAGGTATCCCTAAGGCAAATATGTGCAGTTGATACAAGCAATGTATGTTCGATGACGTAGTACCCAGCCCCGGTCTAAAGCGGGCACTACCAGCACCTTCAATGTGTCTGTCGGCTTGCACCAACTGGAAACATTCTCCAAGCCTGGATAATTGATGAAAAAAAAACATTATTTATTTTATTTTATTTATTTGGTTTACCAACAACTGTTACACTGGTTACAAGCATAAAAAACAAGTAAAAACATATAAACAATAGTGCACAATCACTTAAAGGTAAACTCAGCATGCAAAACGAATTTGTACGTACAAGAGGAAAATATTAAAAGAAAACTACCTTAAATTATATCAGCTACTAGTATCTAAATTATTACAAGATCTTCAGAGTGTGAAACAAAGAGCACAGAAAAATAAATAAATTAATCCTTATCTAGGTTTTTCAAAATCTTCACTTTTAAACTGTAAAGTGAGTCAAAGTGCAAGTCGATTAGATCGCTAATTTCATTAATTGACTTGCTTAACCTCGCGACAGGGGAACTAGCGCCCAAAACTGTTCGTCGGAGTGGTGGACAGAGTGGCGTAATTGGTTTACGAGGAATCCTTGAAGGAACACGAAATTTAAAAGAATTTAGTATCTGTGGGCAGTCAATTTTATTGGTCATTGCTTTGCACGCAAACATTACGTCAATAAAGCGACGGCGTTTATCCAGTGAAATCATTTTAAAGTATCTTAACCGCTTGGTATATGAACGCGTATTTTTTGCTATTCCGCTGGTAAACGCCAGGTGCCACAGAAAGCGTTTTTGGATTCTCTCCAGACGCAATGAATGCGTAGCATAATGCGGTCGCCAGATCACACTACAATATTCCAACAGGCTTCGAATTAGACTATTGTACAGCATAATTTTAGTTTTAGGGCACCTAAACTGTTTGCAATGCCTTAAAACGAATCCAAGCATTCTAAAAGATTTTTTTATTATGGAATCTACATGAAGGATAAAAGTTAATTTAGAATCAAAAGTGACACCGAGGTCCTTAGTTGTGTTTAATTCTGCTATTTTGGTTTCATTTATGTAATAATCTTGTTTTACTAAATTATGTTTTCGCGTAAATTTGACATGCTAGCATTTACTGGGATTTAACAGCATTGAATTGCATGCGCCACTCGACAAGCCTATTGAGATCACTCTGCAAAAGCATAACATCATGTTGGGACTTAATAATTTTAACAAATTTCAAGTCGTCGGCGTACATAAATACCTTAGAATGTAAGAAACACCTTGGAATATCGTTTATAAAGAAATTAAACAAAACTGGGCCCAAATGAGAGCCTTGTGGAACTCCGGAAGAGATAAATCGGTTGCCAGGCTGAAATCCGTTTATCACTACATAAAAAGATCTATCCATAAGATATGAGCTTAACCAAAAAAGCAATGATCCAGTTATACCATATGCTTGCAGCTTGTGAATCAGTATTTTATGTGAGACTTTGTCGAAAGCCTTACTAAAATCCGTGTAGATGACGTCGGCTTGGTGACCTGAATCAATTGCATCTGATAATAGCTCGGTAAACAGAAAAAGATTTGTATTTGTAGATCTAGCTTCCACAAAGCCGTGCTGCTCGTCGCTTAGATACAGTTTTAAATGTTTCTGAACAAATGGGCAGATCAGAGACTCAAAAATTTTAGCAAAACAGGACAAAATTGATATCGGTCTGTAGTTAGAGACTAAATCGTCCTTCTCAGATTTATGTATAGGTACAACCTTTGCCACCTTCCATCGTGATGGAAAGACCCCGGAGGTTAAGGATTCATTGTAAATAAGTGATAACGGGGTGACCAATTCAGCTGCACACTCTTAGATAAAAATTGGTGGTATCCCATCAGGCCCAGCCCCCTTATTGCAATCCAGACTTTTCAGTTTTTTGTATAGACTTTCACTGCTAACAGTAATGTTTGATAAACATAAGCTATGAATGTCAATGTTATTTAAAAAGTCAGGGTAGTTGCCATTGGTATCGTCTTGAATTAGACAGATGAAAACTAAGATGCGAAAAATTCACATATTGTCTTGGGGTCAGATGATGAACTAGTACCATTTGTCATTGCAATGGGATAGGAGCTTGACCCACCTCTTTTAGTTTTAACGTAACTCCAGAAAAACTTAGGATTTTTCTTGAGTTCGTCTTCTAATTGCTTTATATAATCGTTGTAACAAAGTTTTGCAAGGTCATTACAGCGCTTAGTTATAATCTGCAGTTCAATTTTGTCTAGTGGGTTTTTATAAATATTGTGGCGTTTTCTGATCGCATTTTTGCAATTAAGTAATTTAATTAGAGCCCGATTGAACCATGGTGGAAATTTACTTTTTTTTGGCACTCGCTTAGTTATAAATTTTTCTATACCTTTATTGTTACGTATTTTATCCAACACACTTTTTTTGTTAAACATTGTGGGAACAAGAACATAAAAAATCATATATTTCTCATTTCAGATTATTTTTTGCGTTTGGTTATCAAGTAGTTATGAATAACATCATAAAATATCTCCACCATTTCATTAACTCCCTGCTGTGCTTTAAATAACTCATCCCAGTCAATTTCACTCAGATAATTCCGAATAGGTATGTAACTCGTTTTTCGGAAATTAGGTCTACCGCTGGTAGTATTGTATGGGAGTTTAGCTTCCTTATTAAGAGAAATCACAATATCGAGGGGTGGATGATGCTGGTCGATGTTAGTAATCGGATCCACACTTTGACTCACTCTACACAATGAATGGTTACACAGTATAAGAAGATCTAGAATGCGACCTGAAGCATTACATGCGTTGTTAAATTGATTGAGGCTATTAACACACGTGAAATCTATCAAAGTTTGACTTATATTGGACAGCTTAGGGCACGCATCAGAATCATTGACTATGCTCCAATCAATGTCACCAATATTGAAATCACCTGCGATACAAACATAAGATAAGTTTAACTGTCCAAACACTGCATTACATTTGTCCAAAAAATGTTCCAAATAAGAAATACGTACCGGTGGTGGCAGATATACAGAACAGAGAGCTACCCGACGTACAGATCGAGCCGCAGGTATGTCTAAAATTACCCAAAGGTCTTCACAATTACTTTCAAATTGTTCTGCTCGTTTAGAATTAATTGATTTTTTTATGGCTATCAAAACGCCTCCACCTTCTTTACTACTCTGTAGACAAGAACTTTTTCTGTCCCTTCTGTATACAATGTATCTGTCGTCGAACAGCTCACTGCTCAGTACGGTATCATTAAGCCAAGTCTCTGTTAAAATGATAACGTCATAGTTATTACAACATACATTACGAAAGATGTTATGCGTTTTTGTTCTGACGCCTCTACAATTCTGGTAATTTTGTAAACTATCGAATTTTGTTTTATATTTAAGTTACAGTTACATGTATATTTATATTTAAATATGAAATATAAGTTTTCACATCAACTTATTTAGAGACTCAAAATTCTTAATGAGGATATGTTCGGACCCATCCATTTTTCTGACGAAGATTCTACCATTTCTTACCCAGACGAATTGATATCCTTTTTCTTTTGCCTTAAGTCTAGTAGCAGCATGCAGCGCTTTGTTAGAAGGGGACAAATGTTCTTGCACATAAATAGGCTTTTTTCCACCAGCCAGTCCGAGGTCCGCGGTATTTAGTTTTTCGATGTTATTCTTGCCTTTATTGTAGTTTATGACAGAAGCCAATAGTAGGTCACGAGTTCTTGGGGAGGCCAATTGGACTACAACAGAACGCGGGCGGGTACTAGAATTTTGTAGTTTGGCCACTCGGGTGCAATGATGGACATCAGTGTCGCTCAGCTTGCATCCAACGACTGATCCCAGCTGCTTAACGACGGTATAGAGATTTTCTTGTTTATTTTCTGGCAAGCATTGAACTTCCAGATTAGTCGAACGTGCCTGTTGTTCCAAATAGTTGATTCGGAGGCCCATGTCACTCACTGACTTCTTAAGGTTAGTATTTTCTGACTCTAAGTCGCCAGTCTAACATATTCCGCCGACCCCAAGTAACGAGACAATTTATGGGCAGAAAGATGATGGCTATCTAAGAATCAGGTGAGGTTGTAAGTAGGTATAGGTAGGCTTACCAGCACTGAAGTCTTCAATATATTCTGTTTCGTGGGTTCCAATCAAACGTCTTCTGTTGTCCTTTCCTCCATGAGGATCGTAAACCTTGATGTGCTGTTCGTGAACCATTTTCAATTTATGAATTGCTTTCTCGATTTCCCTGCAATTAGAGTAGGTTAGGTAAGTTCCTACTAAAAATAATCTGGTAGGCAATAAATAAAGCTCTTAATCAACAACCTAGCCTATTACAGTGTCGATACATCGAAATCTTTGCGGTGCGGCGTCGCAACGTTGTTATGAAATAACACGACGCTTATACAACTGATCGGTGATGCTCCGACTTGGCAAGTCGCAACGCCTTCACCCCTTCCCGCATTATCTCGGCGGTTGCAACTCCAGTGAGGCGCCGCAGCGTGTGACATAATATCCCACAGATATTTTAATGTATGACGACGACGGACCGACAACGTCGCGCCGCCACCGCAACAACAATAACAACATCATTTTAATAGCCCATAGATATCTAGACCTGAATGTTTTCGCTCACGGCGGCCAATAACAGCGGAGATCGGCACGGGAGATTTTATATAGTGCACAACTGCACAAGTTGACCCGGGATTTGAACCCAAGACCCCACGCTCAGCAGTCGCGCTTGCGACCACGTCTAGTCCAACGAGGCAGTCTTATAAACTATATAGGTAGGTATACCTACCCTATAAACTCATCTGCCTAGCCTTTTCCCAACTATGTTGGAGTCAGTCGGCTTCCAGTCTAACCGGATGCAGCTGAGTACCAGTATTTTACATGGAGCGACTGCCACCACAAATACGATAGGTACCCTTGAGTAAGACTCGTTGTCAGACTTTCAGGTCGCTGACTACCTGTAACGACTGCCAAAGAATTATGTATGGCAGCCGGGACCAACAGCTTAACGTGCTTACCGAGGCACGGAGGAAACTCGGTATGTACCTAATTGGCAGTCACCCTACCACAGACCAACCGAGGCAAGCGTGGCTTAATCTTAAGATCGACCCGAGTGGCAGTTATTATAAAACTACGAGCTCCTCCCGAGTTTTACGTGTCAACAGCATGTAAAACAGCAAATCCGTGTTTTGAACTTCATTGAAGACAGACTGGAAAGCGCTATCTATGTTTGAAAATAAGTAACATTACCCACTTAGTCGAATAAACTAGAACACTTACTCAATACCGTTTTCCTCACGCATCTTTTTGGTAGAAAAGTTGGTGTGTGCACCAGAACCATCCCACGTTGGAAACGGTTTAGGATCCAAGGTAACGACGACTCCGTATTCCTCGGCAAGCAATTCACAGATATAGCGCGCTATCCAGACGTCGTCAGCAGCATTCACCCCAACAGATGGACCAACTTGATACTCCCATTGGCTCGGCCCAATCTCGGCATTTGTGCCATAAATTGGAATTCCAGCAAAAAGGCAACATCTGTAAGTAGTTATAGTATCTATAGGTATTATAGTACCTACGAGGTTATGCTCGGTGCTGTTCATCTTGTATTTTTTTAAACGTTTACCCACACTTGGAATTTCTTCCTCTAAATCGTGGGTGCGTTCACAAACATTAAAACTCACATACACAAATACCCAGACCCGAAACAACTATCTGTAGGCCATACAAATATTTTTTTCGTGCGGGGATCGAACCCGCGATACGCAGCGCAGCAGTCCAATCCACAGAACATTTTATTTGTTCTGTGGTCCAATCGCTCAGCCACTGCAGCAACCGTGCCGACAGTCTTATGTGGGAAGTAGGTAGATATAAAAAGATCAGTCGGTTTACTCGGTTTGAATTGTCAGTGACTAAGCAAGTACCTAGATATTAAATAGACGTGGTTAATTATTCGCTACCACGATATAGACAGATTAGGCACTACCGCAAGTATCGACCTACCTGATGTGTGCGTTAACAATGTCCCTGGCGGCTATCCTATCAGCACCCACACCGCAGTAGTACAAATCTGCTCTCTTGGGGTAACCGCCTTTGGGCCAGCCTAAGGGCTTCAATTCAGAGCCGTGTAGAAAAAAATATTCTTGCTCTATACCGAACCACGGCTCGTCCTCCTTGCACTTCTTGTAAGCATCTGCGCACTTTACACGATGGTTGGTTGCTGTGCAGGTGATAAACGAAACATGTAAGTACCTACTGCAATTATTCTCAAAGGAGAGTAACTAGGTGTTACTCTATTTTGAGAATTTAAACTCGATCCGCACATCTTCAGGTCTTTTCATAGGTATGAAAAGACCTGAAGATGCGAGGATCGAGTACCTACTATAAATTTTGTTACTAACACTATGGACACTTGTCTGAAATAAAGAGTTTGAATTTAAAGCCGCTCAGGGTCTCGGTCGTCCATGCCTCGCGCCATTATAGCGGTCCTCTGGTAGGTCGTCCCGGCACATAGACCTAGTACGGACTACATAGATAATTACGTAATTCTCTCTAACATAATAACTCATAACTCATAATTACTCTCTATGTACATACCCACAGAGTGCTTGGTGTACGGCTTTGTGATGGCTAAAATGTATACAGGTGTAGCCATAGGTCCTCCCTATGGCTACCTACATCGTGTATAAATTTTACAAATGTTTTAGAAGGAAATATGAAAAGCCGTTTCATAATTTTTTTGAGAGAAGGATGGAGCCGCAGTCGGGTGAATAATTTAGCAGAGTACCTATGCACTGCGGGGATAATGCATTTAGGTGTTGGTTTGCAGCGCGGCGGACGGAGCTTCGGCAGCATCATGACGGTATGGAGACAGTGTAGGTACCTACCTAAGTAGATATTCATATAGTAATGTCTAATAAAGTGGGTAGGCATTATAGGTAGGTAGGTAGATAATTGTTTATATACCTGTGGGTTGCATGTTCTGGTCGTACGTGTCACACATAACGAGGAGATGGTTGCCGTATCGGAAAGGGTCCCTGTATATAGCACGCGGACACAAAAACAGATCAGAATTATCTATTTTCGCCTGTTGAGACGCGAAGCCATCGAAGGACAAAATTGGGAGGTCTGTTAGTAAAATATCAGGATTAAACATAAGATTCTAACTGCCGTAGGTACCTTTTCACACGCCCAAACATAACCGTTTAGCTGGTAGAGGTGACCACACCAAAAACTTGAACGGTTATTACCTATTTCACAAACGAATCGAAAAAGTATTTGAGCAAACTCGCAATATTTTTTAAAGGCCTGTTCAACGACATCCCATACCTCTTTTGCTTCGCAAGAACAAAAATCATCCCTACTTTAATGTGTAAAATCAAAAATATTTTCAAAATATTATTTTACCCCTTTGTCGGCTTAGTCACATTGTAGGTACCTATATTCATGCCAAATTACAGCTTTATAGTAGGTACTGTCTGAGCTATAGTGGGGTCAGGCCAGACGGACATGGCAAAGCTACGTTCTTGGTTTTGCATTTTACATAGTTTAAAAGGTAAGTACCTACTTAGGTAGGTACCTATTAAACGACCACAATCATTTCAAACCTTTTATGTTTTCGTCAAAAGCGTTAATGTTCCTCTTAGTTCGTAATCTACATTCCGTTGTGTACATTTTTTCTAGATTTCTAGGAAAGTAGTCGTATGGCGGCAAATATTTTTCAGAGTTATTACATTTCATTTTCAATACCATCTCGTCCATTAACTTTTTATTAAATTCCTCCATCTTGAGTGTTAACTTGTCTGCAAAATATCACGATAATTTTTAATAATCTTCATTTAGCTTAGATAGTATTAAGATAGATTGTATTACTTTGAATGTAACTGTATTAAGCACAGAGCTAGCAAAAGTTCAAAGAATGGCCGGGTTAATGATCTCTGGGGCAATGAGGACGACTCCCTCAGCGGCCCTGGATGTCATACCTAGGAATGATACCGCTTAGTTTACAAGTCAAGAAAACAGCCTTGGAGCAGTGGTTCAAACTGAAAAGCTTGTACCTCTGGAAAGGCAATTTTATGGACAAAGGTCACTCGGAGATAGCAAATCTGTACGAAGACAATCTATCAATGATTGTGGCCAACAATGACTTAATCAAAAAAGAGAAGATCTTCGACAAAAAGTATCGAATACATATAGGCACAAGAGAAGAATGGACAATCGAGAGTGATTCATATAAGGCGGTCTGCTCAGATGGATCAAGGAAAGAATCAACTAAGCTATCCGGCTCTGGGATACACATACCAAGACTGGAAATAAATAGATAATTCTCACTAGTGTTCCAGACAGAAATACATGCCATTATGGAATGTACCAGAATAATTGGAAACGCCCTTACAGGTGATTTTTCCAAAATATATATTTATATATATACAGTGATAGTCAAGCAGCACTCAAAGCACTGAACAAAGTGGAAGTAACATCTGCACTGGTTAAAGAGTGTAAGGAAGCACTCAACCAACTAGCGGAAAAAGCAGAAGTAATCAGTCGCATGGGTCCCTGGTCATCAAGGACACGAAGGGAATGAGATAGCAGATGAATTAGCCAGAAAAGGAGCAGATGAAACCTTTGTGGGACCAGAGCCCAGGTTACCGATCCCACATAATATAACAAAAGGAATCATCCATAGAATAACTACAAGAGAGTCAAATAAAAGATGGAATGCAACAGAAGGTTGTCGACAATCGAAAATCTTCTTAAAGTCATAATATGATGAAAAGAAATCCCACAGCTACTCAAAATGAGCAGGGGAAACATAAGACTAGTAGTAGGGATCGCAGCAGGACACTGTGGACTCAATAGACACCTGACGATTATGAAAGTAAAGGAAGATCCCATATGCCCAGCATGTGGAGAAACAAAAGAAACAAGTTTCCACCTTGTGGCGGAATGCACAATGTATGAGCTACTCAGATGGGAAATCCTTGGAACAGATGAGATTAATGAAGAGAAGCTTGCAGAAATCTCTACCGAACAACTGGTGAGCTTCTGCAAGGCAACAGGAAGATTCGCGATGCCGACCACCAGTAACCCATGAAGGGGATCCACCAAAATGGGGAACTGGGCGAAATAATCCACAACGAAAGGACTGATCGCCCGTCTGGTGTCTGCCGGCGTCCCCGAAGATAAATATAATAGAATAGAATGTAACTGTATTAGGATGCATACAAAAAAAAAATTTGCTCAGCCGAACCTTTTGCAAAGTAGGTGTTGTTTTCAGTCTAACCCTAACCAAATGCAGCTGAATTAGCTGAATACCAGTTAATAACATGGAAAGACGGCCTTATTTGACCCCCGAGGTTACCCCTTGCTAAGAATGACTCCTAACGACTGTGCTTTCTGAGTCATGGAGGCGTATAGATAAATGATCAATTAGTCACTCATCGACCGACGCGCGACGGTCCGACCTCTGTAGGTACTGTAAATAGGTACTTTGCAATGAAAAAAAAATGTGTTTGCGGGGTAGCTCTCCTTTTACATCCTGCCGTTCTCAAATAATCAGATGTGATGCATAAAGGTGCTATATAAGTTGTTGTCCGTATAAAATATTCACATTCGTATTGGAATTCGCGAATATTTCAATATTCCTGTGACCCAAGTAGGTACTTTTTGGGTACTTGCTCTAAGTCGCTTCCATTTAGTGTGATGGGAGGAACAGGATAGGTTTTAGACCCAGCTTTGAAAACCAGCAGCTCGCTCTTTTGAACATTGTACTTCAGCCCAAGCTTGGTACTTGCTGGTATGGTGCAAATGGGCCTAGAGCCATTGCAAACTGATCAAGAGCACCTATCAATTACCTACCAGTTTGAATGGAGATCCTATGATCCATATACTAGGAGGATCCATTACATGTTCTTAGGAGGGTTGGCACCTACATATTAATATTATACATTACCTATCCTACGTAGTCGCAGCAACTAAAATGTTATAAATAAAGTTACCTTTAGGCACTTTGGGAATGTAATCCAAAGTTTTCTCTTTGAAACGTAAATGCTCGCCACTTCCATCGATCCAGATATACGTTGCCATAATCTTGTCGGCGGGCAGTGGGAGGTCGTAGTACTTTACAATTAAATCATCACTTAAATGCCGTGGACCATTGTTTTCTGGCACTAAGAAGTCATCTGGTAACACAGTATTCTGTTTAGTATTCTTCTATTCTTTCATAGCAAAATAGATTAAATTGAAATTGGCTTAGGTATACTTAGGCACAGTCACGATCAATAATATTTAAACATTGTCAAATATTCTAAAATATCTTAACTTTTATCATTCAAAAAATATGTGTAAACGTACTATTTCTTCTAAATTACCTAACCATCAAACTGTGTCAAAACTGAGTATACATTGGTTTCACAGTAATATAAACGAAACAAAATCATTAAAAAATTAAGTTTACACTTCCAATGTAATTTTTAACTATCCAGGACAATTTCTATAACATATACAGGGCGTCCCACGGCTATGCCACATGGAGGGAAAGTACCTTGAATATTGCGTTTTACTGAAAGACGACATTATTTTAATTTAAAAAACAATTTAAACTGCATTCATAGATTTTTAAATAATTACATGGTTGGACCGGGAATCGAACCTGCCACACGAGAAAAAAAAATACCCTGTGGCTTTATCATACCGATCGAACGGCTTGATCATGAAGATTATTTTTTGCTATATAACATAGTGTCAGAAATAAAAGAAAGACCATGAATTTTAAAAGGGGTTTGAACTTTTTTGTATGGGAGCTGGCATATCGACCCACCGCCATTTTGATTTTTTTTCGAAATCGCGGCCCACGATGAAAGTGGTATGTATGGATAGAGGATATATAGACGAACAAAAAATGTCCATTAACGCGGTATCCAAAGTGTCACGTTACCGAGATATTTGAAGGTAAAGGTGGACATATGAGTACAGTGACCACATAAAATTAGACCTTTTACGTGTCTATAGACGTTTATTATTATTATTACTGGTTATTGAAAGAGAGTAGGCACATTACATACTACTAGGAGCACGAGAAAAGCGTTTCATTGCGATGCGAAGCGATTTTATTGTGCGTATAATAATAATCAACCTGGAAACTATTATTTGGATACAATTTAACGCCTATACACGTAAAAAGGCTATTTTTTTAAAATATTTAATGATTGTCGATGTACTCATTTGTCGATCTTTAATTTCAAATATCTCGGTAACGTGACACTTTGGGTACCGTGTTACCGAAAATTTTTTGTTCGTCTATATGTCCTCTATCGATACATACCACTTTCATCGTGGGCCACGATTTCGAAAAAAAATCAAAATGGCGGACAGGTTGATATGCCACATCGGTTCTATCCCCTTTGTTGTGAAATTTTGTTCAGAAAAATGAAAAGCTGATGATCTCATTAGGTACTTAAAATGTCAAGTATTTTTAAATTTTATACCTTTCCGTAGTCAAATGCCCTTCGTAAAAATGTACTAAGATGACCCAGTTTTTTACAACCAACAGTTGAACAAAAAACACACTTGATTATTAGCCCCATTGGGTTCCAAAATAGCTGGCACACCGGCGGTAGCCAGAGCACGTCGGATAAGATCATATGCTGGCGTGTCACGCAATCCGACCTGCGCTCTTACTGCAAGAAAGGCCATGGTGTCCGAGGCCGTCGACTGCTTCACCACATTGACAGCGATGTGGAGCCCCACATGGAGCACCCAATCGCAAACATGTAGCCAGCCGGAAGGTTGTGTCAAGGTTGTTTAACCTAACATAGTGCCTATATTAGATGACGGTAGTGCTTGAAGCCAGAGGCCCGACTCCCGCTCACCCACAGCCAGCAGGCGGGCACGCTCAGCAGTATTGGTAGACGTATTAATAAGGTTATTCCGTACCAACCTGCAGAGCGGCTCATCCCACTGTCTCTGGGAAAATGGTTGGTCCATAGTTGCCCATCAAAATATGTGGACTTACTAAAGGCTTGTGTTTAAACGCCTACCAGAAAAGAACCTATTTTACTACCAAAAACATTCGAAATGCCGGCCAAAAATGGATTAATGCTCACCAAATTGTGTTTCCTAAAGTATTGTAGGAATGAACCTATTTTCCTTTTTATTCTATACCATAAAGATTTATAAACGCCTTTAAAGTTAACTGCAGACCAAATATTTTATACAATCACTAAATAGATGTCACCAATATTATATTTCACGACTTTCAATTTATCTCCATGACGCGCGCTCGCTTCGCTCGCATATTAAATAACACTATTATCTTCTGTCCCCGAAGTGCCGGGCCTCCGCCGGCCTCCTTCGTCGGCCTACGGCCCGGTGCCCATGCCGCCCATAAAGGATACTGTCGCGAGACGATCGTATTATAATTTTGGTTATTTGATTTGGTGAGCATTTATCCATTTTGGTAGGCAAAAAGAATATAAATACAACACGTAGGTACAATTATTCTGATGAGTGTCTAATTATTTTGGAACTTAAAACGTTGTTCTTTAGGCACTTCGGTATAGGGTGGGTTTATTTTATTTGAACTTAAAATATTTTTTTTGGTACTTTACTGTACTTTAGTTTAGGGTCTAAAAATCTTTTTTGGTGAGCATTTAAATTGTAGCCCTTACTAAACTGATTAACCGGTAGGCTGGGGCCTACCTGCCTCCGAACGATGATTTTTATTGTAATAAGTGATATAAAACAAACTCAGTTTTGAAACCAGTGCTCCCAAACGTGATGGGATAAGAAAATATTTTATACAATTAGGTACCTCGTACATTTTATAAGTTGTTCAACTGTAAATAACTCGTAAACTCGTAATTTCGTTATAATATAGGTACGTACTACCACCATGAATTTAACACTTGTTTGAAACATTAGGGTTGTCTCTCCTATTTTATTTGGGACTCAATCATAACGAACGATATGTGAGATAGGAATAGGATAATAGCAACTTACCTCGCCGATGGTCAAAAACAACACAAGTTGACTGCATTATTATAGATTTATCACCAGCCACATTACCTAACAATGTTAGCAACGTGTTGCAATATATCCTGCGAGATCCTTTGTTTGGCAACTTCTAGTTATCCGAATAGAATTTTATTGATACATTTAGATTTTTAAAATCCAAAAACAGTTTATCACTCTGGAAGAATCTAACATGATTCTTGTATTGGCAAAAAAAAATAGAAAACTTTTCTGATTTTGTTTTACACAGAAATTATAATTGCAAAGTAAACCAAAACAACATTTTTGACTTGATTTTGAGTGACACAAAACATGTCACAGACTCACAGAGCAGCTAGGTTTTTCAAACAGGTATGACCAAGTTCAATTACAAATACGCGGGGTAGAGGCCTCTTTTCATGCAGAATTTATCTCTATGCCTTGCCCTTGCTCAGGGCCTGATCCAATTTAGATATTATCCTGGGTTATTTAGATATTAAGTTTGAGATAATCTTGGAAAGTATTAAACTGAAAAACGTATCTATCATGAACTCATGATGGCCCAGTGGTTTTTGAGGGCGGGAAATCATCAATCCTACCTACCGCTCTGTAAAGAGCGGGAGTGTTAAACTTCTGACTAAAAACTGTTAAATATAATAGAAATACATGAAATAAAGATAGTTTTATTGTAAGTCACAAAAACTTCAAAGTATCAACAACCGAGTGTTGCGTAGCAATACAGGTAGTCCATAGAGTTTTTACTATGTAATAAGAAGGTGTGTATACTTCACATCCTCTCACGTTTTCAAGAATTTATAAATAAATTCTTGAGTCCCATTCTGGAACTTAAATCTTCCAGCCTAGGGCCAAACAGTGGCTTCGTTAGCATATCGGCCAACTGCAACTCCGACGGAACGTGTTGGACACTTAAGTCTCCGTTGATAACACATTCTCTCACAAAGAAATGTTTCAGCTTGATGTGCTTAGTCCGTTTGTGATATTCGTATTGCGGATTTTTAGCAAGTTTAATAGCTGACTCATTATCTAGGTTTAGTACCGGTTTCTCTGTGTTCTTGGACAGATCCTTAAGTAGTCTGTTTAACCATATAATCTCTTGAGCAGCTTCACTGGCTGCTATCACTTCCGCTTCTGTTGAGGAAATGGAGACAGTCTTTTGTTTCTAGCTTCTCCAGCTAATAGCAGCTCCAGAGAATAAGCACATCGTTCCAGATGTCGATCTGCCGGTAGTCTGGTCTCCTGCGTGATCTGAGTCACTATAACAGACCAAATATGAGGGTGACTCCTTCGTGTAAGTCAGCCCGTTCTGTTGGGTCCCTTTCAAGAAACGAAAGATGCGTTTTACCAGCATGACATCTTTATTAGTTAGTGGGTGCGTCTAGGTTTTTGGATGCGACACCCACAGCATATGAAATATCAGGCCTTGTGCCTACTGATAAATATGCTAAAGCACCCACGGCTTGTCTATACGGGAAATTCGTGTTCTCATCCTCTCCCGTCTCATGCTCTTTGATGATGGGCGTTGGTGCTGATTTGCAATTGGACATTCCATATTTTTCCAAAACTTTCTTTGTGTAGGCCTTCTGACATAGTGTAATGGTCTTGTCTTTGCGCACGTCAATTTCCAACCCAAGGAAATATGATGCAGGTTTAGTAATTATCTTGAATCGTGCTTTTAATTCCTTAATGAATTCGTCTCCTGCTTTGGTTGTGTTGTACGCTACTAGTCCATCGTCAACGTAAAGACCAATAAAGACTTTGGATTGTCCTTTGACTCGAACATACAAGCATGGATCCGCTTCACTTTGTTGAAAGTTAGATTTCTTTAAGAACTCTGCAATGCAGGTGTTCCAGCAACGCGGCGCTTGCTTTAGTCCATAGAGACTGCGTTTCAGCTTGCAGACTCGTTTTGTGGCATCCTGATAACCATCAGGCTGTTTCATATAAATATCTTCTTCGACTGTGCCGTTTAGGAAAGCAGGGCTTTTCGTCCTTTAGGTAAATCAACCAGATCCCAGGTTTGGCTTTCGTTTAGAGATGCCATTTCATTTTTCATAGCTTCTTGCCATTTGTTTCTGTCAGGAGATTCTAATGCTTCTTTGAAGGTGATAGGTTCTTTAGGCTTGTGAATGTTTTCAATTTCTTCAACAGCTGCCAAAATAAAATCATCGTAGCGCTTAGGAGCTGTAATTTTAGTCTTATCTCTCAAAGATCTCGCTTCATTAGTCACGTTTTCAGCAACAGCGTTATGTACAGGTTCATAATCATCGTCATCATGGGATAACCCGGAAAGAGATTCGTAGTCACTTTCGTTGTTTACTGGTTCGATCCGTTGAGTGTTTTCATCTAAATGTGGTGATGAAGTTCCGTTGTCATCTTGATCATCGGTGTCTGTATCACTGTGCTGGTTATCTCCTTTGTTATCATCAAACGTAATAGTCACTTGCTTGCGTGATGTTTGTTGTGACGTTTGTTTGTTTTCATCTGATGAACTTTGAATTCCATTGAACAATTTGGAAAGTTCAGTTTTATTATGTTCATCGTAGAACATGTTCTTAACCACTCGAATATCTTTCGATGTAACAATAATGTTCTTCGAGGGTATGAAAATTCTGAAAGCTTTGCTTGTTTCAGAGTATCCCGCAAACATACCAGGAATTGCCTTTGGTGCAAATTTGTGACCGTTGATGCCTTTCTTCAAAACAAAAGTCTTGGAACCGAACACGTACAAATGATTGATACATGGCTTTCTGCCTACCCATCGTTTAAATGGCGTTTCGTTCTGGATAGCGCTGTTAATACTCCTGTTTGATAGGTAGTTTGCAGTGAAGACTGCTTCGCCCCAGAATTTTAATGGTGTATGTGCGTCAATCATCATTGCTCTCGCTTTCTCCACAAGGGTGCGGTTCTTTCTTTCTGCAACTCCGTTTTGATTCGGGGTATAAGGTGCGGTGAGCCTTCGCTGTATTCCGCAACATTTTAGGTAAGTGTCAAACTCTTTATTGACGTATTCAGTACCATAGTCTGACTGTAAAAACTTAATTTTATTTCCAGTTTGTGTCTCCGCTAGATGTTTGAACACTTTGAACTTGTCGAATACTTCGTTCTTGGTTTTGATGAGATAAACTCGACTGTATCTGCTATAGTCATCAATAAAGGTAACGAAATATTTGTTTCCGCCGATTGTGGGCGTTTGTATAGGTCCACACACGTCGCTATGAACGATTTCTAAGCGTTCTGTTGTTCTTTGGGTATTTATCTCACGGGGGGCTGGTACTCGATGCAGTTTTGCTTGGATGCAGGTTTCACATTCTGCCAAGGTTTCGGAAGCATCAAAGTTCAAGCCAACTAAGTTCTCGTTTATGAGTGCAAGTTTCATATCTTTGGCGTTCATGTGACCAAGTTTTCTGTGCCAGTCGCTGATGTTTGTTGAGTTCGTTTTCTTCGTAGTAGTTGTAACGTCATCGTTATCATTGGCCAGGTTGTTGCGCTCATGTTTAATTGGTTTAATATAGTAGAGACCATCTTCTTCTTTGTAAGCAGTGAGCGTTATTCCAGCTTTTGTGTTTCTGACCGTTGCTTTGTTCTTCGTAAAGAGGACAGAGCATCCTGCATCTGTCATTTTACTAACGGACATCAAATTAGTACAAAGACTAGGTACGTACAGCGTGTCTTTTATGTGTGTACGCGCAATACCGCTACCATTTTTGGATAAAAAGGTTATTGTGCCTTTACCTTCAATCTTTGCAGTATGTTCTTCAGTGGCGAAGCTTAATTTTCTGGATATTTGCTCAATGGTCGTAAATAATTCTCGTTGATACGTCATGTGAGACGTACAACCGCTGTCTAAGACCCAAATGCTGTTTCTAGGCTTCTCGTTTTGTGTGAGGAGGCACTGTGTAGCATAATTGTTCTTATGAGAACCATTGTTGTTTTTGGTTGGTTTCTCGTTGTTCTTCTTCCAGCAGTTAGTACAGATTTTGTGGGTTTTGCGTTTAAAGATGTTTCCTCTTTGTTTGCAAATTTTACATGTGGCGTATAGCGCTTCTTCATGCGTGAAATATTCAGGTTTGTCGTTGTTTTCTGAAGTTTTGCTATGACGAGCTTCACATTCTTCGATAATTTTGTTTTTCAGTTCTTCTGGCTTCGGAAGAGTGTCTCGTGTTTCGATAGCGACTCTGAAATTCTCGTATTCGGATGAGAGACTGTACAACATCATGATTGTCAACAAGTCCTCGTTTATGGCTATATCCATGTCTGCCAGTTTGTCAACTATGTCCATAAATTTGTTTAGATGATCACGTACGTCGTGTCCTTCTAATTTTGTTAGGATCAGTTGTTTCAATAGGGATGCCTTTCGTGCAGGCCCCTTGCTGGCGTAGGTATCTTTCAGTTTTTCCCATAATGCTTTTGCTGTTTTGCAATTTTTAATTTGTTTGAGTTCAGAAGGAGCGATTATAAGAATCAGTTCTGATCTTGCTTGTCTGTCACCTTCTTTGTCAGCTTCAGTAGCATTATTTTCAATGTATTTCCACAGTTTTTGTCGAACTAGTACGGCTTCAGCTTGTATGACCCATGTGTCGTAATTTTCTCTCGTAAGAGGCTCGATTTTGGTGCTCGACATTTTAAAACAAATGCGACAGGGTTACTCACTTAAATCTCGTAACTTCGTACACGCTCTGCTACCATGTTAAATATAATAGAAATACATGAAATAAAGATAGTTTTATTGTAAGTCACAAAAACTTCAAAGTATCAACAACCGAGTGTTGCGTAGCAATACAGGTAGTCCATAGAGTTTTTACTATGTAATAAGAAGGTGTGTATACTTCACAAAAACTACCCATGTTCCTTCTTAGCCCTTATTGTTCCGGGCCCGCGGTATCTCCTGCGAACAACCCGCAACCCCGGCAGGCGTCAGCCCTTGTGCCCCCTTCAATGTTGCCGACCGATCTTTGAGGCGCGTGGAACACGAACTTGCACACACAGATAGGCTAGCGCGCGACAGCCTGTCCTCATAAGACGAACGGACGGTGAGCAAGCCACTGCACTCACTCACCGTCCACAGGCTCCCGCCTACGGTGGCTGGAACTGGCTGGAAGCCAACACATGGCCCCCGGAGCGCCTCCCGCGGCGGCTGGGACGAGAGGTTCTCTTACTTTTACGTTCCGCCATCGCCTTTGCTAGCATGACTGCTTCGCAGGTGGAGGTAACGGTGTCCCTCTCGCTACGGACCATGCCTTGAACCAGGACCGGATGTAAGAGGTCGCCGCCGTCATCGTCGCCAGTCGCCGCTTATAGCGGCACACGGGGCACGGCGGGGCTCCGCCCAAGCGGAACAGACCTCCACGGTGCGCTCTAACGTGAGCTCCGGCCGATCCTCGCAGTGGATGCATCCGGGCGTATCCTCCCGCGCGATTCGGTGCAGATACCTGACTCCTCCCGAAACAACCGTGCTCGTCACTGATGTTGGTACAGTCGGGGTACCTACGAGTATACTTTAATGGCTTCGATGCACGCCTCGCGTTACTCCGCATTCTTTGTTATCTCATCAAATCGAGCCTCAGAACTTAAATAAACTTTTAAAAGACATGCAGAAAAAAAACCAACTTCAAAAACACAAAAACGTGAAAAATAAACTTCAGAAGAAAAATCATCTTCTGAAGTCGGTGACATTTTTGTTCTGATGTTGGTAAAATTTCGTTTTTTTTTTTGCCACTGACTTCAGAAGCTGATTTTTGTTCTGTAGTTTATTTTTCACATTTTTGAGTTTTTGTTTTTTGGTTTTTTTACAAAAATATTTTTTTTAATTTTTTTTTCCTTTTTTAGTTGTAATATCCTTTTCAAATGTTTACTATGCATTTAACATTCAACCAACAAACGACCCTTAACTTATTGCTTTCAGCTAATAACCGTTGAGGAGTAGTAGGTACCTTCCATAATCAGTTCACCTAGATAACCTGAAAGAATACAACCATTAAGTATATACGTCCCTATAATATTTTATTAAAGAATTATCCTCCAACTCCTAACCGAGGAGGTAAGGTATATAAAGAGATAAGTTATACCTTACCTCCTCGGTTAGGAGTTCATTTCATGTTGATGAGCCTCATCAACATGAAATGATGACTGAAACTTACGTGTTTATAAAAAATGAGGATTGCCCTGGAATTCTCTGGGATACCACCATCATCAGATCTTAATTTTCTTATCGTGGTCATTTCTAACAACATAGCTATTTATTCACCAAGGGGAGTAAGGCACATATTACTAATCGAGCGTGCATTTGAGGCCCGACGCGAAGCGGAGGGCCGTGAACCACACGAGTTTAGTAATCTGTACTTACCCTCGAGTGAAATATACTGCTTTAAACTACACTTAGCTTGTTTTTCATTTTTCCACTGCATAAATATTTCATATTCCTTCATATATTTCATCTTGGATTTTCCAGGCAAGAGATTACTAACAATGTCTTTAGCATCTGCTATTATGTCAGGTGGAGTTGTTGATAATAAATTGCTATCATTGTCACTTGAATCACTCATTTTAACTTGTGATTTACACCGCCAAACTTTAAACTTTACCAAGAAAATTGTTTCTACAAAATACGTCAACCAACAATAAGTCTTTTTTTTTCTTTAAATTTTTGCGCGTCAAACAATTATCACGCCAAAAGACGTTAAGCCGCGTCCCCACTAGAGCCGCGCGGCACGCGAAGCCGAGCCGTGCGGCTCTGTGTGCGGACGCGGCTTTAGAGAAGGTAAAAAACGCCCCGTTTCGCAGGTTCCAACTTACGCGCGTGTTAAAGCGAGAGAGTGTTATAAATCTCTCGCTCTATCGCATAGAGGTTTGAAGTTTTCCGGCCTTATCGGAATGTATGCTACCTGCTTTAAAAGTTCTAGTGGCCAGTACTTTTTATGGTAAAATTAAATCGTTTGATTACCAACGTCATCAAGACTTAAAAAAAAAACAAAACGCGTTAGTAATGAACCCATTACTACCCTGGTTTTCAGGGCAGTAATGAAATTCCATACAATACTGCCTAGATTTTTGAGAAGGTTTAATGAACAGCTTTCAAGCCGTATAGTGGGGTAGTATTGGTACACTTACCAAGCAAGTGTAGTATAAAAATAATTTTCCATATCGGTTCAGGCGTCTTCGAGTAATCGGTGAATATACATTAAAAAAAGATAACAGATTTTACGGCAGGGCCATATTAGGGAGGACTAAGAGGTCTCGCAAGTTTGTAAGAAAATCCTTCATTTTTTGTGCTACAAGTTGGCAGGGACGTAGTTTATAGTTGTTAGACGTCTGCAAAGAACAGGTTGTGTGAACGGGGTGGATTAGAGAGGTGTAGGTAAGGGCTCTCGCAAGTTTGCTTAAGAGTTCTTAAATTTTTGTGCTACTAACTTGAATTTTGGCAGGGACGTAGTTTGTGGTGAGTAGAAGTTTGCTAATAACGGATTTTGTGACAGGGCCACATTAAGGAGTCTAAGGGCTCTTCCGTGGTCGAGTGGCTTAGGCGTTGCCTTGTGACCCGGTGGTCGTGGGTTCGATTCCCACGGGAAGCATACTTTGTGAATTTGTTACCAGTTTGGTTAGGACATTGCAGCGCATGAATCACCTGGTTGTCTGATAAAAAGATGATTCCGTGCTTCGGAAGGCACGTATAAGCCGGTGGTCCCGGCCGCCAAATGGCGGTCGTCAAACCATGTCAGAGGCCCTTGCGGCGGTTTAGAAACTCTGACACTAGGGTGTGTGAGGTCGTTAGACATTACTGCCCACACGATAAGAAGAATACCCCGCCGCGTGCAGGGCACGCCACGACAGTGGCGGTAAGTCCCCTCTTTGAGCAGTGGCTTGAGAGGCGCCACGGCGCCCTCACTTTCCGCCTGACGCAGGTCCTCTCCGTATATGGTTGTTTCAAACGTTGGAAACGCCCGGTTGCCACCATTGTGAGGATCAGCTGGAGGACACGGTGGAGCACACCGTGGAGGTCTGCCCCGCTTGGGCGGAGTCCCACCGTGTTCACGTAGCGGCAATCGGCGGCGGCGACCTTTCACGTCCGGCCCTGGTGCAAGCCATTGTCCGGGGCGAAGAGGAATGGGACGCCGTCGCCTCCTTCTGTGAAGCAGTGATACTAGCGAAGGAGATTACAGAAAGTGAGAGGGAGAGAACCTCTCGTCCCAACCGTCGCGGGAGACGCTCCGGGCGTCGGGGGCCACGTGATGGCTTCCGGCCACCGTAGACGCGGGCCTGTCGACGGCGAGTAATGGGCTAGCTCGCCGTCCGTCCGTCTTATGACTAGGGATGTTAATTTTCCTACTGTTATTGAAAACATGATTATTTTTATGTTTCTATTATAATATTATTATTGAAATTGAAGAAGCTGTCTGAATAATGTGTGTACAATTTTATTTTACTGATATTAAAATAATCAGTATTTTTATATTTTTTTATTTTTTGTGATTCATAAAATTAATTATTTTTAATTAGGATTTATGTGAAAATTTACAGTTTATTATTTTTTTATTTACTTTTATTATTATTTTTACTTTCATTATTGTGAACTGAATACTATGTTGATTTTATGCATGTATTTAATAAAGCTATTTACTTTACCTACTAGACCCGGCCTTCTTAACTCATCTCTCGTCTCCCACCATCTCGGGCTCCGCCTCCGATTCCGATTACAGTTCCGATTCCGGTAAACCAAATTTAAAAACTCCGATTCCTATTTCGGTTCCGATAAAACCACTTCCGTTACATCCCTACTTATGACGACGTCAGGCCGTGTCGACGGCGCGTTCGTGTTCCACGCGCGCCTCAAAGAGATGATGAGATGATGCCCGTCGTGGCTACGGGTTGTTCGCAAGAGATACCGAGGCCTCGAAATAAGGGTCAAGATGGAACATGGGTGGTTTTTAGTCAGTAGAAGTCTGACACTCCCTTTCGCTCTGCACTCGAGCGGGAGGGTTTATTTGATGATCTCCCACCCGGCAAAAAAAAAAAAAATTCTAGAAAGGTACCTCATAGTTATTAAACGTCCGCTAAGAACAGATTCTGTGACATGCAACCACGCGCGCCTCAAAGAGATATCAGTAACATTAAAGGGGTCCGGGTGCGGGTTGTTAGAAAGAGATAACCTGGCCCCGGACACAAAAGGAAAGCACATAGGTGGTTTTTAGTTAGTAGAAGTCTGAAAATCCCTTACGCACCACCAAAAAAAGGGCTCTGAGATAGAATATAGTTTAGACATGTCAGGTAGGAATAGATTTTACGACAGGGCTGGTTTAAGGGAATATAATCGCTTTGATTGGCAATTGGCATTCGATTTGACATAGTAAGTACATCCGAGGCAGTCCTGATTCTAGACTAGAGAGTCAAAATTTCCACGCGACCGAAGTCACGGGCAACAGCTAGACTTGTATAAAACCACAGTATAAAACGCACACTATTTAGGTAGGTATATGGGTAAGCATATAGGTTGGGGGAATACATTGATGATAAAAATGCTTTGCTCAATGTGGGTTACATGAAATTATTGTGAAAACTGCAGAAGATTGTAAAAATACCTTTGCATTGTATAGATTTATTCTCTCAGTATTATATAATTGCATAGCACATGTGTGAATACTACCTATATTGTAAAGCCTTCTTTTACATTTTTTTTATTGACTCGAATTTGCCATAGTAGGCAAGAGAATGACTCGCTGATGGCGCGTGTGGCGAATCATTTGGCTCCGTTGAAAATAATGGTTCAGCTGAATGGTACTGATTCCATGCGTCATGTTGACGAAGTATGGTAGGTACAACACACTACTATCAAAGCTAAGTGTGTGGGTGTGAATATGGGATGGAATAAATATTATATTATGGACTTTGGACAAAAATAAAGTTAATGCATAATTAGTACAACAAAGTATCTTTATTTTTCATAATATCTCGTATTTCATAACAACATTTCTTATACACTTACAATTTGTTAATTCATACATAAGTATATAATTTCCGATGCATGCAAAACAATTTTAAACATCTTTTACATATAATAGCATAAATAATTTATTCAGACGATAGGAATATAATAATTTGTGCTCTACACGAGTGTACATGGTGTTCACGTTAAGACATACTTCATAAGTGCATGAACTTTGAAAGGCTCCTGCGGTTTCCCATTACATTATACTCTAAAATATTTATGCAAATGTAATTTTGCACGATTTAACTACCTTTAACATTAATATACTGGTAGATTCTTAAACACGCTAACATTATTTTCCCGGACATCATTTTTAAAATTCTTTTGTTAGTATTATAATATGTCAACCAATTCATGTGTTCTCATTCAGGTTATTCGTTTACTAAAACTAATTTGCAACTATGCATTAAATGAATTTGTTAAAAATAATGATATGTGGTTATTTGTATACAATTAAACTATTTAACATCAAAATAACAATTTTTAAATATCACATAATATTCGTAGAAATATTTACCTACTTATTAAATATATTAATATCTTATATGGTCCTTTTAAACGCACTACCTCTATCACGTGTCGGTTTTATTATTATCATTATTTATTAGTTGTCTGCATTATAGCTATTGTAAATTGAATAATCTATTCTACGGAATACCTATACCTATAGGCCATATATTATTCGGTTAACCGTCGCTAGTGAATATAATTATTACTTGATTATGTAAACGTCTATTCAAAAAGTTTAACTTGGTGTTATTGTGGTAATGTATATCACTAAAATGGAAGAGGGTTTAATGCACATTTGGTGCAGTTACAACATACAGCTTGCGTTGGCAACCAGGCACGAACAAAATAGACGGATTGGGTGATGCTAGCTGACACGTGGCGCGGCAGTGGCCTGGCGGGGGGAGCGCCACTGTTATTCGTTGAGTATGCATGTGCGCATCAGAGCGTCTATCACAGCGTACGGATCGCAGTTGGAGGCCGGTCGACGGTCCTCCAAATATCCCTTCTTCTCCTCGGCAACTGTCCTTGGTATTCTGATGCTGCTGCCACGGTTAGCGACTCCTGTTAACAAAACAAACATAAATTGTCATGGCCAATCCACTCGAAGTACCCGGCATATAAAGCATCATTAAATGAGTACACTCACCGGCGCTGAAGTCATTAATACTGGCTGTTTCGTGGAGACCAGTCAAACGTCTCTCGTTGTCCTTTCCTCCGCGAGGATCATACACCTTGATGTGTTTCATGTGAACCTTAGACAGCTTGTCAATCGCCTTCTCGATTTCACTGCAATTACGAAAACATTGTTGTTAATACAAACGTTAATGATTTACCAAAATATTTGGGTATAATAGGTTAATTAAATGGTCTAGTAAAGACTAAGATGTAGAAAGAAATATTTAGCAACTTGTCCCAGTTAAACAATGGATGACTCGCATGTTACAAAAAGCAGGCGTTAGTTAAAAAGTTATAGATAGTCAACAGACAGCTACAGGTTAAATAATTACCAAAATAAAAACCGATAATAAAAACATGCTTGCATTTCTTAAAACGGAAATATGACCGACTTATTGAATGCTGCAATCGATTTCTCGTAACGGACAGGTTTACCATTTATGGACCCGGCTTGTATATAATTATTATGTAAGTTATAATTAGGGGTGAGTTGGCGTTTCTCAATGTCCCACAAAAAAATCTTTATAAGTTTTTTTTCAATTGGCAAATTTTGCTGTGGTAAACATCTGTCATTGGGTTATGATTTCATGAACGTAAAAACTCATTTTACTGTTTATTATAGCCAAAATACTGAACTTTGTATTATAATTATTATCACTCGGGTTAAGTGTCTTCATTAATAATTTTATTCGAGTCTAATTAAAAACTGGTACGATATTAACCGACTATTTCCTGTAATATTCCAACAAGGCAATGACACTTACATAATACCGTTGTCTTCACGCATCTTTTTGGTAGAGAAGTTGGTGTGTGCACCAGAGCCGTTCCAGTCCTGGACTGGCTTGGGGTCAAAGCTGACGATGACTCCGTACTCTTCAGCAAGTCTATTCAGGATGTATCGGGCGACCCAGAGGTCGTCGCCAGCGGACACTCCGACGGAGGGACCCACTTGGAACTCCCACTGAGAGGGCATGACCTCGGCATTGGTGCCACAAATAGGCACGCCAGCGAACAGGCAACATCTGTAATTAAAACGTAAATACATCAGCTGCTTATTGCGTTTCTAAGGAAATAAGTTTACAGAGTAAATGCCATATATCTTTGGAATAACTTAAAATATATAATATATGTTTTGTAACATAATCAGCCTTTAGCGTTCTCAATGCTGGAACACAGTCCTCCACTCTATGAGTGAGAGTGAGCCAAGTCCACCACGCGGGCCCAGCTAAGGTTCGTGGATGTCACATCATAACGACTTAAATGATTGGTCCTGCAAGTCGATTTTCTCTACTACACAAAATAAAGCTACCACAGAACATTTTGTATTAGTTACCTGTAGTGTGCCTCGACCAGATCCCTGGCGAACACCTTGTTGGCTCCAACACCGCAGTAGTAGGGGCCCTGTGGTGGCGGGAAACCGCCTGGGGGCCAACCGAAGGGCCTCAGGTCAGAGTCCAGCAGGATATACTCCTGCTCAATGCCGAACCATGGCTCCTCATCCGTGCACTTATCCGCGGCCGCGGCACAAGCGATGCGGTGGTTGGTCTCTGTCGAATTGACCCATCATTAATAACCAATTTAAATGAAAGTAAGTTGTTCTGGATTCAGAAGGTGCTTTCTGGTAGATGAATGTTATGTTTCTTTTGATTACGTAAATCCAATCGGATGCTCAATCAAGGCCCAATGCCTTAAATGTCTCACAAGAAATATTTAAACACATGTTTTGTAAGTACACAGGCACTTATCTTTGCAACTATGTATGTTACTGTGCCTTGCTTACTAAATAAATGAATGTCAGTAACACAAGAGGCCTTTAATGTTCATGATGGCATACGTTAATTTAATCTGAAGTTTCCAAATCGATGCGCAGGTCGTGCTGTCACACAATTACCATATACGCGTAATTACGATTGTGACCCCACGATGACTAACGCAAGTAACGCATCGCGACTTGGTCTACGGAAAGACAAGATTGGTAAAGAATAAAGACAGAAGGCTAATATTGATGACACCATAAATGATACCCTAATAAACTACATCTTCGGGAGTGTGTTTTAAATCAAAAGGAATATCACCAAGTTTGTAAATATAATTAAACTTGAACGCACCTGTAGGCTCCATGTTGTATTTGTACGTGTCACACATGACGAGGATGTGGTTGCCACGTCTGAAAGGGTCCCTGTAGATGGCACGGGGGTACAGGAACGTATCCGAGTTGTGCCCGTCCGACTGTCCGGTAGAGCTGCCATCGAAGTTCCAGATCGGCAGATCTGTAATACAACACGCTTGTAATCCCCGGTCAGTCAGGTCAGGCAAAGGTGTACGTCATAGTACACACGGCTACACATCAAGCTATACATTTCCAGTTTACGCTGATCTCGCATTGTACGGAAATCCTATACAATGCGAGACCAGCTTATACTGGAAATGTATAGCTTGATGTGTAGCCGTGTGTACACCTTGCAAGTGCTAGTTTATATCCACCAACCAAATAGCACAAATCCAGATTCCAAACAATTATCCAGACCTGGAAATCGAATCCAGGGCCTCATGCTCAGCAGCTTATTATTTATAAGAATGTGTTTGCGTGATGTATCTGCCTAAATATGTAACTGTGGAATGCGATATTCTGATATAGACAGTGGAATTGTGAAATTAAGATTAATAAGCACTAGGTATTGAGCGCGTTGCTGGATTAGCAACATTCAGGAAGACATCCAGCAGCACAATCAGTCTTTCAATGCCACACGACAATAATTGTGCACTGCCGATATACCTTTACCTAGTACAAAACTAATTTAGCCCACAGCTTCGCTCACTTGATGTTCTATAAGTAAAAGACATTGAAAATGAGAATTCATGAAATGCTTACAACAAAATAACGCTTGAATTTTTGAAAATATAATATAATCCACCTTGGGTTGCTTAGTCTAAGGGTCGCAAGAGCATCTGCCTAGTGCTAAATTATGTAAGTTTATATTAATTTTAATACTTATTCAAAGTATAGATTTGACTTCGCTACGATGTTATTATAATATGTACAGATTGTATCAAACTCGTACACTTAATTGACTGTGAACAACAACTTTCCAATGAACTAAGAATACTGAATGAGATCTATCGTAACATTTCTACGACTGCTTGTGGACAATATTGCTTTGAAACCTTTTAAGTTTTCATCAAAAAGTCCTTACTCCTAGAAGAGCTATGCTCATACGGTTAATATTAACGTGAAACAGTTTTTATAAAAAAAGACTACGTTTAGACGACGTTTTTGGTAAATAAACCCTAATTATGGAAATAACGAAAGAAGTGTAGCTATACAAATATCATTACGAACCTAATGAACTTGAAAACTGCGAGCTATCAAAACATTTTGTTTTGCAAAACATCTTGTTTACTGATCAACACAGCTCGACTCACTGAAGGCTGAACTAAATACGTAAACTCTGCTAATTACCTCCTTAATGAGGATGTAATAAAATACACTGCGTCCAATGGATGTACCATGTTTCAGTCAGTCATGTTTATAATTCTTTATGAATTAAACCGTGACCGAGTTTCAGCTGCAGGCTTTGAAACAGCAAAAGGCGTTTATAAATGTATTCGCATGATGAATATTCTTTGCCGGAGAGTTCGGCTGAAATCCTCTTTATTCCATATCCCATGGGCTTTTAAAAAAATCTACTTTATTCCGAGCTCTATTCAGCATTTCAGTTTTGTAGGTCTAATTGGGCTGAACGAATGAAGAATGATATGCCATATAAACAGCGCACACAGTTCTTTGAATTGAGACAATGAATTTAGAATTTCCTTCGAAATCAGTGTGCCCCGTATTTAGGGGGCTGGACATTACGGTTGAACTGTTTGTTTTACATAGTTATAGAACCTTACCTTTAGGTTGCTTCGGAATGAAGTTCAAGGTGCGATCCTTGCATCTCGTATGCTCGCCAGTTCCATCGATCCAGATGTATGTCGCCAGAATCTTGTCCGCGGGAATTGGGAGGTCATTGTACCTTCCCAACAGGGTTTTCGACAGCACCGCATTGGGTGAGTTGGCGAGCACTATGCCCGACATTATCTTCGGGTTATCTGTTAATTGGAAACGAGTTTAATTATAAATAACTTATACAGAGTTACTAACTAGATGGCCTATCAGCAATCCACTGCAAGATAAGACGACAGTTTTTTATTACCTTCATTAGAATTTAATTACAACGCGCGCTTATATACTGGTATTGTCAGTCGTTGAAGACTAATTGAAAAATTAATGAGTTGAAATGAGTTCAATCTTAATCTTGGAAACATTATCTACAAATAAATGACTAATCTTTAATTAAAAGATAACTGAGAACTACATATAACACTGTCTACTACCAACATCCAACAAACTATAATGGTCAATCAATTTCACCGAATCTACATGATGATTATTACAATTTGCTTATATCTTAGCTATGAACAAGGAAAAATTACGTAACGAATGTAGGTGAAGTTAATATTAATACATATAAACTAAGGATAACTTATTTCTTTGACGAGGTCGTAAGGTGTGGGTTTACGTGCTGCGGTGAGCAAATTATCCCGATATAGAAACTGATACTAGAAACTTTGTATTGAACTTCCTTTGAAACAAAACTTTTGAATTACCTACGTAATTACGGGAAATCTTGCCACAAAACTTCGACGAATAGACAGGACAAGAATGAAAAGTATTTTATATACTTAGTTAACAAAACAAAAATCTTTATTGTGGATTTAGGCAGCCAATTCATTAAAATAAGGTGACACTGACCAAAGTAATACCAAATTTTATGAACAAAATATCATTGATATTTAAAAAATCATATAAAAAGGGAATCTATTCGTTTATATTTAGCAGTTTAGGATTTGAAGTAAAAATTACGTTTATAAAGTCCAGTAAGCGTTGCCACTAATATAAACGTGACGCTTACATATTAACTATGGACATTAGTAACTCTTTCACGCAGAATTTAGTGAACGGATTGTGATGAAACTTTGCACTAATATAGGTACCTACCTTAAAAAACAAAATAAAGATTCATAAATAAACAGTGTAAAAACATTAAGTTACGCGGGCAAAGCCTGAATTCTGTATGGACTATAGAAGGTACCTTGACTCGTGTAGTGTTATTAAAATTTCAGTCCTCCTGGAACCAACGGACGCGTCTACCTATTACGAGAGCTGGTTAAAAATTCACAACGGACAGCGAATGCCAAATTAAGTACGTAGGTATGTAGTTATAGTAACTAATATGACTTAAATATTCGAAAATAAATTTATTTTAGATGGAAAGTTTAAATCTGGATTGGTTTATGAACCCAAATATAAATATATAACTGGGTTACTAAATCAAATGCTTACCATCAATTTTTGCGTGAGCATCAGCCATCTTGACGGCTTATAAAAACGTATAAATCTGAAACAAAGAAAAAATAACATTAACTCTCTGTGAATGTTGAAATAATTTAACGCTCAGCAAAAAATAAATATATTTTTCATTATAAAAACAGATAGTGTAAATAATATCCTTGTGCT